>JAHRHZ010000144.1:62503200-62640832 GCA_024137785.1 Ginglymostoma cirratum
TTGGGCTGCAGTGTTCCCAGGCTGAATATGATTTGCTGTTCCTGCAGCCTTCGGGTGGCATCATTGTGGCATTGCAGGAGGCCCAGGATGGATATGTCGTCTGAGGAATGGGAGGGAGAGTTGATATGGTTCGCGACTGGGAGGTGCAATTGTTTGTTGCGAACTGAGTGCAGGTGTTCTGCAAAGCGGTCCCCAAGCCTCCGCTTGGTTTCCCCGATGTAGAGGAGGCCACAACCAGTACAGCGGATGCAGTATATCACATTGGCAGATGTGCAGGTGAACATCTACTTGATGTGGAAAGTCTTCTTGGGGCCTGGGATTGGGGTGAGGGAGGAGGTGTGGGGGCAGGTGTTGCACTTCCTGCGGTTGCAGGGCAAAGTGCCGGGTGTGGTGGGGCTGGAGGGGAGTGTGGAGCGGACAAGGGAGTCGCGGAGGGAGTGGTCCCTCCGGAAAGCAGATAAAGGTGGGGAGGGAAAAATGTCTTTGGTGGTAGGGTCAGATTGCGGATGGTGGAAGTGTCGGTGGATGATGCGTTGGATCCGGAGGTTGGTGGGGTGGTACGTGAGGAGGAGGGGGATTCTTTTTTGGTTGTTATTGCGGGGACGGGGTGTGAGGGACGAGTTGCGGGAAATGCGGGAGACACGGTCGAGGGCGTTCTCAACCACTGCGGGGGGGGAAGTTGCAGTCCTTGAAGAATGAGGACATCTGAGATGTACGGGAGTGGAATGCCTCATCCTGGGAGCAGATGCGGCGGAGGCTAAGGAATTGGGAATAGGGGATGGCATTTTTGCAGGAAGGTGGGTGGGAGGAGGTGTATTCTAGGTAGCTGTGGGGGTCGGTGGGCTTGAAATGGACATCGGTTTCTAGGTGGTTACCCGAGATGGAGACAGAGAGGTCCAGGAACGAGAGAGAGGTGTTAGAGATGGTCCAGGTGAACGTAAGGTTGGGGTAGAAGGTGTTGGTGAAGTGGATGAACTGTTCGAGCTCCTCGTGGGAGCACGAGGCGGCGCCGATACAGTCATCAATGTAACGGAGGAAGAGATGGGGTTTAGGGCCAGCGTAGGTACGGAAGAAGGATTGTTCCACTTAACCTACAAAGAGGCAGGCATAGCTTGGTCCCATGCAGGTACCCATGGCCACCCACTTCGTCTGTAGGAAGTGGGAGGAATTGAAAGAAGTTGTTGAGGGTGAGGACGAGTTCGGCTAAGCGGATGAGGGTGTCAGTGGAGGAGGATTGGTCAAGTCTGTGGGATAGGAAGAAGCGGAGGGCCTTTAGGGCATCTGCATGGGGAATACAGGTGTATAGGGACTGGACATCCATAGTAAAAATGAGGTGCTGGGGACTGGGGAATTGGAACTTCTGGAGGAGGTGGAGGGCGTGGTGGTGTCACGGACATAGGTAGGGAGTTCCTGGACCAAGGGGGTGAAAATGGAGTCTAGGTAGGTGGAGATGAGTTCGGTCGGGTAGGCGCAGGCAGAGACAATGGGTCGACCAGGGCATTCAGGTTTGTGGGTTTTGGGAAGGAGATAGAAGCTGGCGGTGCGGGGTTGGGGAATGATGAGGTTGGAGGCGGAGGGTGGGAGGTCACCTGAGGTGACGAGGTTGTGGATGGGAGATGATGGTTTGGTGCTCGGGGTCATGATCCAGGGAACGGTAGGAGGAGGTGTTGAGCCAGTTCAGGCTGGGGTCGGTGGTTATCAGGCTAATTGGGTCAGGGCGGTGGTGTCAGGTCTGTGGGTGACATAATGGAACTGAGATGTTAAGTCTGGCTTGGGCATGGTTGAGTGCTCAACTCAGGGTGCAATGTTTTGTTGGGCCAGGTGTCAGGTTGGGGGCAAGATGTCAGGTTGGCGACGGAGTGTCTGGTCAGGTTGGAGTTGGGCATTGTTTGGAGATGGGGTGCAGATTGGATTTGAGTAACGGGTAACGGATGGGTTTCAGATTGAGATTTGGTCGGGATAGTTGAGGGGGGATGTTGTGCTGCATTTGGTCAGGTAAGGCTACTGGGTCAGGTCGAGGCTGGGGATGGGTGTGAGTTGTTCGGTTATGGGCATATCAGGTTGGTGAGAGTCCAGGTTCCAGCAGGTGGGATCTCAGATCTGGCGTGTGTTTGGAGTTGCAGAAGCAGTGTTCTTGGATCGTGTGTCGGGGGTATGAATTAACCGTTAGCAAAGAGTTAGGATTGGTTTTAACCCTGTAACTTTTCCAATGTATTGCTTAAGATTTAACCTGATCTGGAACCCTCCATATTCACTACTTTCAAGCCTTTTTGATGGTTCCAGATGCAGGATAATGAGCCTTTCGAATTTTCCATCTCCGAGGCAAAACCCTCAGAGTCAACTGCTTTGGGATTTCCATCTGGTCCCGATATGCAACTCTAGTCTACACAACTGAAGTTAATACCTGGTCATTGGAATATCTGGGCTATTGTGCTCTTGATAGAAAAATATATGTTTAAGAAGTCAAACTGCTGATCCATTTCTTTTCTAGTATTGTACTATATTAAAATATTCAAATTTTTACAGCGGATGTCAATTTCATAATATGACACTGCATGTAGTTACATGATTGACCTTTTTCCTTTGCTCTAGGGTCTTGTCAATCACAGAGCCATAAACAATGACCACACAGCAACTGCCAAACACGCAGTTCTGTACTGAAAATGATTACCTCTGAGGAATGCTGAATGTAGTAAGTAATCTCTGTTTCTAATGCTGTTGGGAATGTGCATGTTGGATAGTTACCCATAGCCTAGAAATTATTGTTGGTGGGCTATTCATGAGGACCTAGTAGGCGGGAAGGTGTCAGAGGGAAGAGCAGCAGAGCAGAGTGAGTATAAACCTACCAGTGCTCTGGGCACTGTAGCTGCAAAAAAAAACTGGAGTGACAGCACTGGGAGGCTGTGACCTGATAGGCTAGGAGGAAATCGGCACTAAATTTGAAAAGAACACAGTAAAGAAGTATCAATAAATTTAATTAACTCATTATAAAAAAAATAAATAATTAACTAAGTAGAAATGGCTAGACAGGTGAAGTGTTGTAGCTGTATGATGTGGGAACTGGCTGATCCCATTGCAAACTGCAGTGACCACATGTGTAGCAAATGTTGGTTGCTCGAGGAACTTAAGCTCGGAGTTGATGAGCTGGAATCTGAGCTTCAAACAGTGCGGCACATCCAGGACGGGGAGAAGTACTAGAACAAAGAAAAAGAACAAAGAAAACTTACAGCCCAGGAACAGGCCCTTCGGCCCTCCAAGCCTGTGCCGATCCAAATCCACTGTCTAAACCTATTGCCCAATTCCTAAGGATCTGTATCCCTCTGCTCCCCACCTACTCATGCATCTGTCTAGATGCACCTTAAATGAATCTACCGTGCCTGCCTCTACTACCTCTGCTGGCAACGCGTTCCAGGCACCTACCACCCTCTGTGTAAAGTACTTTCTGCGTGTATCCCCCTTAAACTTTTCTCCTCTCACCTTGAACGTGTGACCCCTCGTTATTGAATCCCTCACCCTGGGAAAAAGCTTATCTCTATCAACCCTGTCTATACCCTTCATGATTTTGAAGACCTCAATCAGATCCCCCCTCAATCTCCTTTTTTCTAATGAAAACAATCCTAACCTACTCAACCTCTCTTCATAGCTAGCATCTTCCATACCAGGCAACATCCTCGTAAACCTTCTCTGTACCCTCTCCAAAGCTTCCACATCCTTTTGGTAATGTGGCAACCAGAACTGTACACAGTATTCTAAATGCGGCCGAACCAAAGTCTTGTACAATTTTAACATGACCTGCCAGCTCTTATACTCAATACCCCGTCCGATGAAGGCAAGCATACCATATGCCTTCTTGACCACTCTATCCACCTGTGCAGCCACCTTCAGGGTACAATGGACCTGAACTCCCAGGTCTCTCTGCTCATCAACTTTTCCCAAGGCTCTTCCGTTTACAGTATAGTTCGCTCTAGAATTAGACCTCCCAAAATGCATCACCTCACATTTGCCCGGATTGAACTCCATCTGCCACTTCTCCGCCCAACTCTCCAGTCTATCTATATTCTCTTGTATTCTTTGACAATCCCCTATGCTTTCTGCTACTCCCCCAATCTTTGTGTCATCTGCAAACTTACTGATCAGACCACTTATGCCCTCTTCCAGATCATTTATGTATATCACAAACAACAGTGGCCCCAGCACTGATCCCTGTGGAACACCACTGGTCACCTTTCTCTATTTCGAGAAACTCCCTTCAACTACTACTCTCTGTCTCCTGTTGCTCAACCAGTTCTTTATCCACCTAGCTAGAACACCCTGCACACCATGTGACTTCACTTTCTCCATTAGTTTACGATGGGGAACTTTATCAAACGCCTTACTAAAGTCCATGTAGATGACATCTACAGCCCATCCTTCATCTATCAACTTGGTCACTTCCTCAAAGAACTCTATTAAGTTAGTAAGGCATGATCTCCCCTGCACAAAACCATGTTGCTTATCACTGATAAGCCCATTCTTTTCCAAATATAAATAGATTCTATCCCTCAGTACCTTCTCCAGCAACTTTCCCACCACTGACGTCAGGCTTACTGGTCTGTAGTTACCTGGAATATCCCTACTACCCTTCTTGTACAGGGGGACAACATTAGCAACTCTCCAGTCCTCCGGCACTTCACCTGTGTTTAAGGATGCTACAAAGATATCTGTCAGGGCCCCAGCTATTTCCTCTCTCGCCTCCCTCAGCATCCTGGGATAGATCCCATCTGGTCCTGGGGATTTGTCCACCTTAATATCCTTTAGCCTACCCAACACATCTTCCCTCCTTATGTCAATGTGATCCAGAGTAAACAAACTTCTATCTCTAATCTCAACATTCATCATGTCCCTAGATGCTCTGTTTCAGGAGGCAGTCACACCTTGTAGATTAAGTACTTCAAATTTGGTCGGTGGCCAGGGACAGCAGGGTGTGACTGCAAGCGAAGCAGGTAGAGGGATCCTGCAGTCAGGAACAGAGAAACCTCAGTTCTTGACCTTGTCCAACAGGTACGAGGTCCTTGTTCCCCTGTGCGGATGAGGAAAAGGACTGCAGGAAGGATGAGCCAACTGGCCACTGCACTGTGGCACAGGGGACCATTAAAGAGGGGTAGTGAAAAGATAAGTGCTAATTGTACGGGATTTCATAATTTGAAATAATAGTATTCTTTGTAAGCAGAATTGAGAGTTCTGCATGGTGTGTTGCCTGCCCGGTGCCAGGGTAAGGGATATCTCTGACCAGCTTGAATGGATATTGGAGAGGAAGGGGAAGGATCCAGTTGTTGTGGTCCATGTCGGAACAAACAACATAGGCAAGACTAGGAAAGAGGGCATGTTCAGGGATTATCAGGAGCTAGGAGCCAAATTAAGAAATAGGTCCTCAAGAGTTATAATCCCTGGATTACTGTCGGAGCCACGTGCAATTTGGCATGGGGCATAAGGATAAGGGAAATAAACACGATGCTAAAAGAGTGGTGTGGGAAAGGGGGGGGTTCCTTTTCATGGGGTACTGGCATCAGTATTGGAACAGGAGGGATCTGTACTGCTGGGACGGTCTCCACCTGAACCAAGCTGGGACTAACATTCTAACGAAAAGAGTAAATAGGCTGATCAACAGGACTTTAAACTAGAAAGATCAAAGCGGGGGAGGGTAAAACTTCCCCCAATGGGGAACAAAGCAACAGGTTGACATCTGTAGGGGTGGATTCAACAGCGTGGAAAAATATGAAAGAAATGACAGCAATGAAGAACTCAGGAGAGGTTATTAAAGTCTCCAGCACAGAAACAATTAGGACAGAGTGTTTGGAAAGGGTTAGAAATCAAACTTCAAGTACACTAGACAAGTGAATGACAATGAGAAGAGCGACAGTTAATGCAGGACTGAAGATGTTATATCTGACTGCACACAGTATAAGAAATAAGGTAAATGATCTTGTGGCACAGATCGAAATTACAGGTATGACATGGTAGGCATCATGGAGATGTGGCTGCAAGGGGATCAGAATTGGGAGCTGAATATCCAAGGATATACATCCTCTCAAAAAGATAGGCAGGAGGGCAAAGGGGGTGGGGTTGTCTTATTAGTAAGAAATGAAATTAAGAAACAAAGTAGGGTCAGATGGTGTAGAATCTGTGTGGGTAGAGTTGAGGAACCGCAAAGGTGAAAAAAACATACAGTTGGAGTGCGTACTGGCCTCCAAACAATATTCAGGAGCTGGGTGCAAGATACACTAGGAGATAGAAAAGGTGTGTAAGAGAGACTAAGATACAGTGATCATGGGGGAGTTCAATATGCAGGTGGATTGGGAAAAATTAGGTTGGTAGTGGATTGCAAGAAAAAGAAATTTGTGGAATGTCTATGAGATGGCTTTTTGGAGCAGCTTGTGGTGGAGCCCACTAGGGAACAGGCAATACTGGATTTAGTGTTGTGCGATGAGGCAGACTTGATAAGGAAGCTTAAGGTAAAGGAACCCTCAGGAGGCAGTGATCATGACATGATTGAATTTGCTGTAAAGTTTGAGAGGGAGAAGATAGAATCTGAGGTAACAGTATTACAGCTGAATAAAGGTGACTACAGAGGTATGAGGGAGGAGCTGGGCAGAGCCGACTGGAAGGGGACCCTAGCTGAAAGACAGTAGAAAACCAATGGCATGAGTTTCTGGGGGTAATTCAGGAGACACGGCAAAAATTCATCCCTATGAAAAAGAAGCATACTAAAGGGAGGACAAGACAACCATGGCTGACAAGGGAAGTCAGGGAGAGCATAAAAGCGATAGAGAAAGCATATAATGTGGTGAAGGACAGTGGGAAACCAGAGGATTGGGAAACTCACAAAAACCAACAAAGGGCAACAAAAAAAAGAAACAAGGAGGGAGAAGGTTAAATATGAAGTAAATTAGCTAATAATATAAAGGAAGACTATAAGAGTTTCTTTAGATATCTAAAGGGCAAAAGAGAGGCAAAAGTGGACACTGGACTACTGGAAAATGATGTTGGAGAGACAGTAGTGGGAAACAAGGAACTGGCTGAGGAACTGAATAATTACTTCGCATCAGTCTTGATGGTGGAAAACATGAGTAATATCCCAAAAATTCAAGAGCGTCAGGGGGCAGAGCTGAGTATGGTGGCCATCACCAAGGAGATGGTGCTAGAAAAACTGCATGGCCTGAAGGCAGATAAGTGACCTAGGCCAGATGGATTACACCCCAGAGTTCTAAAGGAGATAGCTGAAGAGATAGTGGAGGCATTGCTGGTGATCTTTCAGGAATCGCTAGAGTCAGGGAGGGTCCCAGAGGACTGGAAAATCACTAATGTAACACCCCTGTTTAAAAAGGAAGTCAGGCAAAAGACAGAAAATTACAGGCCAATTAGCCTAACCTTGGTCAGGGTAATATTTTGGAGTCCATTGCGAAGGATGAGATTTCTGAATACTTGGAAGTGCATGGTAAAATAGGGCAATGTCAGCAAGGGGAGGTCATGCCTGACGAATCTGCGAGAACTCTTTGAGGAACTAATGAGCAGCTTAGACCAAGGAGAGCCAATGGATGCTATCTACCTGCACTTCAAGAAGGCCTTTGATAAGGTGCCACACAGGAGGCTGCTGAGTAAGATAAAGGCCCATGGTGTTAGAGGCAAGGTACTAGCATTCATAGAAGATTGGCTGTCTGGCAGAAAGCAGAGAGTGGGGTTAAAAGGGTCTTTTTCAGGATGGTGGCCACTGACAAGTGATGTTCCACAAGGATCCGTGTTGGGACCACAACTTCTCACTTTATACATTTATACTTTATACATCCAGATGAAAGAACTGTGCGCATTCTGCCTAAGTTTGCAGGTGATACAAAGATTGTTAGGGGGCAGATAATATTGAGGAGGCAGGGGATCTGCAAAAAGATTTGGATAGGTAAGGACAGTGGCCAAAGAAATGGTAGATGGAGTACAGTGTGGGAAAGTGTGAGGTCATGCACTTTGGTAGGAAGAATAGAAGCATGGACTATTTTCTAAATGGGGAGAAAATTCAAAAATCTGAAGTGTAAAGAGACTTGGAAGTTCTAGTTCAGGATTCTCTCAAGATAAACTTACAGGTTGACTCAGTAGTTAGGAAGGCAAATACATTTATTTTGGCACGTATTTTGAGAGGACTTTAATATTAAAGCAGGGATGTGCCTCTGAGGCTCTATAAGGTTCTGGGTCAGGCCACATTTGGAATTTTGTGCGCAATTTTAGGCCCCATATCTCAGGAAGGATGTACTGGCCCTGGAGCAGGTTCAGAGGAGATTCATGAGAATGACCCAGGAATGAAAAGCTTAATGTATGAGGACTCTGGGTCCATACGCAATGGTGTTCAGAAGGATGAGGGGGGAATCTAATTGAAATTTACAGAATACTGACTGGCCTGGGCAGAGTGAATGTTGGGAAGATGTTCCCATTGGTAAGAGAGAATAGGACGCAAGGGCACAGCCTTAGAGTAAAAGGGAAGACATTTTAGATCAGAGATAAGAAGAAACATCTTTAGCCAGAGAGTGGTGAATCTATGGAATTCACTGCCTCAGAAGGCTGTGGAGGCCAGATCATTGAGTATATTTAACATGGAGATAGATAGGTTCTTGATTGTCAAGGGAATCATGGGTTATGGGGAGAAAACGGCAGAATGGGATTGAGAAACTTATCAGCCATGATTGAATGGTGAAGCAGACTTGATGGCTGAATGGCCTAATTTCTGCTTGTACGTCTTATGGTCTTATGGACTTGAACATGGTTGTGTGGTGTTTATGTTACTGCCCGAGTGATTCTCGGGATGCCAGCCCTGACTAAATGTATTCCTGAAGGTTTCTTCGTACAAACATACTCCCAAGCTCACCAGCCTTGTGATGCATTGTTTTCCATGTGATGCCAAGTTGAAAGCAAAAAGACTCATTACCACTTGGATGTTGTGTGACTGCTCGTCAAACAGTGTTTTTATCAAATAGAAAACTCATCAAAACTTATCAAAGAAAATGACAAAGTATACAGAAACTATTTTCATCCTGCTCTGATTTTGTACTCAAATTGCACACAACAATGTTTTGGAGATTGTTCTTCAATTCTTGGGGCACCTGGGTCAAACCTGGAGGACTGGCAACCTTAGTTATCTGCATCAATTACGTAAGGAATTTGAATTCCAATCTCACCATGAGAACTTCACACTTCAAAAGAAAACTGGAAATAAGAATTGTTATGAATAAAATCACAACATTTCAAAACATCTCAAATAGTTCAGGAGAATCACAGAATTGTTACAGCACAAAGGGAGAGCAGTCAGTGCACAGTGCACGTGCTCCTGCTGGAGTATTGCACCTGGCTCTCCTTTCCAGCTTTTCACCGAGGCCCTGCAGTTTTGTTCACTTCAGATGATTGTCTAATTCCCTTTCGAAAGCCACACATGAATATTCCTTCATCAGTATATTCCAGATCCTAACCACCTGTTGCAGTACATGTTTGTCTTCATCTTCATGTTGCCATTGCTTCTTTTGCTGATCACCTTTATTGGTGCCTTCTGATTCTCTGTCCTTCCGCCAAGGGGAATAGTTTCTCTCTATCGACGTCATCGAGATAGGTCATGATTTTGAAGATTTTTATCAGATCGTCTCTCAACATTCACTTCTACAAGCAGAACATCCTGACTGCTCTACCCTACCCAAAAAACTGAAATTCCTAATCTCGGGAATCAGTTTATGAATTTCATTGCACTGTCTCCATCGCCTTCACATGCTTCTTAAAGTATGCATTCCAGAAAAGGATACAATATTCCAATATTTTCCAGAGACTGAACCAGTGTCTTACTTCAGTTTATCATAAATTTCTTGCTGGCATACAGTGTCCAATTTATGAAGTCCAGAGATCTTATATGCATATAAAAATGCAGTCTAAACTTGCTTTGCCACCTTCAAACATTAGTGCATACATACTCCAAGATCTATTCCTCCTGCAACCGTTTTAGATTTGCACCATTTATTTCATATTGCATCCCTTTGTTCAGCATACTAAAATGAATCACTTCACTCTTCTGAGCTCTTTCACCGTTCTTATCAGACCAAGCTTTATATAACCTCAGTCCTACACTGAAGTGCTTCTGGATAATTTTGACTTTGGGAAATAATGCAAAGTGGGCAATATTAAACCAGCTGTCCATTGAGCATGCCCTGATTTCAATTTAAGTCTCCAAAGTTAACTATTAGTTGCCCTCTGAAGTGGCCGAGCAAACCATTCAATCACAATAGAGGAGCTTCACAAATAATAATTGCAGTAGTTCAAGAAAAAGATCCACTGCAAGCTTTATCAAGTCACAACCGCTGAATCAAGAAGTTCACCGCCACCTTTTCAGGGTAACTTGGGCTGGGCAATAAATGGCAATATTCACATCATAAGAATGAATTAAAAACAAAATTTTTGACAAGTCCTACTAGAGACTATTCTTCCCACATGATAGAACAGTCAAAAGAAATTTAAAACTAAAACACTAATTTTCTTAATAGGAACACATACCACTTTAGGAGTGAGACAAGTATTTGAAGTGGCACAAGGAAAGAAAAATCAGTAAATTGCTGTAGAATGAGCATTAAGTGAATAAGAAAAAATCAGTCTTGCAGATGTAGGCTGCAAGGTCGGCTGACAATCTCCTGACATTTGAGTAGAATCTCAGTTTCTCTCTCCAGAGATGCTGCCACAGCTGAATATCCAACACCTTCTCCTTTTATTTTAAATTTCAAGCATTTGCAATATTTTGCTTTTAAAGGAGTGCATACGACTGTGTTAACAGTGTTATGAGAACTCCTGAAGAAATTGATATGCAGAATTCTTGTCTATTCTTTATGTATCCTGTCTACATTGAGATTTTTAAAATACCAATAATCCATACAGTGCACAGCACTGAGCACAGTAGCCTAAATGGTAACTTTGAATCTAGCTAATCTTTTGAGATCAAGGAAAGCCAACAATTCTGTAGAATTGTGCTGCTCTCTCATGTTGCTGTTGTTGCATTGCGATGAAAGTGATGAAGTCACTTGTCTGTTGAATAATACATCTGTGAGCTCTTTGATAACAGTGCGGACAGAAAACTGACTGACGGCAGATGTCCCCGGTGGAAGTCTGGAAAGAGCCTGGTGCATAGAAATTAAGCACTATTTTGACCTTGGATACTAGCAGTATAAATGGTAGCTCCAAGATATGGATGATCTTCGAAGGAGTGTATAATCAAATAGGGTATAAACGAGTGTCCTACCTGACACCATCCCATTTCTGCCAGGCAATTTAGATAAAAACTGGGACAAGAGATTGTGTGAGATTTAATGGCCAGCACCACATAATAGTGGAATTCATTTTTACTTTTGTTTTAAACAACTGTAGCAACTTACAAATACTCATTACTTCAAAAAGCTTGTCTTCCTCATTTCACTCTAAAGGAGGAATATTAATACATCATCATGAGACTTAATAGTATTTGATGATAAAACATTTTAATTTTATTTACCTTAGCATTTTCAAACTGCCAAAACATCTGAGGAATATACAGTAATACTAAACCTATACACCTTTCTTCTACAAATATTATATGAGAAAACGTGTCATTTGACATGAACATCTGAACACATTCATAGCGTGTTGTGGTAACACAGTTCATAAAAATCTGAACAAATTGAAATATTTATTGGCAATGGCCAATTCATCAAAGTTGCAATACTTTGAGATTATTAATATTCTAAAGTTTGTGTGAAACACAGAATAGCAAATTCTCAAGAGTTTATCACTTTTGCACAGAACATTTTGCTGGAAATCATTTTAAGTACGCCGTATTCACAAAAACTTAATTTGAATCCAAATTAGAAGTTGTCTTTCTGGAACTGTCTTCTTGTTTAAATCTAATTTTCCAATCCTTCCTTTTGATTTTATAGTAACTCTTTCTGACCATCTTTCTGTCATTCTGTTTTTGTGTGGATTTTCCAGAATTTGAATAATTACATTTGCATTCTTTGTTTTAGAATATTTCTTTTCTTTTACCTTCATCCCATTTTTGCCCGTGATTTCACTTTGCTCTCTATTATTGATATCTGCACTGTCTGTGTGTTCTCACACACTTTGTTTCTATTGTAGTGATCAGGTTAGGTGGCATTGAATGCTTCCCCTCTTTTGCCAATCCCTGTTTGAGCACAGCAGTTTTTATTCTGCAGAGGACAAGACTTGACAATTCAGAAAGTGTTTAACTCTTTATATTGTATAATCAACTAAACAATCAAACACCTTGATTTTCCTTCAAAACATAATTTAAAAATTCTCCAAATGTCACAGATAAGCATGCAGAGTTCACACTAATACAAATGCAATACAGAGTGGGGAGAATAAATTAAAAAAAAAGAATCCAGTAAAATTGAGAGGTATATAACTTCGGTCCAAACATGGACAAGAGAGCTGAATTCTGTAGGGGAGATGACAGAGACAACACTTAACATTAAGGCTACATCCAACTGAATAAAGGAAGAACACTGTAGCTGCTCGAAATCTGAAACAGAGACACTGAATGTTAGAGAAACAGAGTGTCCGGCAGCATGTGTGGACAGAGAAACAGAGTTAATGGGTTGTATATGGTTTGTATATGGTATGACTCTTCTTCGGAACTGAAAGGTGTTGGAAAATAGATTTTTTTATGCTTTTGACAGAGGTAGTGGATAAGAGGGCAGACGGTGTGGAGGCTCACTGCAAAAGACAGAGTTGTTCATGGTGGAGAAAAGAAGAGACGGAAAATGGGTGTACGAAAGGAAGAGAAGTGGTCCTTGCTTCTAAATGCAAAGTAACATTCTCTCCCCACCCACTTCATCCACAGCCATGTCATGTTTGTGTCTTGTTTACTTGTGCTCAATGACTTTTTTGCCAACCCCCTCAACCGTGCGTCCCCCACCACCGAATCCCAACTACCTAAGAGTTACCACTGAACTGAATTGAACAAACATAAATACTGTGGCAAGTAATTCACCTCCTGTCTCCCCAGTGTGAGGAAGTAATATATTTGGATTTTAAGAAGGCATTTAATTAGGCTACTTAACAAGATAAGAGACCATTTGGTGGGGATGATATATTAGCATGGATTAAGGATTGGGTAACTAATACAAGACAGAGATTTGGAATCGAGGGAGCATTTTCGGGATGGGAATCTCTAACTAGTGGAGTGACATAGGGATCAGTGTTGGGACCACAATTATTTAGTGTATATTAATGAATTAGACAAGGAAAGTAAGTGTACTATAGCCAAGTTTGTGAATGACATCAAAGGGAAGGAAAGCCTTGTGAAGAGGATGATTCACAGATTCTGCAGACAAATAGAGGCAAGTCAAATGAGTGGGCAAAAACTGGTCAGATGGAATATTATTCAGAAAAATTTGAGGCAATGCACTTGGATAGGAAGAACAGAAGAGAGGAATACTGTTCAAATGGAGAAAGACTGTAAAAAATACTCTACAGCACAGAAGGAAGGATTTGGGAGTGCCACATATAAATAAACAGGTAATAGGCAAGGCAAATGGAATATAACTTTTATTTCAAAGGGAATCAAGTAAACCAAATTGGATATCTATATAAGATACTAATCAGATCACATCTGGAATACTGTGGACAGTATTGTTCCCTTATCTTGGTACAAAAGTATTGGCACTGGAGGCAGTCCAGATAGGGTATACCAATTTAATTGTGGGTATGAAGGGATTCTAATGTGACAAAATGTTGAGCAGGTTGGCCCTCTACTCATTACAGCTTAGAACACTGAAAAGTGACCTTATTGAAACGTACAAGATCCTTAGAGGACTTGACAGGATACATGCAAAATGACTGTTTCCCCATGTGGAAAAATCTAGGATAAGAGGGCAAAATCTCAGAATAAGGGGTCGCCCTTTTAGGCAGTGATGAGGAAACTTTTTTTATATATATATTCACTTGTGAAACATGGTGTTTATTGCCCGTACTTAGTTGCCGTTGAGAAGGTGGTGGTCAGCTGACTTTTTGAGCCACTGCACTTCACCTGCTGTGGGTAGATCCACAATGCACTCAGGAAGGGAATTTCAGGATTTTGAACCAGCGACAGTGAGGGAACCGTGAGGATGGTGAGTAGTTTGGAGGAGAACTTGAACGTGGTGATATTCCCATGTATCTGCTACCCTTGCCCTTCTAGATGGAATTGGTCATGGGTTTGGAAGGTGTTAAGGTGGAAGACAAACGCTTGCAGATTTGTTTGTTATGCTTCCCACATAGTCAGCCCCTTGCCTCCTGCTGGATCAATACCAGCATTGCTGAGTGAGCTGTTTAGGTGGGTACTAATAGGCTTCTCATCACAGGTGTATTTGGGTGGCTATGGGAAGGGAGCAAGTTCTTCAACTGACCCTTGAACCTGATTGAATGCACCCTCTCCAGCCTGGCCCTTAACTCACCATAGCAGTGTGTTTGAGATTGCACCGCTTTTTTCCCTGACCTTACTCTATTGCCTATTACTGAAAGGCATTATCAATTATCCAAAGATGAACCTGCATTCTCCTCAACAGCAGATAAAGCGGTGATAGAGGACTGTAAGGATATTTAACAAGACAACATCTAGCGCTTTCAGCTCACATGTATATAGCAGCATTGTTGATGTTGTTAAACTAATTATGGTGAATAATTGTTAATGTAATTCAACTTTTACCATGGTCAGTACCTCTAACTTGAACAAGATATTGCTTGCTTTCAATAGTCACTTTAAGATCTGATTCTACAATTAAGCGGTCTCAGTGATGAACAACTGGGCATGTAAATCAGGAAGTTCTGAAACCAAACTTGATTCTCAGCCTATTATTGTTCAGTAAGCCACATTCCTCGCTGCCAGTGAAGAATCATTGAATCAGCCTGCTGTCTTGATAATTGCACATCCAGCAGAGTAGGTGTAAGAGGCCTGTTATGTGCCCCTCACCTGCCCCTTTCTTGTCTATCAGTGAAGAGGACATATTCAGTTCTAGAATGGACTGAAATGTTACACTGAAAACTTCCTCAGCCTGGACAATCAGTTTCTGTTGCAGAGCAAAAACTTTTCAGATTTATCTGCAAGCTGCACTAATAATATTTTACAAAGTATTTACAGCACAGAAACAAATTACTCAGCCCCCCAACAGTTTCAAGTCAGCCATGAATTGTGTTTCTTTGAAGCATACCATTTTAATTTTTTGTCTGTGTTTTGCATTGTAATTTTATATCATTCTTATTCTTTTAAAATGTTTTATTTAGCATTTTTAAAATTGCGGTTACATATCCCCTTCCTAAAATTTCCTGCTGCCATTTCTTGCCAAATACTTATCTGCTACTAACCACCTGATTTTGATCCATAGATATACGTTTAGAACTATCTCTGGGCAAATCTATGCCGGTGATTCTTCAATGAATGGCCTATTCAGTGAGTTGACACGGCCTTTGGGATTCAGGTGAATATTGAGATACACATTATAATACCACTTGAATCATTCTCTAAATGTCAGGACTGTATGTGTATTTGACACCTGTCAGAGCGCTGCAATCTCATGGTGATACTCGAGTTCATTGTATAACAAGGGGAGAAGGCAGGCCAGTTAATCCATGGATCCTGGTTAATACTGTGGGATATAGGTTCAAATGGCAGCTGGGGGGATGTAAATTTAGTTAGTCTCAATAATAGGGAACCTGAAACTACCATCATTTGCATAAAAACCTGCATGTTTAATAATCAAAATCGGCTATCCTTATTTGGCCTGGCTTAATACGGCTCTGGATCCACATCAATATGGTTGACTCTTAACTTCTCTCTGATAATGCCTGGCAATCCATTCAGTTTAAAGGCACAGTTACTAAAAACCTGCATGATCTTTTTTTCCGCTGCAAGAAGGATGAGAATGGCAGGCATGATAACTTCACCTGTTCATCTGGCCACTGCAAACATATAAATGATGGAATTAACAGGCACTTCTCTTTCAGGAAAGCCCACCTTAAAGGTCTTCTTTCCGATGAGATTTCTGTTTGAACCTTTCAACTTGTTCACAATCATTGCTTTCTATTTCCCTCCTAGTGTTTGATAACATGTTTGCCAAAACATGCTTTTACAGCCACATCTCTTTACTTAGTGATTATCTTTGGCTTCAACTTGCAGCATGTGAATTCCAACTATAGTTCCATCCTTCACGTTTTAAATTCACCCAGGATTACAAGTACTCCTGTCAACATACGTTGTTCCTCAGACAGCTGTTCTTGCTGGGAACCTGTGTATCCTCAGATCCACACTCAGTGTTATGCATATTCTCAATCTTGTTGTCAATCAGCACAGCCTCACGCTTACTCAAAGTTGTCCTGGTCACCAGTTCCATTTCATTATTTATCTCATTTGACACCTAACGACAATCTTTTTTCTTTTTCTTTCAGATGTTAAGTTGCACAAGTTCCAAATACTATCAGGACCTGACACTCCTCTGAATAGATCCTCCCCTCCCCTTCCCTTCAACTCCATTTCTTCTTTTAATCTCATCTCTTCATATATAATCTCTATACCCTCTGATCTTCTGCTCTCTGACACTGAATGATCTGTACAGAGAAAATGACTCTTATGTTCTTCTACATTCCCTCCTCAATGAATTATGGATATGGCATTGGACTCTTCTTTCATCACCTTCACATCTGCGACCATTTCTTTGAAAAGGAGTCTTCTCTTCGCTTCAGGATCTTTTCACCCATCTGCCATCCTCTCCATCTACCTGGACTGCTCATTATGTCCCCTTACTCACCCTTGATCTCTTCATTGAGAATGACATTGGCTGCCTTCATTTCTCTTCTTCCTTCATCCACTCTAACCTGTCTCCTTCTGATCTTGCTGCGCTCTGTTCTTTCAGGTTTAACACTGACTTTGTTATTAAAACTGCAGATAACGTTCCATACACTTCCTTTTATAATCTCCTAGATCATGACTCCATCATTGAACACCAGACTGTTGTTTCCAGGACGGTCACTGACCTTATCTCTTCCCCAGATCTTCCCTCTCCAGTTTCTCACCTCATAGTCACCCAACCCTACATAGCCTGCTTCTTACCTCCATCCCAAAATTCACAAACAGGACTGCCCTGACAAACCCATCATTTTAAAGTTTTAGAGAAGATTTGTCACTTGAGTTGTGGATGAGGTTATAGACATGCTCGCCAAGCCGGTGGGTTTGGATGCAAACATTTCATCACCCTGCGAGATAACGTCGTCTGTGCGCCTCCAGTGAAGTGTAGGTGTTCTGTCCCACTTGTTATTTATATGCCTCAGATTGCTGGGGTAGTTGGTATTACTTCTGGTTCTGTTTCTCAGTGGTTTGTATACAGGTTCTAATCCAAAATGTTTGTTGATGGAGTTCCAGTTGAAATACAAGACCGCCAGGACTGCCCTGGCGTGTCCAAAACCTGCAAAAACCGGTGTAGTGTACAAAATACCATGCAAGGACTGTGAGAAACACTATATAGGCCAAGCTGGAAGAAAACTGACAACACAGATATAAAAACACCAACAAGCCATCAAGAGAAATGACCAATTCTCACTTGTCTCACTCCACACAGACAACAAAGGACACAAATTCTACTGGGATGACACATCTATATTTGCACAAGCCAAACAGAGACACGGAAGCGCACTGACAATGTTACCTAACAGGGTGACAAAATATTTGCAACCAAACCCACCTGCTCGGCGAGCATGTCTGTAAGCTAAACCATCATTTAGGCCAGTTCTTGAAAAATCTTTTTGTCTCTCAATTTTTTTTCTCCCCTTATCTAGTCTCTTCCCATTTACGTTGGTGATTCTTCTAATGGCTTACATTGGTTCTACAATTTTCAGTGATCAGCTGTCATCTCTTCAACACAAATATGCAATTCCTCAATACATCCAACGCCTATTTCTTCCATTTCTTCCTTGCTGCTTTACATTGGTTCCAAAATTTCCGTTTTTCTCCACAGCTGCTGCCAGACATGCTGAGGTTCTCCAGCGCTTTCTGTTTTTACAGTAAATGATGAACACTATCCTCTGAAACAATATAGGAAATAACCTAAGAGATTGACCAGGGCCCATTTATATTTAAGAATCTTCGTTTATTTATAATCTAGAATGGTCTATTAAAGTCTACACTTGTGTAGAGGGCTGAGAGTTCAGCAGACATGAAGAATACATTAGAAACTGGCCATAGGTCATCATTAATTTTCATTATAATTAACTGTTTTAGTCCATTGCTCAGTTCTCAGAGGCATTTTAGACATTTGATTAATGAGCTGTGCATCCTCTTCGCTTAATGCAGACATTCTAATATAATCTAATACATTTTTTTAAGGTACAATCTTTGAGAGTTAAATCTGAAATCTTACTGCAGTACTGAGTGGCTCGACTCTACAATGCTAATTTAGCTTTCAGGTTGTAGAGACAGGGATGTAAGAATAATGAATATTGATATAGCTGTATGATCACTGTCAGTAGTTATGATTACAATTAGAATATCATTCTAAGCTTGAACAATGGTACATCCTATCCAGAATATGCTGTTCATATGAACTTTCCTAATTTCCATTTTACGTATACAAATGAAATAAGTATAACTTCTAGAACTATTTGTAAATATAACTATACAGAGAAATCAAAATTTAATTTCAGTGCAAAGCTAAATTTTGTCACTAACTGATGTTGTAATTGTTGTTTAAAATATTCTTTGAATGTAGCACGTCACATTGATTTCCAAGCTGCTTTACAAAAGCACAAAGGGTTCATTAATTCCATTGTCACAAAAAAAATTCCACTTGCTATTACCAGTTTTAAAAATAGTCTCCAGGCATGACAAATCTATCAGTGTTCGTCCATAATATGGGAAACGACACAAATGAAGGATTTGTCTATGCCCTATGATTGGGGCTGTTGTGTGTTTATTTGTTCGACTGCTGCTGGCCGCACCACCATTTGGCTCAGCCCCTCAGTTCTAGAAGAGCCTCCTTGCTTTCCTCCAAGATATGCTGTTAAACCTGTCTCTTTGACCAAGCTGACCTAATGCCCTGTCATGTGGCTCTGCTCCATACTTTGTTTTACAATGCTCCCATTAATGCTTTCCTGAAGGTACCATGCACATGTAAAGGGAGTTGGTTCTCTCAGTTAGCTGAACGGCTGGTTGGCAATGCAGAGCGATCTCAACAGTGTGGGTTCAATTCCTGCACTGGTTGAGGTTACCGTGAAGGCCTCTCCTTCTTAACCTCTCCCCTCACCTGAGGCATGATGACCCTCTGGTTAAACCCCCACTAACTGCCTCTCATTAATGAGAGAGTAAACCCATAATGTGGTAAGACGGCAGTGGCTTTACTGGGTTCTGGAGAATTCCTGGGTTCTGAGGAAGGGTCACCGGACCCGAAATGCTAACCCTGTTTTCTCCTTCACAGATTCTGCCAGACCTACTGAGCTTTTCCAGCAACTTTGTTTTTGTTCCTGTTGTATTGATAGGTCCTGTTAAACAAGTGATCAACTATGCTGCCAATTAAAATATTTCAGTGAGGGCAAAGGAGGAAAAAAGAGAGAAGGAGAGAAAAAGATTTTCATTTATGATAGACTTGGGAAACACTTAAATTTGTTAAGGAGCTCTAAATAGAATAGCTGACTTTATTGAAGAAGAAACAATCAACGGAATGGCCCGCTGAAATATAAAACAAAGTGACTTGCTTTTCTTTCTCATTAAATGCTGCAAATTTTTGGGTATGTATGTCTTGAAATGTAGTATTACATGAAACATATTTCAGTTAAATTTGTAAATTAAACTCAATAAAAAGTCAAGGATTGATCAATAAACACATCAGAGAACAATGTTATGTTGTTTGCAGGATTTATATTTTAAAATGCAACTGTAGCTGCTTGGCAGCAACAGGAATAACAATAGGCACAGAGAGGATGCCGGAACAACATAAAACAGATGCGTGATAATTATGGAACACCATGTAATTCATAGAGAAGACTGAGGTTGAATTGAATTGCTAGATCAATCTCAGCATAAAAGCCGCCACATAAAGAAAGTTATCTAGAGTCATTCTAAAAAATGTGAAAAATTTCAAGGAGCTTCTAAACAATGTTGTTTGGAATGTTTCCAATTTCTATGAGAGAGACATTGGTTACTAAGCTTGTGTTGAGAAGACACAAGATTATTTTGGAAGCAGACTCAAACAAAAAAATCACTGAAGGCATAAGATATTTCTATGTAGAAATCAAATACTGTATTGTTGTAATGAGCCTTGGTAAACCACAAAAGATTAAACATCTGATTAGAGAGTCATGTGAGCCAGAACAGGAGGTGAGTCTGATGTGGAGGGATCATTGCACCTTTAGGTTGACTTTCTGCAGGCAGGTGTATGTTAAATATATGATACTTGTACCCTATTCATGCTTCAGCCTCATCAAGGTTCTGGACATCATGAAAAACATTTACCTGACCATTTAGCACAATTCTAAAAGATTTTCTGTCGATTTGTTGTTTTTTCCTAAATTGCCAAAATCATAGAATGAAACAAGAGAGTGTTCTGCTCATAGCGTCTGAGCCAACTCCTCAAAAGCACTCTCCAGCTTGTCCCATAGGTGTGCAATATTTTGGTTTTCAATCATCAGTCTTTCAGGCAGTGCATTCAAATTATAACAATTCACTGTATCAAAGTAACACTTCTCATCTCTCACCTGATCCTTTTGTCAATTATTTTAAATCTGTGTTCTCAAGTTATTAATCTTCTGCTGGTGAAAACACTGCAATGAATCTTCCCAGCCCCTTGATGATGTGGACATTGGCGGGTTCATCGGGGGAAGTATGATGAGATTGGGAAAGATGAAAGTCATTGCATTGAGAAAAGAAAATCAGATTCAAACACAAAGTTTTGACCAGCCAGAATCTCACTAGTGAGTGCTGGGACGCCATTTTGAATACATTAGCATGTCATAGACATGCACAGCACAGAAACAGATCCTTTGGTCCAAATTATCCATGCCGACCAGATAGCCTAAATTAATCTAGTTCCCTTTGCCACATTTGGCCCATATTCCTGCAAACCCTTCCTATTCATGTACCCATCCAGATGCCCTTTAAATGTTGTAATTGTACCAGCCTCCACCACTTCCTCTGGCAGTTCATTGTACAAACACACCACCCTGCGTGCAAATATTGCCCCTCAGGTCCCTTTCAAATCTTTCTACTCTCACCTTAAACCTATGCCCTTGAGTTTTGAACTTCTCTGCCTTGGGGAAAAGACCTTGAAACACCCTATCCATGCCCCTCATGATTTTATAAACCTCTCTAAGTTCACCCCTCAGCCTTCAACGCTCTAGAGAAAATAGCCCCAGACTATTCAGCCTCTCCCTATAGCTCAAACCTTCAATCCTGGCAATATTTATTGTAAATCTTTTCTGAACCCTGTCAAGTTTAACAATATCCTCCCGACAACAAGGAGACCAGAATTGAATGCAATATTCCAAAAGCAGCGTAACCAATGTCCAGTACAGCTGCAACATGACTTCCCATCTCCTCTACTCAATGTCATTATTACGTAATGTTGCCTCATTGATAAGCAGCTTCTTATTTTCCCATGAACCAGACAGCAACTGGAAAGTGACAGTTTCTGACATGAAAGTCAAAACAGATACTTGCTGATTCCAGTTTGCTGCTTGCCTATGTGACACTCCATCTTTGACAGCAGTTACCAACTATCCCAACAATCTTAGGGCACATTCCATGGGTAGTGAGTGCCCATATGCCACCCACCTTGTCCACAAACATTGGCTTTAGACATGTACCATCCTGATCCCACCCTCATAGCACATCTATGACCTAGTTAGCATAGTTTTGCAGTCCAATGCCACAATTTGGAGCGCACCAGCACTATCAGAATGACTTGTGCATAGGGACAGGCACACATTTCATAGATTTGACCAAACTGTAATTCAGAGCTTCTCTCTTGCTCTTTTAGCACGCACCCACTATACACCTACTTTGATGCTCACAGCATCTCTGCCTTGTTTTGCCTTGTCTTGTTTTCTTGTGCTTTGCCCTCTTTCAGAGCTGTAAGGTTCACAGTAATTTTGGTTTGCCTTGCCTTTTGGCACAGACCTAAAGCCATGTATTGATAAAAGAAAATGCATTAAAAATGGAAAATAGCTGCCACCACATCTGGGGTGGGCAGAGAAAGTTTATTTTTCTGATTGAGCACAGGGCCTCTACTTATTTGCAATGTGAGGCTCAAAAAAGTATTGATCACACACTTTCATAGTAGAGGGTGAAGACAGGTAGGGAGGGCTGAAAACAGTAGAAATTCTACAGAAGTACAGAAAGTGCAGATGGTTGTAGCAAAGAGTTACAGGATGAGAAAATTCAAAGACATATCTTAATTATATTAGAGGAAAAGAGGATAACAGGGGAAAATGTAGGGCCCATTAGGGCCCATTTGCACAGTGGCAAACCATGTGTGCGGAGCCTGAAGATGTTGGTGAGTTTTTAAATGAGTACTTTGCATAGTATTCAATAAGTAGGTATAAAAATCAGTGAGGGGAATGTGATAGACTTGAAAAAATTACAGTTGAGAGGGAGGGAATATTACAGTTTTAGTAGGCTTAAAATTGAATAAATACCCAGGCCCAAGGATGTATTCCAAAAGTTTCTTGCATGCCCGTGTGGCCAAGACAGCCTCCTTCTCTATAACTGCACAGCATGTGTCACTGTCTGTCAATGCTCTTGAGGCACAATACACTAATTTCCAACTCCAATACAACTGTTCCTGAAAGGGCACTATTCACTTGCCTGTAGCTGAGGCATCTATAGCAATGTAGCTAGAAAGGATGTATTGCAGTGGACCACAACATCTGGATGTCAACATATCCTTTCTCTTTTGGAGAGTCTCTTCGTCATGTGGGTTCTCGTATCATCCTCATATTTTCCTGAGGAGTTGCCTCATGGGTTCCGTCATTGGTGCCAAGTAAGGCGAGAACTCCACCAACTGGCTTACAGTATCTAAAAAAATCTTTGGAGTTCATGGACCATATTTAGAGTGGGAGTCTTTGCTTTCTACAGGTCTGATCTTATTTGATCCTTGTTGACCAGGGCATCCCAAGTAAACAGGCTCCTTTGAAAATTCACATTCTTGTTCAGAATAAGCTCTTCAGCTTTAGACATTTTAAAGCTGTGTGGACTCTCTGGTCAGAGATAAAAGGTACTGCAGATGCTGGAGAATCCGAGATAACAAGCATGGGGCTGGATGAACACAGCAGGTCAAGCAGCATCATAGGAGCAGGAAAACTTGACGTTTCAGGCCTAAACCCTTCATCAGAAATGGGGGAGGGGAAGAGGGTTCTGAAATAAATAGGGAGAGAGGGGGAGGTGGATAGAGGATGGATAGAGGAGAGGATAGGTGGAGAGGAGGCAGACAAGTCGAAGAGGCGGGGATGGAGCCAGTAAAGGTGAGTGTAGGTAGGGGGGTAGGGAGGAGATAGGTCAGTCCAGGGAGGATGGACAGGTCAAGGGGGCGGGATGATGTTAGTAGATAGGAGATGGGGGTGTGGCTTGGGGTGAGAGGAAAAACAGGTTAGGGAGGTGGAGATGAGCTGGGCTGGTTTTGGGATGCGGTTGGGGGAGGGGATGTCATATTCCTTGACTATCTTCCCATGAATCAACATGTCACCCATGTGGCACATAGCACCTTAGCCCATTCAAATCACTGTTCTTTCACTGTTGCTGAGTCAAAATCCTGGTACTCTTTTTGTAAGAGCACTGAGAGTGAACCTACACCTCATGGACTGAAATAGATCAAGAAGGCACATCTCCACAACTTTCTCCAGGGCAATTAGGAATTGGTAATAAATACTGGCCTTGCCAGCGACACCCACATTTAACTGTTACACTTCACTGTATCACACTGGAAATCAAGGCCCACTATTCCCACGTCCATAAAAGTTAAAAGTATTTTCAGCCTGAAGATAGCTGGTTTATTTCCTCTGATCAGTTGCTGTAAGCTTAGACTTTTAATTAATAAGTCATTGACCTTTATAAGTGTGAACCAGTCACCCCATGCCTCCCGTAATAAGTGCAAATACCTAGAGAAAGAAGACTGAGAAGCAGCATTCTGATTTGCAGAACAATCATCTCAGCAAACCTTAGGGACAAGGCTACTGAAGTGCCTTTCCAATCTTTCCCGCCAGCCATAACAGATTTTTTTTTGTGTGTGTGTCTGACTTTGTGTGTGTATAGAGGGTTTCACTTTTAATAAGTCGAGTTATAATTGATGATTTATAATGGTTTATCAGCAGTTAGAATCCATTTATTTGTAATAGTCACTCCTGTTAAGGACAGAAACATGGTTCATGCTTTCTGTCAAAAGTGAATCTAAAAGACAGGTAGATTGAGGAATTCTATGTTCGGGCAGAAGCCATTGGGTTTCTGGATGGGAACGTGCTTTTAAAAGGTGTAACAATCTTTCGACAATCATTGGTTTTTAAAACCGTTCTTTTCCTATTTGAGTCAAAAAATACATAAAAATAAAAATATATGGTCTTCACACAATGAAAAAATAAAAGAAAAATTGATTGATCGCCTGATCTTTCTCCAAGTCAGCCCTGAGTCATTTATAGAGTCTTACCGACATAAATACAAGCAGCCAGGTTGCAGTATAGCGTGAGTAATGTCCATATTTTCCGAGTGAGTTACTGCCATCAACTTTTATGCCAGCTGCCTACTCAATTGGCACCGAGGTCCCTTTGCCAGCCTCATGATTGAAAAGCATGGTGCAGCTGCAAATGTCACCACAATGGCACAAGTACGGGTGTTCATATTTCCTACCATTCAGTACGCACCACTGTAGGAACTGATCCTAAAAGTTCATTGTTTCTGATGTTCCAGACAGCTGGAAAACTGGCAGATGTGAACAATAAACATGAAGAAGGGGACATAGCATTTTGTGGCATGGAAAGTACTATCTTGGGCTATCTACATGGCATTGTTAGGTAACCTTATTCATCTGCATTCCATAATGTATGCTGTTTCCCTGTATCAGTGTCATAATCCTCGACATACTTTATAAGATCATGAGGCCACCATGGCCTCATCTCCAACTGGGCATAGTGCACTCCCATCCATTGAAAGGTTTACTGGTGTCACTTAAGCAGGTACGACATGTTACCAACCACCAACAGCAGGTTGTATGCAACGTCACAGTATTTGAATATCCCTGCTATGCTTCTGCTGTAATATAGTCCTGCCTAGTCCTCAGATTTCCAAATGCTTTTTGAGAAGAAAAGAGTAGGCAAGTTTGGAAAATTATTTCAGGTTTTCTAAAGATGAGAATAATTTCTAATCCACTCCCAACCAGCAGCAAAGTAACACCACTTTGTCTTAAGTTGTGTGAGATGTTCTAACCAATCCGTCACTGCTTTCGAATCACTTAAATAACTTTACCTTGCAAGCTCAGGGCAGAGTATGGCTAATGGAATGGGTTGCCCCAGAAGAACAAAAGTTCCATCAGCACAGTAAAAAGGCTGCAGAATCAGCCCCTCCCTGACAGGATTATATAATATTAAAGAACGTAAGGAAGGAGCAAGCTGGTTGCTTATAAACACAATGTACAATCCAAAGAGGAGCTTACTTCAACTTCTTCACTCACTATTTGTGAAAGAAATAGAAAACCTTCTGGCACACTGCTTTGACAACAAAATTAAACTCTGCTGCTTGTTAAGGGAAAAATTCCAATTTAAAAAATCTGAAACATAAACTAAAAGTTTTAGAAATATACATATGTCAACATTTGTAAACATAAAGTAGAACAGTTCAACAGTTACATGTTGAAAGTGTCCAACTATTCTTTTGAGGGTTAGTCACCTTAATCATTAAACTTGTTTCCTCAGGCTGAATCTTACCATTATATGTGTCACTTTCAATCCCGAGTAAGTTTTCTCATGTGATCATTCCAATCTCAGGTCATTAACTAGCTATCCTCCCCTTATGGCACCCCCTTCACCAAATGCTAGCCTGATTCAATCACTTGCTTCAGCCACAAGAACTTGCAGTGGCTGAGATATCCTGGAATTAACCAGCATTCTTGACAAAGTGAAACATTGAAAGATTGGCTGTGCAATCAATCAAGTGCCCCGGCAATATAAAGGCACAGCAGTCATAAACCAGTGCTTCTCACAGAACAGAAATGGCACAACTAACACTGCCTTATCCATGCAACTGAACGTTCCCACCTTGATCGCTGTTTAAGTGCCAGGTCACGAGTCTGTAGCCACACCCCCCCTCACAATCCTTTCTAAGTCACAAATACTCTAACCTCAGTGGCCTCTAGAGCCCAGCATCTCATTATTGTTAACTGTAGAGCCACTGCAGAGAGAAAGGCCTTCAAGCAACATGTAACATTAGCTGTTGTTGACAAAAAATAAACACAAACAGAAATCAAAAGAATACAGGCTGCATTTCCCTTTTGGCAAATAAACAAGTAACTGGCATCTTCAGCAACAATTATTTTACAGCCAATTAATTCTCACTCAGCTCAGCTCCCATATACTGGAACTGAGTGTCAATCAATTCCTATCTGGGACAGACACAACTGAGCTCTGTCACGCACAAGGTGCTGTTCTTTCTGCTCAATGTCCTCCTCCTCAGAAGACTGCTCTCACTCTCCTAGTTCCTCACCATTCATCACATGCCCTCACTGCCTGCTCAGTTGTGCAGATGGTTCTGCCTATGCAGCACATTCTGTCCGATTATACTGAAGGGCTCCCTACATTATTCCAAGGAGTGGAACCTCATCTTCAGGAGACTTGCCATCTGCTCCACCTGGCTCTGGTGGAAGAATGGGCTGCATTGTATCTCTGCTCCACCTCAGTCAGAGGTTTTGTTTAATGGGATTGTCACCCAGGGTTGGAGTAGGTAGCAAAATCCTCCTTACTAACATCAGAGGACTAGTGCCACAATTGGAAGAGCTGTCTCACAGACTAGTCAAGCAACAGCCTGACAGATAAAACCATGGAATCATACTTTCCAGACACCCCCATCACCACGCCTGGATATGTGCTGTGCAACCGCAAGACAGATCCAGCAGAAGAGGTTGCACAATGGTGTAGAGTTACAGTGGGGGCAGTTGCCCTGGGAATCCTCAACATTGCCTCCAGACCCCATAAAGTTTCATAAACATGGGCAAGGAAACATTCTGCAGATTACAATGTACCGTCCTCCCTTGGCTGATGAATCAGTACTCCTCCAAGCTGAACAACACCTGGAGGAAGCAACGAGGGTGGCAAGGGTGCAAAATGTACTCTGCATGGGGATTTCAATGTCCACCACCAAGAGGGGTCAGCAGCAGGACTACTGATTGAGCTGGTTTGGTCCTAAAGGACCTAGCTGCTGGACTGGGTCTGCAGCAGATGGTGAGTGAATCAGCAAGCGGGAAAAACAGACTGGATCTCATCATTATCAACCTGCCAGCTGCATATGTATTTGTCCATGACAGTATTGGTAAGCACGACTACTGCACAGTCCTTGTGGAGGCAAAGTCCTGCCATTGAGAATACCCTTCATTGTGATGTGTGGCACTATCACTTGGGCATCCATGAGATGCTGTGGGCCATCAACAGTGCAAGTGTACTCCAGCGCAATCTGCAACCTCATGGCCTGGCATGTCCCCCACTCAACCATTACCATCAAGCCTGGGGATCAACCCTGGTTCAGGAAGGCATGCCTGGAGCAGCACCAGGCTTACCTAAAAATAAGATGTCAATGTGTTGAAGCTGCCAAGCCTGCACATCAAACAGCATAGGCAGCAAGTGATGGAGCTAAGGGATCCTACAACCAATGGTTCAGATGTATGCTCTGCAGTCCTACCACAACCACTTGTGAACAGTGGTGGAAATTTAAACAACTCACTGAGGAGGAGGCTGCACAAATACCCCCATGCTCAATGATGAAAGAGCCCAAAACTTCAGTGCAAAAGATAAGGCTGAAGTTTCTCAGCAATCTTTTTAGCCAGAAGTGCTGAGTGGATGATCCATTTCTGCCACTTCCAGTGGTCCCCAGCATCACAGTTTCAAGTCTTCAGTCAACTTGATTCATTCCAAGTGATATTAAGAAATGGTTGGAGGCACTGGATTCTGTGAAATCTATGGGCTCTGACAACATTTCGGTAATAGTACTGAAGGCTTGTGCTCTAGATTTGCCACTCCCCGAGCCAAGCTGTTCCAGTGCAGTTGCAATATTGGCATTTACTCAACAACTTGGAAAATTTCCCACGTATGTCCTGTACACAAAAATCAGGACAAATACAAACCATCATTCAACTCTTTATCATCAGTAAAGTGATGGAAGGTGTCATCAACAGTGCTATCAAACAGCAGCTACTCAGTAGTGACCTGATCACTGATGCCCAG
The DNA here is from genome assembly GCA_024137785.1 of Ginglymostoma cirratum. Taxonomy (NCBI): domain Eukaryota; kingdom Metazoa; phylum Chordata; class Chondrichthyes; order Orectolobiformes; family Ginglymostomatidae; genus Ginglymostoma; species Ginglymostoma cirratum. The sequence continues at coordinate 62,531,674 of JAHRHZ010000144.1, forward strand.
CTTGCAATCTGCCAGGGTCACTCAACTCCTGACCTCATTACAGACTCGGTTCAAACATGAACAAAAAAGTGCTGAATTCCAGAAGTGAGATGCAAATGACAGCCCTTGATATCAAGGCTACGTTGCCTCATCAAAAACCATCCCTCCATCATAAGGTCAGAAGTGGGGGCGTTCACCAAAGATTGCGCGATGTTCAGCATCATTCGCGACTCCTCAGACACTGAAACAGTCCGTATTTCAAGTAAACAAGATCTGGACAATATGCAGGCTTGGGCTAACAAGTATCAAATAACATTTATGCCACACAAATGCCAAATAATGACAAACTCCAATAAGAGACAGTCTAACCATTGCCCCTTCACGCTCAATGGTGTTGCCAACATTGAATGCCCCACTATCAACATCCTGCGGGTTAATATTGACCAGAAACTCAAATGGACTCACCATATACATTTAGTGTCTACAAGTGCAGTTCAAAGGATAAGATTACTGAAGTGAGTGACTCACCTCCAGACTCCCTGAAGCCTATCTACTATCTACAAAGTACAAGTCAGGAGTGTGATGGAATGCTCCCCACATGGATGAATAAGTGCAGCTCTAACACCACACAGGAAGCTTGACACCATACAGGACAAAGCAGCCCAGTTGATTGGCACTACATCCACAAGCATCCACTTCCTCCATCACTGACGCTCAGCAGCAGCAGTGTGTACTATCTACAAGATGCACTGCAGAAATTCACCAACACTTCTTAAAACAGCACCTTCTAAACCATGATCACTTTCACCTGGAAGGACAAGGGTAGCAGAGAAATGGGAACGGCACCGACTTGCATGTTCCACTCCAAGCGACTCACCATCCTGACACGGGAATATATTGCTGTTTCTTCACTAATGCTGGGACAAAATCCTGGAATTCTCTCCCAACTGCATGTGGGTCTACCTACAACGTGGACAGCAGTTCAAGAAAATCACTCTCCGCCACCCTCTCAAGGGCAAGTTATGATGGGTGCTAAATGCTGGCAAGCCAGCAACACCCACATCTCACAAGTGAATAAAAAAAATGATCGTGGAAGGCAGTGCAGGTAACCTTATGAAATACCAGGCCTGGTCATTGGTATGCCTCCCCCTCTGAACTTCAATGCCCCTTCCTACCTGGAATTTCCATCTATCACATCCCAGCTCCTTAACAGCCCATGTCCTCATTTATAATACTGGTGTACCCTCCCTTTATATATCCATGCTGCTGCCCACAATTCCTAGCACTGATCTAATCATTTCCCTTATAATGCCCAACACTCCAATCTCCTACCATTAATTATTGCACTGAGACCGAGTACTGATTATTACCCAATCCCTGGAGTAGATTGAGGTGGAACATCTGAGCATCACTGCTCAAATAGATACTTAACTGTGGTCAAGCTGCTGAACTGTGCACCTAACTGACTGACTATCAGCAGGCTCCCTTGACTTGACTGAAGACTACTCCTGTTTCGACCTTGAGACAGAGCCTTCAGTTTGAAGAACGCGCTGTGTGTTTTCCACACAGACTGCTGGCACATGCTGTAGCTGTGAAACTGACATAGCGCTTTGCCATTCAACAACATGTATACCTTTTTGACTGCTGACCGCTAACAAGTATGATAAGCTGCCTGGTTTCATATCTATGTTACATTGCAAGGTCGCACAGGAGTAATATGCATACTTAAATTGGTGCTGAGGGGACAAAGTGTGGAAATACAAGGTTGTGAGTATCCAGGTAGACTTAAGATGACAGAGTTAAGGGAGCAAGTAAATAGACTGAGAGGCAGCCTGGTCCAAACTGCAAATCTGTGTGCCTGTCCCTGTGTACAATATGTCATTGCAGCTGTATTGCAATAACTGTTGCCAATGCAGCATTACAATGCAGTAATGGGTTGTAAGTGGTTTGGAATTGTGTCACAATAGAGCATTAAAACTGGCATGTGTTGGTTGTCAGGACACAGTTTGTCTTCTGCCACTGCCCATGGAGTATGTCCTGAAACACTGGTGCTGGACCAAGATGATGGTCTTAAGGAGTGTACAGTGATTTGGAGGTGACAGGTCCTAGCTCTGACTTTTATGTCGAGAATTCTCAATATCTTAGTGCATGGTAAAATAGGAACTTGCATATTAATAAGGTGAGATTCAGAGTTAATGAGGGTGATCTTTATAAATTATCTCCATTAATATGCATCTCACCACTCCTTGCAAGAATCTTGCATTGATATCTGGAACTCTGTTGGAACATGCGACTTGTTACCTCAGACATCAAGAAAGGCCTTGCCGGACTTCTCACACAATTCTCCCAGACTTTTTGCCATAGTGCATGTAGTTTAGGCCCTTATACAACTCTAACCCTTTTCTTAGGTTCCCATGAGCCGCTGTGCATTCAAACATTTTCTGATTTATTTCCTTATTTTTTGATTACACCGCGCTTTATAAAATAATAAGCCGTATTTAGTTGGGAATTAGAGTTACAATTTGGACGTGGCTTCATTTAACAAACGGAAAAACATCAAGAATTAAGAACACCACCTCTCTGCAGTGGGATCCTGATATCCCAGGATGTCTGCTGTCAACAAAATGGCAGCCGATGCGTGCAATGAATGTTGGAGAAGATGCATTTCCCATTGGAATCCTGCTTGATGCCCAGACAAAACCAATTTTCAGGCTTTACTCCATCTCTAAGTTCCTCTTGCCAAACTGAGGGCTGGAAGCACCCTCAAAGTGTTCAACCAATTGGCCACTTGAGAGCCTCAACTGGGTCATGGACGGGCAAGTCAGCCTAGGCTGTTCTACCAGGAAATTGTTGAATAGCCAGCCTTGCAGGTGGGATGCCCTGTGAGGGGTTCCCTGCAAACTTGTCAGGGGGACATTAAAACTCTGCTCAAGGAATGTAAGAAATTCAGACATAGGAACAGGAGCAAGCTATTTGGCCTTGCAAAGCTCATCTGCCACTTAGTTAGACTATAGTTGATGAATGTGAAAATATCTTCACTTTCCTTTTTACTCCTCACCTTCCCCCATTGGGGATTCAATTTATTTCAGAAGATTAACTTCAGGCCTCAGAGTGTTTTGCTTGAATGCCCTGCACTGCACTGTAAAACATTGTGAAAAACTGCATACATTTCCTTGCCAAAATATATGTTTATTTTGTATCCTGAGCAAATTCTTTTATGTTAATGTGATGCATAGGGGAACTATGGAGAGCAGGGAAGTCTCAAGTTCAATTTATAGTCTGTGTTTAATTTCCTGGGGCAGAGGTAAGGGGCTGCGGGTGGGGGATGGCGGAAAGAGATCATTAGTTCCTCTGCTGGTTGGCAAAAGTGAAATCAGTCAGCTCATGATTGTTCACCATTTCTCCCTAATGGATGTACATGATTTGCTGTCAGATCTGAGCAATATTAGTCTTACCTAGCACGTCCCCTGATGTCAACTTCACTGCCACACAAAAAATATCGTATTTACTCCAGATACTGGAGTTTGATGCCCCCCTTTCAAAACTGAATCAACAACTTCAACTGAGCAGAGGAAAGGGAAAGGAGATTAATGGTTATTAAAAAAAGGAAACATATTGCATTATGGGGGTAATTATACATTTGAAATTTGCAGGAGTGGCTGTTTAATGCAGTGCAAAAACAAACATTTACCATCATAAATGTAACCAGCAAATGTAGCAATCCAATATATAGCTTAGTCTGTAAAACACTTCTTAAACTAAACACAAACCTATGTTTATGTTAGAAGGGTACTTTTTCACAAGGAAATAGTATTTGGGGTGGCACAGTGGCTCGATGGTTAGCACTGCTGCCTCACAGCGCCAGGCACCTGGGTTTGATTCCACACTCAAGTGACTGTCTGTGTGGAGTTTGCACATTCTCTACATGTCTGCATGGGTTCCCTCTGGGTGCTCCAGTTTCCTCCTCCTGCAGTCCAAAGAGATGCGGGTTAGGTGGGTTGGCCATGGAAAATGTAGAGTTACAGGTAGAGGGTAGGGGGCTGTGTCTGGGTAGGATGCTCTTCGGAGGGTCAGTGTGGACTCGATGGGCCAAATGGCCTGCTTCCATACTGTAGAGGTTCTATGATTCTAATACTTGAATTCCAGCATGGATTTACAGCACAGATGTTTGACATGGCTGTTTCTTATTTGCATTATACTTGAGGTTTCCTTTTCCTCAAACTCTGTAAATACTATTTAAACAAAGAACAAAGAAAATTACAGTACAGGAACAGGCCCTTCGGCCCTCCATGCCTGCATCAACATGCTGCCCATCACAACTAAACCTCCCTTTCCCTTCCGGGGAAAGTATCTCTCTATTCCCATCCTATTCATTTATTTGTCAAGACGCCCTTTAAAAGTCACAATAGTATCTGCTTCCAATACCTCCCCCGGCAGCAAGTTCCAGGCACCCACCACCCTCTGTGTAAAAAACTTGCCTTGAACATCACCTTTAAATTTAATTTTAATTTAATTTTTCTATTCTGCAAATTTATCACCAAATTTTGAGTATAATGAAAGAGCAACACCCATAGAATTTATTCCCTCAAAATCAAAACAGAATAAATATTTTACTTGGATTTTAATTCAAATTAACTTCCAATATATGACAAATTCCATGATTTACTGTTGTTGAAATGTGATTAACATGCTGCACAGAATGGATCATCAAGAGTTTTATGTGGAAAGATCATATTGAATTGTGTGTTTCAATGCCAAACAGTGTCACTGTGATGGGGTGAGTCAGTTACCTTGACATGTGTTGCCAAAACTAATATATATTAATTGCCATCACATACACTAGGAGTAATGGCCAATGGCAAAGAAAATGTTTTAATCGGTCTTTCTTAAGGAATGGCCATTTGTCTGCACTGTGTGACTTGTCAATTAAAGATTAGATATAATAGACAAGGTAATACAACCATCTGTCTGAAGAAGCAGAAAGTCTCTGCTTTCACCACCTTATTGACAAACCAGTCAGTAACATAGTGATTTGCAAGTAAGCATAGACAATATTTAACCACCTTCACAGATTTCTTTGTAGCTAATTCAAACAAGTTTACAAGTTGGTTGAAAAAATTCTGTCATTAAATAAACTTTATATTCACATTATGAACAATAGGACAGAATTTTACAAACAGATTGTGAACATACTGTTAAAGCTGATTCTAGCTGGGATTACGGCCAAACCTACCTATCAGTTCCTGCTTTGCCAGGAACATGGCACATGCATTTGATTACATGAGTCAGGTAGCCATAAATGCCACTTTAAGAATATATCTAACACATAACTGTCCAAAATCCTGCTAATAACTCCATCACCCATGCAGGGGTAGATTGCTCAAACTTCCTCTTTACCAACACAGATATTGAACTTGTTGTTTCCTTGAGCAATTGAATTATCTGTTTCTCAAAGATGAATATTACCCTGGACTCAATTGGCAGAGTTTGTACTTGACTCTGTTCATTCGGTCTACTGTGTCTATGTGCTGCTTTGTGAGATGGTGGTGTAATGGTATGTTACTGCATCAGCACAATGCCACTGATAATGCCAATGTGGCAATTCTAGCTGTCTAGGTTAATGCACTAGGGCTAATGCTGAGGGTAAAAGGGTTTAAATCCCACTGCTGCGGCTGATGAAATTTGAATTCAGTTAATAAGTCTGAAATATAAGTTAGTAATAGTGGCCATATCATCTATAACATTGATTATTGTAAAAATTCATCTGGTTTATTAATGTTCTGCCATCCTTGTCTGGTTTGGTTTACATGTGACTTCAAATCCACGGTAATGGGGTCACAAGTTATATACTCTCTAAAATGGTTTAACAAGCCACTCGATTCAAGGGCAGTTACGGATGTGCAACAAATGTTGTCCTTGTCAATGACGCCCACATCTAATTAAAGATTTTTTTTTAAAAACTCAAGTTCTTTATTAGGTTCAGAAGATCAATCTCCTGACTATGGAGACGTTCCTTCCAGCCATCATTTGAGCAGGTATACTCTTGTCACTTACAAAGTAATGAGAAAACTAGTAGAAATAGTAAGGATCTTGAGCAACTAGCTCGGTCTTCTTTTCTTGAGAGCTTCACTGCTCTCTAACTGGAATAGGTTTGAGATATCAGTAGAATACTCACAGACTTGAATCCTCTAAATTTAAAACAACTCACATCTGTACAGTTTCATAAAATCTTTGAGAAATGACAATTTTCTTAGTATTTCAAGTAGTAGAAAAATAATCTTTCAGCTGACACAAGAGGAACCGTCAAGGATATTGTCTAGGCTGGATGATAAGCAAGTAGTGAAGATGTTATAAAATTTCGTAATCACATTTGAGTATAGTATTTAATTTAATGGATATAAGTACTAGAACAGAAGGGAAGAACAAAAGGTAAAACAAATAGGAAAAAGGCCAGAAATGCAACAGAAGGATTTGTCTTGCCTTACAGCGTTCAAAGTGTGTATTAATAATAGATTGATAATTCAGGCACTTGGACCACTACTTCTTCAGTACTGCAGTTATATTATCCTGATCTGATGTTATGAAGCACAGGCAGTTTGTTAAAAATCTGATGCTGAAATGGAAATGCAAGTGCTGCTTTACCAATGAAAGAAATATATTAAACTGCTGTCTGCTACCATTGGTGTGTTTTTCTCACCTCTGTGTCACACCTCTGCTGCTCCACTCCATTTCATTACAATGCAGAACATGGGAATGCCTTTCTCATTGCTTCTTCTGAACACTAGAATGGTGCACAGGTCCAAAACATTTTGGGTGCAATGAGAGGGGCAAGAATTTAATTAACAATGGTCAACTCTCAATTTTAAAAAAAGTTTCAAAAATATTGTGAAAATAATTTTGAAGCTCCAGTAGTCAATATTACTTGACTTTAGGTCATGCTGCATCTAAATTCTTAAATGCATCTTTCTGCCGAAGATTATTTGCATAAATCCAAGGAATTTATGGGGGAGGTGTCGCAGAGGATGGGGCATTATAGTTGGGGGCCTGGAGTTAATGGGTAGAAAGGTTGAGCAATATAAAAGAGAATGTTGGAGAATCTCAGAGGGAATATAAATAACTGAACTAATATGTGTTGCAATAAATAAATATAAAACCGGCATAAATTTGGTACAGGTGGGTTATGGGTCTTTCCTGAAAAAGACAGTGCAACTCTGCCCTTACACTGTAGATAAGCCAAAGGCTTCCAGAAAATTTAAGACTTTCAGTATTTGCCTGTGCATTGTTTGGTAATTACAACAGTTAAAAGCCATTGGTTTAACACCTTTCTTATCAAATCTATCATTTAATTAAGGAATTCACCATTTGAACAAGATCTAAGTGACAACTTAATTTAAGTTGCAAGCAGGACAAGATAATAATAAACACAATGTTCGTGGATTTCGGGCAGTACATAACTTACAGTATCAAAAAGCTTTTGACTTGCCATCAGCTATTAATTTTCTCTTTTTAAGTAGTAACTAGTAAAAGATTGTGATCTGAGGAATTTTGCAGCAGTCCTTTGAATATTTATTGTTTTTGTGATGCTGTTGATGAAACGTGACCAATGGCATTATCTTTGGCTATATTTCCCAAGGACAGTGAGAAAGTGAATCTGAAATACATTGATATGTGAATGCATTAATCTTGGGGGTTTCTAACATGCTCATCATGCTATTGAACAAAGTACATGCTTAGCACCATAGTTCATTACATTAAACCTAGTTATAAGTCAACTGTAGCCCAATAACAACACTCTCACATCAGAGTCAGAAAATTGTGGTTTTACCCCTAATTCAGGCAGGCATCAACACAGGCCGACACTTCAAAACAAAACAGACGGACAATTACACCATTGAAGCTACTGTCTTCAAGATCAGACGTTAAATCAAAAAAAAGTCCAACTGTCCTCTCACATTGTTGTTGAACATACCCTGATACTATACGCTATATATAATCTGCTTGATTATGACACCCAGTGCAGCTCCCAGGATCTCAGAATGAAATTCTAAAGAAGAGTTATATAGCATTGAAAACATTAACTTTATTCTCTACCCACAGATATGTTATTGGACTTGATGATTTTCTCAATGGCCTTCTGCTTTTGTTTCAAATCTCCAGTACCTGAAGGTTTTTATTTTGTAGTTCATGATTGTTGTTAAGAAATGGGGATCCATCCTTTCGGTAGGCTTTGAGCCAGAGTTCAGGTTTGAGCGTAGTCCTTTCCTGCACTCCCTCATCTATCATTGCCCATTCAAGGTCAATATTTTTGAATCAGCCTGTTCAGAGATATTGTTATATACCTCTGGAGCAGGTGGGACTTAAACCAGGTCCTCCTGGCTGAGAGGTAGGGACACTACTATTGTACCACCAGGTCCCCTCCTCTTCTGGCAGTGCCTTAGGCCCAAACATTTACGACTGCTTTCAATAAGCTTCCTTCTATCATGAGGCCAGGAATTGGAACAACTGCACAATGTTCAGGACCATTCACAATTCTTCAGATAGTGATGCAGTCCACGTCCATAAACAGCAATTAACATCAACAAGAGAAAATCTAATGATTTCCCCTTGACATTCAATGGCATTACATTCACTGAATTCTCTATTATCAAGATAATGTGAATAATCATTGTCCAGAAACTGAACCAGACCAGGGTACATAAGCAGGTCACAGCACATCAGAAACTGGGAACTCAGAGGCAAGTAACTCTTCTGCTGACTTTCGTCCATTAACTATGAGGCACAAGTCAGGACTGTACTGGAATACTTTCCAGTTGTTTGGATGAGTATGGCTGCAATGCCACTCAAGAAGTTCAACTCCATCTGGTACAAAATGGTATGCATGAGTAACATCCAATCTACCAACATAAACATTCCTGTCTTCACCACCAATGCACTGTGGCAGTCCTGAATTCCACATATAAAGTGCACTTCAGCAACTCAGCAAATTTCCTTCAATGGCACCCTCCAATCCCATAACCTCATAGAAGGGCAAAAGCAGTGTACACTACCCTCATCAAATTCCTCTACAATCCACCCACCATCCTGTCTTGGAACTGTATTGCTGTTCCTTCATTCAATCACAATCCTCGAAGTGCCCTAATAGCAATTTGAATGAACACATAGCAGTTCAAAAAGTGGGTGACCACTACTTCTTAAGGACAATTCTTGTGGGAATGGCACCCTTCACTGTATTACTGTGCCAATCCGGACCCAAAGGTTCCAGATTGTTAGGCTTTTAGAGGCCTGCACAGTGTATGTTGTTAAAAAAAAATGAAATTTGTTAGATTATGATCGTTTTTTGACTGTATCTTTACAGAGGGTAAAATGGAGAAATTAAAAGAGTCATGTGACCTGTTCTGAATCCTGACCAACAACAAGCCTGATTGTTAAAGACTAAAAGGTGGCCCAGGTTGTTTAGAACATAGAACATAGAACATAGAACATTACAGCGCAGTACAGGCCCTTCGGCCCTCGACGTTGCGTTGACCTGTGAAACCAATCTGAAGCCCATCTAACCTACACTATTCCATTATCATCCATATGTTTATCCAACGACCATTTAAATGCTCTTAAAGTTGGCGAGTCTACTACTGTTGCAGGCAAGGCATTCCACGCCCTTACTACTCTCTGAGTAAAGAATCTACCTCTGACATCTGTCCTATATCTATCACCCCTCAATTTAAAGCTATGTCCCCTCGTGCTAGCCGTCACCATCCGAGGAAAAAGGTTCTCACAGTCCACCCTATCTAATCCTCTAATCATCTTGTATGTCTCTATTAAGTCACCTCTTAACCTTCTTCTCTCTAATGAAAACAGCCTCAAGTACCTCAGCCTTTCCTCATAAGACCTTCCCTCCATACCAGGCAACATCCTGGTAAATCTCCTCTGCACCCTTTCCAATGCTTCCACATCCTTCCTATAACGCGGTGACCAGAACTGTACGCAATACTCCAAGTGCGGCCGCACCAGAGTTTTGTACAGCTGCAACATGACCTCACGGCTCCGAAACTCAATCCCTCTACCAATCAAACCTAACACACCATATGCCTTCTTAACAACGCTATCAACCTGGGTAGCAACTTTCAGGGATCTACGCACATGGACACCGAGATCTCTCTGCTCGTCCACGCTACCAAGAATCTTACCATTAGCCCAGTACTGTGTATTCCTGTTACTCCTTCCAAGTGAATCACCTCACACTTTTCCGCCTGAAGAAGCCAAGAGATATTCACGTCTCTACATAGAAATCAAGGCAGCTGTGTTGATGACAAAGATTTTTAATCTCCATTTTCCAGGGAGGTGTTAGGAATACCAAGTTTTATGGATAGAATGGAGTTTGGGATTAAAGAATTGATACTTAGCATTTCTATCTTCATATAAGGTTCATGTGATTCATAAGGCCAAAGAAATGCACTTTGAGAGGGAGAAGGGTCCATAGGCAGTGTCCATGATGCAGGTTTTCCTAAAAATATCACTGAACCGGACAGACAGAGACAGTCTGCAAGAAAGTGAGAAAAAAAAGAGAATCCACTGAGATAGAAGCAGCAAGTCCATTGATCATCGGATGTTTGTGGAGGCTTTTGATGGCAGACACCAAGTTCATTAGGTTTAAATGAAGTTGGAAAATTGGCCCAGAATTAACTAGGTAGGAAGGAGATTTTCAATTTATGTGTCATAATGAAAGTCAGTGTGAATGGAAGCTATTCTGCTAAAAAGGAAATGAAGATGAGAAAAAATGTCGACTGGTTCCTTCAGAATGAAGTGCCCATTTACGGGTCAAAGTAAAGAATAATCATTGCAGGGGGATTTTTAGTCAGTATAAAAGCTGAATGGGAATATTTTCTCTTGGACAATTTATAATTTCCTACTAGAATAGTGCTTGATCAGTGTTGCCTTTAGTTCGCTTTTTACAGTAAAAGTCTTAAAACTTTAAATCTTCACATGTGTTACTTTCATTTGGTCACTGAAGACTTACATTTCTCTTTTATTGGTCTCTAATGATAATAGCAGGCTGTTTGGCATTGTTGTCAGCTCCTGTCCTTTCCAGACAAATGCAGCAGTAACTATCATTCTTTTCTCCTTGTCCCTTGAGTGATGCTGAGGAAAGCAATAGACCAAAAGCTGCTGTCCCAGTTTAGATCAGCTAACTTAAAGTAAAGAGCAGGATTTGAACCTGAAACCTTCAATCCAGCAATTACATGATTAATGGGTGTGTTTGCTCACTGTAATGATTATATATCTATACCGCATTACAAAATCTGTCATTTGCTTGTAGCTCTTGTCAATTTTTACATTACAAATTCCTATAGCCACGTATATAATGGTACATGGGATTAGCCACTTCAATTATATGGGGGAAATGAGAGAACGGGGGCTGATTCCCTGGAGCAGAGAAAATTAGGTGTAGATTTATTAGGAGTCTTAAAAATCATGAAAGATATTGATTAAGTAAATAAGAAGTTACTTCTAGTGGCAGGAGGGTCGATAGCCAGAGGACACAGATTTACAGTAATTGGCAAAAGAATCAGAGGGTAGCAGATTTGTAGACCAAGAAAAAATGAGATCTACAATTCTCCTAGTGGTAAAGGAGGAAATACAGAAGTATAAATTCTGCAACATTTGCCACAAGTGTGTGCAAATAAAGATCTCCACAAGCAATCTCGGTGACCTGTCAATAAGTTCTTCCATCTTGATGGATGAACCTGGCACACTGTGAATTTTAAACGTAAGGGAAGACAAAGAAGCAGAGTTGGGTCATTTCGTCCATCTATTCAGTTCCACCGTTAAATGAGATCACAACTGATCCGATAATCCTCACGTCCAATTTCCTGCCTTTTCCCCATAACACTTGATTTCCTTACTGATTAAAAATCTACCTTAACATTGAATATTTTGAACCACCCAGTATTAACAGCCTTCTGCAGTAAAGAATTCCACAGATTCACTACCCTCTGAGAGAAGAAATCGTTTATTTCCTCCGTCAGAAATGGGTAAACTTTACTCCAAGATTATGCCCTTTGGTCCTAGGCTCTCCTACAAGGGGAAACAACCTCTCCACATTAATTCTGTCGACTCTCCTAAGAATCTTGTATGTTTCAATAAGATCTCCTCTTATTCATCTAATCTCTAATAATATTGACTGAAATTGCTCAATCTCGCATAATAAAGCAATCTCTTCTTACTCATGATCAATTTAGTGCATCTTACCTGAACTGCCCCCAATGACAGTATACCTTTCCTCAGTTAAGGTGACCAAAACTTTTCACATTATTCTAGCTGTTGTCTGACTAGTGCCTTGCATAGTTTGAGCAAGACTTTAAGGATAACATTCCATTTACCTCACAAATTACCTGCTGAACTTGCATGCTAGCTCTTTTTGATCTATGCACAAAGATTCCCAAATCTGTCTGTGCTGTAGTTTTCTAGCCTTTCTCTATTTAAGTAATGTACAGGTCTGTTATTCTTTCTGCCAAAGTGTATAACCTCACATTTTCCCACATTATATTCCATCCAGCGATTTTTTGCCCATTCGCTCAACCTATACCTATAGGTTGCTTATAGAAGGTCTATATTCCTTTTCAGATACATAGTGTCTTTCTCAGGGTTGTTTTCCAACCTTTTGTGTCAGCTGCAAACTTGGCTACATTTACTTCCATCATCGAAGTCAACAATATATTGCAAATAATTGTGGCCTCGGTATTGATCCCTGTGGCACTCTATTAGTCACGGGTTATCATGCTGAAAATGCTGGAGCTGCTTGTTTATAAGTATGCACTTCTAAACACACTGTTATTACACCCTTTTTAATAAACTCATACATTTTTCCAATGACAGATGTTAAGTCCACTTGTCGATTGTTACCTTTTTTTTCTATTTCCCTTCTGAATAAAGATGTTACATTGTCAGTTCTACCTCCTTTAATACGTTTGGATGTATCTCATCAGATCCAGGGGACTCCTTGGTCTTTATCCCCATTAGTTTGCTTAGTTTTTTTTTCTACATTGATTATTGTTTTATTTATTTCCTCTTCCCTTCTTGACCCCTGATTGCTTATCATTTTTGAATACTATCAATATCTTTTACCTTGAAAACTGATGTAAAATATTTATCTAGCTCCTCTGCCATTTCCTGGTTCCTTATTTTTATTCCCCTGCTTTGTTCTCTGAAGGGTGTGTGCTCATTTTGGACTCTCTTACTTTTTATATATTTAAAGTCATAGAGACATACAGCATGGAGACAGACCCTTCAGTTCAACTTGTCCATGCCAATCAGATATCCTATGTTAATCTAGTCCCAGTTGCTAGCATTTTGCCCATACCCCTCTAAAAACTTCCCATTCATATACCTATCCAGATACCTTTTAAATGTTGTAATCATACCAGCCTCCACCACTTCCTCTGGCAGTCCATCATTTAAAGAAGCTTTTGTTGTCCATGCTGACATTACCTGTAAGTTTACCATTAAAGCTTATTTCTTCCCTTAATTATTTTGTTCATCATCTTTTGTTGTGTTTTTAGAACTCTCCCAAGCTTCGCTCACCATTAATCCTTAAATTCTATGGTTAACTATTGGCTTATTCCCCTCTTAGAATCCTATTTTATGTGGATAAATTTCTGTTGTGAGCTATGAACTATTTCATTAAACATCTGTCATTGCTCTTCAATGACCTTTGCTGCTAAACCCATTTCCCAATCCACTCCAGCTAGCACTGCCTTATTCCTTTGAAATTACCCTTATTTGTATTTAGTACAGTTGTTTCCAATTCGGGTTTCTCCCTCCCAAACTGAAGGCTAAATTCTACCATATAATTGTTACTGCTTTCTAAAGGATCTTTTACTCTGCCATCATTTATTCAGCCTTTCGCATTACACAACACAAGATATAAAATTGCCCAATCTTGGCTAGATCCACAACACATTGTCCTAGGAAACAGTGCTGAATGTACTCCACAAATTCTTCTTTGTGACTGAGAGATAAAAGGTACTGCAGATGCTGGAGAATCCGAGATAACAAGCATGGGGCTGGATGAACACAGCAGGTCAAGATGCTGCTTGACCTGCTGTGTTCATCCAGCCCCATGCTTCTTTGTGACTATCTTTTTCAATTTATTTATTCCATCCTGCACTAACAATGCTACCAGACCATCCCTTTCCTTACTGCCTTTTGAAAAGGCACATACTGCTGAATATTTACTTTCCAACTTTAACCTCCTTGAAATCATGGCTTTAAGATCATACCCATTATCCTCTATTTGTGCCATTTATTTACCTGTTTCATTCTGAATACGATGTGGGCAGCAAGGTGACTCCATGGTTAGCACTGCTGCCTCACAGTGTCAGAGACCCGGGTTTGATTCCACCCATGGATCACTGTCTGGGTGGAGTTTGCACATTCATTCTTCCCATGTCTATGTGAGTTTCCTGCGGGTGCTCTGGTCTCGTCGCACCATCCAGTGATGTGCAGGTTAGGTGGATTGTCCATGCTAAATTGTCCACAGCGTCCAGGGATGTGTCTGTAAAGTGGATTAGTCATGGAAATTGCAGAGTTAAAGGAATAGGGTTGGGGGGGTGGCATGGGGGGGGCACTGTGTCTGGGTGAGATGTGGACTCAATGGGCTGAATGGCCTGCTTCCATTCCATAGGGAATTTTTGATTGTATGAACTCAAGAGGCATTAATTCTGCCTTTTTATCATTTATTTCCGCTTTGACCCAAATTGCCGCTGTTTCTATATGTTTGTATATTCTGGTATGGTGGGCCATTCAAGTGGGGAGAGGGAATAGGAATGTAATAGCAGTAAGGACAGTGTAATTGGCGGATAGGTACTGTTTTCTGCAGCTGTAAGCACAAGTCCTGAAGGTTGTCTTGCCTGCCCAGTGCAGGTTTAAGAACATTTCTTCCAACTGTTGTCATCCACATTGGTACTAACAATGTTAATAGGAGTAGAAAACTGGTTCTGCTGAAAACATTTGAATAGTTAAGAACTGAAATTAAAAAGCAGAACTTCCAAGGTAACAATCTTGGGTAAATAAAAGCAAGGAGTTAAATGCATGGCTCAAAAATTGGTGTGAGTGGAATGGGTTTCAATTCATGGGGTACTGGCACCAATACTGAAGTAGAAGGGAGTTGTTCATGTGGGATGGGTTTCACTTGAACCTTGCTGAGACCAGTGTCCTGAGGAATCAAATAGCTAAGGCTGTCGAAAGGGCTTTAAACAAATTAGTGAGGTGTGGATGGTTTGGGAGAAAGAAAATGTTTACAAAGTTTACAAAGCAAAAACGATATGGTTGTATTGCAGGCCACCTAATTGGACAATGATACTCAGAGTCGGACAAGCAGGGACTGAGTGTACACACATAGGAAAACGCAATTTAATAGGGTCAAAAGGGGAAACAAATCATATAAAAGGCAAAATTAATGGTTCTTTACTTAAATGTGCGCAGTACTCAAAACAAAATGGAATGCAAACTGCAGAGCTTGGAAACACTATGAATTGAGCTATGTTTGGGAGTTTTAAGGGTGTAAATCTTAATTTTTTTCCTTCTTAAAATCTAGCAATCTATAGGTAAGTGAAGGCTGGGTATTTAACGTTGCTACTCTTTCTTTTAGGCCTAAGGAAAGTTAAAACAAGCTCTCTTAGTGCTGTATCACCTTGCGGGCAGCTAATTAAGCCAATTTAGTAAACTGATAAATTCCGGATCTTATAGCAGAACAGGCTAGATAGTATAAAAGCAAGGCCTAAAGTGCTCCCAATATAGAGTGTGAACTGCAGAGTGTGGAAATACTAGGAGTTTAGCCAAGTGTGGGATTTTGGGAGAAGGAGGCATTTCTGTGTTTTGTACTGGCCATTTTTACAAGAGCCTGCTTTGTGGCCAAGTAGATCTGAGTATAGGCCTAGACGAATACCAGGCTTAGTTGAGGAGGGTGAGCAGCAAAGAGGTAAGGGCAAAGTACGAGTTTTCTTTTGCCTGCTAAGTCCACTTGTTGTTTAAAGGGAAGGAACGGCAGTCAGTGGAATGGGATTTTTCCCTTGTCAGATGTGCTAGGGTCAAAGACATCTCGGCGAGGTTGCAGGAAATCTCAAAGCAGGGCATGAGCAGCTGAATGTTGTTGTACCAATGACACAGGTCGAAAAAGGGATGACATCCTGCAAAGTGAAAATAGGGAGTCAGGCAGGAGTTAAACAGCAGGACCTCAAGGGCAGTTGAAGGGAACATGGGATTGAGATATCATAAGTATTACAGAAACATGGCTAAGGGAGGGACAGGGCTGGCAGCTCAATGTTCCAGCTATAGGTAGGATAGAAGGGGAAGCAAGAGAGCACGGACAGTGGCATTTCTAATTATGGAAAACACCGCAGTAATATAGTTAGGATATTACTGAGGTATCATCCAATGAATATATGTGGATGGAATGAGAAATAAGAACAGGGTGTAAAAACCTGACTGAAAGTAAGTATCTCTTGATGTCAATTTTCTGGCTTCACTCTTTGCTACATTTACCTTCGCTGGCTGCAATCCACTGTCCCTTTAAACCCGTAATCCTTAAAAAGGAGATATTTTCCCATAGGTTGCTTATTAGTACAAAGCTGCAAGCATGCTGGAGGACCAGAGAATGCAAGAAGATAATAGAAAGTGTTGACATAAGAAAACATTTCTACCAACAATATACCAATTACAAGGAAAAATACAATCTAGAAAACAAAACTGGCTGAGTTTAAGCTTACTTGGATGAATCAACGTTCTCAAATATTTGTAAAGTGATGCAGGAAATTCTTACACGGTCAACTCCATCAATGCATGTGAATATGTATTTTCCCTGCTGAGAGACCACAAACCTCCCTACTAATCCCATTAAACTGACCAGCATCTCAGCTCTTTACTACAGATTTTCACAATAAGAACAGGCACAAGACTGGAAACTAGACTTTGATACCACTGTAACCAGGGTTGACTAACTGCATTCTTTATGTGAAGTCAAGAGGTTGTGAAAAAGGGGGTGCATCTGATTTAATTGTAATGCATTACTTTAATGGCATCGTTATCAGAAAAAAATAACGGTTTCATGTCTATTTGTACCAACATTTAGCTTCATTGTTGAGCGTTTATGGGCAACCAAACCCTGCACTCCTACACAGCTTCTTTTGCCAAATGAAGCCTTCAGGCTGAAAGGTTTGCACACACTTGCATTAGCAAAAAAATTATGAAATGGTGAGGCAGATATTTTCCCTAGAATGTCTTAGCTTGCTGTGTTCCAAATCCCTGCATTACTGCATACTTTCTAGGAGTGTCTTTGACGGATGCCTGGCTACAGATTACTCTGAGAGCTGCATTTGACCTTTGTCAAATACTTGAAGAGGAGAAAATAATTTGAGAAATGGGATTGTAGCTTTATAAAAATAAAAAGGCCTTCAGTAAATTATGGATGACAAAAGGCTCAAAACTTCCAGCAAGTAAATCTCTTCACAGGTGTTTCACACAGATTGCATGAAGCAGACTATATCATATCACAGAATCGGAATGGCAAACAACACTTAACAAAGACAGGGTTGAATGGAACACCAGGAAACGCTTGAAAGCAACAAACAACAGTAATGGAACATCAATTGCTGACAAACCAGGAAAATGAATAAAATTTAAACTTTTACACACAAGCTTGCAGGCACAACAATTATCATTAAAGTGAAAAAGAACAGTACAGAAAGACTCTTATTAGAATTCTTCCAAACAAATGACTAATACATTAAACCTGGAAGGTTGCAATCCAGACTTGATGGTACATAGATTCAGTAGACAAGCTTAATTTGTAACTCTGGCATTCGGTGGGAGATCGCGACAGTCATAACTCAGAATAGAGTTGTATCATATATTGCAGTGACTGTTTACCTAGCAGTTGTATTTTATGGCAAGCTGATAAGCAGTTGGCAACAAGGGAGGAGAATGGGGAAGTTCAGGGGCACAATAGTGGAGATGGGGGCATCTTGAAGTACTAGCTAGGTAAAGTCCAGAGTATGGTGTTACCTGCTGAATAACTATGAAAATGTAATGAGCTCGGTATTAAGCACAAAAAAAAACTTGTCACTCCATTCTGGCTTTTGTCCTCTCATGGTTTCTAATATGTTGAAAAATAAGTAGCCAAATCATTAACATTAAATAGAAACAATGGTTCCCCTGGAGGTGGGCTGGAAGACAGGAGCATGCTGTCTAATTGGACTGGAAGGTAAAGGTTGGAGGCTCCCTTGCCTTCCAGTTACCATCCGCCCCTTTCCTGATTAAATCCAAGGCTGAAAGGTGGCCAGCTTTCCTACCCCGAGACCAATGACTCAAGGGCTGTGTAAAGACTTCAGCCTATTAACACTGGTACTCCAGCAACAACATGCTTATGTTCTTAGATAACAAGGTGTAGAGCCGGATGAACACAGCAGGCCAAGCAGCATCAGAGGAGCAGGAAAGCTGACATTTCAGGTCTGGACCCTTCTTCAGAAATGGGGGAGGGGAAGGGGATTCTGAAATAAATAGGGAGAGAGGGGGAGGCAGATAGAAGATGGATAAAGGACAAGACAGGTGGAGAGGAGATAGGCAGATCAAAGAGGTAGGGGTGGAGCCAGTAAAGGTGGGAGTTAGGATGGGGGTTGGTAGGTCAAGGGAAGATGGACAGGTCAAGGAGGCGGGGATGAGGCTGGTAGGTAGGAGGTGGGAGTAGGAGTTGAGGTGGGAGGAGTGGATAGGTGGGAGAAAAGATGGACAGGTCAAGGAGCCGGGAACGAGCTGTGCTGGTTTTGGGATGAGGTCAGGGGTGGGAACAAGTTGGGCTGGTTTTGGGATGCGGTAGGGGGTGGGGAGATTTTGAAGCTTGTGAAGTCCACATTGATACCATTGGGCTGCAGGATTCCCAAGCAGAATATGAGGTGCTGTTCCTCCAGCCTTCAAGTGGCACCGCAGTGCAGGAATCTCCTGTGGCTATTCCCCTGCAAAACAGATGTACCATTTTGGATACTGTTGAGGGAAATGGCCTCTCAGGGGATAACAGCAGCAGCCAAATTCATGGCAATGGGGTTGGCTCTGCTGTAGCTGGCAGGAGAAATAGGCATAGAAATGCTATAGTTACAGGGGATTCAATCGTAAGGGGAAGAGACAGCGGTTTATGTGGCCACAAATAAGAGTCCAGGATGGTATGTTGCCTCCTTAGTGCTAGGGTCCTGGATGTCTTGGAACGGTTGCAGGACATTCTGGAGGTGGTGGGCGAACAGCCAGTGGTCATGGTACATGTTGGTAATAACGACATAGGTTGAAAAAAAGGGATGAGGTCCTGAAAGCAGAACATGGAGAACTAGGAAGAAAGTTGAAGTGTAGGGCCTCAAAAGTAGTTATCTCAGGATTACTATCAGTGCCATGAGCTAGTCAGAGTAGAAACAGCAGGATATATAGGGTGAACATGTAGCTGAAAAGATGTTATGAGGGGGAGGGTTTCAGATTCGTGGGGGGAGGGTTTCAGATTTGTGGGGCTCTGGGACCGGTTCTGGGGGAGGTGGGACCTGTCCGAACTGGATGGGTTACACCCGGGCAGGACCGGGACTGATGTCCTTGGTGGGAGCACTTGGTAGAGTGCTTGGGGAAGGATTAAACTAATGTGGTAGGGGGAATAGGAACCAGAGGAATAGGACAGTATGTGCAGAAATTGAGTGAGAATTAGAAACCAAGGTAAACATGGCTAAGAACAAGAACAGGCAGGGAAACGTTGCAGAAAAAAACAGGGGAGGTGATCTGAAATGCATGTGTTTGAATGTAAGAAGTATAATAAGCAAGGTAGATGAACCTTGAGCTTTGGTTAGTACTTGGAACTATGACATTATTGTGATTAGAGAGAGTTGGCTGAAAGAGGGACAGGACTGGCAACTGAATGTCCCAGGATTTAGATGTTTCAGGTGTGATAGAAGGGGATGTAAAAGAGGTGAGGAAGTTGAATTACTGGTAAGGGGCATCTCACAGCTGTACTGAGGGAGGATACATCAGAGAACTCATGCAGCGAGACAATATGGGTTGAACTCAGGAATAGCAAAGGTGAAATCACAATGCTGGGGGTATACCATAGGCCTCCCAACAGCTGGTGAAAGATCAAGGAGATAATGGTTTAAAATTAAAGTAAGGTCATTGAAGATGTAAAGAATAGCTTAAATCCGGGAGATTTGGGGAGATGTGAAGCACATGGAAGCTACAAGTAATCCCCAACACAAAGGGGAATAAATTTCCTTTCAAACTAAGTGTCCCAGTATTGCACCCTCCTCAAGAAAAATGACTTCTATCTTCTTTGTCCCTCTAGATCCAATTTTCCTTTGATAAAATATACACACATGTAAATGAAATAATTAACTACAAACAGAAAATGCTGGAGAAAGTTAGCAGGCTTTGCAGCATTATGGAGAGAGAACAGAATTCACATTTAGAATCCAATTACTTTTTTTGGAATAGTAGGTCAAGAGAAGTACCAACCCATTCAGCCTAATTTTCTATTGCAGTGCAGACTTTCTCCTTTGATCTTAACTAAAACTGCTTCTGTGATTTGGCGCATCTTCAAGTGAAACTGGTGAATGAATGTTCTGTCCTATTCCATTTTTGGGCAGCACAACAGTGTCGAGGGTTCTTGTTCTGCAATATCAAAGGCGTGACATTGAATATTTTATCCTCAAATATGAATGTTCGCAAGCATCTGAATGGTAGTAGCAGTAGCTGGAAGAAAGAAAAACCTGAAAATATTCAGACCACAGATGTGACACATAAAAATTATGACTCAAAAGATATTATCAAGGAGAATATGAAAAATCAAATGTCAGCTGTCACAAATAGATTAGTCAAAACTTGTTAGTGCCAATTGAATTTTGAGGATGATGTAAACATACTTTATTCATTGGAGTTAAACCTCTGAAACATTGACACTGCAGATTTGTTGTCTATTTCCAACCTGTGATAACCGTCTGCTCTATTTACAGAATAAGTAACTCACTGTCAAGGAAGTTGTCCTAAGGGAACTTGAAAAAAATGGAATATGGGCAGTAAAGGTTATCAGAGTACATTCATATTCAAGGTTATTAGAGTATGGTCACTCACCCCTAATGATATTCTGAATATTGATTTTAAATGTAGTCAAAGCTGAATAGGTTGACGTTATGAGAAATAGAATCAAGGTGGCAGAATAGCAGGGGAGGATGTATTATTGATTACTGTGCCATACAGCCGCTTTATTTAGTAACCAATTTTGTTGAAGGTGAAGAACTCTTCATTGTACTTTAATGCTCGTCAAGATAACTTATCTTTCCCATAAATAATAATGTCACATTTCAAAATGCGGCCACTACATTTTGAGTATAACACGTCAGAATTACATTAAAATCAATATTTAGAATAATTGTTCCCTTTAAAACTCACAAAAAATTCATGTTCTCTAGCTGCATACTGCCAAGTAAGAACCTGATTATTTTACTCCAGTTTTGTTGTTAATCTAAGAATTACCTATATCCACCTGAAAGATAAATAGTTAACATGGAAAATAGATGACCAGCACTAATATTGAGATACAAACATTACAGAACCTTAAGAAAACACATTATTCATACAGCATGTGCGTCTTTCTAGCTTTTCAGGAGGGAAAGTTATTAAAATAAGGTGGTAAGGAAAAGCCAGGGAACTGTAGACTGGTGAGCCCGACATCAGTGGTGCATAAGTCGTTGGAGGATTCTGAGGGACAGTATTTACTTGCACTTGGAAAGACAAGAACTGATTAATGATGGTCGTTATGACCTTGTGCAAGGGGAAATCGTGTCTCACTAACTTGATTGAGTTTTTGAAGAGGTGACAAAGAAGATTGATGAAGGTAGAATGATAGAGGTTGTTTATATGAACTTCAGTAAGGCATTTGACAAGGGTCCCCTGGTAGACTGGTTAGCAAGGATAGTTCACACAGGATCTAGGGGGAGCTAGTCAATTGCATACAAGATTGTCTTGAAAGTAGGAGACAGAGGGTGTGGTAGAGGGTTGATTTTGGACTTGAGACCTGTGACCAGCGGTGTGCCGCAAGGATCAGTGCTGGGTCCACTGCTTTTTGTCATTTATATAAAGATCCAGATTTGAATACAGGAGGTATAGTTAGTAAATTTGCATATGACACCAAAATTGGTGGTGTAGTAGATAGAGATAAAGGTTATCTTAGACTACAACTGTACCCTGATCAGATGGGCCAATGGACTGAGGAGTGGCAGATGGAGTTTAAGTTAGATAAATGTGAGGTGTTGCAATTTGGTAAGACAAACCAGAGCAGGACCTATACAGTTACTTTAGGATCCTGGGGAGTATTGCCAAACAAACAGACCTAGGGGTGCAGACACATAGTTCCTTGAAAATTGAGTTGCAGGTAGACAGGATGGTCAAGAATGCATTTGGCATACTTAACTTTATTGGTCAGTGCATTAAGTATAGGAGTTAGGGCATCATGTTGTGGTTGTGCAGGACATTGCTGAAGCCACTTTTAGAAAATTTAAAAGTGACCAGTTATAGGAAGCATATTATTAAGCTGGAGAGGGTTCAAAAGAGATTTATGAGGATGTTGCTGGGCATGGAAGGTTTGAGTTATAAAGAAAGACTGTGGATGGATTAAAGGCAACCTTATGGATGTTTTTAAAATAATGAGGGGTACAGATAGAGTTAATGGTAGCTGTCTTTTCCCTAGGATGGATGATTTCAAGAGTTGAGGCACAATTTTAAGATGAGAGGACAGAGGCTTAAAAAAGACGTGACGGGCAAATTTTTTACACAGAGGGTGTTTCTCATGTGGAACGAACTTGCTGAGGAAGTGGTGAAAGTGGGTACAATTCCAATGTCTAAAAGACGTTTGATAAGTACATGAATAGGAAAGGTTTGGAGGGATATGGGTCAGGAGCAGGCAGGTGGGATTAGTTTAGTTTGGGTTAATGTTCAGCATGAACTGGTTGGACCAAAAGGTCCGTTCCTGTGCTGTGTGACTCTAGATTACTGCGTTCCTAATTCTGATCTCCCTGCTGTAGCAAGGATTTTATTAAACTTGAAAGGGTTCAGAAAAGATTTACAAGAATGGTGCCAGACTGGAGTGTTTGTGCTACAGGGAGAGGCTGAACAGGCTGGGGCTTTTTCCGTGGATCATTGGAGCGTAGGAGGTGACCTTATTGAGGTTTATAATGCCATGTGGGGCATGGATAGGCTGAATAGCAAAGTTCTTTTTCCTAAGGTAGGGAAGTCCAAAACTAGCTGGCATACATTTAAGGTGAGAAGGGAAAGGTTTAAAAGGGACCTGACGGGCAACTTTTTCACACAGAGGGTGGTCAGTGTATGGAATGAGTTGCAACAGCAAGTGGTTGACACAAGTACAATTACAACATTTAAAAGGTATCAGGATGGGTACATGAATAGGAAGGCTTTATAGGGATTTGGACCAAATGCTGGCAAATGGGACTAGATAAATTTAGGAAATCTGGCTGGCACGGACAAGTTGGATCGAAGGGTCTCCTTCTGTGCTGTATAACTCTGTGACTCTATGAGACTGATCTATTCCATTAAGGCCACGGAATGGCTTTATCCATCTTCCTCTATACGTAGCTATCATCAACTACTTTAAATACTCACAAATGTCAGCAGCTTTTTCTTCAGTATCAATTATTTCCTGTTCAAAGTCTTCATACATTTGTATCTCACGAGACTTATTCCCTGAGATCTTTGAAATTTTCTTGATACTTCTAACTACTGTGTTACTTATTGTTAGTTCAAGCATGAATGTCGATGAATTATTCCATTTCGCATAGATAGCAATACATCAACAAATAGAACTGTTTTCCTTGTGACTTTTAAGTAAAAGTGATGGATTTTCCTTTCAACTGGAGCAATGACATTCAAGTTAATGTCTAAAATTCTGAATGATGAACCAGTTAAAATTTCAGCATCGTGGAGCCACTGAACATTCTTATTTAGTACACAGATTTGTAAAAAGAGACGTGCTAAATTGCCATATTATTAACACATATAGTCCAGTGGAATTTCATGCCTCTGTGCCTACCTTGACATCTTGCTCCACTATAAATTCCTATACTCCATTGAGAAAGGCGACTACTTATGGAAATGTGCCAGGACGTGTCATTCCACCATGACATAATGTATGGACATAGGAATTGATTACGGAAATATAAAATTAATGAAAGAATAATTATCAAATTGTTCTTAATAAGATGAAATATCCTCTCGCAAAAACTTTTCCTGTCTACCTAATCCTACATCACCTTAAAACTATTCTGAATCTTGACTCTCTGAGTGCAATGGCATGGAGCAATGTCCTGGAATTGAGCTGACTGATTTCCAACAACCTCAGTTGCCTTCCTTTCTATTAGATATAACTCCAGCCAATGTGATGTTTCCCACTCTATCTCATTGATTTCCATGGGATCATAATAACACAACCTGCCAAATGCTGCCTTAATGTCATGGGCACTCACAACCTCCCTCTTGAATCCAGCTTTCTGCTACATTTGGAACAAGCTGGAGTAAGGTCAAGAGCTGCGTGGCCCTGTATGGGCCAAAACTGAGCGTCAGTGATCTGGTTATTGCTGTGCAAGTGCCACCTGATACTACTGTTGATGACACCTTCTATTGCTTATTTTATGAATGCGATGAGGCTGATGGGGTGATTATTGGCTGGATTAACTTTATCATCTTTTCACAGCAAGGATATACCTGGGTAATTTTCCAAATTGCTGGGTAGATGTTGGTGTTATAACTGTACGAGAACAGCTTGACCAGGCACAGGCTAGTTATGAAGCATAAGACTTCAGGGCTGTTGCTGGAATGTTTTCAGGGTCCACAGACTTTGCAGAATCTTGTGCCAAAATGCCACTTCGTAATACTGCATGAAGTGAATCAAATTAGCTGAAAATTGCCATTTGTGATGCTGGTGAGATCAGGAGGAGGCCAAGATGGATCATCCACTCATCAAAGGGAAATAATGCAAAGTGGTGGAGCTTGAGTGTGACATCAAGTATTTTCTTTAAATCTGCTGAAGAATAATCAGCAGGGGTTCAAAAATATATTCCATATTTTGTTCTGTCATCTATTCAGACCTGAAGATAGGCCAATTTATATGTAGCTCCAACTCATAGCTAAGACCACAAGGGTATAGAATCCATAGAATCCCTGAAGTGTGGAAACAGGTCCTTCAGCCCAACAAGTCCACACCGAACCTCAGAGCATCCCACCCAGACCCATCCCCCCCCCAACAACGCACCTAACCTACACCTCCCTGAACACTACGTGCAATTTAGCACGGCCAATCCACCTAACCTGCACATCTTTGGACTGTGGGAGGAAACCGGAGCACCTGGAGGAAACCCACGCAGACACAGGGAGAATGTGCAAACTCCACACAGACAGACGCCCAAGGCTGGAATCGAACCCGGTGCTGTGAGGCAGCAGTGCTAACCACTGAGCCACCGTGCCGCAGAAGTAGAAGTGGGTCATTTGGCTCATCAGGTCTGCTCTACCATTCAACAAGATCATGGGTGATCTGACAATTCTCCACTCCACTTTCCCACCATAAATCATAGCCTTACTAAATAAAAATCTGTTTACATCAGCTTTGAGTACACTTAATGACCTAGCCTCAGTAGCTGTCTTCAGTCAAGATCTCCACAGATTCAACACACATTTGGAGAAGAAATTCCTCCACATCTCTGTCTGGGTGATTCTTTACTCTGAGTTAAAGGTCCTACACTCTTCCGTAAGGGGAAAACAATCTTTCTGCATTTACTCTGGCAAATAGCCTAAGAATCTTGGATAGGCACTTCAATAAGGTGTCCTTTCATTCTCCTAAGCTCCAATGACTACAAATTCAACCTACTGAATCCTCTTGTTATATAAAAAAAATTCTCTACACCCAGAAGCAACCTAGTTAACCTTCACTGGACAACCTCTAATGCTTGCATATCTTTCCTGAGGTAAATAGCTCAAAACTGTTCAGAATTCCAGGTGCGGTCCCACTAGATTTAGCAAGACTTCCCCATATTTGTACATCAAATCCATTGAAATAAATGTCAACAGTCCATTTGCCTTCCCCATTAGTTGCTGAATTTATATATGCCACAATTTTGTGATTCATGTATTCCCAAATCCCTCCATGCTGGAGCAATCAGCAGTCTCTCTCCATTTGAATAATATTCAGCTCCTCTCTACATCCTGCTAAAGTGCATAATCTCACAGTTTCCCAAATTATGTTCCATTTGCCTTTTTTTAAAGACAATTCACTTAATTTGTTTATATCTCTCTGTAGATGCTTAGTCTCACCTTCATGATTTGCTTTCTCATCTACTTTTGTGTCATTCACAAACATTTGCATGAGCACATTCATTTTTATGAAAGATGTCATTAATATACACCGTAAGTAATTGTTTTGTCCCCCAGCACAGATCCATATGGCATTCTACTAGTTACAGGTTGTTTCATTGAAATATACCCTTTATCGAAACTCTCTGTCATCTATTAGATAATATCTCTCCATGCTAATAGAAACCCCCTTCACCTTGGGCTATCAAATTATTAAGTAGCCTTATGTGCAATACCTGATCAAATGTCTTTACAAATTCAAATATATTATGTTGACTGGTTCCCCCTCTATTTATCTTGTTTTTTCACCTCTTCAAGAATTCTAATTAATTTTCCAGGCATGATTTGCTCTTCATGAAGCTATGCTGACTCTGTTTAATTATTTTATGTATTTTTAAATGTTTTACAACCATATTCTTTATAAGAAACTCTAACATTTTCCCAATGACAGACATTAAGTTAATTGGCCCATAGATACCTTTCTTTTTATCTTTCTCCTTTTTTGAATAAGAGTGTTGTATCAGTGATTTTTCAAATCTCTGGCAGTCTAGCAGCATCGAAGGATTTGTGGAAGATTCCTATCTGGGATTCCACTATCTGTGTAGCTACTTCCTTTAGATTCTAGGATACAACTCACCAGGTTCAAGGGACCTATTGGCAATTTGACCCATTAGTTTCCCTTGAACATTTTCTCTAGTGAAAATTATTTTATTTATTTAAACTTTCCATTGTTATTTTTATAGTTTCTTTCTCTCAAGGAACGTTTGCTTGTTCACTTTGACTTCTACCTTCCTCTGGATACATGTTTAAAGAAACTCTTACTGTCTGTTTTTATACTTGCTAGGTTATTCTCACAGTCTATTTTTGCCTTTATTTGGATGTCTTTTGTTGGCTTTTAAAACTTTCCAAATCCTCCGGCTTACCATTAGTCTTCATCATATTTTTTTTCCATTTGATACTATCCTTAAACTTCTTGCTTAATCATGGTTGATTTATCCTCTTCCTTCAAAGTTTCTTTCTCATTGGGATATATCTTTGCTGTGAATCATGAACTAGTTTTCAATGCATCTGTTATTATTATTCAAATTACTTTTCTGCTGAATTCCTTTCCCAGTCCACTCCAGCTACCTCTATCCTCATTCCTATGTTATTACATTTATTCAAGTTTGGTATAGTTGTTTCCAACTCAAGTTTCTCCCTCTCAAATTGAATGTTAAATTCTACCATGTTATGGTCATTATTCCCGGGGGGATCTTTTGCACTGAGAAAATTTATTAAACATACCTCGTTGCACATTATCAGATCCAAAATAGCCTGAACCTTGGTTGGATCCACAAAATACCGCTCTTAGAAACTGTCCCAAGTACATTATGAATTCTTTTGAATAGTTATTTCTGCTGACTTGATTGACCCTAGCTACAAGAAGATTAAAGTCATCCATGACTAATGTACTATTGTTTTTACATGTCCTAATTATTTCCTGATTTAAAGTTTATCATACAGAACAGCTATAGTTATGAGGTCTATAAACTACTTCCAACGGAGTCTTCTTCTCGTTGTTATTTTTTAAAGGCCACCCGTACGGAGTCTATATTATCCAATCCAAGATCATATTTTACTATTGTGCTTAGTCCATCTTGCATTAACCAACCTGCACAAACACCCATCCCTTCCTGCCAGTCCTTTTGAAAAGTCATATACCGCTGAGAACTTAGCTCCCAACCCAGCTTTGATCTCCCTGTAACCATGTTTCCATTGTGGCTTTAATATTGCTCCCATTACCTCTAGTTTGTCCTTGGTTCATTTATTTTGTTTTGAATTGTATGCACATTTAAGTAAGCAGCCATTATTTCTGACATTTTACCATTTCTCTTTTTTTTACATTATCACTAATATACTCGATTCTTTCCTGTTCCCACTCCATGTATCAATATCTAAACAGGTGCCCTGAAATGGCTCCATATTATTTTGCTTTGTAACCCTGTGTACCCCCTCCAGAACTCTTCCCTAGCTACTTAGTTAAAGCCTTCCAGAACCCTCCCTTTGCTAATTAGTTAAATCTCTCTCATTAGCCCTATTTGCCAGAATACTAGTGCTAGTACAGCAGACAGCTTCCCTCCGTGTGTTTCCATTTCTTCTATTTGGAAGGTACTGCCCACTATTAATTAATAATTCAGTGCAGGTAATATAACACTTCTGTTACTATATTATGGGGATCATTGGATTGATGTTAAATTTTAGTGTGCTTTCTTCTCAGTAGTCCTTTACTCTTCCCCTTTCACACAAACATTTAGGTCTGTTATAGTTATGAACCAGAACACCATCTTCCAAGATTCAAGTGAAAATTCCCAGTGTAGTGTAGCTAATTTTAGTGTAGCTAGCTTCATTTCAAAAGTGCAACTTTAATTTCGTGACTAAACATAACTTTGAAATTCTGTGTGCTTTGGGGCAGAGTAACAGTAAGAACTTTCTGAGGAAGAGTCACCGGACCCGAAATGTTAACTCTGATTTTTTCTTCACAGATGCTGCCAGACCTGCTGAGCTTTGCCAGCAACTTCTGTTTAGATTCCCTTCTCTGCAGAACATTATGATCCAGGTTGATTTTTATGACGACCAATAATAGTTTCACAGTTTCCATTACTGAAACTAGTGTTCCATTCCAGATTTATAAATTCACTTCAAATTTCAGTTGCGTGGTGGGATTTTAACCTAAATCCCCAGATCATTAGTCAAGGTCTCTGGATTACTCGTCCAGTGAAATTACTATAATGCCATATCTCCCTCAATTTCCTTAATTAATCTCCTTAATTGCTTACTTTTTTTAATCACCTAGCTTACCCTCAGTTTCTAATACGCAACTTGTTTCTTCTACTGTGACTACAGGCACAAAGTATATCGCAATATTGCTCCCATTTTGTTTCTCCCCACACTAGTTTCTCCTAACACTGCTTCTAAAAGACCAGAATTTAGTGATACTCTTTGAAGCGTCTGAGACTTAGGACCAGGTTTTCTCCTTTGAGATTGGAATCTCAAGTCTGGAGATTTCTAGAAATTGTGATCTTGCTTCTTGCCCAGCAATGTCTGCCCATGCTATTTCTATAGTAGGTGTCAGTGGCTTGAATCAATGTTCACGTCTTGCAGCAGGTTCAAGGTGGAACAGAGATGGACAAATGGTAAGGCTGGCAGTTTAGAAGGCCCAGTTCTGAATGAGTTGTAGCCACCCTTGAAATCCCTTGCTCACCCCCTGCTCCCCCTCACATTCATCTGCTTCATGATGCTGCCTCTAGCTATATGTCCAATGACCCCTCCAAACACCTACTGTGGTCAAACCTCTTGAGCATGACATTGGGTAGTCTTTGAAAATGTCAAAAATAAACAGCCATTGAAAATCCATTTGAAAAAAGCTCTTAATCCTTTTAAGATCTCATAAAACTATCTGTCAAAACATCGCTCATAGCCCACTTAACGGCTGCATCAATAACCCTGCTGAATTCATTAATGGAGCTTATGGCTCAGTCATCCATTCAGAATGATATTACATTGAACATCTGTCTCAACAAAACCTCCAGAATTGAACACATTAAAACCATTGAAGTAAACTGTCATTTAGATCTCTTCCTCTTGCTGTCCAAAGAATTGAAATAAGAATTGAAGAGGTATCCTTGGTGCACAGTACTGCAGCTTACAAATGAGTAAAAATATGTCATATCTCTTTCCATTATACTTGTTTAAATATAATCAATTTATCCATTTACAATCAAATATTTCTTAAATTGCAATACTCTCTGATGAAACTCATGGTTAAAAATGCTTGAACAGCTGTTTCATGAAGTGAAAGCACCTGGGAGTAAGTGTAAGTTAAGCAGAAAATCTTGATCTTCGAGGAGAAATGCCAGAAAAATTGCTGGAATGTTTTTATGGTGATAATTTATAAAGTTGCATTATACAAATTCACAAAACTAAAGCATATTTTTGACAAAATGTTTACATTTTTTTAATATTGTATAGTAGTAACAGTACTATCTTCAGAGAGGTAAGTTTAAGATACAGTTTGTCAAATATATTCCAAAGAAAGGAAACTGGTAAAACGTAATTCAGAATATTGCATCATTTTCAAAGATATATTGCACAATTCAGCTTGCGAAGGGATAAAATGTGAAGAGAAATGATCGGATAAAACCTGAACCTTATAAATAGTTAAGTACTTGGAAGGTGATGACCATAATAGCCCTGGGATTGTCGTTGATAAAGGTTCTATTTGAAAGCTAATCTCTGAATGAGGTAATGTGGTGTGGCATTTTGGATGACAGATAAAGATCCAGAATAAAACAGGAAGAAGAGCTAAAATAGAAGAAAACAAGAAACAGGAAGATGATCTGTCCTTCAAATTTAGGTCAGAGTGACAGTATAAAAACTAAAAATGACAAGAGGCAAGCAGGAATTTAAAGGAAATGAAACATTTAGAATATATAGTAAATACAGCTCCTGATGTTGCAATTGTTTAATGAACTTAGCCGTACACATTACAAAAGGTAACTAGATAAACAATGTAAGAAAGACGTTAAAATGGCAGTGTTCCAGGAACATGCTTCTGAGATAGGAGTAACAGTTTTAAATAGTGCGAAGTAGAATATTTTTGTCTCTTGTCTACAGAACTATATAATCAAACTGCTATAATTAAAAATAGCAGAAAATCACGAGAAGATTGTGAAAGGACAGCTGTTTCAGCAGATTAATAGATTCATGCTTTGTTAAGAGCTGAATAATTTAAATAAAATGCTTCAGGCCAGAAAGGAAATATTAATGTTGTTACGATCCTAGTCAAGACTAATAACTTTCAATAAAAGGTCTGAATTCCCAGTGTTGAACCTATAGGAATAGCACTGCAAGACTGCTGGTTTTAAGATGATTATGTAACAAACTAAAAACAACATTGTCTAAACATTGCATAGTTGGAGATTAATACTTTAAACTACAGAAAAGATAACTTGTATTAGTGCTTTACATGATCGCTAACCCCATGCCACATACATATATATTGCAACATGTTCTGCGCAATCTTTGTAGATGACAGCCTTCAGTCATTATTACCTTCTAATGGATTCAAGGAAGAGCCAGACTACTGAGTGGAGCTAAACTTGAGTAATCGTCATAAGATGCTTTCTCTAGTTCATGGAGTATTTCCAAACTGACTATCAGAATCAAAGCCCATTCTGGCGATTTCTCTTCCCACATCAGCACAGCAAATCTCCCTGAGTCGTCAGATTACTATAGCAGGTGTCTCCTCATTGAGAGAATGTTTTCTTCCTGCATTCTGTCCGTTGACTCAGAAAACTTGCAATCTTCTTTCCTCTACGTACCACACCAATGTAGCCTTTTGTGCTTCAGGTGGCCAGTCTTTCTCTCTCTCTCTCTCTCTCTCTCTCTTTCTATCCACAAACTGTCCAGTACCAAAAAAAGTCTACTCAAAAGGGAAAACTTTATTCTGCAAAATGTTGGAAGCTGGGTGTCTGCGGGGAAATAAAAGAGAAAAAGCAGGCAAATGCTGTAAATACAGAGGCATTAGAAGACATTTTAAGGAGCAACTGAAGGTTCCAGAAGATGCACTTAAATATCCTTAGGGAAAAAGCCAACATATTTGTGAAAAAAAAGCCATTGAACCTACATCTAAAGTCATTTTTTGGCGTTATGTCCTTTTCTTAAAAAAAAAGAAAACCTCATGTTGTAATTAAGCATTCAGTGTATTCATAAGTACTTTGGGGTTCCTCCATCATCATTAAAATGGCCAGGGCACAAGTCCAGCAAATTGACGGAGAACCCATTCTTTGAGCATCACAGCATTTCGCAAACATGGCCAATTTATTAGTGCTTGAAAAAAGACTCGTTATTTCAGCTACTTTTCAAGAAGATGTTTGGCAAGGATACAATGAAGACACTTAGGCATTGTCAGCTGTACAGCCAGGGCTCAGTCAGTGGCATAGTTATAAGGGATCTCATAATGCCATCTCTGTGATTCCAGAGACAGGTCCAATAAACACATTGGAAGATTAGAAAGTATAGCTCAGCAAAATTTACCAGAAAGAGCAGTACAATCCATCTCTGCTCATTGTGGAATCTTTAATTTACTGGTTCCTGGCAGCACAATGTCTGCTGAGTGAATTGATAAAGCAGAATAGTGAATGCCACAACAGAGAAAGTGCTCAATGAACAGGAATCTTCCTGTAAAATGGCTCAGAATTTGAGAAAGTCTATTTCAACATTCAAACAATTGGACATGGTGACTGAAGATGTCCAGCCTAATCAACAATTCAAGGGGGAGAAGCTGCATTTGACTACATAGGAGCCAGACCAAAGTCTACAAATTCAGAACACATACAAGAAGAAGAAACTGCCTGGTCTAATCATCCAGAGTAAAATAGGGATCACCTCTTCCAATCAGAGGTGTGTTGCCTCAGCCAGAAATTCAGGACACTACAGGGGAATAAGCACTTATTTCAATAGAGCAACTGTACAACATGAAGAAAGTCAGGAAATAAAGCATCCCTTAGAAAAAGTAATTGACCACCAAGATCTACAAAGAATAAAGCTTTCTGCAAGTGATATCTGAGAGACAAAAGATCCTCTGGAGGAGAAATTATTCCCAGAATCGAGCCATGGTCAAAAAGTCCAAAGAGTGCATTCCGAGGGAAGTGTGAACTGTTCAGATTGCCTGTACTTGTAGAGCCGATGGGGAGAGATGATTCATGATATAATGGTACTGAAAGAGTGAAGTTTCATGTTAAATTCGGTCCACCTCTCCTGAGGTCACACACAATCAATGGTTGGAGACAGAAAGCTCTATTCTCAGTTTCGCAGAAAGAAATGCATATGTACCAATTCCCAAAGCTGTGCGTAATTATGCCTGACCCAATACAGTTGTTGCTATCAAGCAATAAACCTTTTTGTTATTTAAGAAGATGTGTGTTCAGTAGATACTCGATAGCGGTGTATCCTCCGCTACAAATTACTAGATACACCCACGTCAAACACAATGGAGGATTATTAGCAGCATACTATTTCAAACAACCATAAACAAAAAAAGCAATTATTGGAAAATCTCAATAAGTCTGGCAGGATCTGTGAAGAGAAAGCAAAGTTAATGTTTCAGGTCCAATGATCCTTCTTTGGAACTGAAGAAGGGTCTCATGACCCAAAATGTTAACACTGCTTTCTGTCCACAGATGCTGCCTTACCTGCAGAGATTTTCTAGCATTTTCTGTTTTTGTTTCTGATTTCCAGCAACCACAGTTCTTTTGTTTCTTTTTTCACTCTAACAACCCTTACCCAGTATTAGATTCTGGTGGAGATCATCGGGTAAAATACAACAGTAACTACTGCAAATTTTAAATAATCCAACAGTTGAATGCGAAATTCATGAATGAGGTGTTTGCACATCAGCAAAGAAACTTCTGATTTAACTATCATACACCTCAAGTGCTGGTAAAATCAGTAAGGGAGCAAAACATATTCTCTTTTGATACAAGGTATAAAAGAGCAACTCTTCTTATGATGATAAATTACTGCTATAGTGAGTCAATGTTTTAAAGAAGATTTGTTTGAATGTTTATGGAACTTTTCTTTAACCTCAGATGCCAGTGATGTTATGAATCATTAATTACTCCAACACAGTTCGATACTGAACTTGGGGTGATACTTGTATTATCTATGCTCATACAAGCAGAGCTCCTGAGTTAAATACTGCCTTTAAAAGCATTTTTCACAAATTGTCTATACACCAGGGAACCCTGCACGTCCATCAGAAATAGCTATAAGCAGAGACAATGGCTTTGTGCATTCCTGCAGCTTGATAGTTTATTTTACAGTCAAGTGATATTGCTTCAACCAGATGCATTATGACAAGGACAGCAGTAAAACATACACATACATCATTAGCACTATACAGCTGAATTACATTTATTTTTAAAAGTCTACACCATTTTTTCAAAAGCCTGGGAAATAAAGCATGTGCAGGCTGTGCAAAGAGCTAAATGTTGCTGTGAACTGGTAACTCTGTGATTATAAGTGTGCTAAATGACTAACAGCAGGGTTCAGTGGAAGCTCTGGACTTTAGGTGAGCCACATCATCAACATCCTGCTTGTGGTTTCCCCAACCAATGGAATGTGACTGAGATAGCACATCGATTCTGAACAAGGAAGAACTTCTAATAAACAGGATCATATCTCCACTTGCAGCGGTTTTGAGAGCAGGGGATTCCCCAAATATCATCAAGTGCACGTGCTGCCTATGGTCTACATGCCTGCTCCCAACCGGTCTCATATTTTCCAAAGGGCTGTGGAGATGTGGGGTGGCTTGCTCAGCACCTTTGGGCCTATTAAGAACAGAGACTGAACATTGAGACTGCTCTAACATTCAATGATATTGTGGCTAATGTGTGGCCTAACTCCATATATCTTACTTTGGCCCACATCCCTTAATACTTCTGCTTAACAAAAATGTATTTATCTCAGATTTAAAGTTAACAACTGATCCAGCATCCACTGTCATTTGTGGAAGAGAGTTCCAAACGTCTTCCACCCTTTGTGTGTAGAAGTACTTCCTAGTATCTTTCCTAAACAGTCTGGCCCTAATTCTCAGATTACGACCTCTAATTCTCAAATATCAAAGCAGTGGGAATAGTTTATCTATATCCACTTTGTCTTTACCTCTTAATATCTTGAAGGCTTCAATCAGATCACATACTAATTCTCTGAATTCTGAAAAAAACAGTCCTAATTTGTATAATCTCTCCTTATAACCTGAAATGCAACTGTCACCTAACTAAACGTACATTGTGGTTGCTCAAATTGCCCAGAGGGCAGTTAACAGTCAACCAAATTGCTGTGGATCTTGTGTTGCATGTAGGCTAGCCCAGGTAAATCTTCTGTCAGGATTGTCCATAATCCCAACAGTTGCCACTGCTAGCGCCTGGCGCTGCTGAGCTGCCAGCAAACCAATTTGCTTAGCAGCTCTTTCAGGCAAGAATGCATCCCAAAATGGTGTGGGCATTGCAACATTAAATTGTTGAGTGATAGCCAATGCTGTGGTGGGTGAGCTTAACACCGACTTTATATGCAGGTAGTTGGGGACCATAGCATAGCACCCCTTAAAATTCAGCACATGGAGCATTTGGAGGCCACAGCACCCAAAACAGAGGGGAGACATGAAAATCGTAGAATAGGACTATAGAATCACTACAGTGTGGAAGCAGGCCATTCGTCCCATCGAGTACACACCGACTCTCCAAAGAACATCCCACCTAGACTCACACCCCTATCCTATACATGTAACCCTGCATTTCCCATGGCTATTTCACTCAGCCTGCACATCCCAGGACACTATGGGTTATTTTCCATGGCCAATCCACCCAACCTGGACTGTGGGAGGAAACCGGAGCACCTGGCAGAAACCCATGCAGACTTGGGAGAACGTGAAAACTCACACAGACAGTCACCCAAGGGTCAAATCGATCCCGGGTCCCTGACTCTGTGAGGCAGCAGTGCTAACCTCTGTGCCACCGTGCTGCCCACAGAGAATGCTGCTTTCTACCTGTCTCTCACATGTACCAGGAGACCCTACTGTTGGAATCATGGGTTGCAGTGTGGTGATCTTTCTCATGCGCGGGAAGAAAAGGATAAACTCTCCAAGCAACAAAGCATGCATGAAGTGATTGAAGAAATCAGCAGCAGATATGTGGCCCCTTCAACCTGGAGATAGTGCACCAAGAGGATTCCACACCTCAGGAGGATGGAAAAGCAGAATGTAGTAACACTTTCAGGTGCCAAGCACTGCACACGCTCTCTGCATTCTCTTACACAGCATTCTTCAGAACAATCTACCTTGCAACAGCAATTACTCTCTCTCCCCCAGCACCCCATCTGACTAGGTCCTTTTGGTTATCTGCATCCTTCCTTCTCAGTTCCTCTCCACAAAGGTTATCCTTCCTTACTATCCACTACTTTTGCCCACAACTCTCCAATTTGTCTACTTTCAAGTGAAGAGAACATAATCTTGGGGAGAAGCAGAGTCTTCATACAGGAGTGACCCTCCAATGATAAGTATTTTGATAACCATTGGCAATTCTCACCTCATCCAATAGTTCAGTGAATATTTGCCAAAGGTTGCAGATATTAGCAGTGATGTAAAGTGAAAATCTAAGCCCCCAGTAGTTTATGGGGTGAGGGAGAGGGGGGAGGTGGTTGGTGGTGGGCACTCCCCATTTACAGTCAAACCTAAGTGAAAGCTGGGAGAAGGCTAGATGATGTCAAGCTCCTGTCTTGACATCATTTTTAGAAGATTTAAGTTCCCATGTGCACGGTAACCTGCATCGCCTTGCCTCGGGAAGAGAAGTTCCACTCATTGCCTGTCTACCTTTGATAGTTGGCTACCATACATTTTTTCTGTGAAGGTAGGCAGACTGCACAATGAGGTCTTGCAGCAAACTATTCTATAATTTCAGCTGGGAAAGTCTTTACCCAATGTTCTTTTTTCACTGAGGTAAAGCTTCAACATATTTATTTTAAATTGTTATCTATTTAAAATAATGTTCACTTTTTAACTGACAATGTTACCTAGGTCTAAGTATTCACATCTAGTCTATACATTTCTATTTTATAAATCTGTTTATGGATGTTTTTATTCTCTTTCTGAAAGGGAGGAATGCTCAGAGTATTGATAAATATGGATATTATGTTCATTAGAGTTTTGGTATGACTGGAGATGCAAAATGACACACCTGTACTTGGATAATACCTCCAAACATCTCCTATGAAAGGCTTCAATTTACTCATTTTAAAAATGAGAATGAATTGTGAATTGGATATTTTTGTTGGTCTTTGTCTCCTGTTCAATAGCATCATTGTTGTTTATGCAGTGGCCAGATGGCCCTGCTGTTGATGTGGGCTATGACGAATTGCCACAAATGGGCAAAAATCATTATCTGATTTACAGCTGCCAGATAACCAGCCACCACAGATAATAATACGTATGTTGGTAATTAAGGCTTGTAAAGGAAATTAACAACATTTAAAAAATTAACACAAGTTAAACTGCATGAGAAGAAGAATGACGGCAATCAAATGGGAATATATTTTGGACAGATACTTAGATGGCAGGTGCCATACAATATATGGTAATCATAACAAGCAGAAGAAATTTGGATGCTTCACCACTCAATTTGATCACGGCTGATTTGATTGTGGCCAGCTCTCCCTAATGTTTAACTCCCTTGTATAAAATTTGTTAAAGTCAGCCTTGAACAAAGTCAATGACTCAGCCTCCGCTGATTTCAGAGAACAGAATTCCAAAAAGTTCCTCCTCATTCAGTGCAGGACACAGTTGAGCGAAACTTCTCTGTACAGCTGTTAATGTAAGTGTGCCTTTTAAATAAGGAAACAACAATTGTGCATAGTACTCTGGATGTAACCTCACCAATTACCCATATAATTACAGCAAATTTTTCATAATTTTGTATTACATTCCCCTTGCAATAAATATCAACATTCCATTTGCCTTTGCCTTGTCACTTGTTGTACATGCACACTGAAATTTTGTCATGCATGTGCTAGAATACTCAGGTACAGTCAGAGCTCTACAACGTCTCTACTTAAGTAACATGCTACTTTTCCATTTGTCCTGCCAATGTGAACAAATTCACTATTTCTCACATCATGCTCCATTCACCAAATATTTCTTATTCTCTAATCTACCATAGTATCATCAGCAAATGGAGAAATTATACATTCAATGTCTGTGCATGTCATTGATCTAGGTTGTAAACAGTTAAAGCCCACTTTTGATCCTTGTGACACATCGTTTGTGTTGCCTTGCCAACCAAAAAAGGCCGATTCAAGCTTACTCAGTTTCCTGTTAGCTAAACAATCCTCCAACCATATTAATACGTTCCCTACTATATTATGAACTCTTGGAAAGTAAGCTTTGATGTGGCACTTGCTAAATGCTGCTTGGAAATGCAATTAAATTACATGTATATTTTCCCTCTTATCCTTATTGGCTTGTTACTTTTATAAAGAACTCTAATACATTAGTCAAACATGGATTTTCTTTCACAAAACCGTGTTGACTCTCCCCAGTTTCACTGAAATTTACTAAATGCCTTGTCATAGCCTCCTTTAAAATAGATGCCTGTATTTTGTCTATTACAGACTGACTGCACTGTAGTTTCCTGCTTACTGTCTACCCCTTTTGCGAACAGCTAACTTCCAGCTTCGATCATCCAAAATATTGGGGATTAAGTAGTGGAATTTTGGATAAGAAATCCAGAAATCCAGGCTGATGCTCTGGGGAACAAACATTGAAACAAATGGATAAACTCAGGAAGTCTGGCAACATCTGCGGAGAGAAAGCAGAGTCAGCATTTCAGTTTCAGTTCTGAAGAAAGGTCACTGGACCCAAACATCGACTCTAGTTTCACTCTGTAGAAGCTGCCAGACCTGCTGAATTTCACCATCAATTTCATTTTTTTGTTCCAGATTTCCAGCACCTACAGTTCTTTGATTTATTGTGTTCTGGGAACATGGGTTCAGATTTCACCAGGGCAAATGATAAAATTTGAATTCAAGTAATAAATCTGGAATTGAAAGCTAATTCAATGGTGTGTATAAGACCATTGTAGATTGCTGTGAAACGCATTTAGTTCATTAATGTCAATGAAAAGTCTCTGGTGTCCTTACCTAGTCTGGCCTGCATGTTGGCCCAGATCCACAGCAATATGGTTCATTCTTGGTAGCAGCACAATTCAACACGGCTAATAGCTGCCCATTCGTATTCACACATACATTAACAAACAAACAAAAAGGTTTGCAGACAGTGGTATGGTATGATACTTGCTCAGCAATAACCTATTCACTGATGCTCAGTTTGCATGCAGCAAGACCACTAAGCCCCTGATACCATTAGAGTTATGATTAAGATATGGACAGAAGAGCTGAACCCCAGGAGAGCAGTGAGTATGGCTGCCCTTGACATCAAAGCATCAAGGAGCCCAGCAAAACTCAAGTGAATGGGAGTCAGGGATAAAACTCTGTTGGTTGTAGTCATACTCCAACTTATGTTGAAACACAAAGGAGAATGGTTGTGTAAGTTTGAAGTCAATCATCTCAGGTGTTCATAGGGTAGTATCCTAGGCCCAATCATCTTCAACTGCTTTCCCCCATTATAAGGTCAGAAGAGGGGATGTTTGTTAATGATTACATAATGCTCAACACAAATTTCCACTCCTCTGATACTGAAGCAGCAAGATGTGGACAATATCTGGGCTTAGACTGAAAAATTCAAAGTAACATTCATGCCACGAAAGTGTCAGGCAACGTTTGTTATCAACTCAAAACATAACTATCTACTCTGCTACTCAATGGCAGTACTCTCTCTTAATCCCCTATTATCAAATTCTTGAGACCAGAAACGGAACTGGATTGGTGCTTTAATATCTCTAACTATAAGAGCACGTCACAGGCTAGTAATTCAGTGAATTAAACCATCTCCTGCCTACTAACACCAGTCAGTAGGCACAAGCACTGTGGGTGTACATAGACTCTAAGGACGGCAGTGATTCCAGATGGCAGCTCTCTACCACGATCTCAAATGCAATTACTGATGGGCTACAAATGCTGACTTAGCCAATTGCACCCGTACCCCATAAGCAAATATGTTAAAAATGCAACGACTATCCCTGTAGTGTAAGAGATCACCCATATTTTCATTTTTTTGGGACTGTAAATTGACACTGAAGTTCAATTGCTATAACTAAAACACCTGCAGAGTTTATCAGCTTACAAAAAAAACGTGCTGCATAATGTTGGTTTGTGAAACAATGAGGGCTAGAAATTGAGACTGAGCAACACCGAATTTTTCAAGTTAAGGAACTTCTGCCAGATGACAGATTTCTAATTAGAAGTGTTACAGAGTATTAAAAAGTTCTAAGTGCCAGGGCATCAGAGTGGGAGAAACATCCAGGGCCTGCAAACAGAAAACATCTCTCTCTTTCACCGTGTGAGAAAATGTCAGAGAAACCAGAATAATTTAAAGGGAAGAGTTCTGAAACAAGAGACTTGGATTTTCATGATCAATCACTGAATCAGAGAATGACCAGACAATGTGTCATTATCACAGAGAAAGTAACTTCCACCTCATGGTATGGGCTTTTGATCTTCAGCATTTTGTTTGCTATGTATATAAACTTCTTCCCACACATAATATATTGAATTCACCATTTTTCTTTGGCCTTTCATAATCATGATTGAGTGTTTGAAGGGGCATTGTTAAATTGGATTTTAGTAGAGTCGAAATCTTTTCTTTCCTCTGCTTTTGTTAAAGTTGTGTATTACCAAAAATAGTTATTCTACAGTTACTGACATAAACTGTGAATTGATTTTGTCCTGATTGGCTGTGAGCTGGAGAAATTGATCATTTTGGTGGTCTAATTGGCATTGTTATACATTGTAAAATGGTTTGGTGAATAGTTCGGCACCATTATCTGTGCTCTCTTCTCAGATAACTCATAATAAAAGCGTACTCAATAAATCAGATATATCCTGTTTTTGTGTACATCACATAAGGGCAATTTTCCACATTGTTGAGAGATGCAAATGTTGTAACTGTCCTGGAACAGCTTGGCTAGCAGTGCAACAAATGCTGAAGGACAAGTCTTTAGAACTATTGGCGGAATGTTGCGAGGACCCATAGCTTTTTCAGAATGCAGTCCTTCTAGCTGTTTCTTGATAGCACACGGACAGAATCAAATTGACTGATGACCGGCTCTGAAATGCTGAGAGTCTCTGGAAGAGGTTATGGCAGTCATCCACTTCCGGCTGAAGACTGTTGGAAAGATTTATTTCATATCTTTGCCATTGATGTGCTGAATCCCCCATTGAGAATGGGAATATTTATGGAATCTCCTCCTCCAGTGAGTTCTTTATTTGTTTACCACTATTCAGAATTGGGTGTGACATGACTACAGAGCTTAGACACTGATCCAGTGTTTGAAATACAATCAAACCAAAATTCTAACTTTATGTCTAGAGTTTATTAGGACATAATAAGCAATCTGGGTGTAACAACACCAATAAACACCAGAAGCTTTGGAGAGACACCATCAGTCTCT
Source organism: Ginglymostoma cirratum (assembly GCA_024137785.1). Classification (NCBI taxonomy): domain Eukaryota; kingdom Metazoa; phylum Chordata; class Chondrichthyes; order Orectolobiformes; family Ginglymostomatidae; genus Ginglymostoma; species Ginglymostoma cirratum. The sequence continues at coordinate 62,573,235 of JAHRHZ010000144.1, forward strand.
GAAAATAATAACAATGGCTTATTGTCACAAATACTCCCAGGACCGGGACAAAAAAAAGTTAGATTTGTTACTATTCCAGAGATTCCTAAAATGAATTTATTGGGTTTCTTGCATTCAAATTGATCTATGGTTATGAGAAAATACGTCCATTAAAATTATGAGGAGGATGGTATGATTCTCCAGGACATTGACAACTTGACAAAGTGGACAGAAAGGTAGCAGGTGACTTTCAATGCAGAGAAATGTGAAGTGATGCACTTTGATCGGAAGAATATTTGAAATAAATTATAAAATAGGGGGTACATTTCCAAAAGGAGCAGAGTGACCAGAATATGTATGTGCACATAACTGAAATACCAGGAGAGTTTTGCAATTTAAAAGAAGTACTCCATATTGTTGACCTGCATGACAAAATGTTACTTTTTGATGCATCAAGAGGGTGGATTTGACACTGAGTGGCAATGAGAATCTTTCATTTTAAGGAAGCCCTGTCTGACAGCAGTCTCCTGTTAAAAAAAATCTACGTGTCATGGCAGCAGAATGGGAAGAAAGACAGAAAACCAAGAAATCTTAAAAGAAAGAATTCTAAAACAAGACAAGACTTAAGCTCTCTGGATCAACCATTGAATCGAAGGAATACAGTCATCCTACAAACAACAGCGCATCATCATTGCAAAAATCAAAACACTGTGAAAATAACTTTCCACCTTTTAGTCTGGACTTCTGACCTTCAGCTTTTGTTTACTCTGTATTCTTTTTCCACCCAAATTATGAATGAATGCACGTGTGCATAATTGGGACTTTGAAGGAGGATACATAAGTTTTCATAGCAGTAGATTAGAAATCTTTTCACTTCTGTTTTTGTTAATGTGCATTACAATGGATAGTTATTTTACAGTTATTGACAAAACCTGTTCTGAATTGCTTTTGGCCTGAAAAGCAGCCAGTCAAGCACATTGTTTGCTTTTGGTAATCATTGGGAGTTTTATACACTTTGGGACAGCTTGTGGGATAGTGGGGTGTGATTATTGGTGTAGTGTTCTCAATGAAGTTTTAACAGTAGCCACCTCTTTTAGGGCTCTTGGATGAAGCCAATCAGGACCTGAGGAATTGTCAGTCTTTAGCTCTAAGAATTTTCTTGCTACCTTTTTCATATTAGTTGCAATTGTATTCAGCTTTCCCCTCCCTTTCACCTCTTGATGAATAAGTATTTCTGAAATATTAGTTATGTTTTCTGCATGTAGGTAGAGACAAATTAGCTATTCAACTAACCTGACATTTCCTTACTTTACATTTTTAATTCCCGAGACTCACACTCTCGAGGGCCAACACTCACTGTAATTACACTTCTCCTTTCTAAATACAATGGAAACTCTTGTGTTTTTACCTATTTCTAGTTAGTTTTCTCTCATTCTCTATTTTTCTCCATAATTATTTTAGTAATTCTTTGTTTTTTTTTATATTCTGCCCTACTTTCTCACCTCATTCAAATAGTTGTTTTTTGCGGAATTGTGTGCTTTTTCTTTCAATTTGATGCTGTCATTAGCTTTTTTAGTTAGCCACAAATGATGCTTTATTCCTGAGAGCCTTTTTTTCTCACTGGAGTGTATTTTAGCTGATTTTCACAAAGTATCTTCCACCATAGTACTTCTCCTATCCTGTTATTTAATCTAATTTCCCACTTCACTTTAGCCAAAATTATCCCCATACCCTAATATTTGCCTTTGTTTAAGCTTTAAATAATAGTCTCAGACTCACTTTTCTCTCCTTCACACCGAAAGTGAACTTCAATAGGTTATAATCATTGCTACCTAGGAGCACCTTTACTATGTGATCATTAATTAATCCTGTCATATTGCATATTACCGATTCCAGAATACTCTGCTTGCCCCTAGAATGTACTGCCCAAAAAGACTCCATGAGCCAATATCCAGGCCATCTTTGCCAAATGATTTGTTCACTAAAATTACATTTAAAAATTAAGATTAGAATTATCCATGATTATTATTGCATCTTTCATACAACTTCCTGTATGTACAACTTCATATTTCTTCCTGTATACCCAATCCTGCAGTGTGGTTGCTGCTAGGACATCTATTAACCATTCCCACAAATGACTTCTTGCATTTACTAAATTATTCTTTCCACTCAAGCTTTTGCTGCATCTAAAACTTTGGGATTAAAATAATCTCTTACTACTGCACTAAAGTTATCATTCATTGACAGAGCTACTCAATTATCTTTTCTTAGCTTACTGTCCTTCCAACAGTTCATGTACCTTGAATATTTAGATTCCAGCCTCTGTCATCCTGCAGTCTTATCCGTGCAAGTGCTCTGAGGTATTTTTACTTAAGCTGACAATTCAACCATTTTGATATAAATCTTACATGCGGAATGTTTAGTTATTTTATTTTACTACTTCTGCAAACTCTAGCCTTATCTACTGGTGCATACTTAAGTTGGCATGCTGTTTTCCTTCCTGCATAATTTGATTAATGTTACCCTAATTGTCATCCTACACTTGCCTTATCGTCAGTCTCTCTTTATCAAAATTTCCCTCACACAATCCCTTGTACCTGTTATTTAATTTAAAATCCTCTCTTCTGACCTATTTATAATACTTATTAAATGCAGGTCCCAGCATGACACAGGTGAAGATTATTCAAATGGTACTGTTCCCGCTTTCTCCTGCTGATGTCAGTGCCCCATGATGCAAAACGCCACTTTCAGGCATGCTTTCAACTTAATCTTATTTAGAACATCCCAATTTCCTCAGATAATAATCTAAAGATGATACACTCTGAGTTTCTGCTTTTAAATTTATCACATTTGTGCTCATACTCCATCAGGAGTTCTCCCTATGCAATTGGTACAGAGTCTTCATTTAATGATGCCCTGTTAATTGTTAATTTACTTTAATGTTAAAATAGTGGGACCGATAATTGCTCTAAGCGTTGCTCGATTCATTTAACAATGTTTCTATGGCTCTCAAAATTTCTGACTTGTGGTTCCTCCCTTGACATGCAGTAACTTTCAGTGCCTTCCCCCCAACTTTCAGCCTCTTCATGATCTGACCTGATAATGGAATTCCATTGTCAGTAGTGTTGGCAACAAAGAGGAGTAGCTTTGTTTTACTGGCTCAGTGCCATTGCTTAAAGTTTTTTGGGAGAGTTATTTGCAGTAAAGCTGACTGAGATTTCTCACTATATCATATGAAATAATTACCTAAACTCAAAGATAGAATCAGACAAGAGGAATTCTATAGTAATCTCACAATGTACCATTGCTAGGAGGACTTGTCCCACTCAATAACTATCCACGAGAAAATTTCATCACCATCAACCGAGCGCTTTGCAGAACACCTACGCTCAGTTCGCACTAAACAACTGCACCTCCCAGTCGCGAACCATTTCAACTCCCTCTCCCATTCCGCAGACAACATGTCCATCCTGAGTCTCCTGCAGTGCCACAACGATGTTACCCGAAGGTTGCAGGAACAGCAACTCATTTTCCGCTTGGGAACCCTGCAGCCCAATGGTATCAATGTGGATTTCACAAACTTCAAAATCTCCCATCCCCCTACCGCATCCCAAAACCAGCCCAGCTCGTCCCCGCCTCCCTAACCTGTCCTGCCTCCTACCTATCCCCTCCTCCCACTTCAAGCCCCACCGCCATCTCCAACCTACTAACTTCATCCCACCCCCTTGACCTGTCCATCCTCCCTGGACTGACCTATCTCCTCCCTACCTCCCCACCTACACTCACCTTTACTGGCTCCATCTCCGCTTCTTTGACCTGTCTGTCTCCTCTCCACCTATCATCTCCTCTATCTATCTTTTATCCGCCTCACCCTCTCTTCCTATTTATTTCAGAACCCCCTTCTCCTCCCCCATTTCTGAAGAAGGGTCTAGGCCCGAAACGTCAGCCTTTCTGCTCCTCTGATGCTGCTTGGCCTGCTGTGCTTATCCAGCTCTACACCTTGTTGTCTCAGATTCTCCAGCATCTGCAGTTCCTACTATCTCTGAATCATTTCAGAGTCTTCATTTTTAGAAATCTATCGATTATAAAAATATCAGTTCTTACGAGAGACCTTGATATATGTGAAGAATGCATTAAGCTTGAAAAGTGCCCTGCTCCAGCATTCACCATCCACTATTATTAAGTCAGCAGAAATGTTATAGAAAGTTAATTTACTTATAAACTGCAATTTTGTTCCCTTGCATAATTACATCCTCGGGGTCCAGCACTGCATTACACAAGATAACTAAGGAAATTAATGTACGACTCTTTATAAATTGACTGTGTGATGCTTACAAAATTTTACCGCAGGTGTATTTGTACAACAATTGACAAAAGCAATTGATACTGCAACTTATTGGAGTTAAGTTTCAGATTGATTCTTCTTTCACCTTGAAAAGTTTATACCATTTCAAGGAGATCCTTTCAAGGAGATGTACTAAGCGGTCAAACTTGTGATGATAAGAAGTCTTCAGTCTTTTATGATTGTGCATGACACATCATTTGTACAAGTGAAAGGATTGCTGAAACTTATGGAGACCATAGCAAAATTAGTGCATATATAAATTTACCATTTGATCCCTGAATTTTAATTATCCAGTTTAAGATTACGTAATTCAATTGTTATTTAAAGTTATACCAGGCAAATGAAATGGCCACAAGGGCACGAAGAAAAGGCAATAAATTTTGGCCTAACCAGTCATGAGAGAATCAAAAACAAAATGTGCAATTACAGCAATATGTCCACCTTTTAAATTTTCCCAATTACTGGTAGTCATTTTGCCCCATAAATACAAAGATCGACTGCAGAAATGCAGTGTAAACATATCTTGGATCAACATGTTCAACAATGGATGATTTTAGTCTTGAGTCTTAATCTAGCAGAAGTCCTTATGTTTACAATTCCTTGTCTTTTTCCTCTTCCTCACCACCCCCAATATGTCCATCAAGAGCTATGAAGCATTTAGACAGCATAATAGATTAAGCCACGAAGATATCTACAGTTACTACTTTAAGTTAATTTCTTTTTTGAAAGAGTGCACATAATAATTAACAACCTAAAATCATGAACCAGTTTTATTTGATTCACATTGCTATTTTAACAATATGCAGATAAAGCAAAAATGTAGATTCCGTTTATATAACTACTTAACTTATTTCCAGATGATGACCTAGACCCAATCCATTTTAACACTCGGTCCTCAGTTCCCTCATCTTTCAATTAACTACTTTTGTTTTCTTTCAGTAAACATTACAACAAATATATAGATTCAACAACTTTGAATAGGGTAAAGATGTAAGCAGTTGGTTGAAGGATGGATGGAAGTTTCATCTACAAAAGAATCAGGCTCGAAGGCCGTTGTAGAGTTTAGAAGCAAGCATTCTTTTGTCATAATTAACTATTGCCCTTTACTGCCAATCAAGTAACTTCTTCCATCACCTTTTACATTCAAAAGCATGAGAGATTCATCTGTATTTCGGTTCAAGTTACTTCCAGGAAGCATAACAAAAATGTGTTTGATCACAAATTAGCATTCTTTGAAATAGCCCTGAATAGAAAATATGAAAAGCAGTATTCCAAAAAGATGAGAGAAGAAATGGATGTCCTGCCCGTGCAACTGTAGTGGTCATTTAAGAAAGCAAAGAACAATACAGCACAGGAACAGGCCATTTGGCCGTCCAAGCCTGTGCCAATACATTTTTCCCTTCCATACTAAAACTGTCTTCACTTACAGGATCTGCATCCCTTTATTCCCTTCCTATTCATGTATTCATCCAGGTGCTTCTTGAATTTTCCAACCAGGCTGCGTCCACCACCTCCTCTGGCAATGCCTTCCAGGCACTCACCACCTTTTGTGTGAAAAACATGCCTTAAATATCTTTTTTAAACTTCCTCCCTTGCACCTTAAAGCTGTGTCCCCAAGTAATTGACTCCTCTACCCTGGGGGAAAAGAGCCTCATTTTCTATTCTATCCATGCCATTCACAATCTTATAAATTTCTGTCAGGATGCCCCTCAATCTCTTGCATTCCAGTGAAAACAAACCCAGCCTATTCAACCTTCTTCACAGCTAAAATTCTCCATATTAGGCAACGTCATGGTAAAACTTTTCTGTACCTTCTCCAAAGCATCCACATCCTTCTGTTAGTGTGGTGACCAGAACTGTACGCACTGTTCCAAGTGTGGCCTAACTAAAGTTCTATAAAGCTGCAGCATAACTTGCCTATCCTTATACTCAATGCCCCTTCCAATGAAGGCCTTTTTTACCACCTTGTATACCTGTGCTGCCACCTTCAATGATCTGTGGACTTTCACACCCAGATCTTGTTGCATATTAATACTCCTAAGGGTTCTGCCAGTCACCGTATAATTTACATCTGTATGTGACCTTCCAAAATGCACCACCTCACATTTGTTTGGATTAAACTCTATCTGCCATTTTTCTGCCCATGCCTCCAACTGATCTATGTCCTGCTGTATCTCCTGACAATCCTCCTCACTATCCACTCCACCAATCTTTGTATCGTCCGCAAACTTACTAATTAGACCAGCTACGTTTTCCTCCAAATCATTGATGTAGATCTCTAACAGCCGAGGTCCCAACATGGATCCTGGTGGAACACCACTAGTCACAGCCTTCCATTCCGAAAAGCATCCTTCCACCACTATCCTCTATCTCCTACGACTAAGCCTGTTCTGTATCCATCTTGCCCCAACTCACCCCAATAAAATATAACTTCAGGAAAAGTAAGAAAAACAAGAAAAGATCTTCAGATGATCTGCAGTCTTGGAAGGACAGCAGCTTCTTTGCAAGAATGGACACAGATTCTGCAGTCTGGTGCTGTAAGGACACTTTTCTCTATAGTCCCCTCTGAATAGATTTCAATTTTCCAAATAAAAGCTATTTCATGTACTGTGTGATTTAGGTTATTGATTATTATAAACATTGTTTCAAAAAAGGCATACAGCTTAAAGCTGGAACTGTATATATCTTTTTTGTCCCTGCCTGTAGCTGCATTTCAAATGTTTTTTAAGTGTTTTATATTCCTTATGGCCTGTTGTGGAGGAGGAGTATCAATAGGGGGAGGAATTGTAAAGATAAGGACTTTTTCAAGAGTCAGACTCAAGACTTATAACCTGTACCACAAACACCAGGATGATCTGTGGCCACAGCTACGGTCAACTGATTCTACCTGTTAAGTGAAGGGAGAGCTACTAGAGACCCACTGGGCCCATAGCAGGTTGCCTTCAGGCATTGGCTAGGTCTTGGACTCATTGCGAAGCTGCAGGCTGCCAGGAATATTCTGATGGCATCCCCTAATCTGCCCCAAAGTGGACCCTAGGATACGTAGATTGGTTGGCTACCAAAATCGGCTTCACTCCCACCGGAGATGGGGATGTGTCAAACACCAAACTGATGCCATCTCAGACCCACCTTAAAAGCTACTGTGGCAGGCTTGAAAAGACTTCACAAACTGATTCTTGTATTGTGGAGGCACGATAATATTGTGTGTAAGATAGCAAAGGTTTGAAGTGTGGATTTTAAAAACATGAATATTCTGCAGTAATGTTTAGTTATATTATAAATTAGGGAAATTTGTGCAGAAGCTTCTCGGCCAAAAAAAGAAAGAACTTGCATTTATATAATGCTTCTTATGTGTCAGTATGTCAATAACTCGCAAAGAACTTTACAATCAATGAATTACTTTTGAAGTGCAGCAATTACTCTTATGCATCAATCAATATCCACACAGTGAAGTTCCGAATTAAATAAATGATCAGTTAATCTGTTTTGGTGCTGCAGGTTAATGTACAAATGGTTGTCCGATCCAAGGAGAACTTATTATTCACCTTTAAAGAGTGCATTAGGTTTCTTTACATTCATGTCTGTTTAATTTTGTATTTGAATACTGGACCTCTGGCAGTTCAAAGCTCCATCGATACTGCATCTCGGTTAGTCTAGGTTGTCAGTCTAGGTTAAGTGCTGGAGGCCTGGAGTTGATCTTGAACTCACAACTTTCAGAATCAAAATCAAAATTAAATGTCATTGAGCCAAAGTAACACTTGTAAGGCAGTTGGGATAGTATCCATGACCAAATGTATGGAAGGAAGAATTGTGACAGAAAATGGCCTTGACTTTACCCCTGCTATCTTATGTTCTATTGAGTTTCGTATTGTGGAAGTGTTCTCCCAGTGGAATTTGTGTCCCTCATTGTCTGTGTTTAGTGGGGCAAGTGAGAATTGGTCGTGTCCCTTGGTGACTAGTTGGTGTTTGCATACCGTCAGTTTTCTTCTGAACCAAAACCAGCAAAACCGTTGTAATATACAAAATACCATGCAAGGACTGTGAGAAACATTACATCGGTCAAACCGGAAGAAAACTGACAATATGGATACATGAACACCAACTAGCCACCAAGAGATGTGACCAATTCTCACCTGTCTCACTACAAACTGACAAAACAAGAGACACAAATTCCACTGGGACAACACATCTGTGATTGCACAAGCCAAACAGAGACATGCCAGGGAATTCCTGGAGACCTAGCATTCTAACTGGAACTCCATCAACAAACGCATTGAATTAGACCTTGTGTACAAACCACTGAGAAACAGAACCGGAAATAATACTAACCATCCCAGCAAACCGACGCATATAAATAACAAGTGGGAGAGAATACTGACACTTCACTGAAGGCACACTGACGATGTTATCTAGCAGGGTGATGAAATGTTTGCAACCAAACCCACCGGCTCACCGAGCATGTCTACAGCCTCATTCACAATCCGAGCTCCAAATCTTCTCGAAAACTTTAAATATAGTCAAAAATGGAATCCGACAAAGAAGGTGCTTAATTTATTTGATCATGTTTGGCTAGGTAGTAATAAAATGCCATGCAAAATAAAATCAAGTTGCACTGCTCTAATTTGCAAAATGTTGAAAGTTTAAAAAGAAGATTAATTGTATAGCCATGGATAAAAATATTTTATTTAACTGTAAATGGAACTGACTGGGTTATCCACAAATTGTTATGGAAATCAGATTGTTGGCAGGTATGAATAGGAATAGGAGATGTTTTCTGTATATCTTTTTCAGTATTCATCTCTTGTAGATGTTCAGTCGACAAAAAATACCTCACACTGGCTACATAGTCAATTGACTTCAAAGCAAGTGAAATTGCAATATGTCAGAATCTTCATAAAAATTCAAATAATTTGAATTCATCCTTTTCAAATTTATTTATGGAAGAAGCATAAAATGACAATATGAGGCAGATAAGCTAGTGAAAAAGTGAAAACAAGTGTGGAAAAATTTGAAAGGCTGAACAGAAAAGGAAAGAAAATGTTGTCAGGACGTCTTTGTACAATGAAAGTGACCTCTTGACTAGTGCATTACATCTCTTGGGGCAATGTTCTTGGCAACACACCATAGCAACGGCATACTTTCCATTACAGATGCTGCTTTGCATCTGTGGCAGTCACTACATACACTTCATAAAAACTCCCTTCCCTAAAATTTATTAGGAATAGTTCTTAAATACAATGACTGCGCTAAGACTACTCAGCATCTTAATACAATAGTATGAAAAAGGTAGGTACATTTTTCTTCATCATCAGTAGTTTAATTGAATCATATATCAGCACCATTCTCCATTCAGGCAAACTGATGGCAACAATAGATTGGAGGCTACATTAGAGATATATTGAGGGCAAAATTATTCTTTGGCAAACATGCAAATTGATCATTAGCAAGGAAGCTGCTCATTATAAACTATGCTTGATTTTTGCAACAATTGATCTCAACGGAAAGGAAAAGGAGGTACAATGTAAAGTCGCCTGTTTTGTATTTTTGAAAGATACATTTCATCCCAAGTGGTCAGTGAACAGCAGCGAAGCTAAGTTGAATTCTGCATAATATTTAGGTTCCATGTTTGGAATAATCTTTCTGAGAATGCAGAAATTGGAGTTTATTTTAACTATTAGGTAGGGATGCAGCCTACTGAATGGCCATGGAGCATTACTGGAGATGCCCAAACAATTTTAGCAGCTGAGCCTGACTATTATACAGCGCTGACTAAGATGTAAATCAAGATAGACCAGAAATTGAAAGGCAGCAATTGCCAAGGATTTTAAATTAGACATAAAACTGCCACTAAAGACCAGAAGTAAAGCTGCCTGGGCACTAAATCAGCTAGGAAAGACATGGAAGGGAACAAAGATGAGCAGGCCCAGAGAAGCTTAGCTTTTTCCTCTGGCTCACAAGAATACTGTAAAATATTTGAGCCAATCTACCTTTTCTTACCTTAGCGCCTTAGCGCCTGCTTCTCCTTGCTTAATATTGCATTTAAGACTTAATCTACACATATAAACAAAGATTCTGATGACATTAGGCAGGCTTTCTTTTGTACTTGTAATTTCAAACTGCAGTTGACCAGACCATCTGAGGGGCCAATGGGTAAATCTTGAGTTCCATTTTAACAATCTGTCACCACGTTTCCACAAAGAAACTGTCTCCTCCACCACCAATATCCTTGCGAGATGTTTAAATCAAAATTACTTGCTCCAAACTATTATGAATACTTCCTTATGGTAGAGATCTGGTTCACTGACCTTTCTGTGCAATACATTAACACATTACTTTATGCCTTGCGCACAATTACACAATGACAGTTATCGGATATAATGAATATGAAATTATTCAATGAAATTCCACTAAATGAAACTAAGAGAATAATATTCTGTATTAAGGACAAAACCTGTATGAAACTGTCATGAATAATTAGAATTCAAAATTAATAGAATCTGTACATGACAGTGCTTAAGTGTGGTGGAGAATAAATTACACTGCAGTCTTCTATTCCTAATATACTAATGGGCCTTAATTTAAGCTTCACCAATGCTTCAATACAATTTATGGACAATGTCTTCATTATATGGAATATTTGGTATTTTATGCCTCAATTGCATTCTTGAAATTGTGGGAATTTCTGTACACAGCAAAACCAAAGAATTCCTTCAGTGTGGAAGCAGGGCATTTGGCTCATTGAGTCCACACTGACCCTCCAACCAGCTTTCACCTATCCCCTCCTCCCACCTCAAGCCACACCCCCCTCTCCTATCTACTAACCTCATCCCGCCCCCTTGACCTGTCCGTCCTCTCTGGACTGACCTATCTCCTCCCTTCACCTTTACTGGCTCCATCCCCGCCTATTCGACTTGTCTGCCTCCTCTCCACCTATCCTCTCCTCTATCCATCTTCTATCCGCCTCTCCCTCTCTCCCTATTTATTTCAGAACCCTCTTCCCCTCCCCCATTTCTGCAGAAGGGTGTAGGCCCGAAACATCAAGCTTTCCTGCTCCTATGATGCTGCTTGGCCTGCTGTGTTCATCCAGCTCCACATCTTGTTATCTAGCATCCCACCCATACCCACCACCCCCTAAGTCCTATCCTTGTAAACCCGTACTTCCCATAACTACTCCATCTGCACATCCCTGAACATTGTGGGGCAATTTAGAATGGCCAATCCGCTTAACCTACACATTTTTAGACTGCGGGAGGAAACTGGAGGAAACCCCACACAGACAGGGGAGAATGTGCAAATTCCACACGGACTGTTGCCTGAGGTGGAATCGAACCCAGGGCCCAGATGCTGTGACGCAGCAGTGCTAACCACTGAGCCACCGAGCCACCCCCAAAAGGTTTATATTATCACCTGGGGTTGAGATAAATGCTGATAAAGAGACAATAGCAAACTCAAGACATTTTTCAAATGGTGTCAATTGAGGCAAGCAAACTTTAAAAAGTTATAATAATCTTGTAATTTTACAAGGCCAATGAAGCAAAGCTTTGTTTTTATTTAAAATAAACTCGTTTATGAGCACTACACATTATATTCCCTGTTCACTATTTTGAAAAGTAACAGTGTGCTTAAAATAACAAGGTTGCAACCAATCAGATTTGCCCCTTAACTTTCCATTAAACATTTTTTTAAAGCCAAACTGCTTTCCAATCAAAGCAAACTGCTCGGAAACCCCTCACAATAAAATTAGGTCAATTAGAGGGTAAAAAAGATGGTCAGGTGCCATTAAGCACTTTTTTTTATTTTGAAAATTGAGAAACCCCCTCAGACAGATTCACTTCAATTTTTCTTTGCTTGAGTTTTTCTTTCAGCTGTTCAAAAGTTAGTGTGTATATTTCTATTTAATAAGTTATTGACATTTTTCATCAAATGTACGATTTTATCATGGAAAGGTTTATCACTTTCAGATATGTCTTTCTAAACAAAGGTGTTGCAATCAGTACCTAAGGCAAGGGATTATATCAGGGTTCAATAACTTTGGCCCAGGCCTATATTTTAATACTTTGAGACACTATATAAATGCGCTGCTCTGCTGCTGCTACTACTGTTTAGTGTCAGAGCCTGTCAAAGGGTACAACTATGACAACTAGTTTATCCAAGTGTTCAAGAGCAGACTTTGGGTGATGCATATCTGGGCAAAAGGTTCATGAGTAAAAATGTACAAATGACTGTGCTGATGTTAGAAATTAGACTTGAACAGTCAGAGGGATGGAAAATTTGAGTTACTAAAAAATGTGATTCTATTATGATTGTCAAACCAAATGGAACGATGAAAATGAATTTGTTACTATTAAATTAAGAGCTAGTTAAAAAAAAAAACTTTTTTTTAGAATAAGTAGAAGCTGCATTACATCAGGAGAGAGGATAAGACAAAAGGGAAGTTTTCCAAATATCGTGAAATATAGCTTTGGCAACAGCCCAAAGGGAATTGCTGCTTGAGGGTCAGAAGAGAGTCTTTGGTGCTTCAAAAAAGTTCCATTTTGTAGCGCCAGATTTACAAATCCAGCAAAAGATAAATTTGGCTTAAAGTACTTTAGACTGATTAAGGTGCTGGGTTCAACAGACAAAATCTTTGCAAACCAGAGAGTAATAGGCATGATTGAGCTAAAGTATAACATCAGTAGAACAGAAGAGTGAGATATGAAAACTTTGATGTTGGATAAAAGAACACCAAATACTTAATTAGCATAAATCGAAGGGTTAGAAGAATGCAGATAGGATTAAGATCAATGAAAAGCAGTAAACTATGCTTAACTTTATTCCAATTGTCTGATTTATGGGGCAATCTTATGAGTTTGTGGGTGTCTCATTTGCTGGCAGCAGATAATTTAAGGCAAACAGAATCCATTTCCAATCATTTGACCTTACAGAGGTAATAGGATTCCTCCCTTGACAAGACAGGAATGTCAAAAGCATGATTTGTTGCAGGGATATCACAAGAGGCAGAAGTTACACAATGATCAGAAAGGTTCTGGGGTGAGGAGTCAGAGATTGTATAACAGCCGGGATTGAAGTTGAGCAAAAGGGGTAGAAGATCAACTGAACCAAGGAGAAACTGGTAGACTGATTGAACTGCTGCTGCAGATCTTTAGGAAAGCAAATGTTCCAGGTCATTCAGACTAGTTACCAGTCTGATCAGTTGAAGAATAAATAGAGATTAAATGCGGGTTTCAGTGAAAATGGAAAGTCAAGGGTTGGCCATCCAAAAATGCAATGCCAGAATAAAAATATAGTTTGGTGTGAATATTACAGAAACACACAGGATATTTAGTAAACACATCATTGCAACTATAAGTGTAAATAAATCACGTCATATGGTTTGCCTGAATGATTTCCTGTTGTTATTTGATGGCCATCATAAATCATTTCTAAGCTTGACACATTAATATTGTTAGTTAAAAAGAGAAAATAAGAAACTGATTTGAACTGTATTTGTTCATTTTGGAAATGCTTGGGGAAAGGAACATCTACTCTCACATATGACAGTCTGTCCACATGCCACGGCTAAGACAATATTCATGAAATAACGATTGTTCAAAATACATTATGGATTTTTTACAAAACAGTTGTTTTCATAAATCATGCTGCTTTGTGTCACCGTTGATGACTATACAGTACATAGGATGCGAGGGATAGCATGCTCTTTGAAAATCACTAAAAGAAAAAACTTAAGAAATAAATTACCTATATCTTCCATCAGGCAGAAGATATAAAAAGTTTGAATACACGTAAAAATTGTAAGGTGGGGTAAAAAACCCCATCAGTTTATAGACAATCCCTGGATTAAAAACCCCTTGAAGACAAAAGTTTTGGAAATTACATTGGATTAAATTCACTGAACTTCTGGGACTGCAGAAACCATAAGCCAGGAAAAGGCTGCTGGGACAGACTGGGAAATATGCAAGCCCAGAGCAGATGTCTGGAACAGGGGTGAGCTTGCAGAAACAAAGGGAACACCCCCATTCATGCCCCAGCTGAAAACAATGTGAACCTGTCTGCAGGAAACAAGCAACTTCAAAAACTTCAGACTCTTTGGAGCCTACAGAGGTATGAGATCATTCAATTCCCAATCAATGCTCAGACACAAGAATACTGAAGATTCCACACCATTGTGCTACATGTAAACCTATTTCACTTTGGATGTAAAAAACATTCATACCACTATGCCGGACATTCCAAAACCATCAAAACCATTCACCTCAATCAAAAAATTATTCACACCTACTCCAGCACGCAGGAAGCCCATTCAGCCCCAAGGGAAGGAAATAATAGCTCAACAGTTTTAGCGGGAGATAAAGGGGACCTGCAGTTGGGTGTAACTGGAGACCCCGAGCCCAGCACAGCAGTGAAGGAAAGAGAAGTGAGTGAAGGAAGAAGATAAGGAAGAGGAGGAGAGAAAGAGAGCGAGTGTACCAAGAGTCCTGCACTGTAAGTGGGGCACTGAGAGTTTGGGGTCTGTGAAACCAGCACTGTGATACCAACCACTGAACACCAGCAACTAACTACGAACATCCATTTGACATCGGGAGGTGACCGAAGGCAGAGACACGAAACATCAACTGGGGCAACACCAGCAGCATCCACCTCCATCCACAACAACTCACTTGCAAGGACCACCATGAAAACAAAGAAAACCAAAGTACTCACCAGGCCGTTCCCACGCATATAGCCACATCAACAGACACCACAAAACTGACTGTTACTGGTACAAGCAGCCCTTTGCAGAGTCCCAGCTACGGCAAAAGACTATGGACAAGAGCCAGTCAAGGCCACGTTTTCACTCCAGGGGAGAGCCCAAGGTCACTGAGACAGCCTCTAACCCAGCTGGGCTAGTCTTAGAAACGGGAAGAGTGTTTGGGGTTAACGGTGTAGGGCACCTCTAAGGAAGGGAAGTGGAAAGGGACTTGGGGTCAGCAGGTAATTTCTCTCTCTCTTTGTCCCCTCCCCTCCCGCCCTTATTACCATAAGTAACAGCCACCCACTGTATCTTTTAACCTACTGTATCAAGTCTTAGCTGCAAGGCTTAACTAGGGGTTAAGTTACCTGGGAGGCAAGGTATCAGTCAGAGATAGGTGGGTTTTAATATTGACATTCACTTTCTTGTTTTCTGTAAATATACTCAATTTGCTTGTTTGCTCAATAAAATCAGAATTTTCTTCGCCTCTGAAGCATCTGCCTCCTGCGTTTTCCACCACACCATATTCCACTCCATAAGGCCAGTGTCAGAACTGGGGAGCTGGTGAACAATAAACCAGGCAGCTACAAAATGGATTCAAGAACAACTTTTTCCCCGCTGTTATGAGGCTTTCTAACAGCTCTGTCAAATGTTAATTCTGATCTCTCTCTCTCTCTCCGCCTTCTCTGTGGCTATACTGTATTCTGCGCTCTGTTCTGCTACCCTGATGCACTTTGTATGGTATGATCTGGCTGTATAGCATGCAAAGCAACACTTTTACTGTTTCTTGGTACATGTGACAACTGTAAATCAATCAATTTGGACCAGATACATTATTTCACAGTTTATTCTATTCTTTCATGCTTGAACGGAGACTAATTGTTGATTGGTTTCAGTGTCAACATGGCTGATAAATTTAGTCCTTGAATGACCATCATGTTCATATAAAGGACAATGTTCATTGATATGGATTTTAAATGATTATTTCTATTGGATATGTAGTGAATAAGGGCAATTTTAAACAGGCAATAAAGAATGGCCAGATGACTTCCCATTGATTTCCTTCAACTGTTTTACTGTATTCTATCTTATCTTGTTTTTCTCAGCAGACAAGAAGGACATCTAGCTGAGCTGGTGAGATCCTTCACAAAATTGTAATTTAAGTTCCAGTCAGGTCTTTTTCTTTCTCATTAATTTGGCCTGAATGGGAATGTGGGAAAAAATGTTTTGGATTTTGCAATCAGTGGCAAAGATATAGCACATGTAACTGATCATGAAGAGAGCTGCCCATAAAGAACTTGTGATCTTTTTTGCATGAATTTCATTTTTCCTGATATTGATTTGAATCTGAAAAGAAGCCAAAGTGATTTCCAGGTGTCCAGCAATCATGTTATTATCATTACTAGAACAATAACATCATTGCAATTTTCTTGGATTATGAATCCAGTTGTGAGCTCAAATGGCAGCTGATGAGATTTAAATTCAATTAATTAGTAAAGCTAAAACAGTGACCGTGAAACTATCTGGTCAAACTTGTATGCAATTCCAGACACAAAGCAATGTGGCTGATTCTTAACAAACCTCTGAATGGCTCAACAAGCCATTCAATTCAAGGGTGATTAGGAATGGACAACAAATGCTGATTTTGCCAGTGAAGGCTTCACCCCACGTTAAAAAAAAGTTCCCCAAAACATATTCAGCAACTACAAATCAAAAGTCAGGAGTGTGTTGGAATGTCCTCGAATTTCTTGGATCAGTACAGCTCCAACAGCACTCAAGAAATTTGACAATATCCTGGGTAAAGAAACTCACTTGATGAATGTCCCAGCCACCATCTTAAAAATTGCCTCAGTGTTGATCCATAGCAGCAACAATGTGTATTACTGATAAAATGCACTACTACCACTACCACCTAGAAAGACAAGGGCAATATATACATAGAAATACACTTGAAGGTTCTCTTATGAGCCATAAACTATCCTGGTTTGGAACTATACTGCAATTCCTTCATGGTTATCAAATGAAAATCCTCAGATTCCCTTCTAAACATCAACTGCGTGTGACTAAACCTCAAGGATTATATTAGTTCAAGGACATGTCTCAATGTCACTTTGTCCAAGGCAAGTAAGAATCAGCAATAAATACTGGCTAGCAAGGGACATCCAAACCCAAAAGATTAAAAAAAAGTTGTTTGTTGACACAAGTCTGAAGGCTGTTTTCACAATAGAGTTCCTATAATTTTACAGTTTGAGCAACAGCTCCAACAGGATACTATGAAATAGGACTATAAATTAATTCCAATGTTTGTATAATGGATTGGGTACTTCATTGAAATGCTTGCTGGTACTAGGCTTTGTATAGATGAAGAAAGGTAAATGTACTCTTTTTTTTAAATGAGTGTCTTATTTCAATATACTGAAGTCTGCATTTGGGACTTAAAACTTTAAATTATCTCATCTTTGCATGAGTCTTTAGGTCTGTGCATGATGAATTCTAGATGAGTTGGTATGTGAGGATTAAGGGCAAAGGGTGGTGACTGGGGAGTGTGCATTCACATTAAGTTGGCACAGGTTGGCATGGAGGCTAAGCTAGGGCATGTAGGGTTGGTGGAGGAGCATAGTTGTCCTGGAGAGCAACAGGAACATTGAGGCAGGAGGAGGAGCATAAATTGTCATGTAAAACTTCAGGGACTGTGGCTAGACATGGGTAGAGCATTGGGAGCGTTTGGAGGGGTGAAGGCTAAGTGGCTGTTTCACAATGGATGTTTCTCTTTTTTATTAAAACTCGACAGAATACTAGGGCAAGCCTTCAGTGTGGCTGGCCTCCACAAACAGCAGTCTTCGCACTGCCCTGCCTGTCTTCCAGGAAACTCAGTGAAATATGAATGAAAATCTGACCTTCCAGATCACTATTTCCTGCGTGAGGTTTGTGGGAATGAGAAATGTCCTGGCTATGCTCCTGACCTGGGAACAAAAATCAAGACCTGTTTTGCTCTCATCACTAGCAAAATCCAAGCTATCATGTCCTTCCCATACAATGAATGTAGAGAGTAGAGTATCTGTGACCAGAAGAGACTAAATAAATATTCTATTTAACACTGAGGTACAGGATCGCATCCCTCTCTTCAAGTTCATTAAGGTACAGTGAGGCATCCAGTCTTTCACCTGGAATCCCTATCCCTGTGCCTTATCTTGTTGCCATTGAATGTTGCTTTGATCAGCAGCCTCCTCCTGCTGCTGGTTGCTTACAAATGACAGCCCTGAATAAAAATTGGCCAGAATCCCATGTTGGTATGAGTTAGTACTCGTATCATTTGTTACCTACCCAAATCCTATTCTGGATTAAAAATGGAATTATAACTTTGAATCCGAACCCAGACATCCATTGGCTATTAAATAAATAACTTCATGGATTACGAGGTAGTTTATTCACACCACTGATCAAGTAGCAGCTTCTTGCCATGTGATTAAAGATTTGTTCACACTTTGATTAGGGCGTGAACAACTAACTTTCTGGCTCTTAGATTGCATTTGAAAGAAACTTTGAAATAGGGGGAAGAAAGGCTTGCGTAGACACCGCATGGAAGCTGGTGTTAAGAAAGAATAGGTTGGCATGTGCTCATGGGACCCTACGTGTGCTTTGTCATTCTTAAACATAACCAGCATATCACAAAGACAGAGAAAAAAGAAAGCCTTCCATTAACACAGCATCTTTTCTGACCAGCAAGTTACTCGAAGTTCTTTCTATCCAATGTAGGACTTTTGAAATTTTTCACTTTGTTTTTAAGATACATAGCAACCAATTTGAGTACAGCAAATTCCCACAAATAACAATACAACAATAACGTATTCCAGGATAGTGGTATCGCCTCCTGAGAGGCCTGACAGGCCTTGCTTGATGACTCCTGTGGAAGAAGGTACCTCTGAATGCTGCAGTGGAGTGACAGTCTTGAATTTCCTGCTCACATCCGAGAGGTGGCTTTGAACCAATCACCTTTTGACTAAAAAAGATTCCACTATCAATTGAGTCACAGCTGACACCAAAGAGGGCATATGTGATGCAGAGTCAGTCATAAAATCATAGAGTTATTACAACACAGAAGGATGTCATCTACCCTATCTAACCTACACCGGTTCTCTGCGAAGGAATCTAGTCAGTCCCATTCCCCTTGCTCTATCTGTATAATCCTGTAAATGTAAATTGACTTCCCTCGTACGCTCATCTAATTTCCTCTCAAAATCATAATTGTCTCGGTTTCCACTGGCTCTGTGGGAAGCGTTTTCCAGATTAATGTCACTTGCTGCTTAAATTGTCGTTCCTCATTGCCTGCTGTATGTCTTGCCCAAAATATTAAAACTGTGTCCTCTTCCTTCTACCTTTAGCTAATGGGAATAGATTTTCTTTGTGTACCTGATCAAAACCTGTCATTATCTTGTACACCTCTGTCTAATTGCCCCTCATATTTCATTGGTCCAACAATATTAATCCCAGTTTCTGCAACCCAAGTTTGAAACTAAATTCCCTCATCCATAGAGCCAATCCGGTAAATCTCCTCTGCACCCCCTCAAGAACCCTCAAATCCTTAGAGGAGTATGGATTGGATGTAACACTGTAATTGTGCTTAACCAGTGCTTCGTAACAAATTTAGCATGACTTTCTTCCTTGTGCGTTCAATACCTTGATTTATGAACACCAAAATCCTATTTGCTTGTAACTATCCTTTTGATACGTCCTTCAACGATCTGTGCATGTAGACCTCAAGTCCTCTCTTTCCTCTTTATAACTGTGTCATTTAGCCTATATGTCACCAATACCATAGAATCCCTACAATGCAGGAAGAGGCTATTTGGCCCATTTAGTCTACACTGACCCTCTGAAAAGCATCCCACCAAAACTCAGCCTTCCACCCTATTTTTGTAATCCCACATTTATCATGGCTAATCCACCTAACCTGCACACCTTTTTTTAACTGGAGGAGGAAACCAGTGCACCTGATGGAAACCCACAGAGACATGCGTATGACATGCAAACTCTATGCGCAGTCACCCAAGGCTGGAATTGTTCCCTGGTCTCTGGCATTGTGAGGCAGCAGTGCTAACCACTGAGCGACTGTGCCACCCTGCCCACTAACAAAAAACAGAACTCACACTTATCTGTATTAAATTCCATCTGCTACTGGTCTGCCTATTCTATGCCCTTTGACAACAAATTGTATAACATCTTCACTGTTTTCCACTTCTCCAAATTTGATGATATATTGGTCCTAGCACTTACACTTGGGGAACAGAGCTGCAAACTAGTCTCTAGTATAAAAACAACCTGTTGCCAGTTTTGTCCAGAGGTGCAGATATTCATGAGCTTTAATTTTTTAAGAGCTATTAAGAGTCATAGAGTCAGACAGCACAGAAACAGGCCCTTCGGCCCAACTCATCCATGCAGACGAGGTTTCCTAAACTGAACTAGCCCCATTTGCCTACATTTGGCCCATATCCGTCCAAACTTTTCCTATCTGTGTACCTATTCAAATGTCTTTTAAATGTTGTAATTGTACTGTCCTCTGGCAGCTCGTTCCATATATGCACCATTCTCTGTGTGAAAAAAGTTGCTCCTCAGGTCCCTTTTAATTCTTTCCTCTCTCACCTTGAACCTATGCCCTCCAGTTTTGAACTCCCCCACCCGGGGGAAAAGACCTTGTTTATACCACTTTACCTATGCCCATGATTTTATAAACTTCTGTAATGGCACCCGTCAGCCTCCCACGCTCCAGGGAAAAAAATACCCACCGTCTCCAGACAACTCAAACCCTCCAGTCTCTGTAACATGCTCGTAAATCTTTTTTGCACCCTTTCCAGTTTAATATCAGAGATAATAAGAACTGCAGATGCTGGAGTCTGAGTTAACACAGTGTGGAGCTGGAGGAACACGGCAGGACAGGCAGCATCACAAGAAGAGTCCCAACCTGAAACGTCAGCTTTCCTGCTCCTCTGATGCTGCCTGGCCTGCTGTGTTCCTCCAGCTCCAGTTTAATATCATCCTTCCTGTAGCAGGCCAACCGGAATTGTACGCAATGAAATGCTTTCTTAAAATCAATAATAAGATGCAGAATAACACTGCATTACCCATATCTACCTGCTGTACTACTTCATTTGGATTAGTCAAGCACAATCTACCATTTACAAATCTATGCCGACTGTGCTTAATCAACTTCAACCACTCCACTCCATTTGCTCCAGTTTTATTGTTGTTACAACTTTACCCATCACTGATGTTAAACCAACTGATGGCCTTACATTTTCACCTGAATAAGGTCACACTCACCACTCCTCAAACCTTTGGCATCTTTCTATTGTCTATGAGAAGTTATGACAAGACCTCTGCTATTTTCATCCACATCCTTTAGCAAATTAGGATGCAAGCCATCTGGATGAGGTAGTCTATACACTCCAAGCGAACCAACTTTTCCGGTACATCCTGCTTATCAATTCACATGTTATTCATTACCTCTACCAACTTATCTTTGTTCAATATTTTATCAGAATTGTCATTCTGAGTGAACACCAATACAAAGTGCTCAATTAGTATTCAAGTCGTATCTGGAAATCTTAGCATGTATCAGCTGACTTGTCCCTAATAGGCTCCATCCTGGCCCTTAGTGCCTAATTACATGCCAGGAGAAGAAGTTTGGATTTCGTGTCAATTTATTCACATAAACAATTATTGACTTGTGTAATGTTCTGTCACATTGTAGGATAAAAGTTGGATTCAAGGGATGTGCCTTTATTGAAAAGTGGGATGAAGGTGATAAAACTGTTCTGTCATAGGCGAATTGAGTTATTCAGAAAATAAGTCTTTACGTGCTTTGTTGTCCCCTGAAGCAATGATGGAGGAGTCCACTGAATCTAAATGATTGCAATGTTTTTCACCACTTTGTCCTGTATCAAATTAAGTCAGTGACTCTTCGCAGGCAAAAGAAAAGTTCTGCTTTTCTTGAATGGTGAAGCTTTAAAGGAAATACAGTCTGGACCATTCTGCAGGATTCCTTTTAAATGTGTATTGACCGTGAAATGTATTCTTCAGACCCTATTTTTTCTCTTAACGACTAATCCTACTGAAACATGCACCTCATTGTGTCACTGCTCTGATTCTATACTGAACCCTCTTATCACTACCATTATCCTTTAGAGCAGGGGTAAGTGTGGGCATTCAGATGCCATCAACTGATATAATTATCGTTGCTGAAAAGGTCCATGGGAACAAATTTCAAAGAGATACGGTGACATATTGCAACATGTCAGGTGTTGACAAGCCAGACTGGATTTTCTGCAGAAGCACAAAAAGCAATGTTTGCATCAGCAATTGCAGCTTGAAGCTTTGGGGAATTCAACAGCACCGTGAATGAATTACCTTATTTTGCTGATACATTGCTGTGAAAGACATCTGATCTTTTGGAAGGGCCTCAATGATTCTCCAATTAGGTCCCATACTACTGCACACATCTTCCATAGGCACATCATATGATCCCATGTCAAAACAGTGTAGGGCAGTTGGCTTCATACCACATTGAAAGCACTGTTAACAGATGAGTTGCATGGTTCTTGCAGTGGGTGCCAAAGTTGTATCACTGTAATGGTAATGCACATTTTTCATAGATACAACTCTTATGAAATTTGCTCATATAGCCTGTCAGCCTAAACACTCTGCAGGTAATCTGGTAATTTGCAGCCTCTCTACAATCTGACTCACTCCTGTTAGCTCTAGGTGGTGTTGTATCTCTTCATTACCCTTATGATTCACAAAATATAGCTTATATGTTCTATAACTTCTCAAGATGTGTGCTTAGTGTGAGTGGAGGGAGCGCCAATTTGGCCCAAGTCTGGTCCTGCCAAAGGCAAAGATTAGCAACATAATCAGATTACATACAGAATGATACACTCAACCATTCATAATGTGTTTGAGCTAAAATAAATTGTTGAGGAAGTTGAAGATGTTTTTGGATATTACATTCTGCTTTTTGAATACAAAGCTCATGCTAACTTTTACTAAATACCAGTAGATATATTCCTGCATAAAAAAGATATGCTGTCAAAGCTGTTTATCTTGAACTCATCAGCACTCCCTTTCTTCATGCCTTATAAATTGTTATTCTCCTTGAAATTTGGCATTCTTATGTCTACCCTTCAGGGTAGAAGATGAAAACGTGATAGTATGTCTTTTCTCAGCAAAACCCAATTTCTGTGTTACCAAGCAACTGTAAATATATTTCATCCACACAAATAAAGTCAGCAGTATATAGTCATGATCAAAAATAAAATCTCTAATATGGTATAAATACTGAGTTTCTTCTAAGCAATCTCATATTGGATTTGCTCCAATATCACTTCAATTTTACATCAGTTTGGTGTCCAATATTCTCTTTCCTGAGTTTTTAACCCAACAGTAAATTTTTTCTGCGTAATTTGTAATGGCCAAGACATTTCACTCTATTAACTTATTTGTCTTTCACACTAACCCCTCACTCAGCCACTTGCCACTCTACCCCATCATCCGTTTCTCTATCAGTAGTTCATTAAAGAGGCTTTGGGACCTTTAAGAACTGTTTCCTCAGTGGAGTAAGGCACTACAGCTACAAAAACGGGGTGCTGCTTCTGTGAAGCTTCACTGCGATGATCTCAGCATTTGCTGGGATGGATCCTATTTTGGGAGTTAAGCACAAAATATTTTATGAGATTGAAAGGTCTTTTTTTTGTCTGATCCATTTGAAACAAAGATTATGGTCCAGATGGAAGGATTCAGGCTGATTCATGCTATTCTGCTGGCAAGGTCTATCGAATAGAATAAGAAATTTGTATATTACATTCATTAAATAATAGGATTTGCAACAGATTACTGAACAATACAAATTTTATTGCAGATCCTATTTTACTTCTTTCTCTGAAGTTCATTTCTGGCCTATACTGCAAATATACGAACTTCCAAACTAGGACCAAGAGTAGGACACTCAGCCCTTTGAGTCTGCTCCACCTGCTCAATGAGATCATTGAGTCTGCTCAATGAGATCATAGCTAATCTGATTTTAACCTTAATTCCAAACTGTCACCTACCCCTAATAATCTTTCACCCTTTTGATAATCAAAAATCTAGCTAATGCTACCTTAAAAATATTGAAAGATTCCACTTCCGCTGTTTTTTTGAGGAAGCGGATCCCAAAGCCACTCAGCCCTCAGAGAGAAAGAAATTCTCTTCATCTCTATCTTAAATGGTCAGCACCTTATTTTAAATGGTGAATCCCAGTTCTAAATTCTCCCACCAGAGGAAACACCTTCTCCATAACTACCCTGTTAAGTCCTATAAGAATCCTCTTTGTTTCAATCAAGTTAATTCTGATTCTTCTAAAATTGAATGGGTTGAACTTGAACAAAGAATAAAGAACAATTGAGAACAGCAACAGGCCCTTCAGCCCTCCAAACCTGCACCGGAGTATTTTGCCCTTCCATACTAAAACTGTCTTCACTTACAGGATCTGTATCCCTCTATTCCCTTCCTATTCATGTATTTGTCCAGGTGCTTCTTGAAAACTGCTATTGTGGCTATTTCCACCGTCTCTTCTGGAAATGAGTTCTAGGCACTCACCACCCTTTGTGTGAAAAACCTGCCTCGCACATCTCTTTTAAACCTTGCACCCTTAAACTGTGTCCCCTGGCAATTGACCCCTCCAGCCTGAGAAAAAAAAAAGCTTCATACATTCCACTTTATCCATGCCATTCATAAACTTTTAAACTTCTATAAGGTCGCTCCTCAACCTCCTGCGTTCCAGTGAAATCAGGGAGATAGCAAGAGCGGCAGATGCTGGAGTCAGTCAAAACAGTGTGAATCTGGAGAAACACAACAGGTCAGACAACATCAGAGGAGCAGGAAAGTCGATGTTTCAGGTTTACACCCTTCGTCAGGAGAAGTGGAGAAGGTGTTTCCTCTGGTGGAAGAATTTAGAACTGGGATTCATTATTTGTTTCCGGTGAAAACAAACCCAGTCTATCTGACCTTTTTTCATAGCTAAAATCCCCCATACCAAGCAACATCCTGCTAAACACCACTGAGAGGAAGCACTGAGGATGGCAAGGGCACAAAATGTACTCTGGCTGGGGGATTTCAATGTTCATCACCAAGAGTGGCTCAGCAGCAGTAATACTGATTGAGCTGGTTAGGTTCCAAAGCACATAGCTGCTAGGCTGGATCTGCGGCAGGTGGTGAGGGAACAAACAAGAGGGAAAAGACTGCATCTTTACCAATCTGCCAGCTGCAGTTGTATCTGCCCATGACAGTATCAGTAAGACTGACCATTGCACAGTTCTTGTGTAGACGAAGTCCCACCTTGGAAGCAACTTCCATCGTGTTGCTTGGCACTATCACTGCGCTAAACAGGATAGACTTTGCACAGATCTAGAAACTCAAGACTGGGCATCCATGAGGCGCTGTGGTCCATCAACAGCAGTAGAATTGTACTCCAGCACAATCTGTAACCTCTTGGCCCAGCATATCCCCAACTCAACCATTCCCATCAAGCCAGGGGATCAACCCTGGTTCAATGGAGAGTGCAGGAGGGCATGCAGGATCAGTGCCAGGAATACCTGAAGATGAGGTAACAACCTGGTGAAGCCACAAAACAGAAATACCTGCACACCAATAGCGAAAGCAGCAAGTGATAGACAGAGCTAAGCGATTCCACAACCAACGGATCAGATCTAAGCTCTGCAGTCCTGCCACATCCAGTCATGAATGGTGGTGGACAATTAAGCAACTCCCTGGAGGAGGAGGCTCCACAAATATCCCCATCCTCAATGATGGAACAGCCCAACACATCAGTGCAAAAGATAAGGCTGAAGCTCTTTCAGCAAACTTCAGCTAGAAGTGCCCGGGGATGATCCATCTTGGCCTCCTCCAGTGGTCCCCAGCATTACAGATACCTGTCTTCAGCCAATTCGATCCACTCCATGTGATATCAAGAAACAGTTGGAGACACTGGATACTGCAAAGACTACTGGCCCTGACAACATTCCAGCAATAGAACTGAAGACTTGTGCTCCAGAACTTGCCGCTCCCCTAGTCAAGCACTTTCAGTACAGTTACAACACTGATATCTACAGGCAATGTGAAAAATTGCCCAAGTATGTCCTGTAAACAAAACAAAAGTAGGACAAATCTAGCCCAGCCAGTTACCACCTCATCTGTCTACACTTGATCATCAGTAAAGTGATGGAAGGTGTCACAGTAACTCACTTCCTGACTCCTCAAATCTTATCCACCATCTACAAGGCACAAATTACAAGTGGGAATACTGCCCACTTGCCTGGATGACTGCAGCCCCAACAAAACTCAAGAAGCTTGACACCATCCAGGACAAAGCAGTCCACTTGATTGGTACTACATCCACAAACATCCACTGCCTCCACCACTAATGCTCAGTAACAGCAGTGTGTACTTTCTACAAGACGGCCTGCAGAAATTCCCCAAAGATACTCAGCCAACACCTTCCAAACCGACAACCACTTCCATCTAGAAGGACAAGGGCAGCAGACATATGGGAACACCACCACCAAGCCCCCATCCAAGTCACTCATCATCCTGACTTGGAAATATATTGCCGTTCCATCACAGTTTCTGGGTCAAAATCCTGGAATTCCCTCTCTAATGGCATTGTGGGTCAACCCACAGCAGGTGGACTGCAGCAGTTGAAGAAGGCAGCTCACCACCACCTTCTCAAGAGCAACTGTAAATGGGCAAGAAATGCTAGCCAGCCAGCGACACCCATGTTCCATAAATGAACAGGAAAAACCTTTTCTGTACCCTCTCCAAAGCATCCATATACTTCTGGTAGTGTGCTGACCAGAACTGTACGCACTATTCCAAATTTGGCTTAACTAAAGTCTATAAAGCTGCAGCATAATTTATACTCAATGCTTATACTCAATCTCCCTTCCAATGAAGGCAAGCATGCCATAGGCCTTTTTAACCACCTTTTCTCCCTGTGCTGCCATCTTCATTGGTCTGTGGACCTGCACAACCAGAACTCTGCAATATCAATACTCTTAAGGGCTCTGCCACTCACCGTACAATTTCCACCTGTACGCGACCTTCCAAAATGCATCATCTCACATTTGTCTGGATTAAACTCCATCTGCCATTTCTCTGCCCATGCTTGCAAGTGATTTATATCCTGCTTTATCTTCTGATAATCATCCTCATGGTCTGCAACTCCACCAATCTTTGTATCATCCACAAACTAATTAATTAGACTGGCTATGTTTCCTTCAATTAATTTATGTAGATCATGAAAGCACTAATCCCCACGGAACACCACTAGTCACAGCCCTGCATTCCGAAAAACATCCTTTCACTGCCACCCTCTTATGACTAAGCCAGTGCTGTTTTCATTTTGCCCCCTCACCCTTGATATCACGCGATTTCACCTTTACTACCAGTTTGCCATGAGTGATCTTGTCAAAGGCTTTACTGATGTCCATGTAGACAACCTCAACTGCATTTCCCTCAGCAATCATCTTTCTCAAGTCCTCAAAAAATTCAATCATGTTAGTGAGGCATGACCTCCTTCACACAAAGGCATGTTGTCAATTGCTAATATGTCCATTTGCTTCTAAAAGTGTGTAGATCTTGACCCCAAGAATATTTTCCAATAATTTCCTACCACCGACATGAGATTCACAGGCCTGTAATTTCTAGGATTATCCTGGCTGATCTTCTCAGCAATTGGACAACATAGGCTATTCTCCAGTCCTCTGGGACCTCAGCTGTGGCCAAAGAGGATACAAAGATATCTGTCACTGTTCCAGCAATTTGTTCTCTTGCTTCCCACAGTATTCTGGGATAGACCCCATCAGGACCTGGGGACTTACCTAACTTAATGCTTTTTTAAGAGGCACAACACCTTTTCCTTTTTAATAGCAACTTGGCTTAGAAACTTGGCACTCCCTTCCCCAAGATCAGCCTCCACCAATTCCTTCTCTTTGGTGAATACCAACA
Organism: Ginglymostoma cirratum; assembly: GCA_024137785.1. NCBI lineage: Eukaryota > Metazoa > Chordata > Chondrichthyes > Orectolobiformes > Ginglymostomatidae > Ginglymostoma > Ginglymostoma cirratum. The sequence continues at coordinate 62,601,323 of JAHRHZ010000144.1, forward strand.
CAATCTATTTATTTAGGACCTCACCTACCTCTTCTGACCCCACACACTGATTCCCTGCTGTTGTCCTTGAGTGGACCAACGCTTTCCCTGGCTACCCTCTTGCTTTTTATATATGTATCAAAAGCCTTGGGATTCTCCTTAATCCTGTTTTAAGTATAGGTGACAGCCATTCACTAGTTTTTTCTCTGGGCAGTGTTTTGACGAGAGTCACACCTCCAAATTGAAAATTTAACCTAAGCCAGACTGTTAACTGGCATTCAGCATTAATGGGTATATTCTGCATGGCAAAACTTCCACCAATAAGAAGCCACTTGTCAACCAATCAGCCCATTCCTCTCATGCAATATAAATATTGGTTTCTCCCTCGAATTGGTATTCTTGCAGATTGTCCTGCTGAGTGCGAGCTGGAAATTTTCAACAAAATGTTTCTTTTTTTCTGCAGTACTCAAATCTTCTTACTATTTCAGATTGCTTTGGTTTCCCTTCATTCATCAGCCATTTAATCCATTTCCTCTTTCCCTGTTGATTAAAAGTCCTGTGTCAGTTGACCTTTGATTTGCAGCAGTAACCTTGGAGAATTTATATAGTACAAACAGCATCTAGTCTGGGGTTATTTTCTCTTTAGTTTGAGGGAGAATACATGAAGATGCATGAACAATCATTTGAAACATGACCAAAGTTTCAGAAAACATTCTTTAGTGGGCATGAGATGGCACACACTGCCATGTCACCTTCTTTAGTGAGTGACAGTAAAGCTGTTTCATAGTTTCTTTCCATATATACATTTGAAACTGGATTGCCGACACCTCAATTAAAGAGTTAAATTATCTGTTGGGTGCCCTGTCGAAGCACCGAGCACAAGAAATCCTCACACTGAGAAGTGAATTGCCTACAGGGGGTAATAGAATTCATCACGAATACATAACAAAGATGCAGTGAAAAAAAATTAAGTGGCATAATATTGTGGGGATTAAGAAGGGTTCTAACGGACTTCTGGCAGCAAATGGAGTGATAAGGAAAATCCAGACTTTTAAGTATAACAGAGACTTCTAGATACTAAGGATCAAATCAGGTTTTCCAAGTATTAAGTGCCTTGCTATAATACTGGAATTTGGCTGTCTCCTAAAGCTACATATTACAGTCTGGGCATATTGTGTTTTGAAGATAATCCTGTTTCATTTATTTCAAACAAATTCTGAATTTTTCAGGAATATTGTTAAACATTCTTGACACATTTCATAGCACCCTGCCCGTTAGCAACTTGAAATATACAAAATGTCTGAGTCTGATCAATTCCGAGATAATGAATTATGAATTATTGTCAATGGCATTTGAAAATATGATTGTGTCAGGAACTTTGTTTGATTTACTGACAGAAAGATAGTAACCATGGGTTGTTTCACATGATGTGCTGTAATACATGCCCCCATGGTTAAAAAGGGGAGCCCGGCCAGGGGAAGAACAACTGCCCTGCAGTCATTGGCTGTTAATAAAATAATGGTGGGATTTTAGGAGAACCCTTCAAGGGACAGCCAGCCAGCCAGTCAGTCAGATGCTGACAGCTTTTGTTGGATATATAATACCCTCATGAGGGATGGTTAGTGCCAGCACTGCAATCAGACATGTGGAGGTAAGCTGCAACAGATTGAAACTTTGTAAGCGTTTGCATGTCAGGGAGACACTGGGGACGATGACAAAAGAGGGGTAGACAGATAGACACTGGGCTGGACACCTGCAGGACTTAACATATCTCCAAACTTTCAAATCACTGGAGGGTACATTAAATCCAGCTTTGTGACTCTTATTGACATGCCGGGCTAAGCATCTGTCACTTGTACAGTCTCACCCTAGAATGCTTACGGTGTACTGAATACAACAGAGTAATATTTTATGTTGTTGATCTTGTTCTTTGCTTTAAAGGCAACGTGAGGTTGCTTAAGGATCTTAATGTCTTAATCATCATAATTTTTTGAGGGAGATCGATCAAACTTTGCCCTAAAATGTAGCATTTTCTTCCAAATTTTCCTGGAGTTCTTCCTTTGATGTTTTCAAAATTACTTTAAGCTAAAATTATTGTTCAAAACTCCCTCATAAAAAGGATGGGATTTTTGGGTATTCATTGAATCATTATAATCTATAGCCTGTGTTTCTGGAAAGTGAATGGAAAATTGTTCCTTGTTAGGGGTATTGGGTCAGTACTCAATGGAGTTTAGAACGGCATGGGGTGTTCTCATTGAAACTTAGAGAAAACAAGGACATCTGGACACAATGGACATGGAGAAGTTTAGAAAAGACAAGGATCTGAGGGCACAGTCTCAGAGTGAAAGGATGACCCTTTGGGACGAAGATGAAGAGGAACTCCTTCAGCCACAGGGTGATGAATCTGTGAAACTCATTGCCACAAAAGGTTGCAGAAACCAAGACTTTGAGTCTTTAAGACAGAGATAGATTGGTTCTTGATTAGTAATGGTATCAAGAGTTACAGGGAAAAGGCAGGAGGATGGGGTTGAGAAACACATCAACCATGATGAAATCATGGAGTAGACTCACTGGGCCGAATGGCTTAGTTCTGCTCTGACATCTTATTGTCTTGTGGTGAAAGAAATTGAACACAAAATTAGGGAGGTTATGCTTCAGTTATACAGTGTACCCATGAGAACTCATTTAGAGGGTTGTGTACAATATTCAGTCCTGTATTTAAAGATGGATGCAATTGTGTTGGAAGAAATTCAGAGAAATTCACCAGACTAAAATGTGGAATAAGTGGGTTTTCCACTGAGGAAAGGTAGAAAAGAACATGACGCTTTGTACTAATAAATATAGATACCTCTCCATTTCTGAGGAAGGGCCCCGACCCAAAACGTCAACTTTCCTGCTCCTCTGATGCTGCCTGGCCTGCTGTGTTCCTCCAGCTCCACACTGTGTTATCTCTAGATACCAGTGCATGCTGTGGTGGTCCTGTGCCTTTAAGAGACACTGTGTTCTTTCTTATTTTTCTTGCAGACAGATGTTGTCACAGTGGTGGCAGAATGTCACTTACAGACAGGCAGTTGGCATACACCTTTTGCATTTTCCCTGGGTGTCTTTTTTGTTAAATGAGACAAAATAATCATGAATGGGTGGTGTCAGGGCTCACATAGACACAGGAAGGTTGGTGAGAAGATTTCTCCTGGTTGCTAAAGCTTGAGTTTTCTGCTGCTAGAGTCTTAGACAGCAAGGCTTCCTATTAAAGATCAAAAGGGGACAATTGCTTTTCTCTTCTGGACTGGAGAGACGCAGCACATGAGAATCATAGCTGTTTTGCTGAATTGGATTTTTAAAGGGTATGATTATGGGATGCGGCCTATGTGGAATAATTGATTATTTATGGTTAAATCATATCTAATCTTGTTAAGTATTTCAATCGAGTTAAAATTATGCCAGTTCCTATTTTCATTTGTACTTTAACTGAGCTGAAAGAATAAAGTGTGTTTTGCTTAAAGCTTAGTAGTTGACAATCAAATCACTTCTGGAACAGAGTGGCTTATACTTGCCTTTAAATAAGGGTCCAGGCAATCACCTTACTACATTTTTGGTTGGTGAGGGAATTGGTCCGGTCTGGTCCATAACAATGCACGTGTGCCATAATGTAAGCCTGAACGACAATCCTAAATTGGTTGTCAGTACCATTCCTTGTACATTCAGGGTGATCCAGCAAATACCATCAAATTGCAGAATCACATCTGTGGTGGGGGCTTTGCAATTGTGGGCGAGTTGGATACACTCAGTATATTGCTTAATGTGAACAATCAAACGACATACTGTTCGAAATGATCTGACAATCTTTGTGATGTGTGGCCTACCTACCTGGCATCACACATACTACAATACACATTTGTATAACGGGGGGAGGGCAGGAACATCTTTTTGACTTAACAACAGTATCTTTTTAATGATGAACACACTTGAATGCCACTCCACAGTAGCAGCATGAAACAGATAACTGGACCTGTTGCTTAATTTTCTTTTTGATTGTAAGCCATACATCCTAAGGATTGTTTCAAACAGCATGTCAACTCAACTGTTCACAACAAGCAAGGTACTGACAAGAGCCAACCAGGCAATGCTCGGTAGTGTTGCAACAGTGTTTTACATTTGATTTGATTCTGCAATTAGACAGCATTTGCTGAATAATCCTGAATGTGTGAAGAACTACACTGACAACCAATTTAGGATTGTCAGTCAGGGTCAAAATATAGTACACTTGAATTTACTTAATGCTACATATATTAAATGCAGGATCTTGTTCTTCACAGATAAGAATATTTACAGGAACTGTACCTGTTTGAACTCGACAAAATTGATGACAGCTATTCACTGGTTCATTTCAGTAGATTGCCCTGACCAATCAGAATAGTTAAACTGTCTGATTTAAAATGTAAACAAAGTTGGATGTTAACTGTTGATCAGCATTAATGGGTTTATTCTCCTTGATAGTACCACCACCAGTCAGAGTCCACTTACAAATCAATCAGAACTTTCTTCTCACGAAGTATAAATGTTGGTTTACCCTTTGAATTACTAATCTTGTGAGTTGTCCTGATGAGTACAAGATGAAGTCTTCAACAAAATGTGTCTTTTATCAGCAATACTTAAGCTTTATATCATCAAATATCTATGAATAAGAAGGTTGTCAGATCTGTATCAGTGTATAATTCTTAATTATTGACAGGGTATAGAAAGAACAATTAAAGTAAGGGCAATGAAATGCATGCACAAATGAATAAGCTCCAGATAGAACAAGGACAGGAATCATTTTATCATAGCATTGCAAATTAGTTAGCTGAAGACTTCCAATTATAACTGTGCTGACAGTTGACTGGCATTTGCCACAACTGAATTATAGCTTCATAGGGAAAGCACAGACATTGCAAGCATTTCCAAGTAGTAGGGTGAAGTAGCATATTTGTATCCACTGCAGTGGAGGTGTTGGTAGCAGTGGCTGGGGCTATATATTATCTTTTGTTCATGTTCGGCTTGATACCATGGTGGTTGGCTTCTTGATTTTCTTCAAAACATTATATGTATTGCAACAGCAATTAACATTTCTAGCTTTTGTGAAATTACCATCTCCTAATTGTAGAAGCAGATTATGGTCTGAATTTTATGGCAGTAAATCTAACAAAATTCTCGTATTCAGCATTATAAAGCTGAAAGCTGACAGGAATTTCTTAACGGTACATGTTCAATTAAAATTGAAATTCCACAAGTTGCTGTCAATGATTCACTGTTCCTCCACATGATGCATTGCTGAAGACTGTACAAAGTGGTTTTTAGAAATCATTGAACTGATGAAAATTTCCCCTTTGTACTTTAATTTAATTGTTTCAATAAGCTGAAAAAATGTTGAGTGATAGCAAGAACTGTAGTTGCTGGAGTTAGAGACAACAAAATGTGGAGCTACTGGAACACAGCAGGCCAGGCAGCATCAGAGGAGCAGGAAAGTTGACGTTTCAAGTCAGGATCCTTCTTCAGAAATGGGGGAGAGGGGCAAGAGAGCTTGGAAATAAGTAGAGAGAGGAGAGGTGCGGCTGGAGAAGGTAGGTGAGATGGTGATAGGTCAGTGCAAGTAGGGAGTGGTGGGGATTGGTCAGTAAGGTGGGAGGGGTGGATAGGTGGGAGAGAAGATGGACAGGTTGTGTCAGATCAAGGAGGCAGGGATGAAAGCAAGGGTTGGATATGGGATGAGGCTGGGGGGTAGGGAGATTTTAAAGCTGGTGAATTCCATGTTTAGGCCATTGGACTGTAGGCTCCCAAGGCGGAATATAAGGTGCTGCTCCTCCAGTTTGAGGGTGGCATCATTGTGACACTGGTGGAGGCCCAAGATGGACGTATCACCCAGGGAATGGGAGGGGGAGTTAAAATGGTTTGCGACTGCAAAGTGCTGTTGTTTGTCATATACAGAGTGCAGGTGCTCTACAAAATGGTCTCCGAGCCTCCGCTTGGTCTCACCAATGTACAGGAGGCCACATCAGGAGCAGCGGATGCAGTAGACCAAGTCGACAGATGTGCAGGTAAACCTTTGTCTGATGTGGAAGGTTTGTTTTTTGAAAAAAAAGTTGAGTTGCTAATGCATCCAAAGATTTAAAACCTTGCTGGCTGTGAAAATAAATTTTATATAGCATATAGAATGATACAGCACAGGAACAAGTCCTTTGGCCCACCATTTCTGTGCTAACTATGATGCCATTCTAAACTAATCCCATCGAACTGCACGTGGTCAGTCTCCCTATAATCCCTGTCTGTCTAAATGGCTTTTAAATATTGCCATTGTGTCTGCTTCTTTCGCGTCGATGGAATATCATTTTTTTCTATTATTATGAAAATTACTATGTTTAACATCTTCAGACTTTTTTTAAGGCTGTTTATGACATTTTGACTTCTAACGTGTATGTCCAAATTTTATTTCACTCCTTGTAATACATATTAATAGGTGAAAGATAATCAGTGCATTGGTCTTCCTGGTTTGTCATCTGTGCGAATTCTTCAATATGATTCATTGCTTATCCTGCTTGATGGCACCACTTCTGCTTAAAACATGGAAATGTCCTTAACTTGATGTTAGATTTAACAAAGGTCAGGAAAAGTGAAATCCCCACCATAGTTATTAATAGGTCTTCATGAGAAAATTTCTGAGGTCAGGGCTAAACAATGTATGTGACTAGTGACCTCAAATTTCTGTTTTCTAACTCAAGAAGCATGGGCAGAATTTTGCAATGCCTTGAGTTACTATTTCCCAAAGGCCATTGAAATGGGTGTAAAATGCCTTTTATGCACAAATGAAGTAGGAGAAGGGTAAATAAGGAACAAAGTGTTGTTTTCGGTATTAATTACAAAATCAAGCATCCATAGCTGTGAGTGAAGTCAGATTTCCTAAAGTTTAACTGCAAAGTTGCAGAAGTGCATATGAAAAGTGCAAGTTTAAATTTGTGACATGGTCGTTCTATAAAGTACTAGTGAGACCAGATTAAATTATTGCATTCAGTTCAAGCCGTAAACATTTGAAAAGATATGAGGATATTGAAAATGGTCAAAAATGGCAATAAGGATGATTTCAGGTCTTGGGTTGTTGTGTTGCGAGCAAAGGTTTATAGAGTTCAACTCAATTACTAAAAAATGATTGAAGAAGGAATTTCATTTAAATGAATAAATCATGTTTGGAAATGATAAGGTGGAGAGGAAAAGCACTTTAGATGGAGCCAGCAGAAAAAAATGAAAGGCAATATGATGATAAGTTTAGGACACCATGAACAGTGCTGATGGAAACCAATATTTTGTTATCTAAGTAGCTGGGACTTAAAACTACATTCATTGTATTGTGTTTCCAAACTACTCTTAGTCAAGGCGACACAGTCAAGAACAGGGAAATCTCCATGGCTGTTACAAGTTGATCTACTAAAGAAGACCAATCGCCCATAGATCAGTTTCCTCTTAACCCACGCAGCTACTATACCCTAAGCAGTTATGTTGCTGGATCAATAATGCAGAGAACAGGCCTGATGTTCTGAAGATGAGTTCAAATACAATCTGGCAGCTGGGGAATTGAAATTTAAGTAATAAAAAAAATCTGCTATAATACCAGTAATGTGGTAATGAAATGGCAGGAATGTTGTAAAATTCCATCTGTTTCATTCATGCCCTCTGCGAGAAGGAATACTGGTTTGGACTTTCTGATGGCCAGTCAACTACTTCTGAAGAGTCGAAGAGAGTTGAGCATGGGGACACTATGGAATCCTTGTCAATGCAGGCTCCAAAGGAATTGCTTGAGAAATTGACGATTCTGCTGGACAATTCCCTCAAATTTAGAACACTCTGGAGGTATCCATTTAAATCCAAAATCACAAAGTTCTGCTGAAGTTAGGCAAACAGTTACTGTGGAATGGTTACACTATTAAATACCTAGTCTAGTTCATGATCAACTTTTAAATTTACCCTCAACCTACTCAGGATGTGACTGCCCCAGGATTCTATACCCCATTCTCTGCTGCTGGATTTGACCACCTTTTTCTGTTGCTAGACTCAAACACACCTCTGGGTCAGATCAACTTCCCTGCTCCATGACCTGCCGCTCCCCATTTCTGACTTGATACCACAAACTTTGTGATTCGATACCTCCTCACCCAGGATCCCTTTGCCCACCTCTGAATCAGATTCCCCTCCCCCGTACCAGATCTGATAGCTCTTAACCATTGCCAGGACCCAGGAACCAAAACCCTGAATCTCCCTCCAGACCTGATATCTCCCACTGGACATGGCCTACCCTCAACATTCCATCATTCCCTTGGTCCCCTTGTGACCTTGCCACCTAGTCCATCTATCATTCTGCCCACCTGTCACTGTACCTACTTGGTGTCCTATTCCTACCCATCTGCCATCCTACGCTCCTAGCACCCTAACCTCACACTTCCATTTGACAGCAACTGTCAAGGTGGATGTCTGTGATGCTGCACCTTTAAATTTCAAAATATGGCAGCTGACAGCAGTAGAGTTGTGTTTTTTTCTTACCGTGGCTGTTCTACGCTCTCAATGGCCTGTCACATGAAAGCGTGGCTCCACTTTTCTAAAGGAGCCTTGAATGGAATCTTGTGAGAAAAGTGAAGCTCCTTTGATGCATTATAAAAAAGCGTGGCAAGCTAGGCAAATTTGCCACTGCTTGGAAAATCCAGCGTATGATATCTTTAACCAGTCTGACTTGCATGTGACTCCAGGCCCAAAGCAATGTGGTTGACTCCAAACTGTCTTTTAAATGGCCTTACAAGTCATGCAGTTGTACCAAAATGTTTCAGGATGTACTAAGAACGGAACTGATTAGACCACTCGACATTTGGCACCTCTGCCAAACTGTGAACAACAGCTGCAGAAAGACATACTGACTAGATAATCCATTACAGTGAGAATATTCTCTATCCTGTTGTATGGCGTAATACTTATGTCACATTTCCTACAGCATGCAGTTTAATGGCATGCTGTGTCCTTTCCTAATCTGCGTTTTTGATCTCTACAATTCCGTACTCAAGTGTCCCAGCTTATCCTTGCATTTTACCAAAACAAATTTCATGTGTCAACCTATCAGTCAAATAATTAATGTGGTAGGATTACTTTTAGCACTTCCCATAATTTGGCAGCCACCTCTCTCAGAAAGCCACAATTAATCAGGGGAAACAACACAAGATCAGATGCTTCAGTTCATTTTCCCACAAACAAGAAAAACCTCAGTAAGTTAACAAAAGTCCTCATGGTGGTTTTCATCACTATACTCATAAACTACATCAGTCATCACCACACTTGAAACTGCAATGTGACCTGAGCTGTGTATCAGAGATATACAACAGCGTTAGAGAAATTCCAGCAGCCGCAGCATTCTCCACACACAATGGGAGCACCATGGGACAAACACTCGAAGCCAGCTCTACAAACACTCAGGCAAAAAGCTTATAAAACCAATGACAATGGACTGCAGCTGGATACCTACAATGTGTTTCATAACCAGCTCCTGTTTTGTACTTGTACTATTTTTAATCTTATTAAATGCAATTAATGATGAACTTGCACTGACTTCTTTCTAGAAGAAAAAGAAACAGGCAAATGCAGGGATTCTCAATCAATTTACACAATGATCAGTATTGTCTTTGTACTTAATATAAAGAAACAAGGTGCCTAAAGAGTGTGCAGACAAGATAGAATCCTTTCAGCTTTGCATCAGATACACATAAGAGGAGGCAATACCATTCTCCTGTTTCTGAGTTGTAGCATGTTGTGCTTTGACAAGAGTTAGTTATTTCTGGGGCCAGCTATGGCACTTAAAATGTCATTGTGTCTTTGCAATTATTCCAGCAAAGCTATGGCTCTTATTAAACAATATTCTAGAGTGTTAAGACAACAGCTTTTTAGTCCAGGCCATATAAATGAAGGGTAGCACTTTGCAAGGTGCATAGAAGACACTCTCAAAGAGGTCCAAAGTTGTGGTATTGTGCCAGGGCCTTCATCGCATTAAAACTTTTCAGGTAGAGACCCAATAAGCTTTCAGAGAGTGAGCAGTTCCAAAAGGGAATTTAGATTTAAGTGATGTGGATAAAGTCATTAGCAACAGCATCAGAAGATGATAATTACATTCTTACATGCTGACATATTTAAAGAACAGTAATGACCATCCCATCTTTCAAAACTTATAAGAGGTATGACCCTCTGGGAACTAACACCTACCAGTTTCTGGGGCTTTTTTTGCAGGTATTTCTTCATGTCCAACAACAGGAGATAGCAAGAACTAAATGCTGGAGTCAGAGACAACACAGTCTGGAGCTGGAGGAACACAGCAGGTCAGGCAGCATCAGAGGTGCAGGAAAATTGACGTTTTGGATAGGGACCCTTCTTCAGAAAAAAAAACTCTTCCAAATCAGTCTAAGGACTGATGGGTGAAGAGACAGTCCTGCTTCATCTACCCACAACAACACAGAAAACACTACATGAGATCAAGCATATGATGCCGTTGCTGCAAACCACTCCTTTCACCCTTGCAAAGATTCAAGATTGTGCAAACTGTATCATCACTCAGAGGCCAATGTCTGCACAGGGGACTTTCCACTAAGACCATCAATTTGTACTAAACTGCAGAGACGGGGCAAGTGAGTGCATGAAAATTACTTAGTTGAGATCTTTACACTTCTATCGATACAAAAGGACCTATCTACTTTTCGATATTTTTGATGAAAAATCAAAGTCAGCATTGAGAATTCCTTGTATTCTGGTATTTAATACATCCAAAGCATCTGCAGTTGCTGCCACTGAGTTTGTACATGGTTATAGGATCATAGAATCCTTACAATGTGAAAGCAAGTCATTTGGCCCATCGAGTCCACACCAAATCTCTAAAGAGTCCAGTCCCACCCTGTAACCCCCTGCATTTCCCATGGTCAATCCACTAAACCTGAAGACCTGAAACCAGAGCATCCAAAGGAAGCCCACGCAGACATGGGAGAATGTGAAAACTCCACATAGTCAGTCAATGAAGAGGAATTGAACTCAGATCCCTAGTGCTGTGAGGCAGCAGTGCTAATCACTGAGCCACCTTGCCACCCCAGTTGGGCTTGAAGTTCAGAGATTAATTTGATTTCCCTCTCAATAAAAGTTATCATAATGGCCCAGATATTTGATGGTCAGAGAGTTATCAGAGCACTGTAAACTGGACGTGAGCATTGGAACCATGCAAAATCCCCAATGCAGTGGATTCCTCAGGAATTGCCTGGGAAATCAAAGTATCCAATTAAGTCTGAAAAATCCTCTTAATGCCAGACAGTTCAGAGGATTCCAAATCAGTTCAGCTTAAGTTACTCAGCAAATGTTAGAAGATTAAAAGCCTACTTCAATTCTGAGGTAACGGACCAGACCAAAATTCCACTCCCCTCCCCATTGGACTGACATCCCTCTTACCTGTCAGACCCAGTACACTTCCCACCTTCTGGACCTAAAGGCTGGATTTACCATTTTGTGTGTCAGATGAACAAAATTCTTCAGTAACGTCACAGATAGACTTGCTCAATAATGGGCATGGATTACAGATCTACCTATGTGTGCCACCATCCACCCCAAAACCCCAACCCTGATCCATCAACACTGCCATATGTAAAAACATCAGAAAGTTGACTTGATTTTATTACAGCGCAGAAACTTTTAATATTTAGTAGTACAAAAAGTCATGCTAATTATGTCGTTGACTCATTACAGGATAGAAAAAAGTTTTGTAATGTCAACTTCATTAGCCATCACTACAATGTCAACTCTTTCACAGCAGTCTGGTTACTAACTTGACTAACTAATAATAGTGCTGATATTTTTTTTCCTCCCCGTTACCTGTAATTGTATAAGCAAACGGTGAAAAGGTAGTTGTTAATTAATGACCAATGTCTCCTATTTTAAAAAAATTATTTACTATGTTCAGAATATTAGATGAAAGCTGATTACATGGTTGAGAGGTTAACAACAGAGATGATATTTTACTGTTCTAAAATTGAATACAAATTGTAAAGGATATAATTAAGAAAGACTTGCACTGTCAATGCAAACACCTGAATTAATTTCCAATTAATCTTTAAAATGTTAGCCATACATATTTTATTTTACCTGTATATAATCCTTCATTAAGCAGGGCAAGAACTACTAATCAGATTCTGAATGGTGCTATTTTTGTAAAATGGCAAAGACAGAGGAGAAACAACATCTATGGAATAATTTAACATCTGACAAATTAAAAACACTTATTAATATGCACTTAGGGTCTTGAAACATCCAGTGAAATATTGGAAAATCACATAAGAGAACCTGTTTTCATGAAATAACTGAAAAAATCAAATCTTGTAAAAGGCTTTGCAGCATGTGTTTTGCAAGAGTTGAAATTATTTCCACAGTAGGTTACTAACAACTATTTGAAAAAGGTCAAATTAAAAAGATTCAACATGATGTTGCTCACTGACATTTACAGCTGAAGAGTAAAAATAAGTTCGAACATATTTGATTTGGTTACCAGGATTGCTCTTGAGCTTCACCTGGGACCAAAACGCCACATCAAAATATAACCAGCAAAATTGAAGTGTAATGACTGAAAACAACACTGGACTGTGTGCATTCAATTTTGCTACAAACATAAACTTTGTTGATATTTAATTCCTTTGTAACACTTATTTTACATATTATAAACTGTGCTTTAGAATAAATATTACAAATAATTTTGTAAGCAAAATTTCGCAGTTATATTTCATAAAGACAAAGAATGAGAAATTGAGCTTTTGGCAACTGTTTAGCTTTGTGCTCTGTAGTGTCCTTGCAGTTCCGAAAAGGCATCTATAGTAATCATTTACATTGCACTGGATCTCATATTGGAGTAAAGGTCAGCAAACATGCAGTGGCAATACATCAGGAATATACAGAGCAGACAGATCGTGATGTCAATTGATGTGAAATGCTGATTTGAAACCAGTGGTGTTATTTTCAATCAAAATACTTCAGCTATTAGCCTCTTAAAACCTTGCATAAATAAACATACAATGAGCAGCTGGAATGTCCAGCTACGTAAAGGGATCATTTTAGAATATCTGTTTATTCTCATCTGGCTGTTGTATTGATGCCAGTAGTGTTTTATGCTTTCCACATCCATTTCAAGCTTCAAAAACTGACAGAGAGAGGAAAAGCAAGTACTGAAAGGACCTTTGACTGATTTCAAGGCTTCTCCAGACATGCATGCACCCATAGGCATTGCACTTTGGAGTAAAACGATGGAGAGAATGAAGAGGCTGCCCAGAGCAGGTTAAGCTCCTTGAAACAGGAGGAGGAAGTGAGTGTAGATAGGGGTGAAGATGGGGAGAAGGGCTTTTGGCAGGAAACTGTACCCACATGGTATTCTGGAGACAATTATCCTCATTGAATCTCACTGAGGAAAACACGTGAGAATTCTGCACTCCAAAAAGGACATCCTCACCAATATCTGTTATCCACCGCAGTGACAACTATAACCTCACAGGAGAGCAGTGTTATATTTTTATGCAGTAATCGTATTGCTGTTTGGAGCTAAAGGCATTGATGACATCTCACAGTTTGTAGTCTACTGTTACATAAGCAAAGTCACTAAGGCTTTTTATTCACAGAGAGCTAACTCCATTTCCTTTGATCATGCTAGATCTAGCAGTCAGTGTGAACATATGGCTTCACTAGGAGTGCACACTTCCCATTGTGAATAGTGTCATTGCTGCATGCATGCTATTTTCCAAGCACTGCATGTCAGCTCTGCTCGATAATACAACTGAACAAAATTCCCTCCTCTCCCTGTCAAGTGATGTGCGACTATAACCAACTAATCTGGCTAACAGTCAAGCTACCTATATTTTATGTAAAGCAAGGTCTCTTCACTGATGACATGGTTGATGATACTGTGTAGCATGCATATGATGAAGACCACACTGCTATGTGAAATATTATAGAGAAGTTCAGTGACATTGAAACAATGTTTCTGCTGCTTGAACCATTCTGGAAGAGCCCTGAGCCAGAGTGTACAGTAGAAATGCAACAACTACTGCATGGTACACAACATTGCTAACAGAAAGAGAAAGACTTTGCCACTCGCCAAACACAAGCAGCTAAGAAGTAGGAAGAGAACAGGACCAAGATCAAGAAGAAATAAGAAACGAGGAAGGGTGCAAACAACCTACATAACATTTTCTGCCCAGGATATTGATGAAGAATAGTATCATTTACTGAAACTACAATTCCTCATCCAGAAAATGTTCCAAACCTTTTCTTCCATCAGTTGTTGACAGTCACAATAGGGCATCATGTAAAATAAATAACAATTGCATAATATGCATTCTAAATTTTATTCATATCTTTGTACCATATTAAATGCAAAGTCAACTAATCATCACTATTCAGTTCCTTCGTTCCTGTCTTCATGACAGCCCATTGTGGAAGTACTGGAACACTACCAGCATTGAGTATAAGTACTGTCTTGTAGACAAAATGAGACTATCAGTGCAGTTGATCAGAAAGAAAATCGATTATGTGTTCACTGACCTTGATCATTCATGTGAAATAGTTTAACTTTTTGCAGCATCATATGCTCTTGCATATGAAGTCCTGAGGTCTTCTTCAGGAGCTGATTATTGTCATTGAGTTTCATGGATTCTATTATCCTCAATTGCCTAGATAGGTGCAGCTCCAATAACATTCAAGAAACTTGACACCATCCAGAGCAAAACAACCCACTTGTTTGGCAACACATCGATAAGCATCCACTCCCTCTACCACCTATAATCAGTAGCAGCATTGTGTATCACCTACAAGATGCACTGTAAAAATTCAACAAAGATCCATAGACAGCACCTTCCAAACTTATGATCATTTCCATCGCGAAGGACATGGGCATCACATACAGGGGAACACCAGCAAATACAAGATCCCCTCCAAGCAATCCATCATCCTGATTTGGAAATACATCATTGTTCCTTCACTATTGCTGGGTGAAAATCCTGGAATTCCCTTCCTAAGGGCATTGTGGTCTACCATAGGACATCAACTGCAGCAGTTCAAGAAGGCAGCTCAAGGACAACCTCCCAAGGACAACTAGAGAAAGGCAATAAATGCGGGCCATCCAGTGATGTCCACGTCCCATGTTTAAATAAACAAACTTATAGACTGTGTCCCTGCTAAGGATATTGGACGTATTTCCTCCTTTCTACCTTCTCCAAGAAAGTCTATCATGAATCATCTAAAAACGTGCTTTCTGTTACATTGCACCATTCTTCACTTTTTCCCTGGTCAGATTCTACAGAAGCATAAATCTCAGCATCAACGCATCTCCCCATTAAGAATTTCAGCCTAGTATCAAGTAATGCAGGTTAATTTTAATAGGTAAAGAGCATTCATTGTAATGGCTTTCTGTTATGCATCCAGGCAAATTAAAGGATGGTTAGTATTAGCCGAACAAAGTTTACAGAAGTGAATTGGTGACATGAAGTCGATATATGTTGGATGCAATGTGTACACGTTGAAATAACCGTATTGAGGCTGGTATCCCATCACCAAGGCATCCTTTATTTACATATGAAGAGTCCTTGACACTGGTCCAGCTCCCTCAGAGCCAGCTTTCAGAGTGAACAGGACCTCTGACACTCCTGTTTACATCTGTCAGCCAGGGTTCCTTGATTGGAACAGGTTAACATCCCAAGTCAGGGAACTCATATTCTACAAGGTTCACCTGACTGACCTTGTTACAATCACTAGAAGTTAATGATATATTGAGCCTTGCATACATTTTGAGTAGCTATCCAAATTAGTCCCATATCCATTAGTTTAGTGTCAACATTCTTGTGATGAGAATATTGAATTTTCAGTGCACTGTTTTCTTGCAGAAAACAATTATAAAGAAAATAAATTTAGAATAATATCCAAAGACATTAAATGTCAAGATCTCTGTTAATTGTGAAACATTTCCTTAATTAACAACCATGGCTAACAGTGTGAAAGTCTGGTTAAGCCAATAAGTAGATGATGGATTGCATTAAAATGTATAACCTTGCTTATCTCTCCAGAATGTGTACTTCATGAAGTCTAATGAAATAAACCTCACACTTCAATAACAAGCAGCATCAGGAAATATGCATGTGTGAGCCATAGAGTACACTGGTCTCACCCCTACAAATATGAGAAATCTCAATTTCAGGGGCAGGGCTTGGGATGTCCAAATTTGTCTGCTACTCAAAAAAAATTTAAAATGAAGTTGAAATCATTTACTGGAAAACTGACAGATCTTATCTCAACACTAAAAATCTGAAAGATTTGGTGCTTTATCCTTCCTCTTAGGAATAAAATCTTTACTTGTTTGTTCAGAGCCTGTGAAAAAAAGCTGGTAGAGCCAGCATTTGTTGTTCCTTCCAACTGCCTTGAGAAAGTAATGGTAAGCTGTGCTTTTGAATGATTCTAGTCCATTTGGTCAAGACACTTCCATAGTGTTATTAAGAGGCAAGATCCACAATTTTCATGCAAGCAACAAGGAAGGAAAAGCGATGTAGTAAAAAGTCAAACCAATTATGGTTTGGAGGAAAATGTGCAAATGGTGGCGCTTAAATCGACCTGCTGCAGTTATCTTTCCAAGTGATTGTGATTGATTTTTTTTATACAGTGCTGCTGAAGCAGCTTTACAAATTATACACATTGCAGATATAGTACAGCAGTAGTAGAGAGACTGAAAGTTTAAAGTAGTGAATGAGGTTTCAGTTCAACTACCTGCTTTGGTCCTGGGCTGTGTTGAGTTTCTTAAGCATTGTTGGAGCCACATTCATTTAGATAACCGATGAGGATTCAATACACTAACAACTTGGAACTTGTAGATGACATAAACGACTTGGGGCATCTGAAAGTAAATAACTCACAGCAGAATTCTCAGGCTTCAACCTGATCTTTCAGCTGCAGTACTTATGCATCCATTTAATTAAGATTCCTGGTCAATAATGACCTCAGGACGTCGACAGAAGGCCATTTAAATATGGAAGGGTTATGCTTTCGCTTGTTGATGATTAATGCCCAGGTCAGCCCAAGTATGAATGTTATCCTGGGCTTGTTGCATGCAGGCTGGACTTCCTTGTTTTGCAGGGGGTTGAAAATAAAACTAATTACCACGCATTCATGAGGGGAGGTCCTTAATGAAGCAAATGAAATTGTTGGGTTTAGTACACCACCCTGGGGAATTCCTGTAGCAGACATGGGTCTGAAATGAGAGGCTGCTAACAACACAACCATCTTCTTTCATGCAGCAATGGCACCAAGCAATGCAGAGCATTCACTCTCATTCCTAGTGACCTCAACTCTAATAGGGACCGTTAATGCCACACTTGATCAAATGTTGGCTTGACAAGAAAGGCACTAACTTCCATCTCATATCTGAAGTTTATCTCTTCAGCTTATGTTCAGGGCATGGCTGAAATGCAGTCTGGAGGTGAGTGGTTCTAATGCAGGTGTTCCTGAGCTGTGGGTCACATCTACCAATGGGATTGTGGGCCAAGATTTTGGGGTTGCAAGCGCAAAGAAAGTAATCACAGCCACGGAGTTTGAACTGCGTTTAAAGGTACCTAGTTAAATGAAATGTTCAGAGGCTTTTCTAGTCAGTGGGCGTGACTTGATTATTTGTTCTCCGAGGCCTGATTTCAGCTATAATGATCTTGCAGAAAAGTTGTAGCCTCACTTTTGCTCTCCAGTGCAAACCCAGCCATTTGTACAACCCCTTCCACCCCTCCACTAACGCCCATGTCTCAATATCCTTATCACTTTCTGTCTCTCACTGTCTGTGTTCCCTCCCCAACATTCACACTGAAAAATATCAAGTGGGGGTGGGGTCAGCTCGTCTGAGAAGCATTACTCTGATGGAGCTAAACTCGGTACTATGGAACAAGCTACTGTTGAGTAATAGACAGACAATAGCACTGCCTACGACAGCTTCCACGACTGTGCCAATGATAGAGGGTGGACCGATAGGATTGTAAGTGGCTGGATTGTTTATGTCCAGTCTTTTGTGGACAAGATCTAACGAGGACGTTTTCAGCTTCGACAAGTAGATGCAAGTGATGGGGCTGCAATGAAACAGCTTACTTAGGGAACAGGCTGCTTCAGAAGTATAAATTTTTACATTAGTCAGTGCACTCAGCTATTTCTTGGGAACAGGTGAAATGAATTAGATTTACTGAAGACTGATTTTCCTTTTAATGTGAGCAACATCAGGCAGAAGATGAGATGAGTTATCCCCTCAACGCTTCTGGCTCCTCTTTTGTACTTCAGCCTTGTATTTTGCACTCAAATACTGGGCTCCATCATCATCCTAAATGGAATGTTCATGGAATCTCATCTTCGTTTTAGATCTTTACATGTCCACCACTACTTATGATAGAATCTGGTAGAAATGGAAAACTGACAGTGCAAATAATTTGCTCTGATAATATAATGCTGATTCCACACATTAGAAAGCACGTATTCCTGTATTTTAGCTCCACCAGGTTGCCACATCATTTTTATGTGCATGTGGTGCTGTTTCTGTCATGCTTCTCTGTACACCTTGTCGGTCTCCTAGTTTGACAGTAAAGGGAGGAATTTGAGCTTATAGATTGCAATAAAACATAATTCGCCTTTTGCTGATGGTTAACTGTCTCATGGATGCCCAGTTTAAAATGTTAGATGTGTTCTCAATCTATCCCATTTAACAAGGTAGTAATGTCATACAATGTGGACAGGACATCAGAATGAGTGTGGTGCAGGGTCTGCACATAGATTTGGGTGGTGATCACTGCTACTAATACTATATGGTACAGATACGTCTACAAAAAGTAAATCAGTGAGAATGAGGTCAAGCATATTTTTTCTCCTTGTGCTAGTTTTCTCACCAGTTTCACAAGCCCAATATAATAACAATATCCCTTATAACTATTCAGTTTGGCCTGTATTAGTAATGGACATTGAGGTCCCTCAACCAGAGTACATTGTGTGCCCTCTTTGCTTCCTGTAAGAAGTGCTCAAAATGAAAGAGAACTGATTCCTAAACAGAGGGACGGAGGTAAATGGCAACCAATGGGATACTTCATTGCACATGTTATCATAATTGAGAAGATAAATGATGATATTACTTCACTTGAAGTTAGGCAACAGTAATTTTTAATATTCATGTCATAAAGTCAGCATTCAGAAATAGAAACAATGCATCATCGCATCCACATTTGTTATGTTTTTTTTGTTTCTGGAGAGAAAGAGGAGATAGTTTTATTTTTACATAAAACAATCTTTTTAAGGGAGTGAAGCAGGGTTTCTCATTGAAAGCGGTTTTCTGAGGATAGCATTGCTCTTTAATTGCTATTGACTTTCTTATATTGAAAACTGAAGAAGTCGGTTCAAAATAAGTCTCATCATGTACTTTTCCAGCCTAAATTTTGTAACATCTGTGTGCAAAATTCAATATTTGGCCATTCTTTTGTTGCCTTGGAAACTGAGCAGCTCAGTTGGTTAGAGGACAACACATTTCCCTCTGGGGACTGGGTTTCAAATGAATGCCTTTTATTCCTCTTAGAGCTGCGTTTTACTTAAGTCAAGTATTTTGGAGGGTCTCAAATAAATGTTTAGCAAATATTGGTCCAGTGAAGGGTTGGAACAAATTGGTACGAATTGACAGCATCACTGATATTGGAGTAAAGCGTATTTTGAGGTTGGAATAGAAATAGATCCAGTTTCCATCTGGCCTACACAATACATTGCTTGTGGATTTTGATATTCAAACTGAGTCGAAAAGTTGAAGCCATTCTGTTAATGCTGATTTCCCTTAACTTGATGACAAGAACAATCATCAGAAATTTCTAAAGAAACAAGAAAAACACTTATTTGGATTTCTATAAGACTATCGGCAGGTAAAGACTAGAATTGGAATGGTAGTGTATTTTTCTAACACTTAAAACTCTATTAATTAGAGCCTGCACAGGAAACACTCTGAGAGTTATTGGATTGCTCTAGGTACACAAGCTGGGACACACATTTTATGTGTTTATTACTTTTAGCAACACATTTACATCTTGTTAGAAAAGCTGATCAGATAAAATGTTCTTGCTATATTTACATACCAACTAGAAGAATCTTTTTGGACCAAATTTATTAAATGCCAGCTCATGCTTTGTTAGATATTTGATAAATCTCTTAACCCTGATGAAAAGTTGTATTTTGGAGTCATAAGTTTCAGTCATCTCCTTAGTCATCCTTTGGGAATGAGAGCAATCTGCTTCCACCACGGTTCAATGGAAATGGCTGATAAGTCTAATGGGGGCAAAGCAGACTGTGCCATATGTTGGGCAGATGGTACCCGAATGATCAAATAGATTAGGTAGTTGGATGCTGTGCACTCTCTGACACCTCAGCTTCACCTATGCATGTTCTCATTGAAACATCTTGATGTGTTTAGTCCTTCGCAAACTAACGTCCATTTTAGTCAATTGTAAACCAGATTACCCATGAGTGGAGAGGGGTGTTTGACCTTGTCAAGGATGCTTTGACAACATTCTTAAAGCATTTCTACTGTCTGGATGACTGGGATTTCTACACAGAGGGTGTATTTGACCAGGATGGAATTACAATTGCACAAAAATTGAATGGTCTAAAGATTTCCAGGTGCTATCATAAAACCTATGTTTATCTACATTTGATTCCACATTTCACACTTGGCCTGTAATGCTGGAAATTCCACATATGCACTCTATTGATACTAAAACTCTTAATTGAGTGTGTTTTTATATATCTGACTGTTGTACAGTAAGACATGCTTACTGTCTTAAATACTTACTTAAGACAGTAAAAGAAAATAAATGTTAGAATCCCTACAGTGTGGAAACAGGCCCTTCGGCCCAACAAGTTCACACCGACCCTTGGAACATCCCACCCAGGCCCATCCCCCCTGTAATCCACACACCTCTGAACACAATGGGCAATTTAGCATGGCCAATCCACCTAGCCTGCACATCTTTGGACTGTGGGAGGAAACCGGAGCACCTGGAGGAAACCCACGCAGACACGGGGAGAATGTGCAAACTCCACACAGACAGTCACCTGGGGCTGGAATCAAACCCAGGACCCTGGCGCTGCGAGGCTGTAGTGCTAACCACAGAGCCACCGTGCCACCCGAAAACCAATATTCAAGGCAGTTGCAGCTTATTTTTGACTAACCTATTTAACAGAGCTCATGGATTGGAAACAGCATTCTGCTTTATATTTACGAATAAAGGCATTGGATGGTAAAATGTCCATCTTTCGCATCTTCAATCCTCATCACCTTTGTTGGCCTCTGGAAAAAGTGGTTAATCATTCTGCAGTACAGTTTTTTATATAGCAAACATTCTCCGTTGCTTTGGCTAAGTGAGTAATTTTATGTCATTGTTATCATGGGAGTATTATAGCCAGAATTACAGTAGTTCAAGAAGATGAGCAATCACATCTTTCTTAAGACACATGAGATGGCAGTGTGAATACACCATTACCTGACTAATTGGAAACACTGGGGCAACACTTAATGTTATAAGACAGCTTGAAGTTCTACCCTTAATTATCCCCAGGAACACCTTTCATAAAAGATTCATGATTTTGGTCTCCTAGCAAACGCAGGCCAATGCTAAAAAACAGTTCTATGTGATATCCATTTGTTCAGTCTGAGATGAACATTGGCAAGCTAAGTGCATAGGCCTGAATATGATGGAATTTTATAAAGAAAGTATTTCAAATGAGAGGTTATTAAAGAAGAAATAATGTCTGCTAAAAGTATAACTATGGCCCACGTGGAAACATAAGTGACGATGAAAGACCAGACAGAAGCATTAACAATTGAAGAGCGTATCATACAAACCGAAGCAGCTGTCAAGTTGCTTTTGAGCTGAAGTGGTCATTATAGAGAAATGCCCCCAGGCTGTTATAGCACTACAGTAAAAGGTCTTTATGGAGAAATGGTCCCTCTCCTGCAATTAGTCTAAATTCCCTCAGGATGTTCTCAGCCTCTTTAAAAAGAACAGGCACACAAGTCCCCAACCCTACTCTCTACACACCCTGAACAGAACACCCTGGATTAAATTGATATATGTCACCTTCTCACCACTGAGCATTGGGTACAGATGCTCACGGTAAAATAATGTCAAACTTCGCAAGTAATGGTTGGATACTAACAAAGCTGTATCCACTGAGCAGTAATTGCCCGTCTACAGTGCCAGTCAATACAAAATCTCTCTTTCTGCCAAAAGATCAGCAATACCATGAGGGCAAACCAAGCAACATGAATACTTCCTTCAGCTGAGAAAAAAAATACAGTCTTTCACATCGCTATTAAACTCTCAATATTCCCACAATAGTTCACTTCATGCCTGCTCTGATGAAGTGTCATCAAGATTTGAAACATTAGTTTGCTCCCTCTCTAAAGATGCTGCCTGACCTGCTGTGATTTCCAGCATTTTTTCTTTATTCCTTCATTGGATGTGGGTGTCGCTGGCTAGGCAGAATTTATTGCCCACCCCTAATTGCCCGGATGGCAGGTAAGAGTCAACTACATTGCTGTGGGTCTGGAGTCACATGTAGGCCAGACCATGTAAGATGGCAGTTTCCTTCTCTAAAGGACATTAGTGAACCAGATGGGTTTTTCCCAACAATCTGCAACGGATTTATGATCATCACTAGACTCTTAATTCCAGATATTTACTGAATTCAAACTCTACCATCTGCCATGGCAGAATTCAAATCCAGGTCCCCAGAACATTATCTGGGTCTCTGGATTAACAGTCCAGTGATAATACCACTAGGCCATCGCCTCCCCTGCCTTCAGTCCTGGCAGAGTTGTTTTTGGACTATTCTCCATTGCAATGAATAGGCAAACAGTTAGTGTTGTGGCACCGCATTACTAGAAGTACATTTCTAACTTGGATTTCTCTGCTTTGGCTTTCTTCACTGGTTGACCTCTCAGTTTGCTGAATGGTTACTGGAGCTGGCAGAGACAGATAAAAATCAGTCATGAATACAAGAACCTGGGCCAGGATGACAGGGCAGTGGGATTCAAAACTTATGCTGTCTGCAATATTTTTCATTTTCCATAGTTAGACTGAATTAACTCCACAGAAGCTGGTATCTCATCACCAAGTCACCTTTACTTACACGTGGAGAGTTATTGACACAGATCTCACTTCCTCAGAGCAAACTGAACGTCTGACACTCCTGTTCTTATCTGTCAACTAGGGCTCCCTGATTGCACCAAATTAATAGCCTCAATCAGGGTTCTCACATTCTATGAGGTTCATCTGGCTGACTTCGTTACAATCACTACATAGACCACAATTGTTTTACTTGCGAGCTACAAGCTCTTAAAGTTATACTAACATAAGCTTTTCTTCAATATCACCTCTCTTGATTCCTCCACTGTTACCACATTTTCAGACTACCTGCCTGACACCCAGTAAATGATTAGCAAATATTATATCCATTATATTTAGTATATCAAAGCCATTTTCATCAGTTCCCATGACAAACACTGCTCTATAATTATGTACTCCATTTGTCTCCTTAAAGTTATTTTTGTGGCTGAACCAGGATGTTTACAATTTTGCTATCTGTAATATATGAACCCTGAAATGGACATCCAGCCATATATCTGAGCTACAACCAAGACTGCCTGTTTTGACTTCTGTAACACTATTTCAACTCTCCCCCATCTCAATTCATCTGCTGCTGAAATCATTATCCATGGATTTGCTATCTCTGGACCTGAATATTTCAAATTTATTCCAAATGACCTCCAATCTTTGACCTTCATAACTTGTGGTCATCCAGAATTCATTCTTCACCTTGGTGCTCAGTCATCTTCATCAGCTTTGATCAAGAACTGTCTCGATTTTAAAATTTTCAACCATATACTGGTGGAATGCCACATTCAGTGTCTCCTCCTTACAAAATTCTGCCTTTATTTTTATTTTCAATTTAAATGCTAACTCTTTCAGTTTAGCCTTATTCATTGATTTTAAATAATCCACTGTTATGTCTTCTGCTTCCAGAAAGCTAAGTAATATTCAAAGCCGTATTGAAAATCCAAACTGTGCAATAAATTTTGCTACAACATTCGTGTGTTGAGACACAGGTCTGTCTTTAATTCAATAACTTCAAATCCCACTTTTTAAAACCCTATCTGATGGTATTACTGGACATATCAGAAGGAAATTTCGCTTGATATAACTTTTATTTTAAACTTTAGTTAATGTAGTCATTCACGGAAGTATTGTCATATAAGGCTGCGCAGCTTTTTTTTCAAACAATATTACAAAGGCTTGTTACAAAATATAAAAACAACAAAAAAAATTTCAATATATAGAAAACACTTAGACAAAATTTAAAATATCCAGCAAATCAAAATTTAAACTAATTTCCCAATGTCATCACTTCACAGTGATTCAAATTCAGAGAAATTACACTCCTAAATTAAGTTTGACTTAACTTTTTCTCCTCAGTTTCTGTTCTGTGAACTGTAGAGTATCATTGCATGAATAGTCACAATGCCGTGAGATTTAGACTTTCTCAGATTATAATGACCTGCAGACTTCTAAACAAACACGCGTGGTCTAGAAGTCAGACAGATTTAACTTTTCTTCTGAAGTATCTTAATCCCTTAATTGCTCTGAGAAAAAAACAGATCCAGGCAGTTTTTCCTCAGAACTGCCCTAAAAACATTCCATCTCTGGGATTCCTGAAAAAAATAAAAATCAACCCTTGATTATTCTGAACTGAAAAAAGCAAATAGTAATCATTGTTCAAACTACTGGCAAAAAATACTCCAGTAAAAACAATTTTCAGTAACATTCCTTGTTCTGACACAAACTGAATTAGGTTGCTGTTCCTAAAAGACTGTTTAACCCAGTTTTACTTTAGAAATTACTTAAAGTAATAAAGACCTAGCCATATGCTATTTTGAAAGCCAAACCCTAAAAATGATATTATATGTATTACATACCTTTCACTACAAGTCCAATAATCCAATGTTTTATAATGCTGCTGTGAAAAGGACCTGGTTCACTAATGTCCTTTTGGGAAAGAAAATGCCACCCTTACCTGGTCTGGCCTACACATGATTCCAGACCCACAGCAATGTGGTTGACTCTTAACTGCCCTCTAGACAATTAGGGATGGGCAATAACTGCTGTCTGGCCAGCGACGCCCTCATCCCGTGAATGAATAAAAAAGATACTATATTACATTAAACATGTCATTAAGTATAAGGTGTTGTTGTAAGAGTGGATGAATTAGGAAGACACAAAAAGTGTTCTCAAATATTGTTTAAAATGAGTAGTAATTGTAAACAATTGTAAATATGTGTACTCAAAATCAAAAGAAAAATGGTTAACTAACATTTAGAAGAGGGCAGATAAATTCCTAGCTAAGCTTAAAAGAAAATAACGACTGTAGCTTCTTGAAATTTCTCCGAGGGTTCATAAACTGGATAAAGGTTAACAAGTGGCCATGACATATCATTACAGCTTGACAATGTGCATGGACAAAATCAATCATATGTGAAAGCATAGCAATAAGAAAGTTGCAATGGAAAGTAAACTAGTGAAGACAGGAATAGACAAATTTAAATAAGAAAG
This sequence comes from Ginglymostoma cirratum, assembly GCA_024137785.1. Classification (NCBI taxonomy): domain Eukaryota; kingdom Metazoa; phylum Chordata; class Chondrichthyes; order Orectolobiformes; family Ginglymostomatidae; genus Ginglymostoma; species Ginglymostoma cirratum. Next base: position 62,627,026 of record JAHRHZ010000144.1, read on the forward strand.
ACAATGGGATTCTAAAAATACATTAAGTCTATCAATTCAATTTAAATTCCTCATTACATAAGATAGTCATTCAGCTATTTGGACTTCTTAAACTCTAACTTTCAGAAATCATGTAAAATAAAACTGTGGTTAAGAAAAATAATATTTATTGAAAGTTGCGCGTAACATTTACAAAATCTTTAATCTTAATAGATTCCATTGATTAGTTTGACAATCAGAAAATTTTAGAGATACATATTTGACATCAAGTCGATGCAAAATAACTTAAGTACCCTCTTTGTATTTCTGCACAACATTAATAACTTGTCACTTGTACGTTCTCTTTATTCTTACATAACATGACTTGTTAAATTATACTCTGTCCCATGTACATAGACTGATTCTCGTTATTCTCTGACATGAAAGGTTGACAAGGACTCAGATCTGATCTGGTTATGCTGTCATGGCAACAAGATAACCTTTCAATGTCATCCAGAAGGCATAGAAAAAATGTGATTTTGCTTAATCAAGAAGTTATGTTGTGCAGGTTTAGAATTGTCCTTGCATTGAGGTGAAACTAGTAGACAGAATTGAACAGGCATGCAATTAACAAAAATATCTCTGCTTAGTGATTTAGTAATGCAAGTGTTTTAGGAATGTACATTACTTTCAGAAGAAATAGACAGTGTCACTGACCTGGGGAGAAAATGTTCAAATTAGTTTTCAGAAATGTAGCGTTTAGTTGAATCTTAATGCATTATTAAAGGGTATTGGAATCTACTTTTTAACTGTTATAGAATTAAACCTGTGTGCTATCTTATTATACTGATAATTTATTGAAGGGATATAACAGCAGCTATTATTAAAGTATATCCCTTGTCAATTATGAAAATGTACCCTTTCCACAGAACAGCAATATTGCATGAAAGTAACCAAGACTATGTGACCATGGGGAATGATAGAAGAAATGTCAGAAGTTCTTTGAATTAATTTCTGACTGTTGGCTCTCGTATTACCAATGACTATAACAAACAAAAGTAGATTTGAGCCTTGCTGAAAAAATACACATTTTGTCAAAGCTTTGCAGCATGCACTCATCAAAACATTTCACAAGAATGCCAATCAAGGAGAAAATCAGCATTCTTAGTGAAGGAGAGGAGAATGCTGATTGGATGGTAAGGGAAATCTGATTGGTAGAGGCATAACATTGGAAATACACACATTCATGGTGATTGAGAGTTAATAGACAAGGCAGTTTGACTACACTGGTTGGCCTTGAGAAATGAACCAGAGAATGACTGTCACTTAATTTGCTGGTTTGAAACAGTGCACGTACAAGTTCTTTGGGTCTACAAAGAACAGGACCTGTACATTAATATCTTGCTTCCAGTACACACGTACCACACTTCGAGCTCGACTGATAATCCTAAATTGTCTGTCAGCATAATTCCTTGCATTGTCAGGATTATCCAGCAGATGTTGTCTCAATTTCAGAATCACATCTAAATGTTAAACACTGTGTACTGAGTTTTGTAAGTGCTGGTTAGGTATGATCAGTACTTTCCTTGTTGTGAACAGCCAAATGGACAAGCTATTTGATACAATCTACCAGTCTTCGGGATGTACTGCCGATGAGCTTGGCATCACATCAATAGGTGAATTCATATGCAACATGCCTCATTTGTGCGATAGGCTGAACACTTTTCTGGCTTGACAACAGTATCCTACCAGTGGCAAACACCACTTCTGTTGCTTCTGCGAAACAATAGTTGAAACAGCTAGCTTCATCTATGTCCTACTCACTAAGTTAAAACACTTGGAAGATTTTATATTATTTTATATTGCAGACAACACTGCAAGTTACAATGACATTTTTTGATTCAATGGGAGCATCCCTACCTCTGGGTTAAAAGTTTTGGGTTCAAGGCCCATTGACTATTGCCATGTAACCATATTATGGTCAAAAATAAAGTTGTTAGAAAAGCTCAGCAGGTCTGGCTGCATCTGTGAAGAAAAAAATCAGAGTTAACGTTTCGGGTCCGGTGACCCTTCCTCAGAACTGATGGTGGCTGGGAAAACGTCAGTTTATATGCAGAAAATAGAGAGAGGTTGGGATATGGAGTAAACAATAGGATAGAGCCTAAAGAGAAAGAAGAACAGTTGGACAAAGGAGTTGATAACGGTCTGGCTGGGAGGGTGAATAGTTGTTAATGGGGACTATTAGTGACTAACAACAGGTAGTGTGTAATGGCAGGCTATGTGATGACAAGACCAGGTGTGTGGGGTAGGGGGGCAGGGACATTGGAGAGTGTGGGCCCTAAACTCAATATTGAGTTCAATAATTTTAGGACCTATACTCTCCCATGTCTCAGCCCTAAAATTACTGAATGTAGGACTTAAATTATTAAAATTATTAATTATTAAAATAACCTAAAATTGAAGATTTTCAACAGAGAAGGAAAAACAGGAACAATGGGATATTGTACATCCCATTTGTCATGCTGCCAGACCTGCTAAGCTTATCCAGCAATTTCTGTTTTTCTCTCTGATTTACAGGATCTGCAGTTCTTTCAGTTCTTATTATTCTAACATAAATGGAACTTGTGCGTGGGGACCCTGTGTAATGGACCCTGAAAGAACTGCCTAGGAAATTGAAGGGTCCATGAGCAATTCTCCTACTCTTGGAACTTTCTGAAAGTTTCCATTTAAATTACAGAATTTGGATGGTTCATTTAACGTTAAGAATTCCTCAGGAAAAATTTGACTATTAAATTCTAAAGACAATGAAACCACTCTGAGTAAATAGTCTAACCCTCGAATAACCATTCTAATCTGGCAACTCCCAAAAAACACTCTCCCCAGATCAACAACACAGCCCAGATACAAACATGACACCTTCTTTCTCCACTTGGGAACTGACACCCCAGAAACCCGAACACTGCTTCAGATCTGACCCTCCTTCAGGTGCTCCAAGCCCAACCCTATTTCAGCTGCTATAGAGCAAAACTCCATCCCCTGACTCCGGACCTGATCCACCTTCACTGCCTCTGGGACCCAGCTCTCGGCTCTCGCTCCTGAGTGGACCTGACTCCCCTTCACCCACACCGGATCTGACCGTCCTTCCTCCATCACTGGACCCAATCCCCTTCCCCAGTTCCAACCTAAGAACACCTTCACTGACGTGATCTTCTTCAGCCCATCACAATGAGCCGATACCCACGCTCCACCTTCATCAGACCTGACCCAACACCCCCCTTTCACCATCCCCATGCCAGATCCAATTTCACCCATTCAATCCAACCTACCGTTAACACTGCATCACTTATCTGGCCCCTTGCTATTGTAACAATGCAACCTATCCTCAGGATCCTTTCACCAAACTGCGTGACATCCTATCCACGTCACATCCTACTCCTTGGCATCCTACGCCTAACAACTTAGCATTTGACCCATTGGGCATCCTACCCACCTGCACCATATCCCATACCAAGTTGGCACTTTGCCCATCTGGCACACTATTTACCTGGCACTTTACTGACTTGGCATCCCACTTACCAGTCACCCTGCTCTCCCACTCTTCTGGCATCCTACTCTGCCAACATCCTCAGCTTACACTTATCTTTGCAGATATCTTACGACGACAGCTGTCAAAATGGCTGTCTGTGATTCCCGACCTTTAAATGCCAGAATACAATCACAGACTGCTGTGAAAATGGGTGATGTTTTACATTTTCCCAGCTTTTCTGCATTAGGAGAGAACTGACAGAATGGAAGTTTGGCTCTGCATATCTGAGGGAGCCCAGATTGTAATCTCCTGTTAGGAAAAGAGTTCTTTTCCATGAAAGAAGGGGTGGAGTGGCAATCTGGACAAGATTTTCTGTATGAAATCCATGTCAGATTGCCACAGCTCGAAAAATCCCACCCCATGTGTTTGTATCAATTTGACTGAATTGTATTGATATTAACATATTCCAAAAACCCAATTACACAATTTTTCAACAGTGTAAACTGCAGTGGCAATTAAAGGTTCATATTATTAATCACTACTGAATTGACTGGGGGGAGCAAATTGGGTGGGGAGGACATGACGGAAGGGTGTGTTTGAGCAGAGATATTCACTGTTCTGGTGACCATCTTGAAGGCAAAGAACAAATTTCTTTAAATAATGGTGAAGCATAAATACACCATAGATGATATCAAGCAAAGTCTGTCAATTTATACATTTGCTTCTCCAATTGTCATCAGGATTACATATGTTAGGTATCTCATTTTCACTGCAGTTATGTTGTCGATAACAATTGAGATTGGTACTTGCTTTAAGAGCAATACATCAATTATTTATGTATATTGCAATAATATCACATTATCTTTCATTACCAATATTGACCACACCACACTTCATTTCTGTCAATTGTCTCCAGAGATTTCAGCATGCAGTTAAATATGAAAGAAGAGATTTTGGTTCATTAAGTATTCATAAATTTCCATAGAAGTTGAGTGCTGCTGAGGACACATTTTTGTTTCTCATTCATCAGGAAAATTCACAAGAATTATCAAGTAAAGGGGAAATAATATCTGTATTGTATGAGAGTAAAGTGCTAATTAGTTGGCAAGTGGCCAATTGGAAATTGATGGAGGTGATTTTGAAAAAAAATGAAGGTGTTCTTCCATGAGGTCCCTCAGGACAAAGGATCAGATTTACCTACTTTGGTGTTATTGGACAAGATGTAACCGAAGATTCCAATGCTACATTTGCACACCCTGCTACATGTGGGGAAGATGGTGTTTGAAGAAGCATTTAGGGTGGATAGGATGCTCAGATTTTAACCTTCTACTTTGCACTTGGCCTCCATCTGAACCTGTCAGAAATGTTTGCAACGGCTGCTACCTTCATTGTTGCTGCTTCTCCAGTGGTCCACAGAAAGAAATTCCCATAAGTAGACAGGATATTGCATTCATTTCAGAGAGGTTTTGAGGATATCTTTGAAGTATTTTCTCTGTCATCTTAGCAACTGTTTGCCACGACAGTGAGAATATTATAAAATGTTGTATAAATGACATGTTTCTTTCCCTGTGGGGTTATATATGATACGGCATTACGTGAAAGGCAAAGAGCTAAATATAGATTCAGTCAACTACAGCATGAAAATTTGGCAATTACATAAAGTCATGGCTATATAGTTGCTTTCTGCTCATCAGATTTCAAAAATAGTAGAAGTCAGAAAACCATAATTATCAATTCATCCATGATCCCCCGGATCCGGTTTGACATTGTAAACTGAGACACTGATGTAATCACTCCCTCGTGATTGAAATGAGCTTTTGACATAGAAATTCAAAACTGCTGTTAATTTCATAGCCACAGGTGATATAGGGCTATCAAAGAGGACTATTCAAGGTCAGGATTTAACAAATGACATGTATCAGTAACTTAGTCTCTGCTGAGCCAAAAACAATGCTTATACCACTTGTGGTTTAATGTTAAACAGTCAAATCTTGAACTGAAAATTTTCTGGGAAGGTCAATTTGTCCTCTTGTGGCATTTCTTTCATGTTTTCTTGTTCTGTCTCTGCTGCTTTCAAAATCAGCAGCCAAGGCATGTCTTAATTCTTAAACATTTCATCGTTGATTTTAATCAACCTCAGTTCTAACTTATCCAGCAGAAAGTATAGCGGTGAATTCCATTTAGAAAATTGCAGATTCATATAATTTTGTCACGACCACCTCATTAGTTGGTTCAAATGACATTTTTCTGGTATTATATTAAATTAGTTATATAATGACAAAAGGCACAGGCTTCTCTAACCAGCAACATGTAGGGCGGGGAACTGTTTCAGGTCAAGGTCTTAATATCACAGCAAAGTGGGGGCTCCAACACCCCAAGTGTTTCAAGAAAACCACTTGACTTCAATTTTCACAGAATTGGACATTTGATGGTCAGACCCTACACTCACTGCCAAATTAAGAATGGCTGGCAGATTATTGAAACTGGAGGGATAAAAGAATGTCTTTCAGTGGGTAAAAAGCTGCAGCCTGCTATTACAGATATGGAGAGAGAGGATGTCTATATCTTGATGTGTTTACTTAGCACCTTTAATAGTTTTGAAGTTATAAATAGGCAGTGTTACGGTCCAGAACTAGCCGCAACCTGAGCCAAGCCATTCCAGTACAACTACAAGACTGGTATTTACCTGACAATGTGAAAAATAACCCATGTGTGTCCTCATGATCCCAGAAGTGTGTACCACCTGGAAGATGCTCCAAAAGAACTTACTGAGACCCCTTACACAGTACTTTCCAAAACTGTGAATTCTACTCTTTCGAGCGACAAGAGCAGCAGAGACATTGGGAAGGCCTCCACCTACAAGATCATCTCCCAGCCAGGCAACATTTTGTCTTTGAAATGCATGACCATTTCTTCATTGTTGTTGTATCAAATTCCTGGAACTCGGTCTCTGAAAGAACTGTGGGTGTGCCCACAGCACATAAACTACAGCAATTCAAGACGGCAGCTCACCACTAATTTCTGCAGGATGCTTGAAATTCATTCGACACCATATTGGCAGCCATAAGCAGGCACTCAGGTACCTGCATCTGCAAACGAAAAGCCTGTATGACAACCCAGTTCTGAAATTGACTGGAAAGTCAGCTTTTACAGCCTTAAAGAGATTGATAAAGTATGACAACAAAAACCTTTCTCTTTTGAACATACTTTCATGTAGACAATTAGGATTAGGTAATATATGCTGGTATAGTCATCCTCTGATTCAATGAGAAAAAAAGCCTTTAGGAAAACTGCTCAAGGGCAGGATGTTACTTGCAAACTGTTACATCTACTGCCAGTGTGAAAATATATTCCCACTCACCTTGACTCTTCATATGAGGGTGAAGAGTCACCAATCAACAATATTCAAACACTACAAAACTTTGTCTGAATGCCACCAATGTGGAATAGAAAAATAGCATGTTAATTAGTTACTCATTACACTAATCATTGCTTTTGCACAGTATTTGCCCACAGCTTTCATTTTGACAAGCCAGCCAACTAAAAATAAGTGTTCCGATATTCCTCTTCTGTGCTATGTTAAGCATCACCTGAACAGGAGCACAAGTCAGAAAGTGATATGGGAACAATTTCACACACACTGGACAGTCAGTTTTGACTTTATACCACAATTATTGCATGTTTCTCAACTTGTGTTTGATTTTGCTATTCCTCTCTACACTCATACAAAGTCAGTTATACAGTTTTGAAAGGTGCCAATCAAAACACTGTGTAGAATTTCAAGTAAGGCTTTTCCAGTATTTTTTTTTTAATTTGGTCAAAACACAGTTGGCTTTTGCAATTTCCTGCATGAAATTGTTTGACTAGAGTTATCTCCCCTCCCACACTTACTTGCTAGACTGCTCATTATTTCTTCCTTGGATATCGTGCGTGAATGATGTGTGGGTCCAGGTGCAATGCACTTTCATTTTGTTATCTCTGCATGAAAGGAAGATGTTGACTGATCTATTGTTTGAGGACAAACAGGGAGATGTGATTGGTATTCCGCCAATCACCTTGAGTAAATTTAAAAAATCCTGTGACTCTTATCAAAGGTGAGCACTGGAGAACCCCTAGTGCTCTGATGAACACATAACTCTCAATCAACATCATTAGAATCAGATTATCTGATCATTATCCTGCTTCCGTTCAGAAGGGCTAGCTGTGCTCAAGTTGCCTGACACATTTTCTGTTTTACAACAGTGATAATACTTCAAAAGTATTATATTGGCTGAATAGTGGATTGGGACCTCGTGAGGCCATGAAATATGTTGTCTAAATTCAATTTTTTTATATCAGCTCAAAAATGAAAAAGCCCCATCTCAGTGGTCAAACGGTTGGCCTTGGGTGTATACAGAAGAGCTGGTGTGTATACTGTAGTTCAGTGAGAACTGGGCAGAAAATCTGCATCAGGGAAAGTATTGCCTTTGAACTAGTAATCTAGAGACCCAGGTAACGTTCTGGGGACCAAGATTCTAAATCCCAGCATGCCGGATGGTGGAATCTGAACTCTCAAAAATCTGAAGAGAAAAAGTCTCTAATAATATCCATGACACCAATATCAATTCTTGTAAAAATGCATCTGGTTCACCAATGTCCTTCATGGCCTGGACTACATGTGACTCCAGACAAGCAGCAATGTCGCTGACTCTTAATTATCCACTGCAATGGCTAGAAAAACACTCAATTGTATCAAATTGTGAATAAGCCTCAAAAAAAGGAATAAAATCGCGCAGACCAGCTGGCATCGATCTAAGCACCGGAAATGACAATGGCAACCCAGCTCCATCATCTCTGCAAAGTCCTTCCTTAAGAAAGTCTGGGACTTAGTGACAAAATAGTCTGTCTCACAGATTAGGGAAGCAGAATCTTAATGTAGTCCTACTAATAGAATCATACCTTGCAGGATGTGTGCCAGACAACACCATCACAATCCATGGGCATATCCTGACCCACCAGCAGGACAGACCCAGACCCTGCTTCAATTAGGATGGGCATGTCAGGGGCAGCGCGAGTCACACTTAAAAATAATATGTCAACCTAGTGAAGATACAGCACAGGACTAATTACACACTGAACAGCGTAAGAAGCAAATGATGGACAGGGCTAATCGATTTCACAGTCAACAAATTAGGTTTAAGCTTCACCAGCCTGCTACACCAAGCCTTGAATAGTGGTGAACAATTTGACGGCTCATTGGAGAAGGAGGCTTCACAATTATTCCAGCCTCAAAGATGGCGGCACCCAGGACATCAGTATGAAACTGAAGCATTCACAACAATCTTCAGCCCAAAGTACCAAATGAGTGATTCACCTTGGCCTCATCTGAGGTGTCCAGCATCACAGATCTTAGTTTTCTGCTAATTCACTTCACTCCATGTGATAACAAAAAATGGCTGAATGCACTGCACTCAGCACAGGATATAGGCCTTAATAAAATTCCAGCACTAGTACTCAAAAATGTGTTCCAAAATCTTTCCAGCTGTGTTCTTCGTCAAACTGTTTCCATACAGCGACAACACTGGCTTTTGCCAAGCAATTTGGAAAACTGTCAAGCTACATTCTGTACGCAACAAACAGGATAAATCCAACCCAGCCAATTACTACCATATCAGTATTTTCTCAATCAACAGTAAAACGCTGGGATGTGTTATCAACAGTACAATCAACGAGCACTTGCCGACCAGCAACAACCCACTCAATGACTCTCAATTTAGGTTGTGTCAGGGTCACTCAAATGTTGACCTCCTTACAGCCTTGGTTCAAACATGGACGAAAGAGCTTAATTTCAAAAACAAAGTGAAAGTGACTTCCGTTGTTACCAAGGCTGTATTTGAATGAGTGTGACACCAAGGAGCCTCAGTAAAACTGGAATCAATGACTACTGCAGAGAAAGAAAAACTCTCTGCTGGTTGGAGACATACACAGCACAAAGGAAAATGTTGTGATTGCTTCAGCTAAGTCACCTCGGGTGCTGGTCATCACTATAGGAGTTATTCAGGGTAGTTTCCAAGCCCAACCATCTTCACTTGCTTCAACAATGACCTTCCCTCTATCATGAGATCAGACATGGTGATGTTCTCTGATGTTTGCACAATATTCAGCATCACTGATACTGAAGCAGTTGATGTGGGAATGCAACAAGCCCTAGACAATATCTAGGTCAGTGCTTCCAAGTAATGAGTAACATTCATGCTACATTCAAGCACCAGGCAATAACATCTCCAATTTGAGAGAATCCAACAATCACTCCTTGATCTTCAGTCACATTATCATCGCTGCATCTCCTACTAGCAAATCCTGGAGATTGGTACGCACCAGAAACTGACTGGAAGCAGCTCACTACCATCTTCTCAGGGTCAGCTTTATCATGGACAATATATACTGGTCGAGCCAACAATGCCCACATCCCAGGAAAGAAGAAAGATAAAAGAAAATTTTGCATAAATACTACAATTTCCCTGAAACATTATTTTGGTTTTGATTTGAATGATAGTAGGTTTTGTTTCAATACTTTCTGGATTGAACAGGCACTTGCATAGGAACAGTTATTTTTACATTTAGATATATGCTAATTGATGATTTTGATATTGAATAGATAGGGAACTATATACATTACAATGCTTTCATTCATCAGATGACTTCCAGATAAAAATAGATGGAAACTAAATGACAGCTGTCAGCAGAATGGTGCACAAAATCATACATTCATGAAAAGAAGCATTTCTCGTGGACAGAATGACATTTACAATATGAGAAATGAAGAGACTTGTGATCGTTCCATAAACAATGATACTGAAAACTGACCTTTTTAATCAAACTTTGTCACTTTGAAATTCAGTATCCAAGGGTCAGATTCTATTTTAAAATTTGCTGCTCATTTTCAATGGGTTTTGAAGCAAAATATTGATTTCCACTTCAGGTCAATTGGAATGTTATTCTGACCAGCAGAACTTCGTAGACACACAACTACACAAAATGATAATGTAGCAAAGAAAAAAAATGCACAACTGAGTGATCACAAATGACAGGAAGTGAAAAAATATATATAAGCTTATAGTCACAAAACTTATATCTATTATTTCAGATGTTGGTCATTCACATGTTTTTGCAAACAGATAGGACCATTTAAAAAAAAATTGTGGAATGTGTTTGTCATTGACTAAGCCAGAGTCTACAGCCCATCTTCAATGGGCAGGGGAGGGTGAGCTTGAACTGCTGCAGTACACAGGGTGTAGTAATATTCACAGTGCTGTTAAGGAGGAAGTTCCAGGACTTTGACCCAGTGACAGGGAAAGAATGGTGATATAATCATCCAAGTTAAAATGGTTAGTGACTCGGATGGGGATTTGCGTTTGGTAGTGTTCCCATATATCTTCTTCCCTTCTCCTTCCGGATGATAGAAGCCATGGGTGCTGCCTAAACAGCCTTGGTGAATTTCAGCAGTGCTTCTTGTAGATGATATGCACTGATGCAGTGGCGATGAAGGGGATGAATGTTGGAGATGGTGGATGGACCATCTATCAAGTTGGTTTCTTTGTCCTGGATGCCGTCACGTTTCTTCAATGTTGGTGGCCAGGTTTGGAGGAATCAAGAGATGAATTACTTACAATGGAATTCTTAACCTCCAATCTATTCTTATAGCTACAGTATCTATATGGCTGGACCTTATGGTCTTATAACCTTATGAAGGGAAGGTCATTGATGAAGCATGTGATGATGCTAGTAACCAAGAGAGTATCCTGACAAACTCCTACAAGGATGTCCTGTGGCTGAGCTGGCTGACTTCCAACAACCAGAACCACATTCATTTGTGCTAGGTACAACTCCAACCAGCTGACAGTCTTCCCCCTAATTCCCATTGACTTCAGTTTTGTTACTTTATTTCAATAAGTTATAAGACTAAATTCTTTAACCTTAGAATTAGGGTGCAGGGATCATTATGTGCAACTAACAATAACAATGAGAACTTTAACTTTATAAAATACATGCAACGAAACAGAAGATCCCAAAGTATGAAAACATCATGAAACAAAATACAATAAGAGCCTTGTTGAGGTGATACTAGGACAGCCAAAGTTCAGCTTGCTTAAAGAGACACGTTTTAGGGAATATCTTAAAAGGAGTAGAGTGAAGTGAAGCAATGATCACTTTAAGTTAAGATAATAAGGTGTAGAGCTGGATGGACACAGCAGGCCAAGCAGCATCATAGGAGCAGGAAAGCTTGACGTTTCTGGCCTAGACCCTGAAACATCAAGCTTTCCTGCTCCTCTGATGCTGCTTGGCCTGCTGTGTTCATCCAGCTCTACACCTTGTCATCTCGGATTCGCCAGCATCTGCAGTTCCTATTATCTCTGAGCACGTTAAGCTGTGCGTGTTGTATTCCATGACGAAATCTGTGATTTCAAACCTTGTATTTTTTTTAGACAGACCCTAGTTGAAAAGGGCAACTGAGACGGGAAACTGAGAAAGACTCAAAGACATTTACAGCATGGAAGGAGGTTATTTAGCTCATTGTCTAATTGCCAGTCAACAAAGCTCTGACGACATTGATCTCATTTTCCAGCTTTGGTTCACAGCTCTGGAGGCTTTGGCAACACAAGTACATATCTAAATATTGATTTAATTGTTACAAGAATTTTTGAATTACCCACCCATTTAGGAAGTGAGTTCAAAACTTCCACCAGCCTGACCGACAAAAGAAATCCTCACCTCTTATTTTTGCCTTTTACTTTTTATGTTATATGGAAGTACTCTGGTTAATGACACTTCTACAAATACAAAAAGCATTCTTATCTGACCTATACATGTCCCTCAAAATCCATCAGGTCTACTCTCAATCTTTGCTGCTCGAAAAAAAACAACTACAATCTGTCCAATCTTTCCTCAAAAATCAAGCCTTCAAGCCCAGACAACAGTCTGATAAACATCCTGTGCATCCTCTCTAGTGCAATCGCATCCTTCTAAACGTATAGTAAGCAGAAGAACATTTAGTTACTCCGGTTGTGGTTTAATTGGCATTTACACAGTCCCAGCATAACCTCCTAGTTCTTATATTCTTATATTCTAAGCCATGGCTAATAAAGGCAAGTATCCTAAATGCTTTCTTAACCATCTCATTTGTACTTGTACTTTCAGGCTTCAGTGGATATGCACACTCAGGTCCCTCTGATCTTCAGTAATTTCCCAGATCAGATGAATTATCCTGTAAATTTTTACTTTGTTAGTCTTCCCCAAGTGTATTACTTCACTTTTCTTAGTTGAATGTTATTTGCCACTGCTCTGCCCAGCTCCCCATTCTTTTGGTATCATCCTGCGGTTTATCTTTATCTTCCTCACTATTTACCAACCTAATCAATGAAACTGAACTTTGAAACAGAGACTAAAGCAGAGAATGGAAAACAAAACATATAATTGAAATCATATAAAAGGAAGTTTAGAACTTCATTGATAATAATTACACTCAGTATGGACAGGCTGAAGAAGATAGAGCCTAGATCTAGAAGCCAAGAATAAGAATTTGTATAATTGCTCCAGGTGTTTCTCGAATCAAACTTAACATTCGTGGATCTATGCCATCCAGAGCATAATAATTAGAGTTCAAGAAGGTCTTCAGATATAAGACCTTCTGTCTTAGCTGGCACTTAAAATATAATTTCCTTTATATAATCAACAATCTGAATTGGTTATCAACTTGTCTGTTAACACACTGTCAATTTATGTTGTTTCTGCATTTTGGAGGAGTTACTCATCTCACTTTATTTAGTTTTTGCCCTTTAACAATAAAAATTTTTTTATTTATATCATGGACTTTTGTGCCTTCATTGTTTCTGCAAATATCTGGGATGTTGGTTTTCCCTTTTCAAAAGTAAATCGCTTGTCTCATCTGGGATCATAACAGTTGCTACGCTGGAACTAGTTTGAAACTTACTGTATAGTAGGCAAACAAACTGCACTGAAGAATTGGTCCCTTATGGATGTGCATATGAGCAGCTCCATGGCAATTGCAGCAGTTCAGGACTTAATATGCAAAGCAACAAACAGGCTGCACACAATGTAGGCAAATTCAAACTCATGAGATAACAAGCATGGGGCTGGATGAACACAGCAGGTCAAGCAGCATCATAGGAGCAGGAAAACTTGACGTTTCGGGCCTAAACCCTTCATCAGAAATGGAGGAGGGGAAGAGGGTTCTGAAATAAATAGGGAGAGAGGGGGAGGCGGATAGAGGATGGATAGAGGAGAGGATAGGTGGAGAGGAGGCAGACAAGTCGAAGAGGCGGG
>JAHRHZ010000144.1:62645832-62665104 GCA_024137785.1 Ginglymostoma cirratum
CCCATCTCCTATCTACTAACATCATCCCGCCCCCTTGACCTGTCCGTCCTCCCTGGACTGACCTATCTCCTCCCTACCCCCCTACCTACACTCACCTTTACTGGCTCCATCCCCGCCTCTTCGACTTGTCTGCCTCCTCTCCACCTATCCTCTCCTCTATCCATCCTCTATCCGCCTCCCCCTCTCTCCCTATTTATTTCAGAACCCTCTTCCCCTCCCCCATTTCTGATGAAGGGTTTAGGCCCGAAACATCAAGTTTTCCTGCTCCTATGATGCTGCTTGACCTGCTGTGTTCATCCAGCCCCATGCTTGTTATCTCGGATTCTCCAGCGTCTGCAGTACCTTTTATCTCAAATTCAAACTCATGTTGGTTGCGAGACAGATCAGTATAGGAAGAGCATGTTAAAGCTTGGAACCTTCACAACACAAGGCATGTCATGAATGTTAGAGAAATTAAAATTGGAAAAAAGTTGAAAAGGCCTTAATTGAAGGAATGCAGGTTGATGTTGTGTTACAAGAGCAAATTATACAGATTGCCTGAGAACAATAAAGAGAATATTAAAACTGGGGTGTTGCTTGACCGAGATCAAGTGCATATTGTTCAGAACAAGGATGCCAGATGAATGGGATTTTGTGAGTTAAGCCATGAGAGGCAGCTTTGGATGATATCAAAATTATGGAAGGTGCAAGACCAACCAGGTGTGTTTTGGAATAGTCAACTCTGGAGGCAACAGATGGTCACCTGAAGATTACCCCACATGTATTAATTTGTGTCCAATGATGGCAATGCGTGAAGAATGTCAGTGTCATGCTGCCTGTTTATGTCTGTGATTTCTGTCTGCAACCGTTCATCCCCCAAGGTGCATGTTGAATACACAAACCAGTCAGAATCTGTTATCACTTATTTCTAGCGTACCTTTATATTAAAGTTAGTCTGCACGTTTTAATCAGACGGTGCATGTTGGCTGATGAAATATGGAAGGATATTTAATGCTTCCATGTGAGTTGCCAAAGGTCAGTGAATTCATTTTCAAATGACAAATCTTACCAGCTACAGCATTCATCTCAGCTATTTTTCAATCTGCCACACCTTTATCACTCACTAAGCAACAATTTCCGTCAATCACAATAAAACATAATGCTTGTATGCCTGATCTCACCCTCATACACTTAGCACTATTGCAAGCCTTGTAGCTGCATCTCACTGACTATACGTGCAAGCAACATGTTAAAATTTGTTCATGTGGTGACAGTCTCTGACAAGGGCAGGATTTGTTTCCCATCCCTAAGCGACCTTGATGAAGTCATATTGAACCATCTTCTTGAACTACTGCAGTTTACCTGTTAGGACTGGAGTTCCAGGATTTTGGCTGGAATAGTTAGGAAACAGTGAGATACATTCAGGTCAGGATGGCCTGTGGTTTAGAGATGAGCATGTAGGTGGCAGCGATTCCAAATGTCAGCTTCCCTTATCCTTCTAAATGGCAGAGGTCATGGGTTTGAAAGATGTTGCTGAGATATCATGGTATGTTGCTGCAGCGCATTTTCTAGATGTTACATACCATTGCTAATGCATGCAACTGTTGGAGGAGTAAAAGTTGAAGCTGATTAATAGGGTGCCAATCGTGATGGATTATGTTGAGATTATTGAGTGCTGTTGGAGCTGCACTATTACCAGCAAACGGAATGCATTGCATTACTAAACCATGACAACCACATTATCTAAACACATTTCATTGCTTCAATTGACCAGCTTTCTTATGTAGGAAATGATAGCACACAACAAAAGGTAGCAGGAAATAATGGGAGGCGAAGATGACTGGCTACATGTTTAAATCTCATGGAGAGAGTAATACTGGTCATTTTGGGAGAGGCCATTGTTTTATGTGAATTTATTCTTTCATGGCAAATAAACACAACTGGCTAGGCCTGCATTCATTGCCAACCCCAATGCCTTTCAGAAGGTGGTTTTGAGCAATGTTTTTGAACCACTGCAGTCCATGTGATGAGGCCATGGCTAAACTATT
Organism: Ginglymostoma cirratum; assembly: GCA_024137785.1. Taxonomy (NCBI): domain Eukaryota; kingdom Metazoa; phylum Chordata; class Chondrichthyes; order Orectolobiformes; family Ginglymostomatidae; genus Ginglymostoma; species Ginglymostoma cirratum. Next base: position 62,647,860 of record JAHRHZ010000144.1, read on the forward strand.
CAGGCCAAAGTGACTGTACACAAGAGTGACTTAATACCTAATGCTTATTCTTCCATCTCAATTCTTCCATAATTTTCAAGCTACTCAGAATTATAAGCTGTCAAAGTCCTGGAGAGGGGATGCACAACATACAAACGAGGAACAACAGTAAGCCACTTTGAGCCTACTCCACCATTCAGTAACAGCATGTTTGATCAGGTTTATCCTCATCTCTACATTTCTGCATATTCCAGATAATCTTTTATCCACTTGGTAATCAAGACATTTCCCATATCAGCCTTAAAAATGTTGAAATATTCTGCACCCATAAGCCTCTGAGAGAAAAAAAAATGTTCCTTATCTCTGCGTTACATGGTTGGCCCCTTATTTTTAAATTATAACTCCTAGTTCTCCCACTGGACCAAACATCCAACCAATCGAGTCCTCTCAGGGTCTTATATGTTTCAACTAAGTCACCTTTGGATGTTCTAAACTCCAGAGGAAACAAGTCTAGCCTGGCTAGCCTTTCCTCATAAGGTAATCTAAGGAACTAGTCTAGTAAACCTTCTCTGAACTGCTTCCAACACGTTATTATCCTTACGCAAGTAGTGTCCAGTACTATACACAGTGCTGCAGATATGGTCTCAGCTATACCCTGTGTAATTGTAACATAACCTTCTTACTTATGCATGAAATTCCCCTCACAATATGGCTGACAAGCGGCAAGTCACATTCGCACCACACAAATGCCAAGCTCTGACCATCACTAACAAAAGACAATCTAACCACTACCCCTTGACACTCAATGGTTTTGTCATCACTGAAAACCCACTATGAACATCCTGGGTGTTATTATTGACCAGAAACTCAACTGGACTCACCACATAAACACAGTGCTATAAGAGCAGGCCAGAAGATAGGAATACTGCGGCAAGTAACTCACCTCCTGACTCCTCAAAGCCTGTCCAACATCGACAAGGTACAAGTCAGGAGTGTGATGGAATATTCCCCATTTGCCTGGATGCGTGCTGCCCTAACAACACTCAAGAAGCTTGACACCATCCAGGACAAAGTAGCCCGCTTGATTGGCGCTACATCCATGAGCATCCGCTCCCTCCACCACCAATGCTCAGTAGCAGCAGTGTGTACTATCTACAAGATGCACTGCAGAAATTTACCATAGATTCACAGACAACACCTTCCAAACCCACGACCACTTCCATCTGGAAGGACCAGGGCAGCAGACATATGGGAATACCACCATCTCCAAGTTCCCCTCCAAGCCACTTACCATTCTGACTTCGAAACATATCGCTGTTCCTTCACTGATGCCGGATCAAAATCCTGGAATTTCCCTCCTTAATAGCATTGTCCATATCAAGTGGACTGCAGCGGTTCAAGAAGGCAGCTCACCACCATCTTCTCAAGGGCAACTAGAGAGGGGCAAGAAATGCTGGCCAGCCAGCGACGCCCACATGCCACAAATGAATAAAAAAAACTACATTCTATTAGCTTTCCTGATTATTTGCATGTTAACCTGTGTTACATGCAGAAAGACATCTGAATTTCTCTGCAACTCAGAGCTCTGCAACCTCTCCCTGTTTAGATAATAAAGAACACAATTAAGTCAATACATGGACCTCGTAACAAGGCAGCATTGTGATGCATATTTATGTTAACAAGAGCCCAGGCTTCATGGCATATGTTACACGGGCTAACATTTAGGAAAGCACTTAGGCTGTATCATACGGACAGTAGTACTTCACTCAAGAAACCACATCAATACTGGGCTCATAGTCCAGAATGAGCCACAACATCGGTCAAAGTGTTCCAGGACAGCTATGATGCTCATATCTATGTGTCAATGTGGAAAATCAACCAGTATGTTCAGCAGACAAAAAGCAGGCCAAATCAAGGTAGGTCAATGACAAACTACTCCTCTCAATCATCAGCATAATGATGGAGGACATCATCAACAGTACTATCAGAATGTATTCAGCAATATTCTGCTGACTATTTAGTGAGCATAGTTGAGGCTCCCATAGGGCAGTTTAGGTTCTGACCTCATTACAGTCTTAATCCAAACATAGACCAAGGAGCTGAATTCAAGACATGACGTGAGAGTGACTTATTTTTACACCAAAGCAGCATGTAACCCAACGCAGTATCAAGACAACCAATAAAACCCTGAAAAATGGAAATCGGGTAAAGTACTTCTGTTGGTTAGAATTATATTTAGCACAAAGGAAGGTGGCTGTGGTTACTGTAGGTCAATCATCTCAGTTCTAGGGAATCATTTTAGGAGTTCCGTAGACTCACGTCTGAGGTTCATCAATTTTCAGCTGCATCATTACTTAACTTTGCCCTATTATAAGGTCCGAAGTGAAATGTTCGTTGAGGATTGAAAATTGTTCAGCAGCATGCTCCAGGTGAAGGAAGATGAAGTGTCAACCTGGTGAAGCCACCAAACAGGACTACCTTGTTGCCAAAAAACATAAGCAGCAAGTGATAGACAGAGCTAAGCGATCCAACAACCAACAGATCAGATCTAAGCTCTGCAGTCCTGCCATATCCAATCGTGAATGGTGCTGGATGATTAAAAAACTCACTGGAAGAGGCGGCTCCACAAATACCCATCGTCAATGACGGAAGAGCCCAGCACATCAGGGCAAATAATAAGGATAAAGCTTTCACAGCAATTTTTGGCCAGAAGTGCTGAGTGGATGATCCATCTCGGCCTCCTCCAGTGGTCCCCAGCGTTACAGATATCAGTCTTCAGCCAATTCGATTCACTCCACGTGATATCAAGAAATCGTTGGAGACACTGGATACTGCAAAGACTACGGGCCCTGACAACATTCCGGCAATAGTACTGAACACTTGTGCTCCAGAACTTGCTGCTTCCCTAGCCAAGCTGTTTCAGTACAGTTACAACACTGGTATCTACCCGGCAATGTGGAAAATTGCCAAAGTATGCCCCGTACGCAAAACGCAGGACAAATCCAACCCAGTCAATTACCGCCCCATCAGTCTACTGTCGATCATCAGTAAAGTGATGGAAGGTGTCATCAACAGTGCTATCAAGCAGCACCTGCTCAGCTATAAGCTTATAGTGACGCCCAGTTTGGGCTTTGCTAGGGCCACTCAGCTCCTGACCTCATTACAGCCTTGGTTCAAACATGGACAACAGAGCTAAACTCCAGAGGTGAGGTGAGAGTGACAGCCCTTGAAATCAAGGCTGCATTCGACTGAGTATGGCCTCAAGGAGCCCTAGCAAAACTGGAATCAATAGGTATCAGGGGCAAAACTTCCGGTGGTTGGCATCATACCTGACACATAGGAAGATGGTCATGGTTGTTGAACGTCAGTCATTTCAGTTCCAGGACATTACTGCAGATCGTCAGGATAGTGTCCCAGGTCCAAACATCTTCAGCTGTTTCATCAATGAACTTTCCTCCATCATAAAGTCAGAAGTGGGGAAGTTTGCTGATGATTACACAATGTTCGGCAACATTCGCGAATCCTCAGACACTGACACAGTCCGTGTCCAAATGCAACAATAACTGGTCAATATCCAGGCTTGGGCTGATAAGTGGCAAGTAACATTCGGGCCACACAAATGCCAGGCTATGACCATCATCAGCAAAAGACAATCTAACCACTGCCACTTGGCATTCAATGCTGTTACCGTCATTGAATTCCCCCACTATCAACATCCTGGGTGTTATCATTGATCAGAACCTCAACTGGACTCAGCACATAAATGCAATGCCTACAAGAGCACAGCAGGGGCTAGCACTACTGCGGCAAGTAACTCATCGCCTGACTCCCCAAAGCTTGTCCACCACCTACAAGGCATAAGTCAGGAGTGTGATGGAATACTCCCCACCTGCCTGGATGAGTACAGTTTCAAAAACACTCAAGAAGCATGACACCATCCAGGATAAAGCAGCCCACTTGATTAGCACCACATCCACAAGCATCCACACCCCCCATCACCGATGCTCAGTAGCAGCAGTGTGCACTATCTCTAAGATGCACTGCAGAAATTTACCCAAGATCCTCAGAAGGCAACTTCCAAACCCACAACTACTTCCACCTAGAAGGATAAGGGCAGCAGATGTACAGGTACACAACCACCTTCGAGTTCCCCTCCAACCCACTCACCATCCTGATTTGGAAATATGTTGCTGTTCCTTCACTGTCACTGGTTAAAATCCTGAAAATCCCTCCTTAACGGCATTGTGGGTCAACCCATAGCAGGTGGACTACAGCAGTTCAAGAAGACAACTCTCCACCACCTTCTTAAGGACAATTAGGGACAGGCAATAAATCCTGGACAGCCAATGATGCCCACATCCCACAAAATGAATTTTTAAAAAATTGCAATTCCTCAAATAATGAAGTAGTTCAGGTCAGAATGCAGTAAGACTTGGACAACATCCAAACTTAACTGGGCTGATAAATGACAAGAAACTGTCACACCATAGACAGGCAGGGCAATGACCAACTCAAACAAGATAGAATCCAACCAAAAACAGAAGTTGCCGTAAAATGCAACAGGTCTGGGAGCATCTGCAGAGAGAAAGCAATTAACATTACTGGTCCAGTGGCTTTTTCTTCAGAACTGACAGTAGCTTGGAAAAGGTTGGTATATGTGCTAAATACAGCTGTTGGTGGTGATGATGCTGGGTGGGGGAGATGTACAGGAGTAAAGGGTATATGGAGATGGAGCCCAGAGGAAGAGATAGGTAGTTAGGTAGACAAAGGGATAGATAATGATAAGCTAGAGAAGGAGAAAAGCTGATAATAGAGATCATGAGTAGGTGAAAATGGGTTGGCCATGCTGAAAGCAGCCATATGATGTCAAGATGTGCAGTATCGGAGTGGGTAAAGGACTTAGAAGAAGGTGTTTAGGTCCTATATTGAACATTATATTAAGTCCTGAAGGCTTCACAGTCTACAAGTGGAAAATGAGGTGCTGCTCTTCCAGCTTGCACTGAGGCTTGCAAAAGCACGAAGACCCAAGAAAGAAATTTTGGCCAGGGGACATGTGGTGCATTGAAGTGGCAAGTAACTGGAAGCACAAGGTCATTTTTGCGAACAGAACGCAGGCATTTCGCAAAGTGGTTGCTCAGTCTGAGTTTCGTCTCCTCAATGTAAAGGAGACCGCATTGTGAGCAGCGAATACAGCCGACTAGATTGAGTGAAATGCAGGTAAATTGTTGCTTCACCTGGAAGCTGTGTTTTGGGCCTTTGATTGTGAGGTTGGAAGAAGTAAATGTGCAGGTGTGGCACCTTCTGTGATTATAGGGTATGGTGCAAGGGGGCATGGGGATGTGTTGGGAGTAGAGGAGGAGTGGACCAAGGTATCCCAGAGACATTGGTCCTTGTGGAAAGCTGCCAAGGGAGGGGAATATGTGTCTGGTGGTGGTATTCTGCTGGAGGTGGTGGAAATGGTGGCTTATGATCCTTTAAAGAATGATGTGGTGGAGCGGTAAATGAGGACCAGGGGGACCCTATCAGTGTTGTCATAGAAAAGAAAAGGTATGAGAGCAGAAGTGCAGGAAATGGGTTGAAAACATGTAAGATCCCTGTCAATTGTGGTAGCAGGGAATCCTCTGTTGAGGCAAGAGTTGGACATGTCTGAGGCCTTCTTGCAGGAGGTTGCATCATCTGGACAGATGCAACAGAGATGGAGAAACTTGGAGAATGGAATGGAATGTTTACGGGAAGCAGAATGTCAGGATATATAGTCAGGGTAACTGTGGGGGTCAGTAGGTTTGTAGTCAATATCAGTGGCCATCCTAACACCAGAAATGGAAACAGACATGTCAACAAATGGAAGGGAGGAGTAAGATATGGATGAGGTTAAGGTAAGAGCAAGATAGAAATTGGAAGCAAAATAGATAGACTTTATCAATTCTAGACAAGAGTGAGAAGTAGCACCGATGATATCATTGATGTCCTGAGAAAGAGATTTGGGGAGGGACCCAAGTTGAATTGGAAAAAGGAAATTTTCATGTACCCCACAAAGTGACAAGCATAATTGGGGTCCATTGCAGGTATCCATAGCCACATCTTTCACCAGAATAAAGTGAGAGGAGTTAAAACAGAAGTTGTTCTGAGTGAGGATGAACTTGGCTAGGCAGAGGAGGGTGGTAGCAGAATGGGACGGTTCATACCATTCTTCCAGGAAGAAGTGGAGAGCCTTGAGATCATCTTGATTTGAAATGAGTGCATAAAGGGTTTGCATGTCCATGGTAAAAAGGTGGCGCCTGGAGCTGACAGACTGGAAATTCTGAAATTGATGTAAAGCGTCAGAAGAATTGGGGATCTAAGTGGGGAGGGACTGGACAAGGGGAGAAAAAATTCAGTCAAGGTAGGAAGAGAGAAGTGCCATAGGGCAGGGAGAGGCTGAAACAATGGGTCTGCCAGGCATCTTGTTTGTTGAGTTTGGGAAAAAGATAGAATTAGGCTGTGCAGGGTTGGGGGTCTATGAGCTTGGAGACAGTAAGGTGGGGTGGGGGATGTGATCCCCAAAAAAGATGAGATCAGTGACCATCAGAGCCTGATATTTCATGGCGGGGTCATAGTCCAGGTAAGATAGGAGGAGGTGGCTGAGAGTCGGCACTCAGCCTCTGCAATGCATACTCCAATATTCCAGACAGCAACAGCAGCAGTCTTGAATGCGGGCTTTAGTCCAAATTGGATCTGAGTGCACAAGTAGTCAGTTCACATGGAGATAACTTTGAATAGGTAAGGCCGGATGGGGGTGCAGAAAAACTAAGCTGACCAATGTCATATTGACATTTCTCAATGAACAGGTCAAGTGCAGGCAAAAGGCCGGAGGGAAGGGTTCAGGTGGAAAGAGAGTGTTGGAGGCAGGTGAAGGGGTCTGTGGGACAGGATCAGAATTTTTGTTCAAAGAAATGGGAATGGAGGTAAAGGTGATGGAAGAAGAGTTTAACAATCATGTTGTGCCCGAAATACAACTATCTCCTCTTCACATTCAAATAGCATTACCATTGTTTAATCCTGTACTATCAATGTCCTGCAAGTTATCATTGACTAGAAGTTGAATGGTCCAGTCATGCAAATACTTTAACTACAAATGCAAATCAGAGATTATGAATTCTGTGGTGAGTAACTCACTTACTGGCTCCCCAAAATCTGCCTACCATTCTACCAATACACAAGTTAGGAGTGCGATGGAATAATGTCCACTTGGCTTGATGGATGTAACTTCAACAATACTCAATTAGCTTAACTCCAGAATAAAGCAATCAACTTCATTTGCACACAATTCCACTACTGTCTGTGTTCACTCCCTTCATGACTGACACACTGTACTGCCAGCGTATACCATCTTAAAGGTAAACCACAGCAACTCACCAAGTCTCCTTCTACAGTATCTTCCAAACCCATCACCTCCACAACCAGGAGGAACAAGGGCAATAGACACTTGGGAACACCACAATCTGAAAGTTTCCCTCCCAGCCTCACACCACTCTGACTTGGAACAATATCATTAATCCCTTGTCGCTGCTGGGTCATAAGGCCTGCAATAGTTCAGGAAGGCAATTTGCTACCACCTTCTCAAGGGCAATTAGGAAGGACATTAAATGATGTCCAAGTCAGCAATGCTAATATCCTGCTAAAGAACAGACATAATGATCATTCTGCTCTGTGTGCAGTTGATGGTAGTTAGATTCATATAGGTGGATATGGCACGCATTGCATTTTGAATTGGAACATTGCGCACACGGATGTCATATTTCTTGCTCAAAAGGCCTTGCAATGACCAAAAATGGTGATATAGAGTCCAGATTTACTATTTAGCTGTCTACCCTGTTGTCACAAAATTAAGTGGAGTTGAGTATAATCAAATTTAATATATTTATTTAAAAGTCATGAAATTAATTTAGCGCTGGAATTTAACAACTTGAACTCTAGTAGCCATGTCACAAATATTTCATGCAAAATCTCAATCATAACACCAACGACCATTCAAAGGGAACTTACTGAAGGTACATTTGTCAGCACTGTTATGCTGCTGAGTCTATGAGATTGGCAGATGCAATAAAAATCTGTTTAATGCAAATAATCTTATCTGCTCAGTTATTTTAATCGGTATTAGCATATTCAATGTGAAGTGATGGAAAGTTTTAAGTACAGGAGCAGGGATATGTTGTTCCAGTTTTACAGGGCCTTGGCGAGACTACACTTAGAATAGTTTGTGCAATTTTGGTATCCTTTTCTAAGGAAGAATGTTTTTGCTCTTGAGGGAGTGCAGTGAAGGTTTACCAGGCTGATTCCAGGGATGGCAGGTCTTACGTATGAGGAGAGATTGGCTAGGTTGGGATTGTTTTCACTGGAGTTCAGATGAATGAGGAGGGGAATCTCAATGAGGCTTATAAAATTCTAATAGGACTGGATGCTGTAGAAGCAGGGACAATGTTCCCGATGGTGGGTGTGTCCAGAATCAGGGATCACAGTATGAGGGTTCGGGGTAGATGTTTTAGGACAGAGATGAGGAGACATTTCTTCACCCAAAGAGTGGTGAGCCTGTGGAATTCATTAACACAGGAAGTAGTTGATGTCAAAACATTGAATGTATTCAAGAGGTGACTAGAGGTAGCACTTGGGGTGAATGGGATCAAAAGTTATGGGGACAAAGCAGGATTAGGCTATTGAGTTGGACAATCAACCATGATCGGGAAGAATGGCGCAGCAGGCTCGAAGGGCTGAATGGCTTCATCCTGCTCCTATCCTCTATGTTTCTATGTTTTCTATGTAAACCGAACCTCTTAAAAATGGAATTTTTCTAGTAATTACCGTGCAGCCTGAGATATCATTTAATAGCTATTGATTTAATTTGATTAATTACTGTCACAAAACATAAAAGAATCCCTACAGTGTGGATATAGGCCATTTGGCCCATTGAGTCCACACCAACCCTCCAAAAAGCATCCCATCCAGACCCACCCCCTGTCCTATAACCCTGCATTTCCCATGGCTAATCCATCTAGCTTGCACATCTTTGGACTGAGGGAGGAAACTGGAGCACCTAGAGGAAATCCATGCGGACGTGGGGAGAATGTGCAAACTCCACACAGTCAGCCGAGGGTGGAATTGAACATGGGTCCCTGGTGCTGTGAGGCAGCAGTATTAATCACTGAGCCACCGTGCCACCCCCTGAGATGTGCAGAGGTACAGTGAAAAGTATTATCTTACATGCTTGACAACAGTAATTAGCCTTCCAAATTTTCCGCCTATGGAAACAAAATGGAAGAATTACAAGAAGCACAAATCACAATACCCTGCTAAACTAGCATCAACTATTTAACTGACACTGAATATTCTCTTATTGTCATGTACTGTTTGGTGAAGTATTTGTTCTTAGAAAGAATAGTAAACTAAATGTTATCCTATGATGCTGCTTGACCTGCTGTGTTCATCCAGCCCCATGCTTGTTATCTAGTAAACTAACCCTCACATGAAGGTGGACAAGGGGACAATGGTCATTCTGACATCATGCGTAGATGATCTGGTCATTGACCGAGTTGGTTTAGACAGTTACTTGACATAGCACAGATTGCCAGCGCTCAAAGTAGCATATTCCAACAGGAATAGACGGACAGCAAGAAAAGGCATGAGAGGATCCAGGGAAATGAGCTACCACCTTTGTGGGAGAAGACCAGGAGTGTCCTTACATCAACAAGGGAAGAAAAAAAAGACATAGACACCACTTCAAAGTCAACAACCATACTTTTCCATTCTGCAGGATAGGTTTGGGATTGGTAAAACATTCTCATTTGTCATGCTTGTCTACTTTCTTTGCTTAATTAATCATTGTGTCTTATCTAAAATGCTGCTTCTTAATAAATTCAATCAGCTTTCAGAAGATTGCAACAAGTCATCAACTGACGATATTAGGTAATTGTAATCATGCATTCTCTAAAATCAACAGAACAGAATTCTACTCCTGTTAATCAAGATGCATGAGTGACTGCAGTTCCTTACGTAGTATCTTTATATTGTCTACTTTTTTAAAATCATTGTTCCTTGATGCTTTACTTCACACTTGGAATCAATACTAAGTCAGCCATTTTTCCAAATATGTATTTTCTTTTAGAGTGTGACTACATCACTGGCTAGCTTAAATGTTTCCGTTTATCTAATTACTCCTCATCTTATCCCCCAGGCTCATTCAGCTTTATTAAGTAGTTTGGATCAATGTTCTGACTAATGTAGCGAATACGTGCATCTACATACATCATGTCATGCATGGCAATAGTTATTGCTCCAGGAAACATTTCAAGCTTAGAAATTGAACATCACTGAGAGACTCATTTCAGAAATCACTTTTTCCGTTTCCTCAATTCATGCTGTGCTGAAATAATTTGACTGGAATACAATTTGCCACAGTGGAAATTAGAACCGACATGACGCTTACTGCATTTGACACCATCTATAGGCACATTAAGGCAATACTTTGAATGATTGTTTTCAAGCAACTCCATGGTTACTAGGTGATCAAGTTGAACGACTGATTGGTAAAGTCGAGAAGGCAGCAATGCACAAGAACGCAGTCCACAAGCTCAACAAATAAAAGCTGCAGGTGAGGAATATGTCACATAGAATTATAACTATAGCTATCAGAGTAAATGCCATGGTTTTGAACCCCTGTTTTATTAAAAATTAAGGCCTGTAAGAATATGACTTAAAATTTTAGTCATGCCAATCACCAGAGTGACCCAAGAATTGCTGCAAGCTTCAAATTCCACTTCATCCTCAATAAGGTTATTATTGCTTAGTATTTTATTGCTAATATATTAAAGAGTAATTTTAACCTAAATTCCCCATGGGAAATTAATGGAATCAGATTGTGATATGCACTTGTCAGTTTCCATTGTCTTCAATACAGAAATTGTTTGCCTTTTTAGCGTAAAGGAGAATAAGAAGGAAAAATATGCATGAAGATGGAGAACACAAATATAATTTTGAAAGAGATACTGGGCATCTTTTTACTGGATGCAAGCCAGTTGCAGAAGAGGAAAAGCAAAGTATATCTGGGGTAAAATACTGTGGTGAGATTTAAAGTAAAATGCAGTGTATTATGGTGGGCATCTTCAACATTGGCTGACTGCACAACCCTAAAAGCAAGAAAGCCTGCTGAATGAATTAAGCAGTTAAGTGTTGACCACTGGAATTCTTGGCCTATTGGGTGCCTGGCAATAAACTCGTCCTCGATTGGAACTGCTATTCAGAGACTGACAGCCAATGGGAGCACAAACCTAAGCCATATAACCACGAGGACCTGTACTAACAGGTGGTTAGAGCTTTTTGGGGGAGATTTGTATGATGTAGATACTTTTTCTTAAATAAGGAGACCCAAAATGCACACGGCATTCAGCAGACTCTACCTTCTCTAAGTCCAATATATAATATCTACAGGCTCCCCTTTAATTTGAATGAATTCCCTTTGACAAAACCATATTGACTCTTCCTGATTACATTGAGTTTTCAAAGTGCTCAACTATAATCTTCTTGAAGATCAGTTCCAATATTTTCTCCGTGACAAATGTCAGGATAACTGGCCTATAGTTTTCAATTTTCTACCTTCCCTTTTAAATAGAGGAGTTATATTTGTTGCTTTCCAGCCCAATGGAACCTTTCCAGAATCAAATGAATTTTAGAAAATTAACTACCTCGTTAGCATTGTCTTTAAAGAGCTTAGGATGAATTCCATCTGGACCTGGGAACTTGCCTATAAATTGTCAATGTATACTTGAAAATATTCAATCAGGACTGTTTGCAAATGAGCGTAGAATCTAACTATCAAAATGAGACAATAAGCCTTGCATCATGAGCACTATTTCCATGCAAGAAAAAATTAAATTTAGTTCAGCTCCTGGATGATTCTTATTCCTTTGTGACGCATGTAACATGAAGCCGATAGAATCAGATGGATTGTGTTTCTGTGAGTAACAGTTTTATATACTTAGATAATTTCATAGCACTTCAATAGAATGTCTTTTATTGCTGTGAATAAGCCATTCCCACTGTTATTGTAGACAGATGGTTGAATTTAAATATGCATGCATATTTGGAGTGGCAGCTGAGAAGGAGAGGGGAGAGGTAAATTGGGATGGAGGAAAGGAGTAGGATATGTTGATGCTTGGGAAATCCTCTATCAGTAGCTTTTTAACTTTTGATTTTCATTGTCTGTGGTCAGGGTCTATAGCTGAATAGTGACGTGATGAGGTAACTAAATCAGAAGCCTTGATTATTGCTCCATAGGCAGCTATGAGAATTTAAATCTAATTAATGAATACATTTCCAATAAAAGGCTGGCCTCACTAATGATGATATTACGACTACCGGATAGTCATATAAAACCTATTTGGTTTAACAATGTCTTCAACAAAAGGGATCTTCCAACCTTAATGCTTTCATGTGATATAAGCATTACTGAAAATGCCAGCATTTGGTATGCATCACTAACCACAGGTTGAAGTTTCTTGGCTTTCTTCCTTTAAGTCACCCCTAAAACATACCTTTTTAGACCAAGGTTTATCCTTATGTGGCTCACTGTCATACTAAGTTTCATAATGTGAGGTACTATACTAAAGTAAGTTGCTGTTATTTCTTATTGTTGTCAGACAGAGGTTTTGTGAGATGCTGTTGAAGAAGCCTTGCTGTGTTGCTGCAGTACAATTATATAGTACGCATTGAAACAATGAGGTGCCAGTTATAGAGGGCACGAATGTTTAATGTGGCTTCAGTTGATGTTGTATTCTTGCATCGCTGTCACTAGTCAGTTCTAAAACATGCAGGAACACCGTACATCCACTGATGTAGGAATTCTTGAATGGAGTAATTTTGATTGGCATTTTGTTTCTTCCAAGGAAGTTGCTTTCACAGAACTTAATATGTCATGAAATGTAGAAGTTTGTGGATTCCTTGCAGGTGGCCAATTTCACTCATTTTGACATCTACCTGCACCCATACACACTTACACCTGCAGATTTAAATTCAGCTGAGGAACTAGAGCTCTGAATGTAAATAATTTGCTGCCAATTACAATTAATAAGTGTCTGTTTAAGGAGTGTCTGTGAATGATTCTCAGTCATGTAAATACAGTGCAATTAAAATTACAAACAATATCAAGGAGGTCAATTTCAATGCAAAAGCAAGATATTGATATAATCCAAAATATCAAGTGGAGTTGATGAATGAGGCCACAATACTTCTTCAAATGAGGGTAGATTACTGGAGTACAAATTAACTTGCTCAAAAATAGAGTTGCTGTGGATATTTGTCCAAAATGCTTGTTGAGCAGTGGTAATTAATATATTGAGTCCAGGCTCAGTGATTCCACGAGCCTTCCCTTCCTATTTGCAATAATTTGTGTCACTTCTATCAGATGCTTCTTAAAGGATACACTTGAAAACATAAGCCAATTTGTTTTATAGTCATCATACCTAATGTGCCGTACTGTAATATGTATTAAAATATTGAAATATTTGAAAATGGTTCTGATTATCTCAGTACAAATCTTTAATTTTTGAAAAGAAATTTGCTCTCCCAGTTATTAATTGAAAGAATTACACCACACCAGATTTCCCAAATGGTTTCAGTTATCATATTCCAGTTCCTAAACTGTAAACTTTAACTCCAAAATATATGAATTATAGAGTTAGATACTTACAACAACATAACAAACATCTATGCCTTACAAGTACATGTAATTAAAACGTAGCAGTGCAGAACTTGAGTAAGGCTGCTGATTCAGGACAGCAAGCGCACCACTTTCTGGATGTATTGCTGCATTTCGGTCAGCTCAACTATTAATTGAGTGGCAGACCTATTTCTAGAGTCATTAAAACCCTGAGTACATGAAAATCATACTTCACAGCACATGGGAGCTGGAATCAATTCCATTTTTCATAGCTCCAAAAGCCAAAAAGTACATATTTTTGGAACTCCGGATGACTATATTTGCAACATTGGACATGTATGTTAACAGAGAATCATTTAGCTATTAGAACTACTTTTCTTCTTTATTGGCACATTTTCATTGTCATAATTGCTACAAAGTTTTTCTTGAGTCTAACTTCAAGGTATTGACTTTTCTGTATTATACACAATAATCACTTGGAGAGTTCAATGGTTTGTAAAGATATCTAGTATGAGTTTAAAAATAAGTTTATTACTTTGATTGAATTATTTGAGGAAGTGACATAGTTTTAGCTCCCTTGTAATTACTATTGTGTACTAGTTTTCACTTCTAAATTCTAGGAAATTTAGAAAGCTCTTGAATTCAAATTTAAAGAGTATGAACATGACTTTTGAAAATATTTAATAAAGCCCATTGAAATTTGCTATTTAGACAAAAAAATAGAAGCTAGAATTTCAGCTCTATAGCGCTCATTTCTTTCAGTGCCATGGGCAGTTTATGTCAAAATGTCACCTGTATCTCAAAAGTGCATCAGTCATCATTTAACTGGCTCATTCTCCAAGTTAACACCTTTACCAATCAGTGTGCACTTGCAAAAGAATTGGCACTCCCTTTTTATACAGTATAAATGTTATTTCCTTTTCACATTTCTGTTTCTTGGAAATTGTCATGATGAGATCAAAGTTAAAATCTTTGACAAAATGTGTCTCGCATGAACAATTCTGGTGTAGATCACACTCGATGCTCTATTGCTAAAGATCAGATAAGCGACATTGTTTATCCACATCTGAAATCTAAGTTAACTAACATATGCAAGTAGGGATGTAGAGCTTGCTTCTGTTTTGATTTGTACCAGAGGCAGCCATCACTAGCATGACTGTAATCAGTACTGGTACTGGCTGCCTATATGAAAGCCAATGGTGATCAAACTGCACAGAATTAATAAAAAGAAACTACTTACCATACTTATTGCTACAAAACCATTCTGTGATCTCTGACCTCACTCTTGATTCTGATAGTCAGGGCTCCATGATCACCTCCTCAATCCTATCCTCTTAGACACTACTGAATGCTCAACACCACTCCAGACTCTCTTTTTACCCCTGCAACAATATGCTCAACGCCTTTGGTCTTTTCCTCAACATCCAATCACACTTTGCAGCCCACCCATTCTTCCTCCAAAACTCCCTTCATCAATCACATAGCTGTACATTGCCATATGATCTCTTCCAGGTGGATATTTTAATGCAATTGCTATGATGTTGACATGCAAGTTTCAAAATCCTGGGTTCCTTAGACATCCTCATTTGAGTGCAGACTGTAAGTGCACTGCAGGTGAGGCACCAAAAACAGACTTTACCAAATTTCGAGATCAATAAACCAAATGTTCACATTTTTTATATGTACAACTACATGAAAAATCAGTTCATCATTAAAAGTAAAAGTCCCAAAAGGGTATGAAGTCCAAACATCTTTTTCCTATTTCCAGTTAAGTAATCATGAACAGCAGCAATATATTGTGATCAACAAAAAAATACATTTATGGAGATTTATAACTAGCTCGGAATCACTTTGCATTCCAATTATGGCGTTTTTCATATTCTTTCATCTCACTGGAGACATGTCTTCATTTTTTTCTCATACTAGTTGCTTTTTAAGAGAAATCTGGCTTGATAAGCTGCAGTTGTCTCCACAGAATGATTTGCTATCCAACACCCAACAAATATTTTCTGGGCTCACCAGGTATACCTGACTAATTGTGAGTGGGATTTGGGCCTTTTTCCTATCCAGCAACATAATGAGCCTAGCCTTACATTTTGGTGACAGGGTCACATGGCAGCAACAGAAGGCAGGCTGGTAAGTGGCAAGAAACACAAGGGCCAGGGGACTATCATCTGCAACAAGAGAAAATCAAACCATTGCCCTTTGACACTTGAAGTCATGACTATCATCGAATCTCCCACTATCAACATCCTGGGGATTACTATTCTCCAGAAACTTAACTGGGCTGTCCATATAAATGCTGTGAAAACAACAGCAAGTCAGAGGCTAGGATTCACACAGAGAATAGTTCACCTCCTGACTCCCCAAAAGCCTGTCAACATCTGCAAGTCACAAGTCGGGGCAAGTGTGATGGAATACTCTGTACTTGTCTGGATGAGTGCAGCTCCAACAACCTTCAAGAAACTTGACAACATTCAGGGCAAAGTACCTTGCTTGATTGGCACCACATCCACAAATATCCATCCCTCCACCACCGATGGTTAGTAGTGGCATTCTATAACCATTGACAAGTTGCACTGCAGAAATTCACCAAAGCTTCTTAGACAGGACCTTCCAAGCCCACAACCATTACCATCTAGAAGGACAAGGGCAGAAAATACATGGGAATACCATCACCTGCAAGTTCCCATCCAACCCTCTTACCGTCCTGACTTAGAAATATATCACTGTTCCTTCAGGATTGCTGGGTCAAGATTCTCAAACTCCCTCTTAATTGCATTATGTGTGTAGCTACAACAAAAGTATTGCAGCAGTTCAGGAAGGCAGCTCACCACCACCTTCTCATGGGCAACTATGGATGGCAATAAATGTTGGCCCAGCTAGCATTGTCCATATTCCATGAGTGAATTTTTAAAAAATGTTGCTGAGTTAACATTTATCTATTGCCCCCTTTTTTAACCCCTTATGAATGGATAACCTTGGAGTCTCGTAATGCTACCTCTGGGAAACTGGCCCAGCCAGGACAGAGCTAGCAAACACATGGATTTTCGTATCCACCTGCCTCTATGCTCCCCCTCATTGGGGGTTAAAAATCTTGTTTCAGCAAATTATTTGAGACACTAATCAATGCTCTAATATTATATATATTTTGATAAAGTGCCTCATTGGTACTTCATAGTACAAAGTAAATTTCAAAAAATTATTGAAAGTTGCTCCTTAAAATCAAATAAGCAAAAAAACAATATGAGGTTTTGGTTGGTTCCCCAAATTTCATTATCTATACTGGTGTCATGCTGTTCATTTGATGGGAAAAATGTTGAACGTCTGTAAAGTTATAAGACAGAGTTTAATGGATCAGTCAGTTTCTTAACTTCAATGAAATCCAATGGAAAGAAAATTTAGAGATAAAAGGTATTGCAGATGCTGGAGAATCCGAGATAACAAGCATGGGGCTGGATGAACACAGCAGGTCAAGCAGCATCATAGGAGCAGGAAAACTTGACGTTTCGGGCCGAGACCCTTCATCAGAAATGGGGGAGGGGAAGAGGGTTCTGAAATAAATAGGGAGAGAGGGGG
>JAHRHZ010000144.1:62665504-62788285 GCA_024137785.1 Ginglymostoma cirratum
CGCCTCTTCGACTTGTCTGCCTCCTCTCCACCTATCCTCTCCTCTATCCAACCTCTATCCGCCTCCCCCTCTCTCCCTATTTATTTCAGAACCCTCTTCCCCTCCCCCATTTCTGATGAAGGGTCTAAGCCCGAAACGTCAAGTTTTCCTGCTCCTATGATGCTGCTTGTCCTGCTGTGTTCATCCAGCCCCATGCTTGTTATCTCGGAAAGAAAATTTAGGTGGGACGTGTAACAGGCAGCAAAATGTACATGCCTATTTTATGTTCACCATGGGGGATAGCTTTGTTAATGAACGAGAAAATGGTTTCAACAACATCCATCTTCGATTAGTAAATGTTATAAAATGCGTTTGTAAGTCAGTAACACAGAGGAAATTGAAAGATTAAATGCTAATTGAGATAAATTTGGGCCATGCAATATTTATCTGTGGTGGACAGGTAAAGTCAAGCACATACACAGGCTTATAAACTAGTACGATATTTTATAAAAGAAACATGTTAAGACCTTGGTGTTACAGCTGACTCTCCACTAAAGGCCAAAAGGCCCAGCCTCAAATGAAAATTAAGCAGTGTGAAATTCCTCTGGAGTAAACAAACAAAATAGGGTTGCTTGTACCATCAAATTCAAAATAAAGTGTTCTTGAGGCCTTGGGATATATTACATACTCACCATTGAATCATTCAACGACGTATTAAAATGGCCCAATGTGTCTGCATATCTTGCCTCTCTGAAGTAGCTATCCACTTGGCCTTATTTCCATATTCTTACACCAAACCTTCTTGATATTATTTTCAAATGCTTATCTATTCCTTTTAAAAAGCTATTATGGAGAAGCCACTGTCTTTCACTGCTGTATGGTGTTACCTGCAAACCTCTGCATTTAACTCTTCTCTTTGTTATGGCCTTAATTTTTTGCTTTCTGGTAACCAACTGTCATGACTCACTGGGATGGCACAGACAAATATAAATTGGGAAAAGAAACATAACAGTGCAGCAAAATCTTGGAAAAAATGTTCCCTACTCTTTGGTCATAAGACCTATTGGGTTGGGTCTTGTTGATCTGAAGGTTATTCTCCTCAACTTTCCCTTTTCCAAATATTTCCACCAGTTTAAAAGAGGCATGGTGTGGCTGATGCACTTGTGAAAAGTCTCTGACTTATCTAATTCAAAGTCACAATTTGTAGCATCCACCAAAGCTTTTTTTTTAAGATTTGAAGTGGCTTAATGCAGAGAACAGAGAGCTTTTACTGGTTGCTGCAGACCTGTTGGTTTCTCTTTTGGTCTAAGGAACTTATCTCTATCATGTTTACAGCCCAATCCACTCAACTCCCTGACAACTAATCACCTTGTTGGCAGGCAGTGGGCATTTGTCATTGCTGATTAATAAACTGATAAATTCATGCCGACACTATTGATTGTTGAGCTGTGAATGGAGATTTAGATATAAATATAGAAGGAAACTAAAAAAATGTTTGGGTACCAGCTGATAAAGTTAAAAAAAAGTTTAATGTTAGCTTTAAATTTAACAAGAATACATCAATATATATGAAAATAATTTGGTATTTTGATTTTGAAAGATTATGTTTTGTCTTATTCAGGTAAATTTTATGTACATGGCTAAAGTTTTATTGGTAACACTGATTATATAAATTAAAATATGGTTGAAGTTTACACTTACTGTATGGAAAGAGGCATGGGTTTAAGGTGAGGGGGGAAAAGTTTAGAAAGTTTTACACAGAGCATAGTAGGTACCTAAAATGCGCTGCCAGAGGAGGTGGTAGAAGCAGATTTGTGGCAAAGTTTAAGAGGCATTTAAACAGACACATGAACAGATAGAGAATAGAGGGATACCGACCATGTGCAGACAGATCGGATTAGTTTAGAATAGCATCTCAGCAGGTTGAAAGGCCTGTTCCTGAGCTGTACTGTTCTATGATCTACATAACTGGTTTCATAACTTATTTCTGTTAATCATCTTCTTCCCAGTGAATGCAACTTGCGCAATTATTGTTTTACTTGCACAGACATAGAACATAGTACATAGAACATAGAACATAGAACATTACAGCACAGTACAGGCCCTTCGGCCCTCGATGTTGCACCGACCTGTGAAACCAATCTGAAGCCTATCTAACCTACACTATTCCATTATCATCCATATGTTTATCCAACAACCATTTAAATGCCCTTAAAGTTGGCAAGTCTACTACTGCTGCAGGCAAGGCATTCCACGCCCTTACTACTCTCTGAGTAAAGAATCTACCTCTGACATCTGTCCTATATCTATCACCCCTCAATTTAAAGCTATGTCCCCTCATGCTAGCCATCACCATCCGAGGAAAAAATGCTCTCACTGTCCACCCTATCTAATCCTCTGATCATCTTGTATGTCTCTATTAAGTCACCTCTTAACCTTCTTCTCTCGAACAAAAACAGCTCAAGTCCCTCAGCCTTTCCTCATAAGACCTTCCCTCCATAACAGGCAACATCCTGGTAAATCTACTCTGCACCCTTCCCAATGCTTCCACATCCTTCCTATAATGCGGCGACCAGAACTGCATGCAATACTCCAAGTGCAGCCGCACCAGAGTTTTGTACAGCTGCAACATGACCTCATGGCTCCGAAACTCAATCCCTCTACCAATAAAACCTAGCACACTGTACGCTTTCTTAGCAACCCTTTCAACCTGGGTGGCAACTTTCAGGGATCTACGCACGTGGACACCGAGATCTCTCTGCTCTTCCACACTACCATTAGCCCAGTACTCTGTATTCCTGTTACTCCTTCCAAAGTGAATCACCTCACACTTTTCCGCATTAAACTTCATTTGCCACCTCTCAGCCCAGCTCTGCAGCTTATCTATGTCCCTCTGTAACCTGCAACATTCTTCCGCACTATCCACAACTCCATGGACTTTAGTGTCATCCGCAAGTTTACTAACCCATCCTTCTATGCCATCCATACACTTCCAATATCTCTATATCTTATGATTTTTTGAAGGTGAAAATTTGTTCATAATGCTATTTTTATAAACATTATTGTCAATAATATTGTTTTGATCTGAATCAGATGGCAGAGGCTTCAAGTTCCTCTCTAGAGATTTAAGCAACTAATTTAGTTTGGCAATCCACAGCAGTAATAATGGAGAACTGTAGTTTTGGACTTGCCATCTTATGGATGGGTTCACAGAATCATTGAATCCCAACAGTGTGGAAATAGGCCATTCAGCCCCACAAGTCCACACCGCCTCTCAGAAGAGCATCCCACCCAGACCCATTCCCCTAACTTCCTGCATCTAACCCACCTAACCTAAATATCCATGGGCGCTATGGGCAATTTAGCACGGCCAATACACCAACCCTGCACATCTTTGGATTGTGGGAGGAAACCAGAGCACCCGAAGGAAACCCACAGACATGGGGAGAATGTATACACTCCACACAGTCGCCCGAGGCTGGAATCGAACCCGGGTCCCTGGTACTGTGAGGCAGCAGTGTTCCTGATCTGCCCTCTCTGACAGATGTACATAATCCTGTGACATATTTGTGGAAGAGCAGGAAAAATCTAGATCAAAATTTCTCTCTCAATCAACATCACAGAAAGGCAAATCATCTGAGAATATAAGTCATTGCTGTTTGCTAGACATCACCGAGCACAAATTTACCTGATAAAATAATTATCACAATCTTAAAATAGCTAATTGTGTTATGGTGCTTTAAAATGCCCATAGCATCTGTAAAACACTGCAAATGCAAGTTTATTTTTACTTTGCTGAAAACAAAAAATATTGGAAATCACAGAGGGTCAGGCAGCATCCGTGGACAGAGAGCACACTAATGTTTCGAGTCTAGATGACTCTTCATCAGAGCAGCTTTTCACTTTGTTGCTTAGCGACAATGCTAGACATTTTGTAGTTTCAATAACAAATGTATTCTTGATATAGATTTTCAAATTTTAAATATAGAATCTATGTTTTATGACAAATAGTACCACTATCTTCCTGTGTTCAATTTAATTGTGAGACTGAAAAGAAAAGTCCAATGTATGAACAGTGACGTTGGCATATGCATTTTACATTTACACTACTAATTATAGGTCAATGCAATGCTTGTCATATTTGTTATAATTACTGTATCAGGTTTTTGAAAACTACATCCTAATTCTTCCAACGATTGCGTTTAGATTAAATAATGTAATTATGCATATTATGCAAATAAAACAGTTTTAAGAGGATGCTACGTTAAGCATCCTATAGTGCCAGTTACTTTATTAAGAAGGGATCTATTATTTATTTAAACAATGTGCAGGATTTCAGACATTTCAAAATATAAACGTTCAGAATGGGTAACTCCGAAGTAAGCTAAATGCATATTTGAATTCTACTTTTACTAAAAGATAGTGATACTAAAATACAGGAAACATAATATCTAACATATGGCCTCATCAACTTTACAAGCGAAAGCTCATACAGAAAATGTGAAGACACTAAAAATTTCTGACAGCAAAAACAGCACACATTATTCAGAAATATTCTTACAATTACCCTTTTGTTAGTTGCTCAGTTTCTGCATCTCTTATTCAGATTCATGTGTATGCTCAGTGCAAAAATTTAGTAAAGAATATTTGAATGTCACTTTGACAGGGACATGGAGCATAAATACTATACATCAGTCCATAAACGTGAAGCATACATCAAAATAATCAATCAACAATTTTAAATCTAACAATGGAAGATGCACTACTATATGCCAAATCTCAGGGCTTTTATTTCAAAGTTGGTTCAATTTTCCACTAACGACAACTAGAAGTAGTATTAGTTATATGAAAGCATATAAAATTTCTAATTTTTGAGTGACATGCATATTCTTACTTACTGGCTATTTGTAAATCTTAAAAGGAAACATCCTTAGAGAGGCCTAGTCCTAATTTGCCGACCTGAAATTCAATTTGTCAAGCTGACTGGGGCTTTCTTAATTTGTGAACTGCTTTGCTTCATTTGTTTTTCATGTGCATGTCTTCATTGAAAGCTTTGCTGCTCTTCATTTTGGTAAATATTACGATTCAGAATGTATATCCACTTTAAAAATTATTCAGCTGATTGAGTTGAGCTTCACAGTTTCAAAAAAAAAAATCATAGTACGAAAAATATTTAAAATCTGCTACTTCCATTAACTTTTCTGATTTTAAAACATGGCATGTTGCTTGTGAGTGATATCAAGGTTTACAAACTGCTTCCAATCTAAAGACTTTGCTCATCAGCAGCAATTAGCATGCAATTAACTTGATAATATGCTGACTTTGAAGACATCTTAACTTTACAGTCTGAAGAGGACAATCACAGTTAAATAGTATTAACAGCTGGCAGTATGTATTAAAAACGGAGTAAAAATAATTAGCATTCATCTGGATAACATATAGTAATGAACTGAAGGAAATTTTAATTGCCTCTGACTAGTTGAAACAAAGTGACAATAATATTACAATGTTAAAGTTGCCTCGTTTTTATGATGCTGCCATTTTATGGGGCTTTCTGTAGTGAACAAATTCACCCGAGTTTCTCACAACAGTCTGAGGTAGAACCATCCCGTCATTGGTACGCACTATACTTGACAATTCGATTGCACTTCAAGCCAGTCTCCCAAATTTTATCCTCTGTAGACTTGATGGTTTGAGATGTTTCCATGGGTCTCCATAATACCTACATTGCTTTGACCTTATAATTTTGACCTACTATAACATTTGGGTATCACTTGCTGAGAGGTTACTGTCTTAGAGAAGACTGTCACTCCTTTAGGCTGGATCTTATGCCCATACCCCATTTCTCACACTTGCTTTCCACCTCATCTTACAATGTGCTGTTCCCATAACAACTCTTCAGATATCCTTAAATTTACTAGCATATCTTTTGCCTGCATAACTTTTAAAGCCTATTGTACACCCAGACAAGCACTATCAATCTGAAACTGTCCTGCATGGCTCCTCATATTTGCTCTGGACATTGCAGATGGGCAGAAGTCAATGTCCTATTTTGAAGGCTTCTTAAGTCTTTGTGAATGGGATGGCATGGGATTTCGTACACCCTCAGGATCAGCAGAGGAGCTATACCAGTCTGGCCTAATGTTGCCATCCAGGTTAAACCAATCTCAGCCAATAGGACAAATCAAGCACTGTAGCCAGGAGTTTAATATCCTTCTCCATTCTTCCAGGGTGAGTTCCACCATCTTATCTCTCATACCTTAAACTCACTCTTTCTCTGCTACTGTACCCATTGCCTACCAAGGCTCATTCTCTATCAATTTTAGTATTGACTGCAACATCTTCCCTCACTCACTGTCACCAATTCCAACTTCCGACGCAACTGACCCTTCAAGCCTTCTGCACTGACTGCTCACTCACTGGGAACACCGCCCCACATGCAACAACAATAATAACTGTGTCACACACTTTTATCTCCCATTATACCTGGTATTCACTCTCACTCTATGAGGAAAACAGCCCATATTAGAACAAAAAGATGAAGACAAGTGATGGGCTACCTGCCATTCAGCTTATCACCCCTTATGAGGATAGGATCCTGACAATAAACAGGGCCTAGACTGGGATTATAGGCTGCTGTTGACTTAATTTGCAGGGAACCCTGAATGAAGGTTATTCCCTTTGACTTGACAGAGGCCTGCTGACAACTATGATAGTTTCCTGGTTTTGTGTCTGAGCAAAATGTCACAGCAAATTTTCTTTCTTCGTTTGTGGGATGTGGGCAACGCTGGCTGGCCAGCATTTATTGGTCATCCCTAGTTGCTCTTGAGAAGGTGCTGGTAAGCTGCCTGCTTGAACCACTGCAGTCCAACTGCTGTAGGTTGACCCACAATGTCATTAGGGAAGGAATTCCAGGATTTTGACCCAATGACAGTGAAGGAACGGTGACATATTTCCAAGTCAGGATGGTGAGTGACGACGGTGCTGCCTGAGGATCTTTGGTCAATTTCTGCAATGCATCTTGTAGATAGTACACATCTCTGCTACTGAGTGTTGGTGGTGGAGGTAGTGGATGCTAGCGGATGTAGTGCCAATCAAGTGGGCTGCTTTGTCCTGGATAGTGTCAAGCTTTTTGAGCATTGTTGGACCTGCACCTATCCAGGCAAGTGGGAAGTATTCCATCACACCCCTGACTTGAGCCTTGTAGATGATTGACAGGCTTTGGGGAGGTTGGAGGTCCGTCACTCACCACAGCATTCCTAGCCTCTGATATGTTCTTGCAGCCACTGTGTTTATATGGTGAGTGCAGTTCATTTTCTGGTCAATGACAACCACCAGGATATAGTTAGTGGGGGATTCAGTGATGGTAACAGCATTGTGAATGGTGCTGAATATTGTAAAATCATTGGCAAACATCCTCATTTCTGACCTTATGCTGGAGGGATGTTTATTGATGAAGCAGGCTGAAGATGTTTGGGCTGAGGACACTACTCTAAGGAACTCTTGCAGAGATGTCCTGGAGCTGAGATGACTGACCTCCAACAACCATGACCATCTTCCTATGTGTCAGGTATGACTGTAACCACCAGAGAGTTTGCTCCCAACATCCATTCATTTCAGTTTTGCGAGGGCTTCGTGATACCACACTTGATCAAATGCAGCCTTGATGTCAAGGGCTGTCACTCTCACCTCACCTCTAGAATTCAGCTCTTTGTCCATGTTTGAACCAAGGCTGTAATGAGATCAGGAGCTGAGTGGCCCTAGTGGAACCCAAACTGGGTGTCACTCAACTGGTTATTTCTGAGCAGGTGCTGCTTGACAGCACTGTTAATGACACCTTCCATCACTTTACTGATGATCGAGTGTAGACTGATGGGACGGTAATTGGCTGGGTTGGATTTGTCCTGACTTTTATGTACAGGACATACTTGGCCAATTTTCCATATTGTCGGGCAGATGTCAGTGTTGTAACTGCACTGGAACAGCTTGGCTAGGGGAGTGGCAAGTTCTGGAACACAAGTCTTAAGTGCTACTGCCGGAATGTTGTCAGGGTCTGGAGCCTTTGCCGTGTCCAGCTCGTTGTAGCTGGTTGGCTCACCGAGCTGGTTCGTTGTTTCGCAGATGTTTCATTACCATGCTCAGTAACATCATCAGTGCAGCCTCCAATGAAGCGTCCTTGTGTTTTCCCACCTGTTATTTAAACTCTGGAGTCCGTTGAGCTGGATTACATCATTTCCAATTTTCCTTCGTAGTGGAGTGTATATGGGGTCGAGCTCTATGTGTTTATTGATGGCTTTCTTCGTGGAGTACCACGCTTCTAGGAATTCCTGTGCTGGACTCTGCTTTGCTTGTCCCAGGATCTTGGTGTTGTCCCAGTTGAATTGGTGGTTCTCCTTATCCATGTGGATAGAGACGAGTGAGTATTGGTTGTGCCTTTTTGCAGCCAATTGATGTTCATGTACTCTTGTTGTTAATTTCTTTCCTGTTTGTCCGATGTAGTGTTCATCACAGTCTCTGCAGAGAATCTTGTACATGACATTGGTCCTGTCCATAGTGGGTCTTTGGTTCGGGTGAGCAGTTGTCATAGGGTTGATGTGGATTTGTGTGCTACTCTGATGCCCAGTGGTCATAGGAGTCTTGTGAACAATTTGACTGGGACAACACCAAGATCCTGGGACAAGCAAAGCAGAGACAAGCACGAGAATTCCTAGGAGCCTGGTACTCCATGAAGAAAGCCATCAACAACAGAGAGCTCGACTGAACTACAACATCCACAGCCCGAGCTCCAAATCTACTCTAAAACCTTAGAGTATCCAGCTTCTCCAACCATTTCTTGACATCACATGGTGTTAATTGACATAGCTGAAGACTGTCATCTATAATGCTGGGGACCACTGGAGGAGGCCAAGATGGATCAGCCACTCGTCACTTCTGGCTGAAGATTGCCGCGAAATGCCCTCCTGCACTGTGTCCTGAACCAGGGTTGATCCCCTGGGGTGATGGTAGTGGTTGAGTGGGGGATATACTAGACGTTGAAGTCACAGATTGTGCTGGAGTACAATTCTGCTGCTCTTAATGGCCCACGGCACCTCATGGATGTCCAGTCTTGAGTTGCTAGATCTGTTTGAAGCCTGTTCCATTTAGCATGGTGATAGTGCCACACAACATGATGGAGGGTATTGTCAATGTGAGGGCAGGATTTTGTCTCCACATGGACTACGTGGTGGCCATTTTTACTGATACAACCACAGACAGAAGTATCTGCAGTCGGTAGATTGGTGTGGATGAGGTCAAGTATGCTTGTCCCCCTTATTGGTTCCCTCACCATATGCTGCTGAACTACTCTACCAGCTATGTCCTTTAGAATGTAACTAGCTTGATTAGTAGTACTGCTGAACCACTTTGGTGGTGGACATTGAAATTCTCCACCCAGAGTACATTTTGTGTCCTTGTCATCCTCAGCGCTTCCTCTGAATGTTGTTTAGCATGGAGAAGTACCAATTCATCAGCTGAGTGAGGACAGTACATGGTAATTAACAGGAGGTTTCATTGTCCATGTTTAACCTGAAGCCATGGCAGTTCATGGAGTCCAGAGTCAATGTTGAAAACTCTCCTGACTGTGATGCAGTAGTAACATGAGCTTAGTATGTCTGACTGAGTGGTCAAAGCTCAAAAAGGCAAGGCAAGCCAATGTAGAGCAGAGGTGATGTGAGTACCTCGGTAAGGTCAGAGTAAGTGAGCGAGTGAAGAGCAAACAGTAATGTGACTTGGTCCAGTCCATGAGCTGGGTGTGTGTCCCTGAGTGCACAGTGTCCTTAACACAAGCTTTACAATGTTAGCTGCCAGTGCAACCCATGGTGCAGCACCGAAGTACAGGAACATCTTGTTAATCGATCAGAGATGTGGCTTGAGGGTTCTTAGAGACTGGCACATGTCACATGCCAATATCGGTGAATGCAGGGTGCATGTGGCCAGTCCCATGAAGCATGCCCCAAAATGTTGGTGCCCAGTTTATAGCATGGAAGTGTTTGGAGAATGTGGATGGCTGAATGCATCAGGTACTCGCGCTGGGTCTCTTTTTGGAATTTTCTGACATTGAGTTTGTTTGCAAGTTTGATAAAACTGAATCTAAATATTAATGAGGTGTTAACAAGGCATTTAACAAGCAATAACCCCAAATAATTCACAACTCTCTGCTCCATAGCAACCATCTCACTATGTCACTTCTGAAAGGCATAAACAATTAAGGAAAATGATCTCATGTTGAGATGGGCCTCATAATCCTTGTTGACCGATTCTGCCATAAATTAGAGCTCATACCAAAGTACAATTCTAACCTTTGTGTCTGCTGCATTCTTGTCACAGCCAAGAGTGACTATAAACTCACTTTCAGAAATTCCACAGACCTCGTTTACTCATATACTAATGGAAAGGGCACTGGTCTTTGTATTGCTGCTTTCCATATGGTTTTTCTATTCCACTCAGAGTCTCACTGTGACTGTTGATGTCAGAGTTACATGAATATATACCTCATCATGTCATTAACATATTCATTCTCAATACAGTGCACTTGAGAAAGTGTTCTGAGGAAGGGTCTATCCTACCATTTACTCCCTACCCCACCCACCTCCCTATTTTCTGCATATAAACTGACGTTTTCCCAGCCACCATCGGTTCTGAGGAAGGGTCACCGGACCCGAAGTGTTAACTCTGTTTTTTCCTTCACGGATGCTGCCAGACCTGCTGAGCTTTTCCAGCAACTTTGTTTTTGTTACAGTACACTTGATGTCAGCAGAAACTCTAATTTTCATGCTATCACTCTCTCCAAGTGCTGTTCGCTCACCACCCTGTGTACAAGGGCCTTTGCGAAATTTCAACCAGCCTACTGTGTTTTGTTCTTTTTCTCAATGAGTTGTTACTATTAAGCATTAGAAACAGTTTGGAGAAGATTCAAACCGAAAGAACTATGGATGCTATGAATCAGGAACAAAAACAAAGTTGTTGGAAAAGCTGAGATAACAAGCCTGGGGCTGGATGAACATGCTTGTTATCTCGGATTCTCCAGCATCTGCAGTATCTTTTAACTCTTGTTGGAAAAGCTCAGCAGGTCTGGCAGCATCTGCGCAGGGAAAAAAAAAGTGTTAATGTTTCGGGTCCAGTGACCCTTCCTCTTGTGTTGGAGAAGATTCACTTGATTGACTTCCAAGATGAAGAAGGTAACTTATGAGGAACCATTAAGCAGATACATTAATATTGTAGGATCTTGAGTGAACTTGACAGGATGGATGCTGAGAGGATGTTTCCCGTTGTCAGAGAGACTTGAACAAGGGAACACAGATTAAATATAAGCGAACTCCCAGTTAAGAGAGAGATGAGATGAGGAATGTTTTTCTTAAAGGGTTGTGAGCCTTGGAATTCCCTGCCCCAGGCAGCAGTGGAACTAGTTCATTAAATGTATTCATGGCTGAATTCGACAGGTTCTTGATCAACAAAGAAGTCAAGAATTTTGTTCAAATAGGTGGAATTGAGGCTTCAATGAGGCTTGGCTGTGACCCTATTAAATAAAGGGGCAGACCAAGATGCCAGATGACTTACACGCCTAATTATTGTGATCAGACCTGAGTCAGCCCCTGGTTTAGCAGGGTATTGAGTTTAAATTTCTTATTTTTGTTTCCAAACTGACCTCAGTACTCTGTCTTTTTTCATCTCCTCAGCTGAACAAGCCTCCAGGAAATGTATGCTCTTTCAATTTCAATTGCTTGTGCATCCATAACTTTGATCATTCCACCGCAGTCAATATGTCAAAATCTCTTCATTGCTCATGGAAGGAGACAATTAAAAGTTTCATCTCGGAGGTGGTGGGGGGGGCAGGGGGCGGTCTTGAATCACCAACCTTTTGATAAACAGCCAACTGTGCTACTCAGTGACATCACAGAGGATGGCAAGCCATGGGATGTAAAGGGTGGAGGAGTAGTATATCTCATAGGCAGACCCACTGCACTTTTTTGGAATGGATCATCATGTACTGGTCTTCACATTCACCTAGTTCTCAAATGTGGCTCTAAAAGTTGTCAACATGTACCAGCAGCTATACCACGGTAAACTATTTTGACAGATGAACCAAATCAAGTGAAGGTAGCTACTGGGTCTAATAGTCTCATCAATTCAGGAATCTATTTACCTTAGTGTGTACAAATTGATTCTAACAATTGAGTGCGTTTTTCCAATGCAGTCATCAAGGAACTTCTCTCAGAACAAAAAACATGAATATCACCTATCTATTTCAAAAAGGACACATCACGTTGAGGGTGATTGTCATATAGTAGACTTCACTGGTCTAGAGACCACTGGACTCATCTTTTGGAAGCATTAAGATACATTCAGTGAGAACTATGAGATAATTCAGAACTACTAGAGGGGGAATATTGTGGGTGAGTGGGTAAAACTTTATGGCTTCCAACTGCTGGCTTATTTGCCTAGAACATAAAATAGGACACATGGCTAGCCCACTGCCTTCCTCCTACTTTCAAGAAGTTTTCCATTATATCATGGGCAGGTAAAGCATCAGTCAGCCTGCCAACCCTTAGGCCTATTGAGGCCCTTACCAGGCCAATTTACGCAAGCTTAGAGAGATTCAAGATAGCTTCACTTCAACGGTTCATATTGAAAAGCAATGACTTTCACTGGAAATCAGATCTAAGTTTTACCCGCATGAAGTTAGTTAGAACCACCTCTCCTTCTCTGAGGTAGAAAATGTCCCTGTGTATTTGGGGTGCATCATGATCCTGATAACAACATTTTGGTTTAATTTTGATAAGTTTCAATAACAGTTCTGCAAGTTTCCATTGACTATTTGATTTTGGTTTTATTTACTGTGCCTCTCCAGGGGTTTTCTGACTTATTTAAGCTTTATTTAAAAAAAGGGATGCAAGATACTTGGCGGAATCAGAAAACAGATGAACATCAATGTTGTGTAGACAGTAAAGATTATATTAGATTCCATGATGCTCTGAAAGTTGTCTAAAGGCCCCAGTCTAGCAGTTCTTCACCAATCCATAAAAAAATGCCCAAATTCTGGAAAGATTGAAAGAAAACTTTTGTTACAACCTCTCCAGGTTATCGCAACACCTACGCCATCTCACCCTGCATCCTCCAGACCACCCATCATTCCTTGTGTTAGAATCCATGGATGGACCACTGCTGACAAGAGAGCTGCATCAAGCAATCAAACAGATGAACAACAACAAAGACTGCAGCCCCAGTGATTTTACAGTTGATATGTTCAAAGCTGGTGGGCCTTTGCTTACATTAAGATTCCTTGCACTCATCCCACAGACTTGGGAGGAAAATTAACTACCTTTAAGAAGGGAGACAATTGATGCAATTCCTTCTTGTTAGGAATGTTTTGATACACATTCTCCCGAATCATCTACCTCCTGTGGGTTAAAAAAAGCACCTGCTAGAGACAGAGTGTAGCTTTCATTCTTCTAAAGAAAACTCTTACAAGGTCATTTTTGCCAGACAAATCCAAGTAAAATGCTGAGAACACCACCACGAAATCCTTATTGATCCCATTGACCTGAAGATAGGATTTGATTCAGTAAATCATAAGGCTTTGTGCATTATTTTCTTGGGATTTGGATGTTAAAAAACCTTTATCACTATCCTGTAGATGCTTAATGATGATTCCATTTCCTCATGGGGCATCCTGCCTCATGTATGCAAAGATTTGCTGATCAAGAATTGACCTTTTCATTCACATGAAGTCCCACGGCAGTCACTTGCAGCCATACGTAGACATCATTGAGAACTTCAGCAAAGAAAAAGGACCTTTGGCCAATCTTTTCTGGACCAGTTAAAAAGAACAACTTAGCTATTCTAGTCCTACTTTGTAGCATTTGACCCATAGCCTTGTATGCTTTGGTATCACAAGTGCACATCTAATTACTTCTCAAATGTTATGAGGGTTTCTGATGCCATTCACCCTTACAGGTAGTAAGTTCCAGATTCCCATCACCCTCTGGGGGCAGGGGAGAAAAGTTTTTCCTCACGTCTCCTGTAAACCTCCTGCCTCCTGGTTATTAATTCCTCCATCAACGGGAAAATGCTTATTCCTATCTTTTCTACCTGTGCCCCTCATACTTGTACACAGTTTATCCTTGAATCAAGGGACAGACAATGACAATGAAGCATCTTGGGACTTTCTGCTGCAATAAATGCAAATTGTTGCAGTTGTTCTTTAGCTTGATGGCCAAGACAAAATCCACATTAATTTATTCCACAGAGGTCCTGTTACATACATGGAAATATGATACCATTTTAACTCCCTTGTGAGCACATAATATTCTGTCAACAGTCTTCTCTTTAAAACACGATAGTAGACCAAAGGAGATCTCAAACAGGTATGTTTAATACAAAAATAGTGCTGAAGAAGCACAAGCCTTTCATTACTAGAAGGTTCATGGGATTCGAAATGTTAACTCTATTTTCTCTCTATAAATGTTGCCAGACCGACTGTGTTTCCTCAGCACTCTGCTTTTTGTTACAGATTTCCAGCATTCATTTTTTTTTGTGTTTGCTTTAATTAAGTCCAATACATTTTTATAGGGTATCAGAATTAGCAGGACTGTTCCTTAGGACCCCATAAGATTAATAAGTGCTACTATTGTGTTGCACACCCCATTGGCTACAATCACAACTTCCCTTTCCAGATCCACTTTTTGCCTAACTAGGTTGGCCTGTAGACCACTCAATATAACAATATTGCAGGATCCAGTTTGCCATTTGTATTTTTGGCTACTTGTATCTTAATGATAATATTTTCTCAACATGAACTAGACGCCCTATAAAATGACTCCATTCTGTGTTAGAATTCATTGTTCTTACATTGGTATAAAATATTGGGTTCTTAAACCCATTGTCAGCAATGTCATAGACGATCAGCTGCTATGTTTAAAAGGTATTAGCAAGTTTAACCTAAAAATACTTAAACAATCACACATTTCTTTAATTCCAATGTCTCAAATTAATGGGTGATTATATTGTGATACTACGAAATGGAATGAATATCCTCCAAATTGCATTATGCTGAATCATCAGAAAAGACTTACATTTTCACCACTTGAGTAGTAAACTGATGGAGTATATCATCCACTCATTACAGATCTTAACTAACTTTTATTTCAAATTTCACAATGCTTATAAAAGCTCACTTAAAAAGATGTCAACTCCTGTGAAACTAACATTGGAGAAACTCCTTTAGTTCAAATACACTGAATACAGAATGAATATTTGCAACAAAAGCAATTTCAATACATTGGCAACAACATAAACATTTTGTTGCAAAGGAACATGGCTTTTATCCACCAATAGTTCATTTCAGTTACCTTGCAAACCAGTCCCATTTTAGTAATGCAAATGTATGCAGAATAGCAAAAAACTGTTCAAGATGGCAGAGAGATATTTTTAAACAGCAGTTGCCTTCCTGATAGGCTTTTTGCAGTTTCTCTGGGGAGGAGGAAGGTCAAGTTATGCTTAGATTTATGTTTAGTGACTTCCATTGTTTCAAAGTTACAGAAACTTGCATGATAAACATTGTTATGAGTGTTCGATCCATCAATTGATGTAGCTCATTAACACTTCAAAACTTTAAAGCTTTCATCCGCTGACAAATAAGCATTGGGTAACAATAAGTAAGATGCCATATGGGATTTAACTCCTTGCTCACTGAATGTAACCTGTATTAATTTCACAACATCAATGTTAAGAAGGCTAGGCCATAGTAGCAAAAGTTATACTATGTGAGAAGACTATGATAATGTTCTCTTTTTACCATGTAATTGATTGATTCATGAATTGCTGAAACCAATGACACTTTTTATAAATCATTTGTTCATCCACATTTCAACTCAATAAAATGTCTACTCACCCTCGTGGAAATTGCACAGACTTTTCTCATTTATTCAGAACTTTTCAGTCCACAAGAGTGAACAAGTGCACTAAAGGACATTCCATTGATTTTCTTTGTGAACTCACAGCATTAAAACATGCTCAGAAAGGTTATTTTATAGAAAAGGAAGTTATATATTTAAATAAAGGAATTTTGGAAACAAAATTACCATCCATGTTGATCAGAAGTAGGGGCTAGATGTTACACTTGCTCGGGGTGCCTGCCCATTGGCACAAATGTCAGGATTAAGATCACCCCCATTCTAGTGACTTGCCCTGCATCAATTTAATGACCTGTAGACCATTTACTGGCTCAAAGCACGATTTCAGTCCCTACCTGAGAAAGTAGCCATAGTTCTAGGAGATGCTGGCAATCAACTGACTGGTAGGCATCTGCTTCCAACGATACCACCAGGATTGGCAGACCCTGTTGTGGTTACAGGGAGTATCACTGAGGCCTGTCAGTCTGAGAGGTCCCAGTGAAATGGGGTGAGGATTTTGCAGGGGCACAGTGCACAGGATAGAAGGAGGGGGTAATGTCAGAATAGTCTGTCTTTGATGGCCCCAGCGGGCTCCTAAACTAGATATCTTCCTTGCCTGTCACTAATGCTGCTCGGCATTCCACTTGGCTCCAGCGTCATCTAGAGTAAATCTGTGGCTCAGCAGAAATATGCACCTTAGCTGTATTTAATTCGACAAGATATGGCCATGAGATGTTTGTACAAGTTGACATTTGAGGAGTGTAGAGGTAGGAGATTGGCCAGGAAAGTAATTATGTAACTGCATACAGAGGTGACAAAGGCACAAATTTAGATTTTAGTGACAAATCAGAAATTGCTGGAAAAACCTAGTGGCTCTGGCAGCATCTGTCGAAAGGAAGCAGAGTTAACATTTTGGGTGCACTGACCCTTCTTCAGAACGGATTTTATTGGGGAAAGGTTAGTGTATAGGTTGAAGGTGGAGTCGGGAGGGGGGTGGGAGTAAACACGAGGATACAGATAAAGCCCAGAGAGAGAGAAAAGCAGTTGGGCATCGAAAAGGGACAGATAAAGGTCAGCCTGGGAGAATGAACAGCTGCTTACGGGGACCATAAAAAGTTGACAATGGACAGTTTGTGGTAGCGGCCCATGTGATGGCAAGATCAGGTTTTTGGAGTTGGGGTAAGGACATGGGAAAAGGTGCTCAGGCCCTAAACCTATTCAATTCAATAGAGTCCAGAGGACTGCAGTGTCCCCATAGGGAAAATGAGAAGCTTTTAGTGACGGGATTGGGTGAGGCAAGGGAAGCTGCAAGGCTGAATAAACATGCTGTCTTTGTGGTTGAGATGTCAAGTGAGGGTTGGAAATATTGGGTGCATTGCTACTAGATGAGTGGGGAGAGACTGCATATTCAATTGAATGACATGATTTCACCAACTGAAAATGCAAAGATTCAACAGCAGCAGCTTGCCTGTTCATGACCCAATCATACTGTGCCAAGCTCTATGAACATATGCCACCTTATCCAGCCAACTACTAACATACATTAGCGACTGCAAACCTTTGAGAAAGCATTTTCCTGTTACCCTTTCAATTTCTAGATTAGAAAAAAAAATGTTTTGATCGCTTTATTCTTGCAAGGAATCTCCACACCGTTAACTTGCCTTTTTCTGGAAAAGCATATTGGCAGACTTCCTAAAGTGCTCATTCTGAAATTTCTTCTCAATACAGTCTGTCTTGAATAGCCTTTCAACTGTAATATTGATAGCCAATGGGTTGGTAGTAGGGGTGCAAAACTGAAAATGGACAGCTGAGATATAGAAAAAATAAATCATTGCTAACAAAGCAATGTTCTTTATAATATTATTTTCATTGGTTAACTTTTTTCTCGAGTTTTTGATAATCTTCTGTAGAAGATATAGCAAAATATTAGCAGAATCATGTTTAGATTCCAGTACCTCAGAAATTCCAGGACTTCCGAGGCTTCTGCAATTTGCTACTATTTAAACACAGTGTTACAGATTATTTTGCTAATAATACACAAATGTTGATCTGGATAATTTTTCTTTTACTGCAGTTAAATGGGTGTTTGGTACAAATCCAGAAGTTTGTTAACACCTTTTCAGCAAAAAACAAATCATTTCAAGACTAAAAAATGTAGAAACAACATTATTAGAGAGACAAAACCTTTAAATTCATTTAATACAGCAAAGAAAGCATCTGTTATCTGCATAAGCACTCTTATTTACACTTAAGTATAAAATGGATGTGTTAGATAATTTTTATTTTCTCGACTTAAACTATATTTGTTTTTTCATCTCTTGCTATTTACAGAGGGAAAATGAACAAGTGAATTTGGAGTTGAAACAAGTACTCTATTTACTGTAGCAGGGGACAAAATGTGTTCACACAGGAGAAAATATTCGACACACAGTGACATTCAAGACCTTTTTTTTTCTGACAACTGCCAAAATAATCAAACTAGATTGCATCTGGAAGCATTCAAACAAATATACTGATACATCTTGATGTTAAAAAAATGCACTTGTGACATCAGCAGAAAAAACACTTCTCCAATACTTTTCTGAAAAAAAACTATCTTGCATAACTGTTGGTGTACCTGTTTGACGTCATATGCAAGAAGGACAAATCTGAGATCTGGAGAGACAGAGTATTTTGTTGCTTTAAAAACCACCTAGGAAACAAAAAAATACAAGATATATTTAACAGAGGAATGCGTTTTCAAATCTTATCCTAATATTATTCTTATGACAATCATTCGTTTGATAAGCAGTTTTGTGGTGTGTTCAAACTTTTGCCAGGGGTAGAGTAAAACTGTCATAATTCAAATAACTTGCACGAAAATGCAAGTTCTTAAATATGAACTTTCTCACAAGCTGAAGCTTGGAGAATTACACCTCCTTGAAGCATCTTATGAGCTAACTTTTTTTTATTATCCCCTGCCTCTTGCACACAATAGTAGCAAAATAGCAATTTCAGAATGGTTTCAAACATCATTTGAATCATTTCATTTTTGAGTTCTTGATGTTACGTAGGTCATAGAATTTACTTCATAAATATATTTGATCATTATCAAAACTCATACCACTGAAGAAGAGGCATTGAACATCTGAAATGCTCTGCACTGCAAGTAAAATTAAACATCCATGGAAATTATTATCTGAATAATACTGTTTTTACATCAGTGACCCAAACTGTTTGCATGAACATTCTACTTTCTTTTATTATTTTCAATACCTATTTTCAATGGTGAGAAACTTCAAATCTGTGACTTCATTCATGACTAATGAACGTCTCAGCTGTCAAATACCAGGGCGCATCTAACACTTCTGCAAATGTGAAGTTGTCTATTTATAAGAGGTATGCTTAATGACGTCAGCAACAGTGTAAGAATGCATTTCAATGAAGAACTAAATTGCATCTGAAAGTATTGGTATTTTAAGGCAGTATTGACATCAAATGAAAAATTACTGATAACAGAATTAGGTTTTATTTTAAAAATATACAGAAATCTTTCAGAATTAGAGCTTTACAATATCAAAAGGGGTATTTTTGGTGTGATATGGGTGTGATATTTCTTTTTTCCCTGCATGTGAACACAAGATATGTTTCTTTTAGAAGAAAAGCAGACAAGCGTTTTTCCTTGTCGTATTGTATGTTAACATGTAAGTTATAGAAATAGCATATTTCCTAAGCTCAGCTCAGCTTTCGGTGTCAATAGAAATAAGCAGGGACACACTTTTACATTTTCAATTTAGTCAAGAGCAATTACAGATGGACAACAAATATTGGCAGCAATGCTCGCATCCTGTATATAAAATTTAAAAAAAAAACTGACTGGGATTGAAAACTAACTGCGCGAGCTACAGAGGTGCTTTGTCATTGTCATGTCATTGTCACTGAGTTGCTCAACTTGTTGGCAATCCAGTATACTTTTCCACTAGGTTTGTAGAATACTTTGTGTACCTGTGTGCTGATGAAGAGTCACCAGACTTGAAACATTAACTCTGCTTTTGCTGCTAGACCTGAATTTCTCCAGCATTTTCTGTTTCTTTTTTGTAGAATACACTTCTTTCATACTAGTTCCTGTGATTACCAGGGATTCATCTTAGCTTCCACTTTATCAACTACACATTATTTGATTCTAATAACCAGGAACATCTTGACAGAAATTAGCTCTCTCTCTTCTTAAATGGATTAAGACATTTATTTCCAATATACATCTTATTGAATGTGATTTTCTCTGCATAGTGTTCTTATGCAAAATAGTTAACCTAATTTGACATCGGTTCCATCTGGTATATTATCTTTAACCCACTTTCAGACAGGATGGAAAGCCTGTGTTACAGATTTCACTGATGGAGCTGTTGTATTGAATATATTGCAATTGCAGTGTAGTACTGATAGAGAGGTTGTATACGCTACAAAGTGAATCACTCTATAAATATCATGTTAATCTTCTTGAGCATTGCTGTGGCTACACCAAAACAGGTGAATAATGGGTATTCCGTCATACCTGGACATGGGTAGTCTCAAAGGTTAACCATTTTTGATGTATTAGACGAGCCACTCTTTGTGAATTTTCTCTGCTTTTGAAGCCACAGAACTGACATGGATGGTCCTGACTGGATCCCACTCCATATAAAGATGTTGGTAGTCAGGTATTGCTAATGATAATGTCATTGAAGGTTAAAGGGGTTTGACTGAGCTTTCTCTTGCTTCAGTTGATCCTTTCGTGGATCTTAGATAGCACAAATATTGCTAACTAATTGCCAGTCCAAACTGGATATCACTCTATGCGCATTGCAGTTTGCTGGTGCTAATTCACTATTGGAGGAGTTGTGAAGGGAATTTTCCATAGGATCATCAATAAATATTTTGACTAGACCTTATTGTGAAGAAAAGGACATGGATGAAGTAACGGAAGGTGCTTCGGTCATCTACCCATTCTTGAAGACATCTTGCAGTGATGTCTTGGGGTAGTGATGACTGCCCTTCCACAATTATCTCTTGTTTTTGTCCGCTGTGACTCTAACCACTATAGACATCCATTTTACTGGCAGTGTTTACCGTTAAATGCTATATATCAAGGACCATAACTCACTCCTTTCCTCTGGGTTAAGGCTATGATGCAGACTGTGGACAAAATGTTGCTTCGAGAACCTAAAGTGGTGAACAAAGTATTGGTGTGTAGGTGAGACTTGATCACAAGGTTGGCAGAATGCATGTAGCCTCATCCCATTTAATCCCTGGACCAGTTTGCAGAGCTCCGCTAGCATAGATCTCACAATCGAGATCAGAAACCATATTTCTAGTCCTGATCAAATGTAAAAGTAACCACTTACTTTCCTCCAAATTTTCTGAGCAATCATCTAATGGAGAATCCTTCACATTCAACTCAGTTCAGGAATCTCTGTAGCAAGTAGTGCAGAAAATCTGTGCAGAAATTCCCCTTTTAATGGCACTAGCTACCATATTTCAATATGTGAAGGATAAATATCCCAGAACTTCTCTATATTCCAGATATTCTGATTGGAAGATCATTGTTGCAGCAGCCATAGAGGGGAGTTGTGCTTCGGGATCATGTGGAAATGTAGATGCAGGTTTTAATTGTTGACATTTTTGAGGGGCAATTGCCTTACGCAAGGAACTCACCAAAAAGTTCACCAAATCTGAGTTAGAGTCAGGAATTTTAGATAGTTCTGACATATTTAGCATAACATTTATCAAAGAAATGACAGAGCAATTAAAACCTACTGTAATCCTGTGCAACAATTAAACTGACCCCTTCAATCCACCACTGATCTCCTCAACTCACCTCTAAACCCCCTCAACCATGGATACACCACAGTGTATAATTGTTGTACTGCTAGAACTATTTTTTACCTATCTAGCAGTTCCTGCGTAACTATCCAGATCAGTAAATTGGACCCTGCACAAGACTTGAGCTCTTCAAACAGAGTTGATTTTTTTGAACAGTTCTGGAAGTAGGATAGTTGTCAATTGGATGTTTTAATTTTGCAGACAATTCCCACATAATAATTGTGTCAGAACTTCCAAGAAGCTCTGGCCTATATCTTGAGGGGGTACGTCTGGTCTCCAATATCTGTAAGCCAAAAGATTGGGCTATTGTTCTCCAAATTTCCCCTTTCACAATGACACATACCCCATCAGATCTTGTTGGCATACTTAATTTAGTCACTTCAAAGTATCCTTTCTATTTCTGTATCCTTCCACCAATCTCCCCACCAAGAAGAGTCCCATTGGTATCTTCCCTTACAAGCTCCATTTGTGAGTGCCCCAATATATTTCTCCCTCCCTAAAAGTGTTACTCCCAGCCTCTTCTGTCCCTGAACCTTTGAATCTAGCCTCACTTCATTATTCCCTTTGTCCCTTGCCTTTCACCTCCAATTTCCTCACATCAGCAATATGGGAAGTAATTATAGCTACCGTGTACAGTGGCAGCAATTCCTGTCTCGTGACAATGCTTATGTAGTAGTCAGAAACACTGCTGTTGCATAGTTGCAATATAACTTATATTTTGTTACATTAAGAGGAGACTGATATAAAACTATTGTTAGTTGTTTTGGAAAGGTAGAAGATCCTCACTGATCCTATTTTTCTAAATCTCTCAAGGTCACTGAAGCATCTGGTGTTACATTCTCATTGACACTAATTAATCTCCCATCAGAAAGAAACAAGAGCATGGAGGTGATCGACATTTCTATCACTATAAGGCTTTATAGTCCTACGTCAACCCCATTCACATGACATAAAAATAATCTTAAAGAGTTTCTTTCCTTCATGTCCAGGGCAATAAGTTGTGTAACCTACTCCCCTGGTTGGTTGATGAGGTAGAAATTATATTGACATTAAGGTTTAGATTGGGTAGGTGAAGGAAGCAAAATTGACAGCTGGAATGTTGGAACAAGGCAAATCAAAATGAATGGTCAAATTGTCCATGTGGAGATTGGTTGCTTCTGATGTTGTTTCACGGTTGTTAGTCCGATCTATTTTCAATGATCTTTACCAATCCACAAAGGAGAAGTCTAGCCTTTCCCCAGATCAGTCACTACTTGCTCAATCTTTTCAACACCAGTAAATGAAACATCAATGCAATGAAACATAGCCATAAAACTAGAAATCAACTTAATCAGACAGGAACACACTTTCCACTTGCTGTCAAGTCAGACAAATTAATGGTCATTAGACCTTGCTCACTTCACACTAGTTCTATATCCTTTGTGATCTGACAAAAGAAATGCTATATTACACTTTCCACTGAGATTCTTAGGTTTTCAAATTGTATTATACCCCTAGGGATAACAAAACA
Source organism: Ginglymostoma cirratum (assembly GCA_024137785.1). Lineage (NCBI taxonomy): Eukaryota > Metazoa > Chordata > Chondrichthyes > Orectolobiformes > Ginglymostomatidae > Ginglymostoma > Ginglymostoma cirratum. The sequence continues at coordinate 62,688,764 of JAHRHZ010000144.1, forward strand.
GATAGTTAAATTCAAATGTCTACTGCGGCAGGGATTTACACTGAGGTCCTTAGCAGAGGTCCATGCTCTATTGCCTGATTGAACAACTTGTGACAATGAAGAAAACCTTTGTGCAAGGGTGTTTAATCATTTTCTGAATACAAGTCTAGTTCTGATTACTAAACCACATATGAAGTTAGTTCCGGGGAGAAATCAAACTCAAAGTATTCACATACATTATTCAGGCTAGCCTAACAATAGGTGTCAGCCTTTGTTCAGGGTGGAATTCTACTCAGCTGTGTATCAGGTGGTAGTGTGTTCAAGTCCCACTCCAAATGCAGCGTGTAATGCAGACTGACAATCCAAATCACTTTGGAGTGTTGCATTATTGGAGGAATAATTGTTTGAAAAGATGTTAAACCATAACCCTTTCTTCCATCTACAATGGATGTAAAACATCTCATGGCACTTTTCATTATATAGTTCTACAAGTGTTCTAGTAATTTCTCGAGCATCATTAGAACATATTATCCAATCAGTTATGTTATCAGCAAATTGTCTGCTGTGTGCTCCTACATTATTACAGTGACGACACTTCTCAGTTACTTAATTGATTGTTGATATATTCCAGACCCAAAATGTACTATTTAACTGTAGAGGTTTTTTTTTTAATGGCATGAGGCCTGTGGAATTTAAAACATGAAAACTGAATCCTAGGCAAAACAAGTAGAATTTATATTTCTTTATGCTGATATGCATTTGCAGAAAAGTTTTAATTAAAAAAAATGTTTTATGTTTCGTTTCATAATCTAGGAATGTTAGTTTGACTTTTTGCAAGACAAAATGTCGCTCCAATATTTTTCTCCTATTGTATGCAATAATCTTGTGCTTTCAAAAATGATATATGGCCAAAACAACATTTCCAACTCATGAAAGGAAACAGATATACTTTTCTTTTACCTAGTAACTGTTATACATCTGAGAAAGTTGAGATTGTTTTGGCACAAGAGTTGTATAGTTCTCCAATAATGAACTATAGTCTGGAGCATCAACCAGATACAAGAGGCCCGCATCAATTCTAAAATACATACCAGTTTCAGGTACACTTTGCTGCTGATAGGTGCCTCTTCACTCAAAGTGGCGAATGCATCAAAATGATGAAATGATCAGGGCAAGATTCCAACATTTACACCAATGCAGCTCCTAATTTAACACTTGTAGAAAAATTGGAGGGGGGTAGTGAACAGTGAAGAAGGAAGGTCATGCCTCACAAGCCTTATTCAATTCTTTGAGAATGTGATAAAACACATTGATGATGGTACAGCAGTGGATGTGGAGTATGTGGATTTTAGCAAGGCGTTTGAAAAGGTTCCCCATGATGGGATCATTCAGAAAGTAAACAGGCATGGAATTCAGGGAAATTTGGCTGTCTGGACACAGAATTGGTTGTCCAATGGAAGACAGAGATTGGTAGTAGATGGAAAGTATTCAGCCTGGAGTTCAGTGACCAGTGTTGTTCCAGAAGGATCTGTTCTGGGACCTCTGCTCTTTGTGATTTTTGTAAATGACTTGCATGAGGAAGTGGAAAGGTAGGTTAGTAAGTTTGCCGATGACACGAAGGTTGGTGGAGTTGTGGATAGCGTGGAGGGCTCTTGTAGGTTGCAACGGGACATTGACAGGACGCAGAGCTGGGCAAAGTAGCAGATGGAATTTAACCCAGAAAAGTGTGAAATGATTAATTTTGGAAGGTCAAATTTGAATGCAGAATATAATGTTAATGGCAGGATTCTTGGCAATGTGGAGGGACAGATGGATCTTGGGGTCCATGTCCATTGATCCCTCAAAGTTGCCACCCAAGTTGATAGGGTTGTTAAGAAGGCGTATGGTGTTTTGGCTTTCATTGGCAGAGGAAATGAGTTTAAGAGCCACAAGGTTATGCTGCAGCTCTGTAAAAACCTGGTTAGAACTCACTTGGAATATTGTGTTCAGTTCTGGTCGCATCATTAAAGGAAGGATGTGGAAGCTTTAGAGAGGGTGCAGAGGAGTTTTACCTGGACTGGACTGGAGGGCAGGTCTTATGAGGAAAGGTTGAGGGAGCGAGGGCTTTTCTTATTGAAGCGAAGAAGGATGAGAGGTGACTTAATGGAAGTGTACAAGATGATGAGAGGCATAGAAAGAGTGGATAGCCAGGAACTTTTTTCCCAGGTTGAAAATGGCTATCATGAGGGGGCATAATTTTAAGGTGATTGGAGGAAGGTATAGGGGAGATGTCAGAGGTAGGTTCTTTACACAGAGAGTGGTGATTGTGTGGAATGCACTGCCAGCAGTGGTAGTAGAGTCAGATACATTAGGGGCATTTAAGCGACTCTTGGATATGCACATCGATGATAACAAAATAAAGGGTATGCAGGTAAGTTTGATCTTAGAGTAGGATAATAGATTGGCACAACATTGTGGGCCGAAGGGCCTGTACTGTGCTGTACCGTTCTACGTTCTATGTTACCTCACAGTACGACAGGGTCTTAATCAGAGAGGCCAATGGGCTGAGGAGTGGCAGATGGAGTTTAATTAAGATAAATGTGAGGTGCTGCATTTTGGAAAGGCAAACCAGGGCAGGACTTATACACTTAGTGGTAAGGACTTGGGAGCATTGCTGAACAAAGAGACCTTGGAGTGCAGCTTCATTGTTCCTTGAAAGTGGAGTCGCAGGTAAATAGGACAGTGAAGAAAGCATTTGGTACGTTTGCCTTTTTTGGTCAGTGCATTGAGTATAGGAGTTGGTAGGGCATGTTGCAGCTGTACAGGGCATTGGTTCAGCCACTTTTGGAGTATTGTGTGCAATTCTGCTCTCCCTCCTTAAGGAAGGCTGTTGTGAAACTAGAAAGGGTTCAGAATAGATTTATGAGGACGTTGCCAGAATTGGAGAGTTTGAGCTAAAGAGAGAGGCTGAATAGGCTGGGGCTATTTTCTCTGGAGTGTTGGAAGCTGAGGGATGACCTTAAAGAGCTTAAAAACCTTGAGTGTCATGGATGGGATAAATAGACAAGGTCTTTTCCCTGGGGTGTGGGAGTTCAAAACTGGATGGCATAAGTTTAAAGTGAGAGGGGAAAGATATAAAGGGACCTTAGGGGCAACATTTTCACATAGAGGGTGGTAAGTGTATTGAATGAGCTACCAGAGGAAGTGGTGGAGGGTGGTACAATTACAATATTTAAAAGGCATCTGGATGGGTATATGAGTAGGAAGGGTTTAGAGGGATATGGGGTAAATGCTGGCAAATCGGACTAGATTTATAAAAGATATCTGGTTGGCACGGATGAGTTGGATTGAATTGTTTCATGCTGTATGTCTCTATGACTCCATGACTCCGAAAGAACAATAATTTACTTATATTACTTTGATTTCGAATGTGGATCAGTCATTAATTTCCTGAATGTAAATTGACCAGACTCAACGTGCTGAATTTATTATTCACTGTTCCTTTGTTCCCTCAGACTTGAAAAGCTAAGAACAAAGTTAATTCAGAATTCTGGATTATATGTTAAAAAGTGACTATTCCATGCACACAGATTTCGGGAAAATGTGTCTCAATTTCCTCGTGCCTGCCTTGTGCTGTCTTTTCCTGCTTCTAAGCGTATCTTTGTGCGTTGAAGGTGCTATCTGAGGTCAAGAATGTTAATGCTCCTTGGTTATGCTGTTATTTTGTGAGCTTTGCCAGACACCCTCAGAGCTGTTCCGTTGAAGCTCTTAAAAATACTTTTGATCATCTGCTCCAAATGGCACTCCAAGTTACAGCTGTTGATGGTCAAAGTATCTATTGTGGCATACATCAGAGTTCAGGTACACAGTTAGTTAAAATACCATAAATGGCCCCAAAATAATCAAAAATGCAAATTGAATTCTGGCCTTTACATTTAGAGGGCTCAAATACAACAGAGTAAAAACCATGCTTAGACCGTGATTAGTTCACATCGAAAGTATGGGAGCAGTATTGGACACCATGACTTAGGATGAAAACATTAACCTTCAAAGGAGTGCAACATTGGTTTACCAAAATGATACCTGGACATCATGAATTACATTATGAGGACAGATTATATAAACTAGCACTATTTTCCCTAAAATGCATGAGTTTAAGCAGTGACCTATTTTGGAATGTAGAATCCTTACAGCCAATAAAGAGGCTATTTCACCCATCACATCCATGCTGGCTCCCTGGTGCACAACTCACCTAGTCCTACTCCCCTGCCTTCCCTTTACTCTTTTCCTTTCACTTCTGATAATTGTTGAAGTTTTCAAACTATTAAGGGGAACAGATGGGGTAAAGAGAAACCACATTCAATGATTGGAAGTGTTACATTCTTCTCTACATGTATCAATCAGACTTAAAGATTGGTGAAGCAATAATATGGGTTCTTTATTTGAAGACAACCCCATAAGCAGGTATTTTTAATCAGCCTATTTAGATGTATAATGACACACTTCTGATGCAGTTGGAGCTTGAAATGAAGTCTTTGGCTCTGAGGCAATGATACTGACATTGCACAAGAGCCCTTAGCCTATATGTACACATGGAGTAACTGGAAGGTTAAGTATTTCTACCCTGTCACTGGTAGATTCAATACATGTCACAGGGTGAATACAACAAATTTTGTTGAAGCATGTAATAACTAACAACAGTTTATTATGCTCTTCCTTAGAGGTTCATATACGCATATCACAATCCTCTCTATTATGAAAACTGAAGATTTACCTTTAAAGAATCAACTTTTTACATGAAATTTTAAAGAATAAACATTATTCTAAATGTACTTTAACACAGAGCAACATATTTACAAGTTTCTGAAGTGAATGATTTGTTTGCTTATCCAGCTGTAACTATGCTGATTTTTTGCTGAAATGTGCTGTATGCTTGTAGAATGGTGGGTTAGAGTTGCATTTTCCTGTGTTTCATCTTAAGCTGTGTTTTCTTCATAATAGGACTGCTCAATGTTTCTTATTGTGGTACTGTTCTGATTTGGCATGTTTCATTGCACCGTCTTGCTGGTTTTAGTACGCATTCTTGACATGATCTTGGTTCTGTGCACATTCTGATTCTTTCTGCTGGATTTCAGGTACCATCAGTTGAATGTTGTACTCAAACCCCAGTGTTCTCTTTGGGAAATTAGTTACTTGCATGTCGGTCATAGACGTCACAATCTTCCCTTGCTTTTCAAGTAATAAATTATGTGGTCCTAAGAGTACTAACAAGTGATGACTGTGGAGGGTTGTGTGTATTTGCCTGCCAAGTAACAATTCTGCATTTGTTCTGCAGTGTGAAGTTTGCACGTTCAAAATGAGTATATGTATTCACTCATATCACTTATAAATTTATAAATGGAACATTGGGATTCATGCACCACAGATTTGTCAATAAATGCTTTCATCGTATCAGACTATGTTTGAAAAGTTTATATAATTGATCAGCTTGTAGTATCAATAAATACTGCACTTGATCATTCATCGTGCAGAGGAATTAAAACAAAACACTTAAGCAGAATTATTTCCAAGAAATTACTCCCTAGAATGCCAATGTATAAAATTTGTCTATCTCTGCAGAGTTATGAACCTATTTAAAAGAAGTCAGTCAAAACTTCCATTAAAATAGTGATGAGAAATTATTGGCAAATTTGTTCTCGAAGAGTTTACTTTTTGATGTAATTCAGACAAGTTTGAAAGAGGCCCACTATCTATATGGAATCAGAAGAATTTCCAGGCAGACATTTGGAATGCCATGGGAACCAGATGGTTGTAGCACCAAACTAGCAGAAAGAGGTGTTTGATTGTTGTCAGCCCAACAAAGAAAACAGTAGCGACCCCTCATGGGACAGATCAGAACTGAGGCTGTCGTCAGTGGTATGAGAAAAAACATTACAGATAGTCCATTCAATGTACTTCCACTTAATTCTCCTTTTCACATCCTACTTTCTACTCATCACACAACCTCTTTAGATAAGCACGTACCTCTTTTTTTTCCCATGCTTTTCATCACCATAGCCCTAACCTAATGCCTTTCTCCTTTCAGTTGTACAAAAGCATCATGTGCAAAATGAAAATGAGACGAATGATGATGAAACACTGTCATTTAGTTTCATATTTACAGCCATTCTGGCAATCTGCATAATTTAGTGAGCTGTTGGGAAGCAGGATTGGTACATGGTGAGTAACTGGGCATGGATAGTCCACAGTCAAGGCAAGGGTAAGGGTAACAGAGGTTCCAGATCACTGGATGATGAGCTCAAAATGAGTTCTGCTGCAGAAGGCTCAGATGAAGACTGTGATTGATGCTTGTATATCAGAAAGTCTGAACTTGGTATTTTATCCTATGTTATAGAGACAATCCCATTACAAACTCTGTGGATACTGCTCGTGGGTCAAGTTTCACCACTCCCCAATCTACTCCTCTTAGAAGTTCTATTCATTATGAACGAGGCCCTTACAACCATTAACTTATTGTGAATGATTGTTTTAATGGCTTGGTCTTCACAGAAATATAACTGATGGGTGATAGCACAGTTCCCTTAATGAAACATCCTCAACTGGTTACGTTTTACATTACCTTCCACATCCTATCTAGTGATGTGACACATCGTAAAATTACTCACTTTGGTCTACGGGCACTTGTGGCACGCTGGTAGTCTATCTACCTCTGTGTCATGACGGTTCAATGTCAAGAGTACAATTGTGTCTGAAAAAGTTAATTACAAAATATCTACACTGTCTAAGCCAGTGCTCCTCCGTCAACCTTTCCTCCTTTCATCATTTCATTTGGTTCATCCTCTCTCCTTTCTTCCAGAATTAACATTCTGAATTGGCCTTCCAAGTACAAAAGAATTCTATCAACAGTATTGAAGAAATCCTTTCCTCCACCAATCTCTACAGCAACTGATGTCTCATCCTTGTTGATTTCAATCACAATCTCAACTCATAGAAATATAGAAAATAGGAACAGGAGAAAGCCATTTCATCCTTTGAGCCTGCCCCACCATTCAGTATGATCATGACGAATCATCCAACTCAGTACACTGATCCCACTATCTCCACATAGCCTTTGATCCCTTTAGCCCTGAGAACTATATCTATCTCTTTCTTGAAAACACTCAACTTTTTAGCACAGATTTCCGTATGCTTACACTCTCTGGGTGCAGAAATTCTCTCCTCATTTCAGCCCTAAATGACCTACACCGTATCTTTAGACTGTGACCCCTTGTTCTGGACTTGCTGGTTATCAGGAATATCTTTCCTGCATTTATCGTGTCTAGTCCCATTAGAATTTTGTAGGTTTCTAGGAGATCCCCTCTCATTCTTTGAAACTCCAGCGAATATAGTCCCAATCAATTCAGTATCTCTTCATTTGTCAGTCCTACCATCCCAGATGTCAGTCTGGTAAACCTTTACTCTGTTCCCTCCGTTGCCAGAACAACGTTGCATAGATAAGGAGATCAAAACTACACACGATTCTCCAGGTGTGCTCTCACCAAGGCCTTATACAATTGCAACCAGACATCCCTGCTTTATACTTGAATCCTCTCGCTATGAAGAGCAACATGCTCTATGTCTCCCTCACCACCAGTTGCATTTGCATGTTTCCTTTCACTGACTGGTGTGCAAAGTTACCCAGGTCTTGTTGCGCCTCCCCATTTCCCAATAGACATAGACATAGACATAGACATGGATGATTATAGCGCAGTACAGGCCCTACGGCCCTCGATGTTGCGTCGACCTGTGAAACCAATCTGAAGCCCATCTAACCTACACTATTCCATTATCATCCATATGTTTATCCAATTTAACACTATTCAGAAATAATATGACTCATTTTATCTGAAAAATTGAATCTGGAAGTTTTGATTGTGTTCTCTTTCTTCTAAATGCTCTCTTGTCCTCCTTAAATCTCTTGAGGTAAACCATCCAACCATAATCACAGGAGCCTATTTTATCATGCTTTCTCCCATTGTCTTGCTGTACCAATTACAGATAATAGCATTTATGATCACTTCTTTGAGTCGTTTACCACCCACAACACCCACACCTCCCCAATACCTTCCACAGGTCAACACCACCTCCTTCTGTGTAAGGAAGTAATACCATTCAATTCACTCACAACCATACTTTCAAATCCTCAATTTTTAGTCTTTGGTGCTCTATTTACCATAATGTGATAGATAGCATTTATTTAATTGACTGCACCTTCATGCCTATGATTCATGCACCATTCTCTGTCACCTTGGATATTCTCCTTATACAGCTCAGATCTGTTACCTTATATCCAAAGGCCACAATCTTGAAAGGATGTGATGAACAACTTTAGCCTCCACAGTCAGATCTGATTGGACCATTTAAAACGCTGTTGGATCCAATTCTCATGAGCCAGGACTGCTCTTTTTTTTGAAATGAAAATCCCTAAAGCAAAAGAAATCTTAACTTCTTTTCCCCATCAAAAATCGTCTTCCCAAATCCCTGTCCCTTGAACCCTCCACTCTCACCTTCAACAAGTGAGAAATATCCCTGGACTTCTTTGTCACTGAATTGAGACATTTCAATCAGCTGCCTCTGCTGTATTCTCCAGTCTACTAATCCAGGTGGCCAAATATCCTTTAATGGTAAGAGATAACAAGGTGTACAGCTGGATGAACACAGCAGGCCAAGCAGCATCAGAAGAGCAGGAAGGCTGACGTTTCGGGCCTAGACCCAAACCTCGTTATCTCAGATTCTCCAGCATCTGCAGTTCCTACTACCTCTGAAACATCCTTTAATGGTCCTTGCTTTAAAGCTGAACTCACCTTTTTGAGTTTCTCTCCTATCTTCCGGTCTCTCTCTGAGACCAACTTGCCTTTCAGGCCCAAATCCTATTCCGTCAATCTTTTTCTCACTATGGTGCTGGCTATTCAACTCTATTCTTGGGTCCCATGTTAATCAATATTATAAATTGTTCTTTCTTTTCAGGTTATGTCCCTATCTCCTTTAAATCTTCCAATATTACCCCTTTCAAAAAGCCATGCCTGCAAAACTACCAAAACAGCTCTTATCAAAGTCACAATTAAAATTATAGAATCACTGAATCCTTACAGTGTGGAAGGAGGCCATTAGGCCCATGAAGTCTGCACTGGCCCTTTGAAACACATCCTACCCAGACCCACCCCTTCTTGGTGACTCCACGTTTAGCATGGCCAATCCACCTAACCTGCACATCTTCGGACTTGGGAGGAAACTGGAGCACCTAGTGGAAACCCATATTGACACAGGGAGAACGTGCAAACTCCACATAGACAGTCACTCAAGGCTGGAATCAAACCCAGGTCCTGGCGCTGAGAAGGAGCAATGCTAGCCACTGAGCCATCATGCTGCATTGGTTAGCATCCAACATGACTGTGATAAGGTAAATTTCCTCTCTTCCTAAATCTGTCTGCAACCTTTGAGATAATTGATCACATCATCTTCCTTTGAGTCGCTCCAGTGTCGGTCATCTGGGTTGAACTGCTCTCACCTGGTTCCATCCTTAAATATTTAATTATCCCAGAAAATCCCTTGCAATGGATCCTTTTCAAATTCCATAGTTAGCTCTTGTGTTTCTCAAGGATTGATTCATGGGCCCCTCCTATTTCTCTTCTAAATGCTACTACTCAGTAACATTTACATACACTGTATGCTGGAGGTCATTCAAAGTCTCTGCTGATTGTGTTTTAATTCAGAGAAGATCGATTTTGATATCATTTATAATGCTCACTGACCCTCACCAGCTCCTAGTTAAACAATATCTTGATATTAAAACTCCCATCCTTGTTTACAAGCCCCTTGAAGGCCTTGCCACTCCCAGTCTCTGTAATCACTTCCAGCTCCACACTTTGAGATATCTACTGTCCTCTAATTCTGGCTATTTATGCATTTCCATTATGAATTTCTCCGCCATTAGTGGTCATGCCTTCAGTTAACGAGGCTCCAAACTTTGAAATTCCTTCAATATACCTCACCACCTCACTTTTCTTGTGTAAGATGTTCCTTAAATAAAACGCTTTGACTCAGGTTTTTGCCATCCGACCTAACAGCTCCTTGCATTATTTGGTGTCATCCTTGGTTCTATATTGCTTCTAATCAACACTTTGCTATTTTTGGACCAATAATTTCTACTGGGCAAATATGGATTTTGGCAAGTCACTCCTTCCATTAAATCTCCATTCAGATACAATCTATTTTACTACACTGACCTGTTTTTACTACTCTTACCAACAAGAGATTCCAAGAACCATGACTATGATCAGTCTGTGTGATAGCAGAAGTTGTTCAAGTGTTCTTAGAAGTATTTTGAAGCTACTTAAACAGCAAAGAAAAATCTAATATTCTGAGGAAGGGTCATTGGACCCGAAACATTAACTCTGATTTCTCTCCACAGATGCTGCCAAACCTGCTGAGTTTTTCTGTTTTTGTTTCTAATTTACAGCGTCCATAGTTCCTTCAGTTTTTGTTAAAGGAACAGCATATTCTTATCTAAGCAATATGCCTCTAAAAATTGTACACTTTTACTGAAAACAATACGGTTTCCCTTAACCATAATTGGAAATAGCTGCTTTGCGGTTTGTCTTTTTCACAATTTATTGCCAGGAACAGAAACTGAATGAAAGCAATGTGGATTGAGATGGAAATGGCACACTCCACTTACATATATTATGATGCTCTGACATCAACGACCATGGTATACTCTGTGGAGTCTGGTGTACAGACACTTTCTCACTGTTCTTAGCATCATTGCTCTGCCATTTTCAATCATTGATTTTTCTTATATTCACATATGGAATGTGGACATCGCTGGCTGGCCAGCAATTTATTGCCTATCCCTAGGTGCCCTTGAAAAAGTGGTGGTCAACTGCCTTCTTGAACTGCTGCAGTCCACATCTCATTGGGTAAAAGCTCCCAGACTTATATGTTTGCAAAGGGGTATGTCCCTTATTTTGTTGACTAACAACAAATATTTCAGCCTCCTGTGATTCCAATGCAGCAGTTTCATTCCTTTAAAAATTCCAAAAAATACAACGATGCTGGAAAACCAATGCACTTATAGGTGTCTGCATAGAGGAATACATGGTTTGTGATTCTCTTTGATGCACATTCTTACTTTTGAAGTTTGTACAATTGTATACAGACATAATAATCACTTCTATGTGTCAGCAAAGTTAAAGCCATTCAGACATGAAAAAATAAATATGCAAATTAATTTACTTACAAAAGTGCTGTTTTCCAGCAATACAGTAGTTTCATTTGTAACTATATTCAGTTTGATCACATGCCCATCTCTGGTCCGATATACCACTTCTGCATCTATCAAGAGAATGCAAAGCAATTCAGATTTTTGTTTTTAACAACACATCTTAATTACAAATTGAAATGGGACATCAGTTTCATATAGAATGAAGAAAAGGATTTACAAACAGCTTGTTATAAATACACAACAGACTATTAGCATTTGAAAGAAGAAACACAGAGACCATTCAGATCTTTCGATAGTCTTAGAAATTATTTTCACTCAGAACTTTAACCCATCTTTGCTCTTTGCAGATGTTACTAGATGAACTGTATATTCTCAGAAGTTCCCATTTTTGAAGATCAATTTTAGATTGGGACGAATCAATTTAAAGTCTAAGAATTCTTGAAAAAAAAACACAAAGATTATCTATACGCTAATTCCTTTCCATCAATGCAATATATAACTTCAAAATAACTTTGTGCATTTTTATGATTTGGCCTTTAATCACTAAGCAAAAATCAACATTTTGTGAATTATCTACTGTTAACTGCAATTTAGAAAAAAAGCGAGACATCTATTTCTTACAAAAACTTAACAGTATTCAAGTGACCAACAGATGACTTCATCCATTTTTATGTTCTTACTTGATGTTTATTTTAGTTAGGTATTTATCCAGTTTCTGTTCAAAAGAAACAATTACTGTTGGCAGGGACCTGTTCCATAAATCTAACATTTCATGGGTGAGATAGAGACAATTAAGTTCCTTTACTCAATATCTTTCCATATTTCCAGCTGATGTACATTGATACTGAAACAAAATATAACATGAAAAATGAACATTGTTCTGATGCCCTTTATTTTATCACTGCCATATTAAGCAAATATTACTAAACAATGTTAATAATGTATGCACTAACACATATTGCTTTTTTTTTGTGTGATTGTATACTTATGTCACCCCTTTCTGGCTGGTTCAATGTTCTTTTTGTAAAACAAGTCACCAATTTTTTTTTTATTCATTCATGGGACATAGGTGATGCTGTGAGGCTAGCATTTCTTGTTTATCCTAATTGCCTTTGAACTGTGTGGCTTGCTAGGCCATTTCTAGTGACAGCTAAGAGTCATAGGTTCATAGAGATGTACAGCACAGAAACAAACCCTTTGGTCCAACTTGTCCATGCCAAGAAAGCCCAATTTAATGTAGTTGCATTTGCCACAATGCCTTGAGTTTGAAGTCACATGCAGGCCAATTCAGGTAAAAAAGGCATTTGTCCTTCCCTACAACGAACAATATTAGTTGTTATGGTCACCATAACTGAGAATAACTTTATAGTCCCAATTTATTATTTGAATTTATATTCCACCATCTGCCATGGTGGAATTTTAGCCCATGTCTCCGGAAGAGTTCTGAAGAAAGGTCTCTGGATCTGAAACGTTAACTCTCATTTCTCTCCAATGATGCTGCCAGACCTTTTCTATAAATTTCTGTTTTTGTTTCAGATTTCCAGCACCCTCAATTCTTTCTTTCTTTTTCCCCTGGAAAAGTAGCCTGGGCCTCAAGGTTACTCATCCAGTGCCATTACTGCTACATTACCATCTCCCTCTAAAGGAATTATCTCACATTTCAGAATGTTAATGCTTGTCATATAGAACATGCAAACAGGCACTAGGCCAAAACAATCCACTGCTGCTGCTATAAGAGCTTAACTTTCCATAGTCTACGAGCAGAATGAAGAACAAACATCTTAACTATACCCATTTAACTTTTGGATCTGTCTCTCATAGATCCAACATTTTCTAAATTCCATTGTCACAAGTAGCGCCTTTAGTTGGAAGCCACAACTCTGTCACTTCTTGCACCTCATGATCTACAACCCACATTTGTCTTTGCACTTCTCACTTCTCACCTTCATTTGGATCCACTCTTCTGCTTATCCCTGGGTGTCTATTCATTGCTCACATTCAGCTCCATAAAATATGTATGATTGCTGCTAAGTAAAAGGTGTTCTGTTCTTTTATTTCTCTTTCCTGTACATTTATTATATTAAATCATATTGACTTAAGTTAGGGTGACATTACACAATTATCAACAGATCAGTTCTTGTCAAGTTATTTGACTTTAGGGGCAACACATTTGTCTATTTCTGTTTACATGTGTACCTGCCAGCTGCTGAATATTCCACTTGCCCCCTAACTACACTTACACTCATTCAGGAATACACTAAATGCTATTTAAATACCCTGAAGATTTTCAGGTTGGTAGGTAATGAAGGAAGATCTACGGGAATATGCCAGCTATAGCTGTAAAATGTAGGCATTGCTTGGATTCAAAAAACAAAAGAACAAAAGAGAAGTGCAGCACAGGGGCAGGCCCTTTGGACCTCCAAGCTTGTGCTGATCATCATGCCCTAACTAATCCAAAAAAAAACCTTCTGCCCTTATGCAGTTCATATCCCCCCATTCCCTCCCTATTCATGTAACCATCCAAATGCCTCTTAAATGTCCCCAACCTGCCTGCTTCCACCGCCTCTTTGGCAGTGCGTTCTAGGCTCATCCCACTTTCTACATGAAAAACTTCCGTTACAAACCTCCCTTAAACTTTCACGCACCACCCTGCTCCCTAGCCAACATCTCTGTCTCCGGTTTGATGCAGTGTTCCAGTGAAGCTCAATGCAAGCTGGAAGAACAACACCTCACTTTCTGCTTGGGAACCCTGCAGCCCTCCAGACTCAATATCGAGTTCAACAATTTTAGGGCCTAAACTCTCCCACGTCCCAGCCTCCTACTCCACACACCCGGCTTTGTTATCACATAGCCTGCCATTACACACTACTTGTTGTTAGTCACTAACAGTCCCCTTTAACAACCATTCACCCTTTCAGCCTGACTGTTATCAATTCCTTGGTCCAACTGTTTTTCTCTCTCTTTAGGCTCTATCCTATTGTTTACTCCCTACCCTACGCACCTCCCTATTTTCTGCACATAAACTGACATTTTCCCAGCCACCATCAGTTCTGAGGAAGGGTCACCGGACCCGAAATGTTAACTCTGTTTTTTCCTTCACAGATGCTGCCAGGCCTGCTGAGCTTTTCCAGAAACTTTGTTTCTGCCCCTTAAACTTTCCCCCTCTCACCTTGAACCCGTGCCCCTCATAATTGAAACTTCAAGCCCTGAAAAAAGTGTTTGACTATCCACCATATTTATGCCTCTCATAATTTGTAGACCTCTATCAGGTCTCCTCAGCTGCCATTTTTCCAGTAAAAACAATCCTAGTCTTTTTAACCTTTCCTCATATCCAATGCCCTTGAGAGCAGGCAACATCCTGGTGAACCTTCTCTGCACTCTCTCCAAAGCTTCCACATCCTTCTGGTAATGTGGTGACCAAAACTGCACATAATACTCCAAATGCGGCCTAACAAGGGTTTTATATAGCTGCAATACGGTTTGCCAGCTCTTGTAACTCCATACCGCAGCTGATGAAGGCAAGCATGCCCAATGCCTTCTTAATCACTTGGCCACCTGTGTGCCACTTTCAGGGAACTGTGGACTCGCATGCCCAGATCCATCTGTATGTTAATGTTCCTAAGGCCTCTGCCATTTACAGTATAATTCACACCTAAATTTGATCCTCCAAAATGCATCACCTCGTATTTGTCTAAATTAAATTCCATCTGCTATTTCTGTGCCCAAGTCACCAATCTATCTATATCCTGTTTTATCCTTTCACAATCGTTGGCACTATCAGCAACACACCAAGCTTCATGTCATCTGCAAACTTGCTAATCACACCATACCCATTTTCTTCCAGATCATGTATATATACTACAAACAACAGAGGACCTAAGACTGATTTCTGTGGAACACCACTGGTGACCAGCCTCCATTCTGGAAAAAATCCTTCCACCGATACCCTCTGTCTTCCATGACCAAGCTAGTTTTGCATCCATCTAGCCAGCCCACCCTGAATCCCATGTGATTTTAGTTTTTGTACCAATCTGCCATTTGGGACTTTATCAAAGGGCCTTCCCCAACTAAGCACCCTCTCCCAATGGCCACTCTTGTTCTTGTCCTTGACTACTCAGAATCTTATGGTGTTATGGTCACTAAGCCCAAAATGCTCTCCTACTTATACATCAATCACATGCCCTGGCTCATTCCCTAATTCCAAGTCTAATATGGCCTCCTCTCTGGTAGGATTGTGAATGTACTGTCTTAAAAAGCCCTCCTGGATATATCTACCATCCGAGCCCTTGGCTCCAAGAAGGTCCCAGTCAATGAGAGGAAAGTTGCAGTCATCCACCACAACCATCCTGCTTTTATTTTTCACATCTTTCCAGTATCTGACTACATATCTGCACTTCTGTCTTCCGAGGGGTGTTGGGAGGTCTACAGTAAACTCCCAATATTGTCATTTCACCCTTCCTATTCCTGAGCTACACCCATAATGCCTCACTGCAAGATCTCTCCGCTGCATCCTCCCTTAACACAATTGTGATGTGATCCTTAATCAGCAAAACAACTCCCCCACCCCTTTTGTTTCCCTTTCTGTCCTGTCTAAAACAGTGATATCCTGGAATGTTAAGCTGCCAGTCCTGTCCCTTCTTTAATCATGTCTCTGAAATGACAATAATATCATAATCCCATGCAGTAATCCATGCTCTTAGCCCATCTCTTACCTGCTATGCTTCTTGCATTGAAGTAAATGCACTCCAGACCTCCAATCCCTCTAAGCCCCATGACTTTCCTCTGACTGCTCTTACTCTGCACTATGCATATCTCAGTCTGTCGTTTGTCCCAAGTCCCTGCATCTACTGGTCTGTTGTTCTGATTCCCATCCCCCGCTACACTAGTTCAAATCCTTCCAAAGACCTCGAGCAAACCTCTGCGCAGGATATTGGTGCCCCTCTCGTTCAGGTGCAACCCATCCTTCTTGTACAGGTCCCACCTTCCTGAGAAGACATCCTAATGATCCATATATCTAAAGCCCTTCCTCCTTTCTATAGAATCCCTACCGTGTGGAAACAGGCCCTTTGGCCCAACGAGTCCACACCGACCCTCAGAGCATCCCACCCAGACCGATCCCCCTGTAACCCACCTAATCTACACATCCCTAAACACTATGGGCAATTTAGCACAGCCAACCCGCCTAGCCTGCACATCTTTGGACTCTGGGAGGAAACCGGACGACCCAGAGGAAACCCACACAGACACGGGGAGAATGTGCAAACTCCACACAGACAGTTGCCCAAGGGTGGAATCGAACCCAGATCCCTGGTGCTGTGAGGCAGCAGTGCTAACCACTGAACCACCGTGCCTCCCCAATACCAGCTCTATAGCCACGTGTTCAACTGCAATCTCTGTTCCAAGACTCCCTAGCCTGTGGCATGGGTAGTAATCCTGCGATTACTGCCCTGGACGTCCTGCTTTTTAGCTCCCTACCTAACTCCTCAAATTGTCTTTGCAGGATCTTTGCAGGTCCTCTTCCTTCTTCTTATCTGTGTCATTTGTGCCAATGTGAACAATTACTTCTGTCTGTTTTCCCTCTCATTTCAGGATGTCTTATATCTGCTCAGAGACATCCAGGTTCCTGGCACCAGGGAGGCAACACACCATCCTAGAGTCTTGTTCACAGCCACAGAAACGTCTATCTGTGCCCCTGACTATCGAGTCACCTCCTACTATTGCTTGCCTAGACTTTTTCACACCCTGCCCTACAGCAGAACCAGTTGCAGTGCCACAGGCCTGGCTGCTGCTTGTATGATCTCCTGAGAGGCTACTTTCCCCCAACAGTATCCAAAACGGTATACCTGTTGGAGATGGGAGTAGCCACAGGAGACTCCTGAACTACTGGCCTGCCTCTCCTGGCAGTCACCCATCTATCTGTCTGAACCTGTTAGGTGGCCACTTCCCTGAAGGTAGTACCTATCCCTCTCTCTGCACCCTGTATACACCACAGTGTGTTCAGCTGCTTCTCCAACCTAACCACGCAGTCTATGAGGAGTTGCAGCCGGTCACACTTCCTGCAGATGTTGTCAGGGGCACTAGACTGCTCCTCATTTCCCACATCCATCTGCCATCTCCGCCCTGGATGATCCTGTGCTATCGGGAAGGATTCCACAAACAAGGCCACTCCACATCCGTGAAGAGACCCAGTTTGGAAGTCTGGGCCAGAAATGCAAAACTCTGTCTCAGTGTAAAAGAAAGCAGAGTGGCAATTCAAGTGAGCATAATAATGTCTCTCTACTTCCTCAAGATGCTAAGGACTCTTAACAATTTTTATAGATAGACCACAGAAAGCACCCTGCCTGGATGCATCACAGTATGGTACAGCAACTGCTCTTCCCAAGACTGCAAGAAACTACAGAGAATCGTGAACATAGCCCAGTCTATCACGCAAACCAGCTCTCCATCCATTGACTCCATCTATACTTCCCACTGCCTCAGGAAAGCAATGAATGTAATCGAAGACCCCTCCCAACCTGGTTATTGTCTCATCAACCCTCTTCCATCAGGCAGGAGAAATAAAAGTTTGAATATACTTATGAATAGGTTCAAGAACAGCTTCTTCCTCCATGTACCAGACTTTTGAAGGGACCTCTTTGCGGCTGTAAAACTGTATTCTGCACTCAGTTCTGCTACCCTGATGCATTTTGTATGGTACGATCTGCCTGTATAGCACACAAAACAACACTTTTCACTGTATCTCATACACATGGCAATAAAATCAATCAATCAATGGCTATTGCTACTGCTCAGAATATTTGTCTCATTGATGAGCCATCAGAGTGATCAGTTTCACTGTATGCCAGGAAAGAAAATAGCAATCATTTGGTGACATTTAACAAAATATTCATTTTCATCAAAGGAGAATAAGAATTTTGCAACAACAAATTAATGTAAATTAGCGAAATCATTTAGTTCTAATTTTCCCGTGAAAAACTGCATCAGGATGACATGGTGTATTTGAAGCACAAGAAGTTACCAAGCAGTTAGGGAAGCAAATGTACTGTTGGTGTTGACTTCAATGGGATTGAATATACAAGCTTGGAGGTCTTGCTACAGCTGTACAGAGCCTTGGTGAGACCATATGGAGAGTACTGCATACTAAAGAAGTTATAAGCTTGCATTGTAAGCAGTTCAGTAAAGGTATACCAGTCTAAATCCTTGGATGAAAGGGCTGTCTTATGAGGAAACGTTGAGCACATTCAGTCCATGTTCATTGAGTTTGGAAAAATTAGAGATAATTTTATTGAAACATGATAGACTCTGAGGGGGGTTTACAGAGTGAATTTTAAGACCATAAGACCATAAGACATAGGAGCAGAAATTAGGCCATTTGGCCTATCAAGTCTGCTCCGCCATTCAATCGTGGCTGATAAGTTATTCAACCCCATTCCCCCGCTTTCTCCCAGTAACCTTTGATTGCCTTGATAATCAAGACACTATCTATCTCAGTCTTAAATGTACTCAATGACCTGGCTTCCATAGCCTTCTGTGGCATTGAATTCCATAGATTCACCACTCTTGGGCTGAAGAAGTTTCTCCTTATCTCCGTTCTAAGGCTGTGCCCTTGGCTCCTAGTCTCGCCTACAAATGAAAACATCTTCCCAACATCCACTGTCCAGGCCATTCAGTATTCTGTAAGTTTCAATTAGATCCCCCCTCATCCTTCTAAACTCCAATGAGTATAGCTCCAGAGTCTTCAAACATTCCTCAAATTTTGAGGGATAGTGGGGCCAGACCAAATGTAAAGGCCAAAATGACATTAGCCATTATTTTGCAAATGGTGGAGCAGGTATGAGGGACACAATAGCCTAATTCTGCTCATATTTCTTATTATCTTACAATGCAAATTTAGCTATTTTTGAAGCAAGTTTTGTGTTTCAAAACTCAACACATTTAAATGCTCATCTCTGTAACTTTTGAGGTCTTGTAAATTTTTAATCAGCATTTTATTCCTCACTATAATGTTGGAAATGATTGGGATTCAATATATGCATTGATTTACTAGGTTTAGTTTGTAGATAGGTACAAATTCAAATAACTGGTCGGCATGGACGCGTTGGACCGAAGGATCTGTTTCTGTGCTGTATATCTCTATGACTCTAAGAATATTTAAATAATACATGGAAGTCAGCTGGAGGTTGAGTAAGTAAATCACACTAATGAATTTCAAAATTCACCATATCATACTTTCTTTGCACACGAATCTGCAGTGAATGCTATAAAATGCTGGTAACAGGAAAGACTCCTTTGATACAACATTTCAATAAAGAAGGATTAAAATAGTTTATTCTATATTTTCATATGACATGTTATTCCTCTCCTGTAGAATACATGTAAATGTCTGTTCAACAGTGGTATAATGACTGCACATCTTGTTTAATGAAGGAAATTATTGTCTAATAAGTGGTGTAGATATTTCTATTTTCTTCTGATAGTTTTCCAATTTAACTGCTCAAATACTTAATAGTGTAAAGCAATCATCCTGTGTTCACACTAATGAATTGTTCATCTCTTTTGAGCTAGTTGTCTTTTCACAGAATTCATTATGAAAACTGACAGTCAAATTCCTGATTTCTTTCTCTCTGCCACGTTTCACACAATTTCAAATTTCACATTATTCCAGGTAGCTGAAAATAGTGATAACAAAGTTAGCTATTGTTTCCCTCTCTCTGTAGACTTGTTAGATAGTTTTCAATCTTCTAGAATGCTTGCTCAGGAGAAATAACAAAATCATTGCTGAAAAATAGATCGACCTGTCAGCTTGGCCTGATTGGATTTGCTTCCTAGAATTTGAAAGGTCTTTTACTGTAAATATTTACTTTAGTCCCTAGCCTTTTTTTCTGAAGTAAGCAGTTTAGATTGACGCAAAAATGTCGTCCAAAGCATATATATCTCCAAAGAATTTAGAACAGCCTAAGCAATCCCCACAGTTTAGTAGAATTCAGCTACATGAGAAAAAAAAGGCACCTATGGCATTCTGGTGGTCACATCCTTCCTTACACCACAGGTAGAAGTACTCGCCACTTCCAAGATCTCCCAGGATTCCCAGTGCCGGCATTCCCTTTAATGTTCTAATCTGCATCCAATCAAGTGCTGCAAGTTAGGAGATGCCCCCATCTCTGTGCATGTAATTGAGGGAAACCAAAAACAGTTCCCAGGTCACATAAGTAGGATGGCTGAAATTCCATTGCACATTTGTATATTTATTGCTCTTTAAGAACAAAACTACACACCTTACCAGTCCTAGCCTCATCTGATCTTTTTCCAGTGTCTAGTGTAGCCCAACATCCTCTCATTACTCAATGCAGGATCATAATAGGAAAGCCTTCAAACATTACAAGACACTGGCTTTTATTCAGTAACAACACAAAGAAACAATAAATAAGTGGAAGCCGTATTTGACTATGACAATAGGCAGAGACTGCTTGCATTTCAATCAACAGCAAATTTACAGTAAATGAGTAATCACTGCACCCAATTCCCACCTCCTGCCAATGATGTCCATTGGCGTCCTATCTGTGTTGTTGTGCTGAACAGTGCAGTGCTCGAACATGGTGAAGGTAATGTTCTTCTTGCCCAAAGTCCTCGTCCTTCTGCTTGAAAGACTGTCTAACCTCTTCATCATCCATCACATCATTTCATTGCCTGCTCCAGATGTGCAGAGCACAGCACACAAGTGTTATGCAGTACACACTTCCTACATTGCAAGCTTCTTTGCTGGCCGATCCAAGCAGCAGAACCTCACCTTCAGCAGGCCCTGGTCAGAGGATGGGCTGCGCTTTATCTGCACTCTGCCTTAGTCAGGAGGATCAATAACAGTGTCATCAAATATGTCTGCGGACTGTAGCCCTTTTCTCCCAGTAACCATCCTTATCAGGCATCTGGCCCTTGAAATGCAGCAGAAATATGAAAGTGTGCAAGGGTATATACATCGTCCAGCTCCAGGGAACTTGAGGCTTGTTTCTAAATTGTGGTACTGATGATCTCAAATGACTTGCTCACTGATGGAATTGAACACTTTCCTACTGAAGAACACAGCCATTTGGTGATAAAGTGTTTTCAGTGAAACATATATACAACCTTTAGGACCCTGCACTGTGGAAATTCAACTATTTTGAGAAAGCCTACTGCGCAGGCTGCAGCATTGATCTTCTTCTGGGAAATGAGATAAAGGGGTATGTTCTGTCACAGTTTCCATTGGTAACAGCCTTTATACCTTTATGGGGAAAGGGTTTTGAAATCCCACACTGGTCCCTACTAGCTTCTTGGAAGCAGGCAGTTGCGTAAAGGTTTAGTGCAGCTATCACCCTGACACATTGGTAATTATTTAGTAATACTAATTTTTTACACGGTTATAAATTTGAAAATGCACATAAATTTACCTGAAGATGTCTCCTTTTCTTTATTTGTTCTTGAATGTGGGCTTTGTTGGATAGGCCAGGATTTATTGTCTGTCGCTACTTGCCCCTGAGAAGGTGATGGAAATCTGCCTTCTTGAACTGTAGTCTATTTCACAGAATCATAGAAACCCTGTAGTGTGGAAGCAGGCTGTTTGGCCCATTGAACAACACCAACCCTCCGAAGACCATCCCAGCCCCAGCCACACCCACACACACGCCCCCACCACTATCCCTGTAACCCTGAATTTCCCATGAGTATGCCACCTAGCCTGCACATCCCTGGACACAATGGGCAATTTGGGACGGCCAAACCGCTTAACATCTATGGACTGTGGGAGGAAACTGGAGCACCCAGAGGAAGCTAATGTAGACACTTAGAGAAAGTACAAACTCCATACAGACAGTCGCCTGAGACTGGTGACCCTTCCTCAGAAGTTCCCTGTCCCTTAATTCCCAATTCCCTGCCACAGCTGACCCACTGTCTCTGCCTGATCCTGTCCCACTGAGCTTATCTCTGCTTACCTTGACTCCGCTTTTTCCCCCAAGTCCATGAACTCCCACCTATGTCCAGGACACCACTCATGCCCTCAATCTCCTCCAAGACTTCCAATTCCCTGGCCCCCAACACTGCATCTTCACTATGGACGTCCAATCCCTGTACACTCGTATCCCCCATGCGGATGGCCTAAAAGCTCTCCGCTTCTTTGTCTCCCACAGGCCCAACCAGTCACCCTCCACCGACAGCCTTATCCTCCTAACCGAACTCGTCCTTACCCTTAACAACTTCTCCTTCAACTCCTCCCACTTCCTACAGACTAATGGGGTGGCCATGGGTACTCGCATGGGCCCAAGCTATGCCTGCCTCTTCGTAGAATATGTGGAACAGTCCCTCTTCCGCTCTAATACTGGTACTATGCCCCAGGTCTTCCTCTGCTACATTGACGACTGTATCGGTGCTGCCTTGTGCTACCACGAGGTGCTTGAACAGTTCATCAACTTTATTAACACCTTTCACCCCAACGTCAAATTCACCTGGGCCATATTCAATACTTCCTCTCCTTCCTGGGCCTCTCTGTCTCCATCTCTGTTGACCGCTTCGAAACTGACATCTATTTTAAGCCCACTGACTCCTACAGCTACCTGGACTACACCTCTTCTCACCCACCTTCCTGCAAGAATGCAATCCCCTACTCCCAATTTCGCCACCTCCACTGCGTCTGCTCGCAAGATGGGGCATTCCACTCCCGCACGTCCCAGATGTCTTCCTATTTCAAGTACTGTAACATCCCTTGACAGTGATCAAAAATGCTCTCAACCTCTCTTGCGTTTCCCACGCCTCTGCCCTCACACCCCCTCCCCCCAACAAAAACAAAGAGAGAACTCCCCTTGTCCTCACATATCACCCCACTAACCTCCGGATTCAACGTACCATTCTCCGCCACTTCCGCCACCTACAATCTGACCCCACAACCAAAGGTACACTTCACTCCTCACCCCGATCCACCTTTTGTAGGGACCGCTGTCTCCACGACTCTCTCGTCTGCTTCACACTCCCCACTAGCCCCACTACCCCCAGCATCTTTCCCTGCAACAGCAGGACGTGCTACACCTGCCACTACACCTCCCCCCTCACCTTCACCCAAGGCACAGAACAAACCTTCCACATTAGACATTATGCCTGCACATCCATCAACTTGGTCTACTGTATCCACTGCTCCTGATGTGGCCTTCTCTATATTGGTGAGCCCAAGCATAGACTCAGAGACCATTTTATAGAGCATCTGCGCTCTGTGCACGACAAACAACAACACCTTCCGGCCGTCAGCCATTTCACCTCCTACTCCTTCTCCCTGGGTGACATGTCCATCCTGGGCCTCCTCCAGTATCACAATGATGCCACCCGCAAATTGGAGGTGCAACAGCTCATATTCCACCTTGGGAGCTTGCAGCCTGATGGTCTAAACATAGAATTCATCAGTTTTAAAATCTCCCCATCCCTGGTCTCATCCGATGTCCAAGCCTCCTTCTCATTCCTGCCTCCTTGACCTGAGACAACTTGAGCATCTTCTCTCCCATCTACCTGCCCCTCCGATCCCACTGACCAATTCCCACCACTCCCTACTGCACTCACCTATCACCATCCCACCTACCTTCCCCAGCCCGACCCCTCCTCTCTCTATGTATTTCTGAGCTCACTTCCCCCTCCCCATTTCTGAAGAAGTGTCCTGACCGGAAATGTCAAGTTTCCTGCTCCCCTGGTGCTGCCTGGCCTGCTGTGTTCTTCCAGCTTCATACTTTGTTACCTCTGACTCCAGTATTTGCATTTCTTGCTATCTCTTAGTGAGCCAGATTTTTTTTTACCGACAATTGACAATGGTTTCATGGTCATCATAAGACCTCTAACTCCTGATTCTTTATTGGGTTCAACTTGCACCACCTGCCTTGGCCAGATTCAAACCTGAGCTCCCAGAACATTAGTTTGGTTTCTGCATTAACAGTCCAGTGATAATACCACTCGGCCGTCACGGCCCCTTCCTAATGTGCTATGTTGCTTCATAACTAAATCTACTAGAATACTCAGAGTAGCACAGGTCTGACTTTATGGTGTTCCTTATGTGACATTTCAAATAGGCCGATACAAACAAAATACATTTATACAAAAACACAAATAGTGAACGACTGATCCTTTAATGTAATAGTCAGTCATATACTCCCATGATTCATTTCTAGTTTTTTTTGCTAAATTCAGCCCTAACAGGTTTGGCATAAGTTTTTCAATGCCTTTAAGATAAAGAAACGGAAATTGGATCAACCAATGATCACATCACTATCGAAGAAACCCTGCTGCAAGTGTGGTCAGAAACTAGGTGGCCTGTGAGAACATTATTGTTGAGTAACTCACTAAAGTTCACTGTCAATTCACAGATGCCCGACAAAACAAAGTATATCCGACCAATTAATTTCCATCCTGTTTCCTTCTTGAACAAAGGAACAAAAGAAGAAATTTATGATAGAATGTTATATTTTCACCGCATTTACAAAGGGGAAAAGAATCATCTTCATGACCAATTTTGTATCCTTTGCAGCAAAAGAAAACAAATCAGATGTCTCTGTAGTACCAATTTATCATTGCTATGCCATATTATTGGTACAAGTTCGACCATTTCTCCATGTAATTATGATAAACTTCAATTCATTCACTGAGAAACAGAATGGGAAATAGTACACTGGTTTTGAATAGGGTAGTGTTTAGTTCTTCAGCACCAGCAAATAGGAACATAACAATCCATAAGTGGTTCCGGACTCATAATATTTTGTATTTAAAAAGCACTTGAACTGCATTGCAATGATCAGCAGGAACCTTCTCAATACAAATTGCTCAATTATCTTCTTTAAATAGAGTTTTATAGTGAACAGGGTGGGAGGTGAAACCTCATATTTTGGAATAAGCACTTAACCCTCAATAGCGGATGAGTTATCATTTACCTGTTGCCTAACATAGATGTGAGCAGCCAAAAAGTTCGATGAGAAACTATACATAAGTGATTACAGGGGATTCTCATAAAATGTTACTTGTATGGGGTTTTCTTTTCCAGAGGGTGGTAGTTTAACAAGTTACATCCCTTCCTCCCACCATAGCAAGTATCTCTATTTCAAAAATACATTTATTATAAATGGTGGAGGAGAACTATGATTAATATTATTAACTGTGGTGATTATAACGAGGTCAGCCAGGTGGATCTCATTGAATATGCGTTCCCTGAGTGGAGCTGTAAATCTGGTCCGATCAGGGAGCCCTGGCTGACAGTTAAGCACAAGAGTGTTGGAAGTTCTGTTCGCTCTGAGAGCTGGCTATGAGGAAGCTGGAGTAGTGTCAAGCACTATGCACGTGTAAATAAAAGGGTGACTTGTGGACAGGATACGGCCTCAATGAAGTTATTTCAGTTACAATAAGAGAAACAGATAGGCTCCTGAAGAAATTTGCTCGCAACTGTTGTCTTTGAATTGGGATATGCATTTCTGGCATCATATCGTTATTAGGGAAGCTTTACTCATTCAATCTTGCCATTGAAGACTGAGTCCAATATGTGGAAAGAGTGTGCTGTTTTCTCAGGGCAACTTTTTTCTGAAACACTACGTTGGCTTGGTGATTAGCATTGTTGCCTCATAGCGCCAGGGACCCACGTTCGATTCCAGCTTCAGGCAACAGACTATGTGGAGCTTCCTCTTACAGTCCAAAGGTGCACAAGTTAGGTGGATTGGCCCTGCTAAATTGCCCAAAGTGTCGTGGGATATGCAGGTTAGGTGGATTAGCCATGGGAAATGCAGGGTTTACAGGGATGGGCTGGGTCTTGATGGGATGCTCTTCAGAGGGTCAGTGTGGACACAATGGGCTGAATGGCCTACATCCACACTGTAGGGATTCTATGATTCTATAATTCAAATTACATTGGGACAGATGAAAAGCAAAGTGTAATTATTCTGTCTGCTTGTGGACTTGCAGCTTTTTTGTTAATCGGAACCTAACATTTCCTGATGCTCCAGGTACTAAAACCTTTCAAGCGTGGATAGATTTAGTTAAGGAATGTTACGCGCCCAAGCCTCATCTAATCTTGAGATACTATTGGTGTTTCTTGGCAGTTTGAGAAGCAGGGCAGGCTGTGTTGAGATTTTTGATGAAGTTAAGATGGCTGGCAGAGGCATGTGACTTTGGCTTAACCCTTAATGAGGTGCTGAAAGATCATTTGGTATGTGGGATTAATGATTAACCATGCAAAAGCACCTACTAACTGAAGCCCACTGGGTTTCAAACAGGCACTACAACTGGCTTTGTCATTAGAAAATGTGGCAAGTGGAGCACATGAGTTACAGGGTATGCTGATGGAAGTGGGCACCCATGCCAGGCCCATTCAGCATGAATGAAGGGAATTGCATAGCCTCACTCAGTACATTTCCAAAACAGAGGGGCTCTAGGTCAGCCCACAGCAAAAGCCCAAAAAAAAAGCCAAGACCCAGCCAAACAGTTAATATTTTCTTCAGGACCTAGGCTTGGAAACCTTTGTAGTTGCTGTCTATATGCAGTCTTGAGACAGCAAAAGAGTCCCACTGCACCTGAACTATGAAAGACAACTCATAGGCCAGATTCCAGGAGAGGGCACACCCTGGAAAGCCCACCTACATCTAGCTTAAATTGCTTAGCAACATCCAAATCAGAACCAATCAAAATAAACATCTGGTTAAATGGTCACCCAGTTTTAATGGAGGCTGCACATAAGGGCCAATTGTAGGGACTCTTTGATAGTAACAAAGGAATTTAAAGGGAGTATCACTAAATGGAGGGAAAAGAAGTATGAGCCTCCTGAAGAGAACTAAAAGACACTTCAATGTATTAGCAGCCTTTATTAAGGCTGAAGGACAAAATGTTCACTCATGACAGCAGAGGTCGATTGGGTGAGTCTGTTTGAAGGAAAAGGAACAACTGGCAAATGGAAAGCTTTTAGAAGTGTGATATCAAGAATCAACATCAACAGTACATCCCTGTTACGGTGAAGGGAAAAGCTGACAAGTTTAGGGATCCCTGGCTGTTGAGGGATATTGAGATTCTGTTCAGGAAAAAGAAGAAAGCACACATTGTGTGTAAGCTATCAGGCTCAAATGAATCCCTAGATGACTGTAAAAAGTGTAGGAGCACACTTAAGAGGGAAATCAGAAGAGCAAAGAGAGGATACAAGATGGACCTGGCAGATAAGCTTAAAGATAATCCCAAGAGGTTCTATAGCTATATTAAGAGTAAGAGAGTGGCTAGGGAGAGAATAGGTCCCTTTAAAGATGAGCATGGCTGTGTGGAGCCACAAGAGATGGGGGAGATTTTTAATGAATATTTCTCCTCAGTGTTTACTGAGGAGAGATTCATGAATGCTAAGGAAATAAGGAAAACAAGTTGGGGATGTTTTTGACTGCATACACATCACCAGAGAGGAGGTGTTTGCTCCCTTAAAGCGCATTAAGGTGCATAAATCGCCTGGGCCTGATCAAGTTCATCGGCCATTGTGGGAGGCTAGGGAACAAATTGCAGAGAACCTTGCAGAGAGTTTTGTTTCATCTTTAGACACTGGTGAAGTTTCGAAAGATCGGAAGGTGGCTAATGTTGCTCCATTGTTGAGAAAGGTAGCAAAGACAAGCCAGGGAACTACTGGCCAGTGAGCCTGACATCAGTGGTAGGCAAGTTATTGGAGATGATACTGAGGGACAGGATCAACCAACATTTGGATAGTTAAGATCTGACTAGGGATAGTCAGTATAGATTTGTGCACGGAAAGCCATGTCTAACAAATTTTTAGAGTTTTTCAAAGAGGTAACAAAGAGCATAGAAGAGGGTAGGGAAGAGGATGTTATCTGTATGAACTTTAGTAAGGCCTTTGCCAAGTACCACATGGCTGACTAGTCATGAAGATTAGATCGCATGGGATCCAGAGACAGCCCCCTTATTGGATTCAAAATTGGCTCGATGGTAGGAAACACAGGATGATGGTTGAAGGTTGTTTCTCGGACTGAAGTCCTGTGATTAGTGGTGTGCCACAGTGGTCAGTGCTGGGACCTTTTTTATTTGTTATTTACATAAATGATCTGGATATGAATGTACAAGGCATGATTAGTAAATTTGCAGATGATACAAAATTAGAAGGTGTCGTTGATACTGAGGAAGGTTATCAAAAATTACAGAGGAATCTTGTTCTAATGGGGAAGTGGGCTGAGGAGCGGCAAATGCAATTCAATGCGGATAAGTGAGAGATGTTGCGCTTTGGAAAGTCAAACCAAGATAGGACATATACAGTAAATGGTAAGCTCCTGAGCAGTATTGTGGAACAGAAAGACCTAGGAGTATAAGTACATAGTTCAATGAAAGTGGCATGACAGATAGACAGGGCAGTGAAGAAGGCATTTAGAATGCTTGCCTTCATTGGTTGAGGCGTTGAGTATCAGAGTTGGGATGTTCAGTTGCAGTTGCATAAGTCTTTGTTGAGCTGCATTTGGGAGTATTATGTACAGTTTTGGTCACCGTGTTACAAGAAAGAATAGTTAAAACGGAAGTGTGTAAGGAAGATTTACGAGGATGTTGCCAGGACCTAGGCCTGAGTAATAGGGACAGTTTGCCATGACAGGACTTTATTCCTTGGAACGAGTGTGGTGTGATCTTATTGAGGTGTATAAAATCATGAGGGGCATAGATAGGATGAATGCATGTAGCCTTTGTTTTGCCAGAGGTGGGGAGTTGAAAACTAAAGGGCATAGGTTTAAGGTGAGAGGGGATAGATTTCAGATGGACCTGAGGGGCAACATTTTGAGTGGTGCATGCATGGAACTGGGCTGCCAGAAAAAGTGGTTGAGGCAGGTACAAAGGCAACATTTAATAAACACTTGGAACAGGTACATGGATGGGAAGGGTTTAGAGGGACACGGACCAAATATGGTCAACTGTAACTAGCTCACTGGGCACCATGGTCAGCATGGACCAATTTGGACCGAAGGGCCTGTTTCCATGTTGTATTACTCTATGACACTATGACAGGGTGAAGATATAGGCTTGCATCTCATACAAATTCTGTGTGGTTCTTTTGTAATTAATGATAGGGACAGGGGTTGAAGGTTTGCTCGATCTGACCTTCTCATGGGCTATGTTTGGCCTTTGGCATCTGATATTTTTTGGGTTGAAAAATCAACAGCGAGTATAACAGCTAGAAATGAAACGTTTTTATTCCTTACTGCAGGCCAAGCAGAAGAATCAAGACAATAAAACCAACGAGAAACTGGTAGAATTCATTTTGCACTATTCATGCTGCAAACTTGGAGCTAATTTTTAAAAAAATGTCCACGCTAAATAAAGGGCAAATAAACGTACGATTTCAAAGGTAGTTGTACATGCACTGGGTAGAACTTTTTTGAGGAAATAATAAGTATGGTAGATGACAGAAAGATAATGGAAATACACCTCGTGAAAATGTAAGTTTGTTCACCTCGATCAAGGAGCAATACATTGGGGATTAGAAGAGAAATTTAAAGAGTAAAACATTAGGAATAGGGGAGCAACCTGGATTAAAGTGTTTGAAAGGGAGAAAGCAAGAAGAAAACACAGTTTTACTGAGCAAATAAAGACCAAAAGAACTGCGGATGCTGTAAATCAGAAACAAAAACAGAAATTGCTGAAAAATCTCAGCAGTTCTGGCAGCATCTGTGGAGTGAAATCAGGGTTAACATTTTGGGTTGAGTGACTCTTCAGTGTTCTGTTGGGAATGGGTACTGTTGTTACATGGGATTCAGTTCTGTGGTCATGCCATTCACCATGTGCTTCAATGATTTGGAGTTTTGATGTCAGTGGATATTTGATGTGTCATACCAAAATATAAGACATAAACCTCAACATTGACAGAAGGTGGATTCAGGGCGGATTGAGTATGAGTCTTGTGTGAGAACCCCTTGGGGTCTTCAGCATAAGCCTTGGAACAACTTCACACCTCATATTCATTTAACAATCAAGGACACGCTGTCCTTTCAGATGCTTCCAGGAATGCCAAGCCACCCCTTATCGCACACACAATGTCCAGTCTAAATCTAGACGGCAGTTTGAACAAGACATAATTTTTAAAGTGAGGCTTTATTCCCTGCTTTCATCTCTGCTCCTTTTAAAATGTTTCAAATTACAGAAACGTGTGACCTGGAAGGCAACACAAACAAAAAGGTTGACCCATAATTTATTGATACTTCCCTGGAGGTTTTAATTGAAGAAATGAGACAAAGGATAGATGAACTCTTCCGCAGAAGTTACATGAGTATCTCAAAGACTACAGTGAATCAGTCATAGACAGAAATAGCTGAAAGGGCCAATGCCTGCAGCATCACCTCCTGCATCTGTTTTCAAAGTATGAAGAGGTTGCATAACCTTGCAACAGCAAGGGTGAAATAAGCACTAGATTCTCAAATCTACCTGCTTAATAGCAAATCTTCATCTGTTACTGTTGTATTGAACATGTTCTTCATCTATTTAATCACTTTTGTACCTTTCCTATAATCGGGTGCACAAAATTGCACACAAATCTTTTAACTAATTTATTGCAGAGTTCAATATTTTATCCCACCTTATGTATCCTATGCGTCTCTATGCAAAAGTAATTACTCCATATCCTATTTTTTCATGGCCTCAATTACTTCCACTGACACCTTTAATTATCTGTGAATCAACATACCAAGGTCCCTTTGCTTCTCGATTCCTTTATTCTCTTCTGAAATTTCATGAAATCCTTTTCTTAAAATGTAAGCCACAGCTTGGGTCATAAAACACAGGACTCCAGTCTTCTCCTAATCTAACATTCTCTATCAACATAATTGCAATAATTTAAATAATATGCAATAACAATTATTAAATTTATGATAAACTCCCAAAATTACTAATTTTTTTTTGTATTCTTGTCTTTCCTGAAATACTATGCCATGACTCTAAGTCAAATTTCTTAAATCATTTTCTTTCACTCTATAATTACAATGCCTCAACACAACATTATTGATTTTATAATGCACCAGGCTAAGGTAGATAGAAATTCATATTTTTATATACACATATATATATATATGAATTATGTATATGCCTTCCACATTCCCATTCAGTGTGTAACTGTTAGTTTCAGTATTCAACCTGAAAGGTACGTAGATAAAAGGACATAAGGTTGAACATATTTCCTGTCTGTTCTGTAGATTATCGCCATGTCTGTGGGTAATTTGCTGGAGGTGAGGTGCAGTCTTGCAACAAGGAATAAAGGATTTATGAAACAGACAATCTTGTATGACCCTAGTTTCCACTGTAATAGGATTCTGATTGTTCCATTCGGTCAGAAGGCAGCTTGCATGTCATCGTAGACTAGGTAAAGGATGATGAAAAATTTCTTACAAAAGCCAAATTTGAGGAGAATGCATAAGGCTGTGCAGTTGACAAAGTCAAAGGCTTTTTAAAGTGGCTGTTAAAAGGTCGTGTACAGTGATTAGCAGTACTCTTAATACTTGAATTTACAGCAAATGGCTGCGATGCCTCGAAATAGTTGAGTCTGGAAAGAGCTCTTCAACCACTAGGAGGCAGCGACTGAGGAAACAATCCCTGTTGCTGTGGCACACAGCAGGGAAATTTATCACAATCAGACCTGAATATAATCAGAGTGAGCCCTTGAATTCCTGTGCCATGAATCATCTTGACAGAACTGAAGACACCATGCATGTTATTGGTCAGATGTCTGCTGGATTTTCTATGGTCTTTATACTTATTATTTGTTCTTTAAGATGCATCCTGTACTGCTGCCTTTGCTCACCCATAGGACTGCTCTATTTCTCCTGTGCTGTGATGAAATTTCCAGCCTATGAAGGCTCTGCACTTATGTTTAATTAGATCCTGTATCTCTTGGTCATTTTCACCAAACATGTCGCAATGATTGCTAGGAGAAAGATCAATGGTCTTTTCACAGATGTTTGTTAAACCAAAATCATTCTAACCTCAGTTTTAGTATTCTTATGCACACATAGACTCAGAAGTTGAATCCACAATCATTTTTGCCGTTTTTGCCAAAGTATATGAGAAAATGGACCATCAGTAAACACCCAGAAAACTAAGGTCTATTTCAAGCCAACTCTCTCCCCCAGTCATTGAGATGAATGGTGAGATGTTGTAAAATACGGATCACTTCCTATATCTTGGGATCTTTCTCTCAACAAAGTAGAGTTGCAATTTTTGGAAATGAAATTTATGATTGGACATACATTTAAATGTTCATATCCTCACCCTTTGTAAAAATGTTATTAATCTCAATATGCGTGCAATCTTATGCTTTAAAGATATTCCAAAATCTCAGGTACTAACCTTACTGTCAAAACCGTAATGTTCAAAAAAATGTACTGCAAAGTAGACCCACCAAAGTAAGCTTCATTTTTGCTCAGTTCAAATTGTACATCCACAATATCGCTTTCAAAACAGTGTTT
Source organism: Ginglymostoma cirratum (assembly GCA_024137785.1). Classification (NCBI taxonomy): domain Eukaryota; kingdom Metazoa; phylum Chordata; class Chondrichthyes; order Orectolobiformes; family Ginglymostomatidae; genus Ginglymostoma; species Ginglymostoma cirratum. Next base: position 62,721,443 of record JAHRHZ010000144.1, read on the forward strand.
TCCATCAGTTCCAAGATATAAAATCTTGAAATCAATGTTGTTTTGAGGAGGATAACAAGCCTGTAGTACATGTATCTTTCATCACACTACATCATTTTACTTTTGTAAGGAACTGGCCAAACGGAAATAAGGGATGGTAGGAACATGATTGGAGTATATCCTGTGATAAATGATAAGCTACACAAGGTCACTCTCAATAGTCTTCAGGGCACATCACTGTCATCAGTAACAGGATCTGAATGTCCGGGGAGCTGAAAAAAAAATTCCACGATGCTTTATCTGAAAAGTATCATTGCAAATGTAAGAAGTAGGATTTGATATTGAATACAATGCAATGTTGCGTCTACGCGCATCTTAAAATGTTGTTGAATAATGAGTTGCCAGTCTTTGACTACCCAGTAAGGATATAAAAAAAAGATGAACACCAACTTGAGAGTTATCACATTCTTTTTTGCATCTTAACCACAAGACTTTTTTGTTGATGTTCGATCAGCTTTGTTGATCTATCAGATGCATGTAAAAATTAATTCCTGCTAAACCATCTCTCATCTGCTGAAGTTTCTTTTGCACGGATATGCCTCCATCGATACTTTTGTTATGGAATAAACATTATGTATTCTTGTCAGTGAGTTTTGGCGGTTTATTTGGTAGTATAAGAGTTTCAAAATGGAACGTGATATCCTCCATGAGTGTTCACACAACCAAATTTACAATAAGGACAACTGGCAGGTGGTTAAGAATGAGAACACTAGTTTATATTTGCCTCTGCAATCTGGTGTAATGAGAACGGTGATGAGTACCAACAATCCAACCTGACTGAGATCAGTTAACTCAGTGCAGAGCACTATTAAATTTGCCACTTTCCTGGATGGCTCAGCTGCTCTCTGGATAAAATCATTGAGTTGCCACAGAAATATTTTCTTGTACTCAGCAATAGGTTAAACTTCCAGCAAATTCAATGATTTGACTTATCCATCAACATTATCAGTGCATATTTTCTTATATGTGATCTTCTGCTGAACGTTGTCTTTTGTTTACTTGCACTTTATTCAATCAGGCTTTCCATTATGTTCTGGATAGTACTTTTTATGTGGATTTTTACTTCTACCACCTGTTATAATACTAATCCTATTGTTCTCTGCTACCTGCTGTCTTCTATCTTTTAGCTTCTTAATGCATTAATTCACTTGCACAGTAGGTCTGAAACATCTTGGGGATAAACAACTTCTGAACTGAAGAATTTACAAGCTGTGCAATCTCATTAAACCTCATAATAATTAACTTACAGTGCAGTTTCAAATATATTTTATTCTGATTAGGCTCAATGGAGACCATAAATAAACAGTGACATCTCTGTTGCAATGGAATTCAGCCTGAAGAGCTATTCTCTGGTCAGGTTTGAGTTTATCTGCAGCATAGAGATCAAATCTTTCAAATTGCAAAGTGTTATAAAGTGGAGGTTGAGCACCTTTCCTCCACCCCACCCGCCCACCCACCACCCCGAGAACTAAAACCGAAACACCCAAAGAGGAGAACGTTACCCTACAATCTGTAAAAAGAGTGTGAAAAGTGGTATAGAGATAGCAGGAGCTGCAGATGCTGGAGAATCTGAGATAACAAGGTGTAGAGCTGAATGAACACAGCAGGTCAAGCAGCATCAGAGGAGCAGGAAGGCTGACGTTTCAAAACATCTGTGTTCATCCAGCTCTACACCCTGTTATCTCTGAAAAGTGGTTTAACCTGTTTTTCAATGACTTCTAATGGTTAAAAATAATAAATCCTCGACCATCCTTTAAAAAAATCAACAAGTAACAATTCATTTATCTAACAGGGAACAAATTTCCTAAATTATTAACAAAGCTGAATAAATCTCATCTAATTATTAACTATTGCTGAATAAAGTAAGATTCTAATTGTATGCTATTCCAATAAATACAAGTCCCACTTATACAAAATAAATAGAATTTAGTCTCTCGAAATCACAGCCATTTACTTGTCTTCTGGAATGTTCTTTTGCCTTCTCTGTCAATTCTTCTGTCAGGGATGCTTTCTCCGTTGATTCTTTTGTTAGAAACATTGGCTAGTTGTACCATGGGAGCCTTTGTTATTTAGATGGAGGTTTCTGTAATACATAGAAGAGGCTATGCAAGCCAGTGATTTTCTCTTGAGAGCTAAGGGGTGTTAGCTCTGGCAGATGGCAATTAGCTCTCTGGTGTTTGTCCAACTGCCCCCTTCTTATATACCCATGATGACATATCAATATTTCTTACAATAAGATTGGTCCTATGGTGCAAAAACCATCAGATTTAAATGTAATTGGTTTTTGGTATCTAAGTGTTTGGCTCAAACTGATTGGTTAAATTCAAAACCCTGTGGTCTTGGTAAAAACTGCTGTTTGGCCTGCCAACTATAAGGCCTTTTGAAACAAATGTTTCAATTTGAGTGCTCCCTGTGTACTTGGAAACTTTCAAGCTGCTGTTCACCGACATCCATTTTAAATTTCTAAGCACAGAAAAAGCACATCATCTTTTAAGGGGACCACAAAATGCTTTCCTCCCTAGCATTTTATAAACGCAAAATTCTAATTTCCTGCCTTACAATCCACAAGTGCTCTACTCAACTTCACAATATCCCCTTTTAAGAAAAAAAATGAACCATCATTATGAAAAGATGGCTTCAATTTTTCCCTTAAAACCTTAACTTTGTTATATTACTATATCCACAGTTCATTAATCTAGAGTTATACATTTTATACTAATCATGTATACAAATAACATTGAACACTACTGTTTCTATCTTATATAAACATCTTACTTTAAAACTTGTGATAAAGCATCTGCAATAATATTTTCACAACCTGCAACATGTACAATCTGTAAATTAAATGCTTGTCTTATGAGACTCCAATGAAATAATCTGGTGTTCTTGACCTTAAATCTTTCCAGAAACGTCAAAGGATTTTGATTGGTACACACAATTATCTCTGATACATTATTTGCAATGTAAACATTAAAATGTTTTAAGGCCAGTATCAAACTCAATAACTCTTTTTCAATGGCTGAATTTTTTTTCTGGCAGATATTGGGTTTTTCTGAAAAACAACCGATTGGCCTTTCAATTCCACAATCATCCTCCTGTAACAACACAGCTCTAATACCTACATCGCTTGCATTGATTGCATCTTTGAAGGTTTCAAAAAATTTGGCGTGGCTAAAAAAGCCATGATGGTTAACACTGCTTTGAATTTCTCAAATGCCTCCTGGCATTTTTCTGTCCACCGAAATTTCATATTCTTTTTTAACAAATCTGTCAACAGTGCCACGACACTACTGACATTTCCTACAAATTTCCATTAGAACCCAGTCAATTCAAAAAATCGTAGCACTTCTTTCTTCAAGGAACATCTTGGAAATGGCATTTGTCTTCACGTTTCTCAGTGTCATTGATTCATATCCGAGATTGTGCCCTAAGAATGTCACTTCCGCCTTTGCAAATGCTGTTCTTGCCAATTTTATGACCAACTAGGCCTTCTGTGGTGTCTCAAAGAGCTCTGCCAAATGCTCCTTGTGATCTTTCCACAAATGGCTAAAGGTCACAAAATCATCTATGTAGACAGCACAAGTAGTCAATCCTGCAACATCTCTGTTCATAAGCCTTTGAAAAGTGGCTGGTGCATTTTTCATTCCAAACGGTATTACTTTAAATTGATATATCCCACTTGTGGTTACAAAAGCAGGATCTTCTTTTGCTCTTTCCAACAAAGGTACTTGCCAGTAACTGCAAATAAGTCAAACTTTGTGATGGAAGTGTCTTGTTGTACATTTTCCACCCAATTCTTTAGTCTTGGAATTTGGTATGAGTCACATTCGGTCACAGCATTGGAAACCAATACAATCAGTGAACTCTACTCACTTTGACCCATCTCTATGATGTCTTCATGGAGCTCCGCTTCTACTTTCTTCTGAACCTGTGCTGCTTGGAGAGGGTGTTGTTTTATTGGAACAGCAATGCCTACATCAACCTCATCTACAATGGCATTAGTCCTCCCCATTCTATTTCTACATAGGTCCTCATAGCACTGTAGCAAGTTTTTCAATTCAGTTCTCTGTTCCTGGGGCAGATAGCTCACTACTGAATCCCATTCCTTAAGGATTTCCTCATTATCCAATTTATTCTGAGACACCACAAAATCCAAATCATCTGGATTTAATTCCTCACTCTGAGTGGCAGTAACTAATAACTGTTTCTCCACTTCCCATTCCCTGTCATAGTAAAGTTTCAGCATGCTCACATAACATACCTGATAACTTTTTTCCTATCTGGCATCTGTACCAGAGAATTCACCTGACTTAACTTCTTCTCAATCTGATAGGAACCACTAAACCTTGCCTTGAAGAGATCGCTTACCACTGGTAACTGCACCAATACTTTATCTCCATGGGCAAACGTACAAATTTTAGATTTCTTACCTACTTCTTGCTTCATTAGGTGCTGTGCCACATTCAAAAGTTGTGTAGCTAATTCACCTACTCTGTTTAAACTGTCTGTCACCTCACATGCATAATCCAACTGTAAGATCTCTGGCTTCAGGCCTATCAACTTTTCCTTAATTAATTTTAAAGGCCCTCTTACTTCATGTCTGGGTATCAATTCAAATAGAGTAAATTGAGTTGATTCATGTGGAGCATCTCTCATAGCAAATAATATAAATGGGATATCTTTATCCCAATCATTTAGCTGATCCTGGCAATAGCCCTCAGCATTGTCTTTAAAGTCTGATGCCACCTTTCTAATGCTCCCTGGGATTCAGGATGGTATGCACTGGATTTAAAGTGTTTGATGCCTAAACTATCCATGACTTCCTTAAATAATTTGGCGTTAAAACTGGAGCCTTGGTCTGACTGAATCTCCTTGGGTAGTCCATAGTGGATAAAGAAAGCAAGCAACTCCTCCACAACCTTTTTTGCTTTGACATTCCACAACAGAAATCTGGTGGATGCAACTATTATGTTTAGCAAATACATGTTCCCACTTTTGGTTTTAGGGAGGGGACCTACACAATCAATTATAACCAGTGTGAAAGGTTCTTCAAATGTGGGAATTGGCATCAAAGGCGATGGTTTTATTACTGCCTGTGGCTTTCCTACCACCTGATGTATATGACAGGTACAGCAAAATTTAACCACATCTTTATATAATTCAGGTCAATAGAAATGCTTCTGTATCTTGGCTCGAGTCTTCCTCACTCTTGGATGACCTCCTACAGGTAATTCATGTGCTACCCACAACACTTCCGGTCTGTATTCTACTGGCAACTGGTGAATTTCCACCCATTTCTCCTCTGTACTGCCAAGGCCTCCATTTCTGCCTTAAGAATTTATCCTTCAGGTTATAGCACTCTGGAATACATTCAGATTCCTTCTCGAAGTCAGCTTTATGATATAAATCCTTTATTGTCTCATCTTTTTGTTTTAACCCCATTAATCTTTCAGCACTAAACACCTCTGCCTGATCCTCTACCTGCTTAAATTATTCTTTTACCATCTCATCAAACAGTTAACCGGACCTCAAACCCTTCATCTTTCTCTTTCATTTTGCCTTCTTGTTTTAGCATCTTGTCACCACATAGTCCAGAAAATTTCCAGGGCATTTTTCTTTTAACTCCTCACTTCCCTGGTTTTCTTCTGGCTTCTTCACTACAATGGGCAACACTCCCACCTGTGATCCAGCTATATTGTTTCAAAGAATAAATGTATTCCTGGAATAGCCAATTTTTCCATCATTCCCATTGTCACTTCCCCAGTCTTGATTGAACTTTCTAGCCTTATCTTACACAGAGGAACACTAATCGTCTCTCTATTTATTCCACAGATTACACTCTTTTGGGCAATAATTCGGGAGGAATGCAAATAATTTCATCTCTTACCATTAATATTTTAAATTCTTTACCTATTCCCCTGTTCTACCTGAGTAAATCTTACTCATACAGGTGAAGTGTTTGAAAAGACCAGGCACTATGTTACTTTCCAGCCTATAACTAGGTTGTGCACTGCCCTACAGAGTGCACTGCCCTACAGCTGCTCGACTTGCCTTGCTATTTCCTTCACTACCTCAACTGATCCGACTGTTCATGTTCAACATTCATCCAATGTTCAACACCATTCATGACTCCTCAGATACTGAAGCAGTCCACATTCAAATATAACAAGATCTGGACAATATCCAGGCTTGGGCTGGCAAGTGGCGTGACATTCCCACCACACAAATGTCAGGCTATGACCATCACCAATAAGAGACAATTTAACTACCGTCCCTTGAAATTCAATGGTGTTACCGTCACTAAATCCCCTACTATCAACATCCTGGGTGTTATCATTGACCAGAAACTCAACTGGGCTCACCATATAAACACAGTGGCTCCAAGAGCAGGCCAGAAGTTAGGAATACTGTGGCAAGTAACTCACCTACTGACTTCTCAAAGCCTGTCCACCACCTGCAAGTCACAAGTCACGAGTGTGATAGAATACTCCCCATTTGCCTGGATGAGTGCTGCTCCAGCAATACTCAAGAAGCTTGTCACCACCCAGGACAAAGCAGCCCGCTTGATTCATACTACATCCACAAGCATCCACTCCATCCACCAACGATGCTCAGTAGCAGCAGTGTGTACCATCTACAAGATGCACTGTAGAAATTGACCAAAGATCCTCAGACAGAGCCTTCCAAACTCATGACCACTTCCATATAGAAGGATAAAGGCATCAGACAAATGGGAACATCGCCATCTGCAAGTTCCCCTCCAAGCCACTCACCATCCTCACATGGAAATACATCACCATTCCTTCAATGTCACTGAGTCAAAATCCTGGAATTCCCTCCCTAATTGCATTGTGGGTCAACCCACAGCAGGAAGACTGCAGCGGTTCAAGAAGGCAGCTCACCACCACTACCTTTTCAAGGGCAATTAGGGATGGGCAAGAAATGTTGGCCAGCCAGTGACACCCACATCCCACAAATTAATTGTGAAAAATATGAAACTCTGGAAGGTAGGGTTGAGACTACATGATGGAATGATTTACAAGCCAAGAGTACTAATTGGGTACAAATGAAGCTTTGGAGCTGAATTCTTCCAGAGATCAACTAAATGTAATTTCATATCACATTGGCATTTAATTTGCTATTACATACAACCCTTTGTTAGCACAAACAGTCTCCATCAATAGCTATTCATCCTCCCGGCCAGGTCGTTCCACTGCTTTGTTCGTCCCACTGTTCTTCTCTCTTTGGGCTTTATCCCTACCTGTCATTTACTCCTTTCTCCCTCCTCCCACCCTATCTTCTGCATATAAACTGACATTTTCCTAGCTACCATCAATTCTAAGGAAGAGCCACTCGACCAAAACTTTAACTCTGATTTCTCTCCACAGGTGCTGCCAGACCTGCTGAGCTTTTCCAGCAATCTCTACTTTTGTTTCTGATTTACAGCATCTGCAGCTCTTTCGGTTGCTACTTAACAGCATGATTTATACAGTTAGTGGTAGGGCCTTGGGTAGTGTTGGCAAACCGAGAGGCCTAGGAGTTCAGGCATATAGTTCTTGGAAAGTTGCATTCAATGTTCAGTCCATTCAGTATAGGATTTGGGACATTGTGCTGAGGTTGTACAGGACATTGATGAGGTCACTTTTGGAGTAGTGTGTACAGTTCTGGTCGCCCTTCTTCTGGAAGGATGTTATTAAATTGGAGAAGATCCAGAAAAGATATACAAGGATGTTTCTGGGACTGGAGGGTTTGAGTTATCAGGAGAGGCTGGATAAGCTGGGACTTCTTTCACTGGAGCATAGGAGGTTGAGGTATGACCTTATAGAGGCTAACAAAATCATGAGGGGCATAGATAAGGTGATAAAAAAGGTCTTTTCCCTCGGATAGGGAGTTTAAAACTAGAGGTCATAGGTTTAAGGTGAGATGGGGCAGATTTAAAAGGAACTGGACAGTCAACTTCTTCAGACAGAGGACGTGCATATAAGGAACAAACTGCTAGAGGGAGTGGTAGATGCTGGTACAGTGACCACAACTTGAAAGACATTTGACAAGTAAGGTTTAGAGGGCTATGGGCCAAATGCAGATAAGTGGGACTAGTTTATTTCAGAAAACTTGGTCAGCATGGAGTTGGACCAAAGGGTCTATTTCTGTGCTGTATGACTCTATGACTCTCTGACTCCATTACCTTTGCTCTGAATGCAATCTTAACATGCCAGAACTGCTATCCCTCATTCGTGATGCATTCTCTGTTTGGTTTTCTGCAAGCATGAACAGTACTAGCACAATCTCCATGGTCAAGAGGATAGAACCACCAGGTTCTAGAACCTCCTCCACCTCTAGGAAAGAAATCATGGATGCCACAACCAGGGGAAACATCTTAACTGCATCTGCCCTGTCTATCCATTAAGTATTTTGTAGGTATCAATTGGATCACTTCTCATTTTTCAAAACCTTAGAGAGTACAGGCCCAGTTTGCCCAAGCACTCGTCATGAGAGAGTCTTGTCATCCCGTGAGCAAACCGGGTGAACATTCATAGCATGTCCTCTGTGGAAATAATATATTTCCTGAGATATGAAGGTCAAAACTGCTATATATACCAGGTACAGTGTCACCTTATCATTTACAACTGTACTGAAGCAAGACTTCACCACTTCTATACTCAAATCCTCTTGCCATAAAGGTCAATATCCCATTAGGTCTCCTTATAGTTTGTTGCACCTGCATTTAGCCTGCAGTGGCTTATTGCCAAAGTCACCCAAGTCCCTTTGCAAATCTACACTTTCCAAGCTCTCACCATTTAAGAAATACCTTGCCCATCTGTTCCACCTATCAAAGTGGACAACCTGCACATTTCTACATTATATTTGACCTGCCATATTCTTATCTGTCTTCCTGGTAACATTTCACATCTGCTTCACAACATACACTCCTGCTTGAATCATTGGCAAATTTAGAAAATACTATACTTGACCAAATCATTGCTTTATATTTTTCTGAATCTTGATTTCTTGTATGCTTCACTTACATTGATTTCAGCCAGAGTACGTCCTATGTATACTGTCAGACTTCTTCCCTAAAGTTGTAATCATCTAATGCATGCACAGCGGATAATACAAAAAAACTTAACTAAGCAGATAACTATTCAGGTCCAAAAATTGGTCTGAGATGGTACGGTGTATGAGGGTCACAATTTTTAACTTGGTCAAGCTTTCAAATGTGGAGAAAAATAAACCTAATTTTAGTAGTCTGAACAGGATTTTTTTTCCACAATACAGAATTTATTTAGAATGTTTCCATCAATTATTAATGAGGTCTAGATCCTCCAACTATCTGGAATGAAATATTTACATGATCTGTTCCATGTCAGAATGGTTGTTAACTTGAAGCCTCGTTGACCAGCTGAACTTTATATGCAGCATTTTGCTGATCATGGCACAATTTCTTTTACAAGTTCATTGAGGAAGGTGCTTTCTGCTGGGGCATTCTTGACTTGACCATGATATTCATCTTCTCACATCTGTCTCACAACTTGCCATTGATAAGGAAATAGAAATTGCTTGTTAGAAACTTTCAGAGTGTCCCAAGTGCAGTCACTATCCACTTCGCCATGAATTTCTCTGCAATATTAGTTTTCTCTTTACTAACATTTGAGCAACACAGGGTCTGGTCAGTAGGTCGATGAAATGTAGGATGCAAATATTTCTGTGTCATCCCTTTATATCACTAACAACTAACCCGTGCCAGCTCACTTTCCAGAATGAAGCACTGCAGGGGGAATTTGTAGCACCAGCATGATGTGTACTAAGTAGCCCATTTACTTGTCTGAAATATAGAGACATTGTGCGTGATAGATTCTGCACTCTTAAAACATGATGTCGAAGGGAGACAGACACTGATACACAGTGATGTCAAATTTGTAGAACAAATGCCTATGTATACTGACATTAACATAGAATTGAAGCTTGTTCCAAAATGACAACAAAAGACACTATAACAACATATTGTGAAAGAGAGGTCAACTACATTTTTTTTTGATTTTATGACAATTATCAATGAATATCAGCAAGTGCTAACAGAGAAAGCAATACATAGTTTTGATAGGTGTCACAATTAATGTTACACCTCAATAAATACCTTGTATGATAATATGCTAGCTTGAATTATCAAGCATCATAATATCAAGCAGTGTCTCAGTAAAATGTATGTGCATTCATTTAAATGACATTTTTAAATTGGATAATCTGAACTATCTGAAAATATGCTACCAACCACTCACAGAAGCCGGCTTTAACAATTCATTCTGTAATACACAGCAAATCATTCAGGTTTTGCCAAACATTTTTGAATTTCTGAAAGGTTTCAGGGTACTGAGGTAATTTTTGAGGCAATTTGAACGCATCTAATTTATACTCAATGGGAAATGAATAGAAGACTTTATCATAATGTGTGCCTTAGGGTTGAAGCCACAAATTGGGTTTATTGAAAGTAAAAATTAAAAGTGGCAGAAGCGAAGTTCGCCAACAAAACAGTCTTCAACCTGATGGTTCTCAATTAATAAAACAATTACAATACTTCCAAGCTTTCCTAATAAAATGGAACTTGACTAATTATGCACTTACATAAATAACATCAAAGGAGGATTTGCAATGTGTTTTTCATAAGGCAGGATTCACAATTAAAGAAAGATATCTATCTTTTATATTGTTGAAACCACAGGGCTAACCTTCAGCTCTAGAAACATTTGTCCAAATGAGCTTTCAAAGCTATGTAATGCAATAGCTTGAAGATAATTTTTACTTTGGGCTTCAGTTGAAAGCTGGTGATTACAAATTGGCGACTTTTTAAACACCTGCCCAATTTACTTTCCATTGCCTTCAGAGTACAGGTGCTTTGTGATGTAAATAAATTTCACAGAAATCACCAATGATGCATGACGAGTGCCAAGAAGCTACTAATAATGCAATAGAGAATCTAAATGCTCAGCAAGGACAATTCAGTATAAATTTTTTTTAAAACGGGTTGAATTTTCTCATTTCAGGCAGATTCATGGTGACCACTTTGCCATGGCAATCTTTGACTCTTCATCTTGATAATTATGCAACGGTTCTCTTTGGCATCCATTACAAGGAATTATGGAACAGGAGAGTCAAAGTCACATAGCATGAAAAAAGACACTTCGGTCCAATTTGTCCATGCTAACCAGGTATCCTAAACTGAACCAGTCCCATTTGTCTGTTTGGCCCATATCTCACTAAACCTTTCCTATTCATGTACCTGTACAAATGTCTTTTGAATGTTATAATTATGTCTACCTCTACCACTTCCTCTGGCAACTCATTCCATCAACGCACCACCCTCTGTGTGAAAAAGATGCCCCTCAGAGCCATTTTAAATCTTTCCCTTTTCACCTTAAAGCTGTGCCCGCTAGTTTTACATTCCCCTACCCAGGGGAAAAGGTGGAGGTGCTCACCTCTGTCAGGATTTTTTAGATTCTGCACCATTGACACCATATTTAGACCTCAGCTGTGCATCACATCAGACTCTGCAAGCCAGGAATGGCCCTTCATACTGTGATCCAGCACAATTATCTTGAAGGAAATGGCCCAGAAAATCAAGTTAGCTCCTCAGATATAACACAGTGTGGAGCTGGAGGAACACAGCAGACCAGGCAGCGTCAGAGGAGCAGTAAAGTTGGCGTTTTGGGTCAGGACCCTTTCTGAGGAACGGCCCCAACCTGAAGCATCAACTTTACTGCTCCTCTGACGCTGCCTGGTCTGCTGTGTTCCTCCAGCTCCACATTGTATTGTCTCTGACTCCAGCATCTGCAGTTCTTAATATCTCCAAGGTAGCTCCTCAGTTTGGTCACAAGGAACGGTAATCACAGATAGATGGGAGGTGGAAACAAGCAGAATGTTGCAACCTGCTAACTGGCAAAGGAAGGCATGCAGCTAGACCCTGCCAGCCTAGACCAACATAGTGGCCCGGTTCAGTGCAGTGCCCATTGTGAAACACAGGAGTGCAGGAGGCAGGTTAATGATTGCCTGCACCCAGCAATGGGAAACAACACCACCTTCTCTCTCTTATCTGGTATGCAGGGATATGGAGAAATAAGAGATTGGCACTAGAGAGCACAATCAGTGCAGGAAAGATCAGTCAAATGGCCTCCTCTTGCCTTGTACAAATTCTGTAATTCTGTGAACTCTCATTCACAGAGTCACCTCTCACTCTAACGCTGCCATTGCACACACCTCTCACCAAGGGTTCTAGATGAAAACTCGCTACTGCACACATCACATTCACTAAATAGCTCTCACTCAATACATCCTCTTAAAATACTAACACTTCTTGCCCTCTGCTCTTTAGGATCACTCAATGGGGACACTCATTACCTCTCCTGCTCCTGCATCACCACTAGCTGCTCTTTCATACATTGTCTTAAATAAGCCAATGGCACATGCTGTAGATATGACATTGATGTCGCATAGTGCCATACAGCAACATGTCAACTTCTGTTACTGTTTACTGTGCCGAATAATGACAACCTAATGCCTCGCCTTTTTTGCTAAAAAGCAATGCAAGCCACAGAGGCTGGCAGATTCCATATAAACCCAAAGTCTGTGAATGTTAACAAAATGAAGTCAACAGCCATATGATGCAGAGATAGTAGGAACTGCCAATGCTGGAGAATCTGAGATAAAACGTTATGGAGCTGGATGAACACAGCAGGCTAAGCAGCATCAGAGGAGCAGGAAAGTTGACATTTCGGGTCAAGACCCTTCTTCAGAAATGCATTCAGAAAAGACCTGAAACATCAACTTTCCTGCTCCTCTGATGCTGCTTGGCCTGCTGTGTTCATCCAGCTCCACAACGTTTTAGCCACATAATGCATCCTGGCTGCATGAAATGAATATGTGTACTTACAGGCAAAGTGACCTGGAAAATACATGCAAGTTGTAAGTGACTCTGAGGTTCAAACTGAAGCACTGAGCTGATACATGAGTTGGTCAATGAGAAAATATGTTGACGTGGTGAAGCTGGTGGATTACCTTTGCTGACTTGTTGGGATGAAGGATGGATGAAAATGGTGTTCATTGAGCATGTCTCGATTTTGTGGTGAAATGGAATGGCCGAGAGAGGCAAGCATTGAGCTGCTGTTATCAGGTTACCTCTCTGATTTTCATGTCAAGAATCGGTGCCATCTGAATTCTTAGTGAAGGAGAAGAAAATTGGAATCTGCTCAGAAATGAGTCAAGACTTGCTAATAATGACATGAAAATGCATGGAAGTAAGATGGTCGCTACTCTGGAATAAGGTTCCAAACTTGTCATTTCAACTTAAGATAAAAATCAAAATTATTTTCTGAGTGCTAAGGTTTTGATTTTTTTTCTTTCTTGCCATAGCTTCCCACATTTCTCACCATTGCCCACACTAATGAAGCACATGAAAAATTCTGCTAATAGATCCTTTTATAAAACTCTGATTAGGGCATATCTGCCATACTGTGACCAATTTTGGTTCCTTTAAAATGATGGGATATTGAGACCTTGGAAAATGTTCAAAATCAGAGCTGTAGCGTGAGTTTTACCATCACCAGGTAGCAGTTTCTGAGATTTACAACACTGGGGCAAAGCCATTATTCAGCTCAGGTTGGGGTGCTGAAATTCAACAGCTTTGTGGGGATAGGGCTTGATGAGAGGGCAACCATGCTGTGATTAGGAAGGCAGCAGGAAAGGGTCTATCCTAATGCTTGCCAGCAAAGCTGTATGGCCTCTAAATGTTGGCTGTACTTGGAGTGAGATCCTGAACTTGTGGCAGCCAACTCGGGGAGTGCAACGTAGAATTGAACAGCTGTAATGACATGTCCTGGAGCTTGACATCCATCGGTCTAGGTTGGTAACACAGACTAAGGAGCTCTAACAATTGACTGCAATATGGGGCAATCATCTTATTTATGGGTTGGTGTAGCAAAAGGTTGAAAGAGGAAATCTTGTTCACTTGATGATCACTGGGGTACACAATCATAGAGATTACAGGGTTTAACAGACAAGAGGAAAATGTCCGCACTATCACAGCCTTTAGAGGTGTATCTCAGGACAAAAAGCAAGCGAGGATACTGGGTTCTGACAGAATTAGGAATGTAAATTCCAAAAATATGGAGAAGTTAAATTCTAAAAGCACCAGAGGTTGATAAATCTGGAGGGAAAGTTTTGCAGGATCAGATACTGACATGTGATTCTCCACGGTTTCTTTTGTTCTCTCTGCAGTCCAACCAGGTGTTCCAGGAAAAAGCAAATCTACCCCATAAATATCATTAGTGAACATTAACTCCAATTCCTTTGGGGGTGCTGCAGCTGCTATCTATATAAAAGCTGCTATAACCCAAAATGTCCAGAAACATTAAAATGAAACTTTAAACACAGCTGAAACTCATTTAGCTGCTCTTCCTGGGAGCTTACATTTAATTTCATAACTATTTAAAGACGTTATGCAATTAGAGTATTAAATGGCAAGCACTTTAGTAAAGTCTAAGCAATTCAATTATCTATCAAATGCCTTTAATAACATTCAATACATTACACATTAACTTCACTGGCATTCTCATGGGAAGAGCAAGAAAACAATATACACTCAAAACGTTTGCATCCCCCATGTGTTGTATTGCACCACACCTGAACGAAGGAGTTGCTACCAGTAACTTCTGGTGATGCCCAACCAAATAACCACTTTTAGTCGAGTTATGTAATGATTATTGCAATGAAATGAAACACAGTAACAGTTAACACAAACTGCAGTGAAAGACATAACCAGATGATCTGGTTAACCAGATTTGAGATGTCGGTTAAAGGATAAACATTAGGCAAGAGACCACAAGATAACTCCTATTCTACAAGTAGTCCCAAAATATTTTTTCGATAAAACAGACAGGCCTTATTTTAACATTTCATCCGAAAAGCAGCACCTTTTAACATTGGAGTATAACCTCTGTATTGCACTGAAGCATTGAGCTGAATCATGTGCTTATGTCTTGAGAACGCACTGTGAAGCCCTGGTTTTGGCTCAGAGACAGTATAACCATTTAGCCAAGGCTAAGGACATCCCTGAAGGGAATTTTACAAAGCTACAGCTAATAGTTATAGAAATGTTTAAAAATGTGCTTTAAGTCAATGCACCTCTAAATTTATATGGAATATGCAAGATTGCGAAAGACTATCAAAGCCTATTAGCACGCCAGGTGACAACAAAACAACTGATAGCACCTAGTTAATGATTGCAATATAAATGGAATTCAAGATACAGGACAGAATATGTGCAAGACAAAATGTAAGTCAAAAGCGTTGAGAAAGAGTTAGGGAGCAGTATTTTTTGGTCAAACGTGAGTAAGCCATTGCAATTAGGAAGTGTACTGAGTATGCAAAGAACAAACATGTGAAACAGTAATCCTTTCTGGTCCCCCAAAGTGTCTGTGGCAGAAAGATGGAACGGGTATGTTTGAATTAATCTCTTAAACAAGATATCTATTGGTATCTAAATCAATTCACAAAAAGTGATAACACACATGAAATCCTAAACTACCCATTAAATGTAATCAGATAATGGATTACACTTCATGGCAGAAGAATGTGTAAAGTTTCATAAAGAATATACTACTCATCTTACAAATATTTTCAACATCCACAGAGTAATGTAACAACAGAGAGGTTAAAAACTATAAAAGTTTCACCTGAGCAAATCAATATTTGGCATTGTAAGATAGCTGTAACCCAACAGAATTATTAATGGAACAACTTTTTTTCTGGTATTGATGGAAAATCTCATTCTTTAATGATTGCACTAAGTCAACAATAGGGATAAGGTAGGGTCAGGGTGTGGGGTGGTATAATTTCAGACCCAGTGATGGGAAGAATGTAAGAATGTAACAAGAGGGCCTCCTTGATCTGGTTAATGCAAAGACAAAGGGTTCCCTTATAAGAAGCATGCCAACGGAACTCATCACAGACGACCACAACTTAGAATGCTGGAGGACAGCATTATCCAAAGGAAAGAATGAAACTTTTTTTTTTCTTTTATAGCCATCAGAAATAAGAATGAACTTTAAGATCTAGAAAACTCTTTAAAATGACTGAATTCATTCCCACCATTCCAACAAATTTGAACATTCCTAGGAAGACTGTTGCTCAAACTAGTTTAAAGAAATAAATGTATTGGAATCAGTACAAAAACTGTTATTTAGTCTGAAGTTTAATGTTCAGAAGTTAACATATTTCCATTTTTTTAGCAAAAGGTTAAGGTGCAATGCAAATGATGATCAGCAGAGGGGGTGCAACATCCCTGCATAAATACAGCAATGGCTAAGCTTTGGATAGAGATCATTGATCAATGCAAAGACTCCAGCAGAGGTAAAGGGACAATGCTTTTGAAAAGCATGTAAATCAAATAATGTTTAGGAGGCCATCTGCATCAGAGTCCATTTCCAGTACAATCCATTGTATATTGAAGTGAAGTGCTACTGGATGTTATGAATTGGAACTGTGTGGACGTGATCTGAGCAGAGCCATGCTATAGGATTATGTTGTATTTTTTTCTTATACACCTTAATGAGTCGAGTGTACAATCTGCATTCCAACGTTCAGCACTGCAGTGGATTACTAAATCACATATTCAGTGAGCACTCAGCCAACCTAATTATGAGGCAACATTGCTATCAAACAATCAGAGTTATGAGTCTCTTAAATTGTTAGGACATATCAATGGCTCTAACTTATATTTAAGTTTCATCCAGTGAAACAAAAACTATGTCATCATAGAGTATTGTTGTTTGTGAAGGGGTTCTACATATCTTTTTTGAACAACCGGTCTTGGTTTATCTTTATTGTTTTCCTAACTATGTGTAACATCCATGTGCTGATGTTTTTTCAATGTACATTACTTGTAAGGAAAAGTTGATTAGTTTCAGCCTGAATACATCAGCCTGACAGTGTGGTATTTACTGCTTTTTACAGCAGACAGAGGACTTCATCTGCACCACACATCATATCCAGTTCATTATATTGTAATTAAAAGTATTTTTTTTTATTCCATGGCATAATTTAAGCTGTAAATATTGGTTGATAGGAACCTTTTCTCTGTGTGTAGGAACTATTAGTTTGAGATGAACTATTTACAAAGTTTTGGTAGAAAATTTGATCTGTAACTGGGAAAAAAATGTTAAGAAGTATTTTGATTTGTTAACATTTCTCGCAATGGGAGAAGCTGAAGCATACCACGTGGAAATTGTGGCCGATCAAACAATCTTGTCTCAGCAGTTCCTTTGCTTGTTTTTATGTTTTAGAATAAATTATCCAAGGAATACACAAATTTGAAACAGAATTAGACCATTCAGCCCATCAAGCCAGCTCCATTTTTTGACAATCATGAGATCTCTTTTCCTTGTTGAATATCAAATCAATTCTCTTCTTCAATATTATGCTTCCCACATAGGTGATAGGAAATACCTTCAGCAAATTGTTAATCTTTCAGATGCAAGCCTAGAATTATGTCAGAATGTTATTTGCCTGTGGGGTGTCTTGCAGCCGGGAATAATCCTGTCTTCACTTGTGTCTGCACTCACAAACCCTTCATCTAGAGTCATTAAGCAGTATTATAAGGCAAAACTATGGTTAATGTATCCTACCTCGAGCTCTGGGACCACTTTCTCCAGTGAGGTAATGGAGCAAACTGAGTGACCATACCTGGAACAGTATTCCAGCCTATGCGTAACTTAGCATAATAGCAAATGACAAATTACCAACTGAACCATTAGGGTACCAAAGAAACGAACTTGTTACAAGTCTTGAATTGTGGTATCTCTAGTGACAATGCTTAAATCAAAATTGGAACAGGAAATGCTGAAAATGTGAAGAGAAAAGGTGGATTGTATTTAGGGTTATTGCCAGAATCCAGAAACCTTGGCTTCTGTGATAGTGATAACAGTAAAGCTGTCATAACAGGTTATTATTACTATGTAAAACTGCAAACAGCTTTATCTTGTACTTTAATTCAATTCTGCATGTTGAGATACCAATCTGGAATATATCTGGGTTGTGGGTATCTGCACATATATGGTCCCTGAAGCTGTTTTCTCCTTATCACTAAGTGGTGAGTAGAGAGTCATACAGTTTTTTACCTCATGGAAAGAGATCCTTCAGCCCAACATGTTCATGATGGTTATCAACTATCCATCCATTCTAATTCCATTTTCCAGGACTTGGCCCATAGTCTTAAATGCTTTGGAGTTTCAAGTGTTCATCTGAATAATTCTTAAATATGTTGAGGGTTATAGAGTCATACAACACGGAAACAGACACTTAAGTCCAACTTATCTGCACTGACCAGATATCCCAATTTTACATGGTCTCATTTGCGAGCACTTGGCTATATCCCTCTAAAACCCTTCTTACTCAAATACCCTCCAGATGCCTTTTAAATGTTCTGATTATACCTGCCTCCACTGCTTCCTGTGACAGTTTGTTTCATACATGCACCATTCTCTGCATGAGAAAGTTACCCCTCAGGTTTTTTAAAAAAATCTTTCCCCTTTCAGCTTAAACCTATGCTCTCTGAGATTGTTGGCTTGCTCGCCAAGCTGACTGGCTATTGTACAGGTGTTTCATCACCATGCTAGGTAACATCATTTGTGCAGCCTCTACTCTGCTTGGAATTTACATGATCCGGTCTGTTAAGTTGAGTTGTGTCATTTCCGGTTCTGTTCTGAATGGGTATAGTATATGGGGTCTAATTCCACATGTTTGTTGATTGCATTATGGGTGGAAAACCAGGCCTCTAGGAATTCCCATGCATGTCTGTCGTTGGCTTGAGCTAGGATGGTCACGTAGTCCCAACTAAATTGATGGCCTTCATTGTCCGAGTGCACTGTGATGACGGAAAGTTTGTCGTGTCGTTTTGTTGCTAGCTTGTGTTTGTGTATCCTGATGGCTACTTTTCTTCCGGTCTGGATGATGTAATATTTGTTGCAATCATAGCAAGGTACTTTGTAAACTACACTGGTTTTGCATGTCGTGGATATGGAGTCTTTGGTCCTTGTGAGTGTTTGTCATTGTGTGGCTGTGGGTTTGTGGGCTATCATGATTTCTAGTGGTCATAGGAATCTCGTTGTCAGTTCTGAAATGCTCTTGATAATGAGGACTTTTGCAAACTGGCAAACTTTAACTTGTTCATTGAGACAGAGATCAATACTGATTTTTAACTATTGACAATCTATATCGATGATTTGAATGGGAGGAATGCACATAAACTTACTAAAGCTATGAAATGACTAGGAATAGAAGATGTTAAGAGGCAGTAGCCTGTCTGAAAATATACATAGACAGATTGAGTGAGTCAGTAAAAATTTAACAGATGGGGTACAATGTGGCTAAATGAGAGATTGACCATTTTGTCAGGAAGAAGAGAAAAGCAATACACTACTTAAATGGAGAGATGTTGTAGAATTCGAATGGATGAGGGGATCCAGGTGCCCTGGTACATGAATCACATGAGGCTATCATGCTGGTGCACCGAGTGATTATGAAAGCAAATGTTGTTTAATGCTAGGGGAACGGAATATAAAAGTAGGAAACCTTTACCACAGCTGTACAGAAAATTCGGTGAGATTACATCTGGAATACTTTGCACAGCTTTGCTCTCCTAACTTCAAATAAAGATACAATTTCTTTAGAAGTAGTTCAAAGAAAGTTCACTTGACACATTCCTGGTTTGAAGTGCTTACCTCGTGAAAAAAGCCCTAATCTGTTCAATCTATACCAATTGGAGTTGTGAAGAATGAGTTGTGAATCTAAATGAGATCTAAATGAGATGTCGATGGAACTGGATTGGGTGGATGTTTAGATGACGTTTTCTCTTATAGAGTAGACTAAAACTAGGGGCCAGGATCAAGAATAAAAGATCTCCCTTTTAAAACAGAGTTGAGTTTTTCTTTCTCTCAGATGGTCATTAGAATGTGGGTCAATACAGCTAGAGGAACACAGCAGGTCAGACAGCATCAGAGGAACAGGAGAGTCAACGTACCAGGCCTAGACAATTCATTAGAATGTGGAACTGTTTTCCCTGGAGTTAGTGGAAAATGTGACTTTAAATCTAGTAGAAACTGAATTACATATATTTTGATTGATAGGGTTGTGAAATACAGGCAGAAAAATAGAGATGAGACCACAAACAACCACCATATTGAATGGTGAAGCAGGCTCAAAGGATCAAATGGCTTACACCTGCTTCTAATTCCTATGTTTCTCTAAAATGAGTGCCATTGATGTAAAGACAACATTTCATTGAATATCATCAAGGGGTCCTAACAAAACTGGAGTCAATGAGAATCGGGAGAAAATTCTCCACTCGTTAGGGGCATGCCTAGTGCAGAGTCTGTGGTTGCTGGAGCTCAGTCATCCCAGTTGCAGGATATCACTGCAGAAGTTCCTCAAGGTAATGTCCTACACTGTGCTACTTTCAGCTTCTTCATTAATGACTTCCTTCATCACAAGGTCAGACTGGCAAAATTCACTAAGGATGCACAATGTTCAGGACCGTTTCTCACTTATCACACACTGAAACAATTCATGTCTATATCCAAGATCTGGGCAACATGCAGGCTTCACTGGAATAGCAAGCAATCTTTGCATCTCACAAATGCTAGGCTATGATTACCTCTAACAAGAAAGAATATAACCATCCCCTCCCACCCTTGACATTAAATAGTATTTCCACCACTGAACATCCCATTTTCAATGCCCTGGAATAACCATTTAGCAGAAGCTGAACTGGACTGGCTGTATAAATACTGGGAGTACAAGACTAAATCAAAGGCTGGGATAACTGTGGCAAGCAACTCGTGCCTGTTATAAGGCACAAGGTAGGAGTATAATCTGATACTTCCTAATTGTTTGGATGGGTGCAGTTCTAACACAACACAGGAAGCTTTACACCAACTAAGACAAAACAGCACTACCACAGATGCACTGTGAAGTAGTGTGTACCATCTATAACAAGCAATGCAGAACTCATCCGATGCACAACACCACCACTTAATTACCCTGTGACCTCTGTTACCTGGAAGAAAAATGGCAACAAATGCCTAGGAAGACTACCATCTACACTTTCCCCATCAAGCCACACACCATCCTAACTTGAAATCATATTGCTGTTTCTCCACTGTGGCTGGGTCAAATCCTGGAAAGTTCAGTTGTTAGCTGCCATCATACTTCTACCACCATGGGTTCCTACATTTGCTGTTTCCTTGTTCTAGCTCATTAGAAGTGAACTTGCCAGGTAATATCCAAATCATTTACAACTGTTTTGCTTTGCAACAAAAGGGCGGTGTACGTAGCACCAATGTTTTTTAGCCCTTAAACTGAAGGGCACCTAACAAAGAGCATAAGACTTTATTGGGACACTGCATTGTGCGCAGACTGTTGAGTATCAGGCAGCCAACTAAATGCATTTCAATTTGATCTTGACATTTGCACAGTTTGGCTGAAAATGCTGTTTGTTGTGATCCCTACTATAACAAAATAGCAATAATTGATTAAAAGTGTGATTTCATTACAATCAATTTTGTGAAATTTGGGTTGCTAATGCTTTTAACTCCAAGCCAATATTTGGAGAAGTAATTAGTTCTGGTATATGTCAGTGGATGCAGAATATCTTAAACATGTTCTGGAAGTAAAGACTTGGATCATCCTACGGATTGCTCCAGATCCAAGATACAGCTGTATAATTTGTAATGAGATTTAAACAGAAGTCTAACACTGATTATAAATGGCATTAGAACGCCAATGGTACAGATCAAGTCACTTGTTGTATAATGAGAACTGGTCCTGACTGAAACTGTCACATATTGACGATGACACTGCTAACTCTTGCATTGCAGGGAGAGTAAAAAGATTAAAATGATTTGGGGAAAAATCAAAATTGCTTCATTTAGTAGTTTTCAATCAAAACACAATAATGTAGCATTGAGATGATAACATTTTAAAACTACTGAGGAAGCAAAATGGATCAAAGGAGACTATATTATTTCTTACCATTTCAAGTCATATCTTGACAGCATATTAAATATTCTGGTAATGTTACAAAGTTTTGAATTTAAATGATTTTCTCCACAACCACACTGACCCCTTATAAATATTGAGTGTCTAATGTATATTTCTGACTCATACTTAACTTCCTGAGTTTGAAGTTACATTTAACCCCTTCCATTTAGTTAGTTTGTTATACTTAGATCCATGAATCACTGTTAATAGATTGTGAAGTTTGAAAGCTACATTAACAGTTTGGTCACGTCTTACCTGCTGAGAAAATGTTTTTCTCGTAATAATTGCTTGGAATTTATTTGATCCATATTTGCAGTAGATCCAGTTTTGCCTTTATAACTAATTTTTACTAACTTCCACACCATTACCTAAGATGCTACACTCTGTATGTCAATTCTTAAGTAACAGTCTTAGTAATATTAATATCCATCTATGCAAACACAAGAACCAGTGAAGGGTAATAATATCACAAAGAGCATCTACACTTAGCAACAATCATTGAAAGGCATTGAATTTCCAGGCAGCTGTACTTCTTTGGGGACAAGTGTGGCCAGCAGGAGGTGCCTACTTTGTGAAAAAATGACACACTCTCAAAATGATCTTGTCACAACACATGAGGAGATGTATTGAACCCTGTTAATGTTCAGAATAATGCATTCAGCTCCAGGCTTCAGCAGCAAAAACAAAATGATGCATTCATCACTTGCTTTTTTTTGATTACTTCATGGAATGTGAGCTTTACTAGCTGTATTTATTGTCCACTCCTGATTGCTCTTGAGAAGATGGTGAGATGTCTCCTTGAACTGCTGCAGTCCTTGAGATCTGGATATATCCAAGGTGCTGCTAGAAGGGAGTTTCAAGATTTTGACTCAACAATATTGAGTACAGACAATACAGTTGCAAGTCAGCATTCTGTGTGTCTTGGAGGGAAATTTGTAGGCTGGTTTTCCTGTGCATCTGCTGTTCTTGTCCTTGGACGTGGTTGATATCATGGATTTGAAAGTTGTTGTTGAAGAAGGTATGGAGAGTTTCTATAGTGCTTCTTGTAGATGGTATATACTGCTGTCACTATGTTTTGGTGGTGAAAGGAGTGAATGTGGATGATAGTGGATTAGGTACAAATCAAGCAGGCTGTTCTGTTTGGGAAGGCATCAAACTTGGAGCTGCACCCGATCAAGCAAGTGGGGACCTTTTCATTACACTCCTGACTTGTGCCTTGTACATGGTGAATAGATTTTGGGGAGTCAGGAGGTGAGAGACTTGCAGCAGAACTCCCAGCCTTTGACCTGTTATTGTAGCCAATGTATATATGTTACTAGTCCAAAACACTTTCTGATCAATGGTAACCCAAAATGAATTTCATAGTGGGGCATTTAGCAATGGTAATGCCATTGAAGTTAATGAGAAATAATCAGGTTCATTTTTACTGGTGATGGTCATTGCTTGGCATTTCTATTGTTTGAATGTTATTTTCCACTTATCATCCTGAGCCTGGATGTTGTCCAGGTCTTTCTGCTTATGAACATGAGCTCCTTCACTGTCTGAGAAGATAGGAGTTGAACACTGTGCAATTATCTGTGAATAACTCCACCCCAGACTTTATGATCGAGGAAAGGTTATTGTCAAAGCAGCTGAAGATGGTAGGCCTTAGTCACTACCTGAAGGACATCCTGCAGTGATATGATGGAACTGGAGGCTAGCTAGGAATGATAGCAATGGAAAGCTAGAAATATGCAATTGGTGTCCATTGGGAATGGCTTCTGGCAACTTGGAAGTTTGGGGGTTGGTGGAAGCTGCTAGACTGAGATGGTTTAGGAGAGATTGTAGGCTGCGGTGTAAAAATGCTAGTGGAAGAGAGTAAAATGAGCAACTGAAAAGGACGAACCACCATCTCAAAGTTAGGGCAGAAGAGGGGATGGGGGTCAGGCTGGTAACTAGGAAGGAGGAGGAATCATGAAAAACCATGAAGCATAGAGAGAAGGACTGTGAGCTTGGAAAATAGGTGAGGCTGATGAAGGTAAAAGATTTGCTTGAGGGGCTCAGGGATTAGCCTTGCACCTCTTCTCTCAAGGGGTTCTTTTAAAAGCAATTACTTGTTTAATCCGACTGTTCCTGTCTTCACATAACTGCAGCCTTTCTTTTACCAGGGAAACTCAGCCAAACAATATTAAATTTAAATTATGGTCCCAACTGCACTTTATGAGACTAATTTAAAGACTGTCTTGGGGTATTCTGCCTGTGGGAGCAGCCATAAGCACACATTGGTATTTCATATTATAGAAATAGAAACAAATGTATAATGCATTTATTTTCTTTTAACACCCGTTTCTCCCACTCCCTCTCCTGACCTTTCCTGAGCAGTTGTAGGGAAATTAATATTCGTTAACCATGTTAACGCACATTTCCAACTCTGAAAGTCTGAAAGGTTCCCACATTTATTATGTAGTATTCCAAATCTCTTTTGCAAATACATTGAATCCTGATGTTTTGAAATGCTCCTTCTCCTAATACATGCTTCGATCCACAATAGCATATAACATATAACTATAATATATAACTATGTATTTGCTCCTGTAATCATAATAAATACCGGCAACATCCCAGTTCATGGACACACTGATAAAGTCATCCCAATGTAAACCCAACAGAGATGGCAGCATTGTAGTATGCAGTCAGCAGGGAGTTACCCTGGAAGTCATCAAATTGATTGCAGACCTCATGATATGTCAAAGTATCAAGTTAAACATGGCCAAGGAAGCCTCCTGCTAATTACATGCTGCTCCCTTCTCGGCAGATGAATCAGTACTCCTCCATGTTCAACAGCATTTGGAGTGCTGAGTTCAGCAAGGCTGCAGAATGCACACTGAGTGGGGACTTCAATGTTCAATGTGGCTTGGCTGCAGCACTGCTAATGATTGAATAAATAAGTCGTAAGGACAAAGCTGAAAGATCTAGACATGGCAGGATGGGATCCAATAAGACAGAAAAGAATACTGTACCTTATCCTCACCAATCTGCCTGTTGCATTCATAGCTGTCCATGGCAGCATTGGTAAGAGTGACCACCACACAGTTCTTGTGGAAGTAAAGTCTTGGCTTGACATTGAGCATTTCCTCAAAGACCTTTTTTCTATCGTAAAGTCAGAAGTGGGGATATTCGTTGATGATTGCACAATGTTCTGCAGAATTTGTGGCTCATCAGTTATGGAAGCCGTCCACGTCCAAATGCATTAAGCCCTTGACTATATCTAGGTTTGGACTGACAAATGGCAAGTATCAGTCATGCCACACAAGTGACACGTAATGACCGTCTCCAACAAGAGAGTATCTAACCATTCCCACTGACATTCAACGGCATTACCATCACTGAATCCCCCTCTGTCAACATCTTGGAGGTTACCATTGACTAGGAACTCAACTAGGCCAAATAAATAGTGGCCACAAGAGCAGGTCAGGGGATAGGAATCCTGCAGTGAGTAACACACCTCTTGACTCCCAAAAGCCTGTCTACCATCTGGATGGCACAAGTCAGAAGGGTGCCAGAATACTCCCCACTTACCTGGATGAGTGCAGTCCCAGCAACACTCACTTGACATCATCAAGGACAAAGTAGCTTGTTCAAATGGCAAAATGTCTTGAAACATCAATAATCTTTACCACCAACCTATAGGAGCAGCGTACATCATCTACAAGATACACTGCAGAAATTCACCAAGCCTTGTTAGACAATACCTTTCAAACCCAAAAACATTACCCTCCAGAAAGACAAGGGCAGAATACACATGAGGATTCCACCATGTGCATGCTCTCCTCCAGCTCAACCACCATCCAGACTTGGAGGTATACGAACATTCTTTCAGTATCATTGGATCAAAGTTCTGGAATTTCCTCATTAATGGCACTGTGGGTCTACCCACACCAAACTGTAAATAACAGTTCAAGCAAGCATCTCATTGCCCCTTTCTCATTGGCACAGGCAATAAACACTGGACCTGGCCAAACAGACCCATTTCCTATGAATGAATACATAAAACACCCTCCAGCTAATATCAATACCTCTGCTTTTCTAGTACAGTTGGAAAAGGAGAAAAAGAAAATGGTTTTATATGAGCTTTCGGACTCTGGAGCAATGGCTGCTAATGTGAAGGAGCTGCTCTTGACTGGGCATAAAGAACATGTGGGTAGAAACTAAAAGCGAGAGAAAAATACGTGGAGAGCTTGACAGAAGTCTGAAGTCTGGCCCTGTGGAATTTTGAAATGTGTGAACAGAAGCAAGTAGAGTAGACCGACAGCACTAGGCGGTGCTCTTTCCAAAATATAACAGTGAGATGAGAGCCTCATATGCATCTGACTACTGTGTACTGGTGTATTAAGTCTTAATATGTATTAAACAGTGTTAAAAAGATATCCAAGGCTGAAGACAGTTCTTGAACTTGCCTTCCACTGGAATGGTCTATCTTGGATCTAAACTCATGGTCGTGGGAATAAAGTAACACAACAGAAAAATGGTGGTATTTAATGCCAAGCTATCATGTAGCAAAAGATCAAGAAACAGACCAGTTGTTTAAGTTGTTATCGAATCATTGTTGTATACAATAATAAAACTGAAAGCTGAGTTTCTGCTATTCGAAACTCTTTTCAATGCAAAAGGTGTTTTCCTTTAGTGTTTCCTTTCAATGGTTTTTGAGTCTATTAAGGATGGCTACAGTGACATCATTTGAGTTAAATATTTTTGAATCTGAGGTATTTTCTTCATATTAATACCTGAAAAGTAACAAGCTGTCAGATGCATATAATAGACCAGAAGATGGGCAGATGTGGAAAACACAATTCCTAAGATTTCAAACAGGTTCAGTATTGAACATCAAAACAAATGCAGACCACAGTAACACTTCTCTGTATTAAAAGAACATCAAATCATGTGTTACATTGACAACAGACTGATGAGAAACAAATTGAGTTTGACAGCTTCACAATTTTTAATTGATATCTAATTTCAAAAGCACATGGGACATTGACAAGATTACACTTCAATTGTAGATCCTAGCTCCTAGGAAAGTTTGTA
The DNA here is from genome assembly GCA_024137785.1 of Ginglymostoma cirratum. Lineage (NCBI taxonomy): Eukaryota > Metazoa > Chordata > Chondrichthyes > Orectolobiformes > Ginglymostomatidae > Ginglymostoma > Ginglymostoma cirratum. Next base: position 62,748,629 of record JAHRHZ010000144.1, read on the forward strand.
GACAGCTTCACTAATGTGCTATCTTAACTATGCAACTATAGAAACTTACAATAAGACCCCACTTGTGACAAAATCATCATTAGACTCTTAGATAAATCAGTTACTGAACTCCTTCAATCAAAAAAAGATTTAGCTCTAAATAAAGGATATAATAAAAGGATGGGTGGGGAATAAAAGGATGACTAGGGTAAGAATAGGGCCAGTCAAAGACAGAAGTGGGAAGTTGTGTGTGGACCCTGTGGAGATTGGAGAGGTGCTAAACAAATATTTCTCATCTGTTTTCACTCAGGAAAAGGAGAATATTGTAGAGGAGAAGACTGAGATACGGGCTATTAGACTTGAAAGGATTGAGGTTAGTAAGGAGGAGGTGTTATCAATCCGAGAAGGTGTGAAGGTAGATAAATCCCCTGGGCCGGATGGGATTTTTCCGAGGATTCTCTGGGAAGCTAGGGAGGAGATGGCGGAGCCTTTGGCCTTGATCTTTGAGTCGTCATTGTCTACAGGTTTAGTACCAGAGGACTGGAGGATTGCAAATGTTGTGCCCTTGTTCAAGAAGGGCAGTAGAAACGACCCAGGTAATTATAGACCAGTGAGCCTTACATCTGTTATAGGAAAAGTTTTGGAAAGGATTATAAGAGATAGGATTTATAATCATCTAGCAAGAAACAATTTGATTGGAGATAGTCAACATGGATTCGTCAAGGGCAGGTCGTGTCTCACAAACCTCATTGAGTTTTTTGAGAAGGTGACCAAGCACGTGGATGAGGGTAGGGCAGTTGACGTGGTGTACATGGACTTCAGTAAAGCCTTTGATAAGGTTCCACATGGTAGGCTATTGGAGAAAATGCGGAGGCATGGGATTGAGGGAGATTTAGCAGTTTGGATTAGAAACTGGCTTTCTGAAAGAAGGCAAAGAGTGGTGGTTGATGGAAAATATTCAGCCTGGAGTCCGGTTACTAGTGGTGTGCCACAAGGATCTGTTTTGGGACCACTGCTGTTTGTCATTTTTATAAATGACTTGGATGCAGACATAGGTGGATGGGTTAGTAAGTTTGCAGATGACACTAAAGTCGGTGGAGTGGTGGACAGTGTGGAAGAATATTGCAGGTTGCAGGGAGACTTGGATAAACTGCAGAATTGGGCTGAAAGGTGGCAAATGGAGTTCAATGCAGATAAATGTGAGGTGATGCACTTTGGGAAGAATAATAGGAAGGCAGAATACTGGGTCAATGGAAAGATTCTTGGTAGTGTGGATGTGCAGAGGGATCTTGGTGTCCAGGTACATAGATCCCTGAAAGTTGCCACCCAGGTTGATAGTGCTGTTAAGAAGGCATACGGTGTGTTAGGTTTCATTGGTAGAGGGATTGAGTTCCAGAGCCGTGATGTCATGCTGCAACTGTACAAAACGCCAGTGTGGCCTCACTTGGAATATTGCGTACAGTTCTGGTCGCCCCATTACAGGAAGGATGTGGAAGCATTGGAAAAGGTGCAGAGGAGATTTACCAGGATATTGCCTGGTCTGGAGCGAAGGTCTCATGAGGAAAGGCTGAGGGACTTGGGTCTGTTCTCATTGGTGAGAAGAAGGCTAAGAGGGGATTTAATAGAGACATACAAAATGATCAGAGGATTAGATAGGATGGACAGTGAGAGTCTTTTTCCTAGGATGATGACGTCAGCTAGTACGAGGGGGCATAGCTGCAAATTGAGGGGAGATAGATTTAAGACAGTCAGAGGCAGGTTCTTTGCTCAGAGAGTGGTAAGGGCGTGGAATGCCCTGCCTGTCAATGTAGTTAACTCAGCCACATTAGGGGCATTTAAACAGTCCTTGGATAAGCATATGGATGATGACGGGATAGTGTAGGGGGATGGGCTTAGATTAGTTCACAGATCGGCGCAACATCGAGGGCCGAAGGGCCTATTCTGCGCTGTATTGTTCTATGTTCTATGTTCTATAACAATAGTACAAGGAGTCGAAAAATTGCTCAGGAAACATTATACAGCAAAGGTAACATTATAAAGTTAAACAGTGTTGACTACTTAAAGCACGATAGAACATTTGACCAGTGGATAAATCTCTTGTCTAAACAATGTAGTATATTTGACAACATCAGTGCAAAATCCTAAGCAATCTAAGACCAGTACCTTGTCATAAAACCCCATGTCAGCAAAGATAAAACTGTCCAGTCATTCACTCACAATGTATTCATTGTAGCTAAACAGGTTACAGCTCAAAGATTTGATACAGCATGTAGAATGTTCTCAGCATCCAACGAAATAGTTTCTGAGTTATCATGTCTTGAAGAACAGGTTAAAACTGTTATAAAACAAGTTTATTAACATTGTAACGACTATCGATGGGTACGCAACACTATTCCTTTTCTGGAAAATTCACACTACCACCAATCGAGAAGCCAATAGCAGAGAACAAGAAACAACACAGGACCCCCACAGCACCAACACAAGCACAACTGACCAACTGAAACCAATACAGATACAGAAAAACTCACCAACTTTACCTCCACTGTTTCGATACCTTGACTTAGACTTTTCTGACAAACATGAATCAAGTCAAAGGCTCAGTGAGGGGTAGGAAATGTAAGGAAAAAATGCAAGGTAAATGTTGCAAAAACAAGTAAACTTGGCAACTAATGTAAGTGTGTGTGTAAATGTCAATCAGTGATCATGACTGGGAAGAACATGTTTTTTATAGAACTGACCATGTTCTGTGGCTGTTTTTGTGACATAATGGATACTAGTATAAATATTTAACATTGTATGACAAAACGTTCAAATTCCTTTCTTCTATTAGTTACAATATTTGCTTTCTAAAAAACAAAAAAAGAACTTCTAATTTTGAAAACCAATTATAAAAGGTATCCATACCTTTCTGATGGCTTATTTGAAATAAAAGTCTCAGCAGAGACATAGGGGAATGAGGAGAAATATATTCTAAAAGAATAGGATATTATGATTTCCTTTGATCTATCAGCCTTCAGTGGCTTGAATCTTGGTTCTAATGCACTGGATTCTAATTTAAGGTTAGATCTTATATTTCTGGCAAAAACTGCAGCATGAATACTGGTTGTGAATGCAGTTGAGTTCAGTTTATTGTCAGTTGCACAATAGAGTAAATCAAATTATATATCACTGTAACAATTTAATACTGCAAAATAACACATATTTCATAATGACAAAAAACAAGGGGATTCTTCTGCCCTGTGAAAAAAAAAACTAAAGTGAACAATCCAAATTTGAATGCAATGCACCATTGTACTTGTATAGTCTCACTGATTGTAACTGTCCGTTCACATATACTTGAAGATGAGCTCTTAATCCTGCATTCAAATAATCAGGTTCAATGTCAGCTAAGTCACCTCAACATGAACTTGCCTGTCAACTGGATGGAGACTAGAACTGCACATCATTCTATATATAAAAGAAAAACAGCCCTTTGAGACACTGCATGTTCACTTTCTCTATGTTTCTCATTCCCATTTTAATTATCTTTTTTCTCTATCATTCGTTCATTCATTCTCTTATCGCCTGGTTTCCCACTCTCACTTGTCGTCTCCTTGAAGCTCTAATTCATTCCTTGATATGGACTTTTGAGAAATTGTGTCTGCAGTTGTTTTATCTTATCACAGTTCCATCATTTCTTAGATAGCATCTGTGTGTAACATTCTGCCTGCTGATTTTCCACAATCCCATCAAAATATTTTCAATGCCTTTGAAGTCTATGTATTCACAAATCATTTATCTCACCTTCAAGTCTTCAGTTTTGGTTAATGTTTCTTTTGCCGTGATTTCACTTCCTTATTCATTCCCTCCCACTTCCAATACATTGGATTTTATTGCACCTCTGGATGAGGCGGCAGGAGAAAGATGAATTATATGCCATGCCTAATGCCCATGGTCTATCCCACAGTAATTTTACCTGTGAGGATGGAGTCATTGAGAGGCTGTCCTGCGCATAAGCCATTTGATGTCCATGGCCACTTAAATATTTCATCCCATCAGCGCAAAACAAGGATTTGGTGCCTGACAGCTGTCATTGTGTGTCAAGGGGACTCACAGGAAGGGCTCTTGTGGTAAAGTGGTAATGTTCCCGACCTGTGAGCCAGGAGACTGTGTTCAAGTCCCACCTGCTCCAGAAGTCAGTAATAATGTCCCTGAACAGGTTGATCAGGAACATGTCAACAGCACTTGTGCAAACAACAATGGAGTAATAGCAGCCCCAGTCCAGAAGAAAGTCTTCACCTCTGAGACGGGAAGAGGCACAAAACAAAAGTGTGGGCTATAAAGAAAGTAAAAGCTAGATACACTGGGAATAGACTAGGAGCTATTTGAATAGAATGCTCTGTGGGAGTGTCTGGGAGTCCTGGAAGAAAAATTAGAGATCCCTGAGGGCAAGGGAAACTATTTTTACAACGATGATGCAAAAGACCAGCCTGAGAAGGTGAGACATGAAAGGATATGTTAACCCTTCAAAATTAATGTTACTGTCATTGCCACTGCCAACAGGCACTTTAAGGCACAATGACAATGGGCAGATGAGCAAAATCAGAGAATTAATTTATATAAAGGCTGCAGTTTAAGGGAGAAAACTGTGAATGTCAAATACTTGTAGAAAGAAATAAACAGAATAACAACAGTAAAAGAATTTTAAGCATTTTAAAAGGTTGGGACAAATAAACAAAAGTATGTCTTTGATGTGAGTTTTATTGAGGTCACAGCACAGAGGTTCTTCGCAAAAGATGAGCAAGGGTGTGTGTTTTAGTCTTTGACAGAAATTTAAATGTTCATTTTGCCCAGAAAGAAGCTTAAAGGATGCCATATGGGTGACACAGGGCAGGAAAGCATCACTTTCACTCACAGAAAGCTAGAAGGCACTATTTCCCTTGTTAGAAATTTTGAGAAAATCCCTAGTCACTAAAATAGAGCCACCGTAATAGATACCTTGGAGAAAACCATTCTGAGGATGCAGAATTACTTCATAATTAAACATCAAATCTTAAGCTGAACAAGTTAATACATCTGTGAAGGGAAAAACAGACCCATTTTGGGTCCGGTGACCCTTAGAACTGAGGAAGGGTCACCGGACCTGAAACGTTAACTCTGTTTTTTCCTTCACAGATGCTGCTAGACCTGCTGAGCTTTTCCAGCAATTTCTGTTTTGTTTCCTGATACGCAGCATCCGCAGTTCTTTCCTTTTTTTATTAAGTTAATACATTTAATGCATAAAGCAAGCCAAATAGTAGGTATTAACAGTTAGTGTCAACTCCGTGGAACAATAAAGCTATTAGACATGACTACTTATAACATTTCTTAAACTGTTTGCGGGATTTTGCTTCAACAGACTACCATTTGGGATCACCTGAGCCCCAGAGACCTTCCAATGGATTATGTTCAACATGGTACGAGGGTCAGAATATACCACATTGATGATACAATGATAAATGGGGTGATTGTGATGAACAAAACCAAAAGGTCCATGTGATTTTCAAAGGCTTATAGGCTAAAGGCTTACTTTCAGTGGAAAGTGCAAAAGTTTCAAGGGATCTGTTCACTTCTTGGGACATTTGATTGAAAAGATGGAATAAGGTTAGAAAATGAAACTCCCTATTCTGACGGCAGTTCATGACTTGCAAAGATTCCTGGGCATGGTAAACTGGTTGAAAAAAAATGTTTGCCTCACTTGTCAATGGTGACAACTCTTGAGGCAACTTCTCAAGAAAATGCAAGGATGGTACTTGGACTCACTTTAAGAGGACTTTTCCAAAAAGATCAAAGATACACTAATATCCACAGAAGTCCAGGCCATCACAATCTATCCACTGATCCTTTCCAATTATGGTAGCTATGAATACTTCGGCGATAGGCATAAGAATAGTTCTCTTTTAGGAGCAACCTGATGGATTTAGGAATCCAGTGTATTATGCCTCCAGGGCATTGTCAAACACAGAGACGTGCTACATAGCAACAGAATTGGAAGTTCTCACTATTATATGGGCATGCAAAGGTTTTCAGACTGCATCTGCGGCCTCAAAGTGCTTATACAAATGGACCATAAACTAATGTATCCTGTTACATAGGAAAGAGTTTGCTAGGAAGCTTCCATGGATTCAGAGCTTCTGACTCCAACTTATGAAGTTTGCCTACGAGACAAATGTGAGCAAGAAGAGTGACAAATGACAGTGGTTGCCGTCTCCACTGTGACTATCAACAGCTTTACAATGGCTGATGAGGGGGATTCATTGGTGAGACTGAACAGGCTAAATTAAATCCAATAGGTACAAAGGAGGAGCAGGCCACCCATTACAATAAAAGGAGACTCTGCATGACAGCAGCATATCTCAACAACTTCCATTATTGCTTAGAACCTCTGAATTTGTTCCAGTTCTAATGAAAAGTAAAAAACCTGAATTGTTAAATGCTGTTTCTCTCTCCGCAAATGCTGTATCACTAGCATTTTGTGTCTATATTATCACAAATGGTTATGTAGTAAAATTGCAATGGCCCATCCTATATATCAGCCTTGTTTTCTGATGCACATTGATATCCTGTGATATACGCTAAAGGTTTGTGACTATATTGATATTGGGATAATTGTTATGAGCTTGCTTCTCTATGGTAATGAGTCTGTAGGCAGCTAGAGCTAAGCAAATAACCTTATCGCTATTGCAAAACAGCTGTATATGTCCCTAAAGGCACCAGCTGCAAAATTCAATGTTTTTAAACCTTTGAATTATTTCTTCCCACATTTCCACTCTACTTTCTAAAAGGAAGTAGGCATTAATCTACTTTGAATAGCATTTACCATTAAGTACCCATGCTCTTTCTGCTTTCTTATATCCCAATACATTTTCTCATAGTTTAATGTGCCATCAATGTTTGTCTCATCAGAAAAGAAATAATTTATGTATCTTTAAATCATTTATGCATTTGGAGAACAAAAGATTTCAATATTAAACAACTGAAAATCACAACACACTCTCCTTTGCTAATGCAGTCAATTTACTTATTCCAAGTTTCCACATTTTATTGTTCAATTAGACCCACAGCTATTTTGGTTTCATACCATTGGCTTCAATCCTCAAATGTCTCTTCTATAAACTTTAGTATATTTTTAAAGTACAAGTATAACAGAACTTGTACATATAGTTCTTAATTCCTGCAAAAATATTCTGTTTCATTAGGCAAGCATGACCTGTCTTTTAGAAACTCATGATGACGGTTCCTTATTTCTCCATTCCTTTCTAAATACTTACTAGCATCGACTTTCAGAGAGATATCAAGCAGCTTCCCATTATAAAAGGTGAGATTAACTGAATTATAAATAACTGATGTATGCCTTTTACGTGCTATTTTGAACTAAACTGTAATTTTCATTACTCTCTAGAATTTGGTAATACCATGCGATAATCAATCTCACTCAGTTTTTCAGGCAGCGTCAGAGGAGCAGGCAATTCGATGTTTCGGGTCGGGACCGATGAAAGGTCCCAAACTGAAACGTCGACTTTCCTGCTCCACTGATGCTACATGACCTGCAGTGTTCCTCCAGCTCCACATGTATTGACCCTGACTTCCAGCATCTGTAGTTCTTGCTATCCCTCACATTTTCATTGGTTAGTTTCAAGGCCCATTAATGCTTCGAACATAAATTTCTTTTGAATGTTTATTTTAAATTATATGGTTGAATTATATGTTCCTTAGTAGACTGAGGAAGACAAAACTGAATGTGTGCTATATGCTGTGCTTCATACTCAGTATATCAATATACTTTAAGGGACACAATATATTTGTATGCCTTTAGCTGACATGTTCATAATATCATCACTGTATCACTGATGTGACCTGAAGGGATAAAGGTCTCGTACACCAACGTACTGGAGATCACTTGAAACACAACCAGCAACAAGAAGCCTGCTCCTCTGATATAATTATATACTGTAACATTAGCTGAGATACACATGTGTCTGTGAATCTAACACTTGTGTTTAACATCCTTTTGTAATCAACATCTTTTAGATGCTACAATATCAATGCCTAGCCTCTTATGTTGCAAGGGATAACATAACCATTGTGGCATCAGGTAAATTTACCCCACATCAGGCAAAGCCCACAACACAGTTAGCAACAGTGGCCATTTTTGAGGAAATGATTCCAAGATCTCACTGGTAGATATTTGGAAACCTAAGTGAAGATCATCTGGACAACAGGCTTGGACATGAAAGAATTCAAACAACCAACAGTGTCATTTTCTATGAGTATAGACAGCCAAACAAATCTGTAGATAGGGTATTGACTAGCCAGAAGACAAAGATCATTTGTTTCTAATTAGAATCAAAGTTCTTTCAAAATAAAAATGAAAACTTTAGGAGTGCCTTAGTTGAAAATGAAAATGCTGAAATTAAAGTAAAATCAAGACCAAAGACTATAGACATTGGACAGCATGTTCCGTCTGCCAGTGAGTTTCTTGTCTCTCCCTTTTAAAAGAAGGAAGAGAAATTCTCAGAGGTTGTAGTTCCTTTCTTTTAAAACAGTTAAATAGTCTTGACAGTATAGCTACAAATCTCTCCCAAATTAAAAACTGAAAGAACTGCAGATGCTGTAAATCAGGAACAAAAACAAAGTTGCTGGAAAAGCTCAGCAGGCCTGCCAACGTCTGTGAAGGAGAAAACAGAGTTAACGTTTTGGGTCTGGTGACCCTTCCTCAGAACTGATGGTGGTGGGAAAACGTCAGTTTGTATGCAAAAAATAGGGAGGTGGGTGGGGTAGGGAGTAAATGATAGGATAGAGCCCAAAGAGAGAGAAAGACAGTTGGACAGACAAAGGAGTTGCTAACGATCAGGCTGGGAGGGTGAAGAGTTGTTAATGGGAACTGTTAGTGACTAACAACAGTGGTGTGTAATGGCAGGCTATGTGACAACAAGGCCTGGTGTGTGGGGTAGGGAGCTGGGACATGGGAGAGTTTAGGCCCTAAAATTATTGAACTCAATATTGACTCTCATTGCTGTTCACAATGTGGTCTCCTCTACATTGGGGAAACAAAGAGTAGACTTGGTGACTGCTTCGCAGAACATCTACATTCTGCTCGCAAAAAAGACCCTGAACTACCCGTTGCCTGCCACTTTAATGCACCACCCTGCTCCCTGGCCAGCATCTCTGTCTCTGGCTTGCTGCAGTGTTCCAGCGATGCCCAACGCAAGCATGAGGAACAACACCTCATTTTCCACTTGGGGACCCTACAGCCCTCGCAACTCAATATTGTGTTCAATAATGTTAGGGCCTAAACTCTCCCATGTCCTAGTCTCTACCCCACACACCAGGCCTTGTTACCATATAGTCTGCCATTTACACACCCCCTGTTGTTAGTCACTAATAGTCCCCATTAACAACTATTCACCCTCCCAGCCTAATCACTGGCAACCCCTTGGTCTGTCCAACTGACTTTCTCTCTCTTTAGGCTCTATCCTATCGTTTACTCCCTTCCCCACCCACCTCCCTATTTTCTGCATATAAACTGATGTTTTCCCAGCCACTATCAGTTCTGAGGAAGAGTCACCGGGCCCGAAACGGTAACTCTGTTTTTTCCTTTACAGATGTTGGCAGACATTCTGAGCTTTTCCGGCAACTTTGTTTTTGTTCTCTCCCAACTTAAAATTGAATTAAATCCCTAAAAGTAGCTTCCTACATGTTCGATGTATTGAACTAGGGAAAGCAAAAGGAAAATGCCACAGATCATAATGGAGATTACAGAAACGTCTTCGGAATGTCTTGTATGGACATTCTCCCTTGTATGGAAAGGACCAATCAGACAAACAATGTAGATTATTGTTTTGGATTGTTACCTTGGCATTCTCATTTGATTATTTTCAGGGGTCAGGCAGAATTATTTGGATGCTTATCTATGGTTATTCACATTTCTCAAGAGGTGAAAGTAACTGAGGAGAGTCCATTCCAAGGGAGACTAGTATATTTTTCTTTTAAAATCAGTTCGCATGACACAAGAGAAAGTGCGGGAGGTCTTAGAAAATATAAAATCTTAGGATCATAGAATCCCTACAGTGTGGAAGCAGAGTATTTGGGCCATCAAGTCCGCACTGACCCTCCAAAGAGCATTCCACCCAATCCCTGTAATCCTGCATATCCCACCTAAATTACACATCCGTGGACAGAGATGGAAGGAACTGCCGATGCTGGAGAATCTGAGATAACAAGGTGTAGAGCTGGATGAACACAGCAGGCCAAGCAGCATCAGAGGAGCAGGAAAGCTGACTTTTTGGGCCTGGAACCTTCTTCAGAAATGGGGTAGGGGAAGGGGATTCAGAAATAAATAGAGAGAGGGGGGGAGGTAGATGGAAGATGGATAAAGGAGCAGATAGGTGGAGAGGAGACAGACAGGTAAAGGAGGCGGGATGGAGCCAGCATAGGTGAGTGTAGGTGGGGAGTTAGGGTTGGGGTTGGTCAGTCCAGGGAAGATGGATAGGTCAAGGAGGCAGCAATGAGGCTGGGAGGTAGGAGGTGGGGGTGGGCATTGAGGTGGGAGGAGTGGATAGGTGGGAGAAAGGACGGACAGGTTAGGGAGGCGAGGACAAGCTGGGCTGGTTTTGGGATGTGGTCGGGGGTGGGGAGGTTTTGAAGCTTGTGAAGTCCACAGGACTGCAGGTTTCCCAAGCGAAGTATGAGGTGCTGTTCCTGCAACATTCGGGTGGCATCGTTGTGGCATGGGAGGAGGCCCAGGATGGACATGTCGTTAAAGGAGTGGGAGGGGGAGTTGAAGTGGTTCATGACTGGGAGATGCAGTCATTTGTCGCAAACCGAGCATAGGTGTTCCACAAAGCAGGCTTGGAGACCTTCGAGCTGACCACCTGGGGTCCTCATCTGCAACTTTGAAAGTGGTGGGATAAAGAAGGATAAATTTCTAGGACCTGATCAAGTGTATTCCAGGACATTGTGAGAATTCAGGGAGGAAATTTCAGGGCTCCTGGCAGAAATATTTGTATTATCCATAACCATGGATGAGGTTCCAGAGGACTGGATGGTGACTAATGCTGTGCATTTATTTAAGAAAGGCTGTAAGGAGAAGCTTGGGTACAATAGAGCTGTGAGTCTGGAAAAAGCATAGCAGGTCAACATCTGATGAAAGGTTTCGGCCTTAAATATTGACTTTCCTGCTCCTCAGATGCTGTTTGACCTCTATGCTTTTTCAGCCTGACACCTATAGACTCTGCCTTTTAGCATCTACAATTCTTATTGTCTCTAAGAGCTGAGATTCGGTAAGTTGTTGGAGGTAATTCTTAAAGATAGGATTTATGTGCATTTTGAGAGCCTAGGAATGATTGAGGATAGTTGTGTGAAGGAAATCATGTCTCACAAACTTGATTGAGTTTTTTTCAGGAAGTAACCAAAAATATTGATACTTGGACTTTGGTAAAGCCTTTGACAAGGTTCCCCATAGTCAACTAATTAGTAAAGTTAGGTTTCTTGGCGTTGCCAATTGGATATAAAATTGGCTTTACAGTAGGTGATGGGGTGGTGGTGGAGGGTTGTTTTTCAGACTGGAAGCCTGTGACCAGTGGTGTTGCACAGGGATCAGTATTGGGTCCACTTTTGTTTGTTATTCATCTAATTGAGTGGGTTGAGAATATAGGAGGTATGGTTAGTAAGTTTGCAGATGATACCAAAATTTACAGTATAGTGGACAGTGAGGTGGTTATCTAAGATTACAAAGATATCTTGATCATTGGGTCAATGGGCTGAGGAGTGTCAGATGGAATTTACTTTGGATAAAAGTAAGGTATTGCATTTTGGTAAACAAACAAGGGCAGGACTTATACAATTAATGGTAGGATCTTGTGTAATGTTGGCTACCAGAAAGACCTAGGGGTAAATGTACAATATTCCTTGAAATTTGCATCACAGGTGGATAGGGTGGTTAGGAAGGCATTTAACACACTAGCCTTCATTGCTCAGACCTTTCAGTATAGGACTTGGCATGTCATGTTGAGGTTGTACAGAACATTTGTGAGGTATCTTCTGGAATACTGTGTACAGTTCTGGTTGCTGTGCTATAGGAAGGATACCATTACATTGGAGAGGGTTCAGAAAAGATTTACCAGGATGTTGCCAGGAGCGGGGGATTTGAGTTATTAAAGTAGGCTGGGATTTTCTTTTTCATTGGTGCGTAGGAGGTTGAGGGGTGACCTAATAGTTTATAAAAGCATGAGGGGCACACATAACTGAATAGTAAATGTCTTTTCCCAGGGTGGGAGAGTTAGAAACGAGGAGGCATATTTTTAAAGTGAGAAGGGCAAGATTTAAAAAAAGGACATGAGGAACAACTTTTTCTATACAGGGAGTGGTTAGTGTGTCAAATGAATTGCTAGAGGAGGTGGTGGATGCATGAACAGTTACAATGTTTAAAAGACATTTAGATAAGTGCATGAATTGAAAAGGTTTGGAGAGACATGAAGCAATTGCAAGTAGCTAGGACTAGTTTAGTTTGGGAACATGGCTGGTGTGGATTAATTGGACCAAAGGGCCTGTTTCCATGTTGTATGACTCTATGATTCTATAACAGGCTTGGTGAGCAGAACAAGCCTTTGTTTAAGTTTTCAGTTTTCCTCATTGGTTTTCAAATTTTCAAGACTATTTTGACACAGTTATGGGTTATTCTGACCATTTATTTTCCCAAGAAGAAGCATTAAGTTTGCAATGAACTTTATGTACCCAGTAACTACAGAGAACCAATCAGCATGCTTTCTTTTTTTCAGTTAGCAAGACCATTGTCAAGGTCACATAACATTTAATTGACTGTCTGTGCCAAATCATTGGACCTGAAACTGCCATTTGCTTCTTTTTAACGTAATTATCCCAATGTATAACTTAATAATGTGCCACTGTATGGAAGGAATTTTTTCAGCTATGATGCTTATAATAAATCATTCAAAATACTGCCACAGTAGTTACAGTAATTATTGACAAGCCTGTCATGCAAATCTTAAAAATAATCCCATGCTAGTCAATTACAAACGACAATTTTTTGCACCTATTAACCAGTTCCTCATGTGGCGCAGCCTTTAAAAGAAATGAGCTCAAAATTATTCATTGAATCAATCTTTTTCAAAAGATTCCCTGGGCTATTTCACACCTCATTTCTGTTAAGAACTGATATACAACAAAGAATTTAAATATATGGTACTTTAATGACAAAGTACCAATCTACCTAAATATCCCATTGCATCTTTTGGTAGCATAAAGTAAGCAAAAGGAAAACTCTTACGGAACACTTATCAAGCTTTGTCAAATAAACAGATTCAAGTAGTTTTCTTTGCAAACCCCACAGTCTGGCACAGTCCTAAATCAGTCATTTCCAACTTTGCAGATCTACTTTAATTCTAATTCAAGGAGAAATACCACACAAGTTATTTCTCACTAATGCTGCAAATCTGAAATTAAAAGCAGAAAGTACCAGAGAAACTCAACAGGTCTGTCAATATCTGGAGAGTGAAAAACAAAGTTAACATTTCAAGTCTGATTTAACTCTTCTTTGGGGATGAAGGCGATTGGAAAATTATGATATTTTGCGAGCAATCATGCTATTGACAAGGAGGAAGAGGAGTGAGTGGTTCAAATAGTGAGGGTGTACAGAGTAAAAGATAAAGGGAGTGCTGGTGTTGTAAAGAAATGATGCGAATGCAAAATAGATGTCAATGATGGATGTGAATGTAGAAAGTTTTCTCTCACCAGAACTGAACTATTTATGGCATAAAAACTCAGAGCAGAGTGGGTGTTAGGCTTGTTGGCAGAGTGGACCAGGATACCATGGAGAGAAGGGTCTCTGGAATGTTGTCAATGGAGGAGAGGCTGTTTTGTCCTGGATGGTGTCAAGCTTTTTGAGTGTTGTTGGGGCTGCTCTCATCCGGGCAAGTGGGGAGTATTCCATCATACTCCTGGTTTGAGCCTTGTAGATATTGAACAGGCTTTGAGGAATCAGGAGGTGAGTTACTTGCCGCAGTATCCCTAGATTCTGACCTGCTCTTGTAGCCATTGTATTTATGTAGCGAGTCTGGTTGAGTTTCTGGCCAATGATAACCCACAGGATGTTGATAGTGGGGGATTCAATGATGGTAACACCATTGAATGTCATTGAATGAGTGGTGGTTACATTGTCTCTTATTGATGATGATCATAGCCTGGCATTTGTGCGGCACGAATATCACTTCCTTTGTCAGCCCAAGACTGGAAATTGTCCAGATCTTGTTGCATTTGAACATGGACTGTTTCAGTATCTGAGGAGTCGAGAATGGTGCTGAATATTGTGCAATCATTGGCAAACATCCCAATTTCTGACCTTATGATAGAGGGAAGGATTTTGATGAAGAGCTGAAGGTGGTTGTGACGAGGACACAATGCTGAGGAACCCCTGAAACAATGTCCCGGAGCTGAGATGATTGACCTCCAACAACCACGACCACCTCCATAGGTGTCAGGTATGACTCCAACCACTGGAAGTTTAGCCCCTGATACCCATTGATTCCAATTTTGCTAGGGTTCTTCGATGCCACACTCGGTCGAATGCAGCCTTGATATCAAGAGCTGTCACTCTCACCTCACCTCTGGAATTCAGCTCTTTTGTCCATCTTTGAACCAAGGCTGTAATGAGGTCAGGAGCTGAGTGGCCCTGGTGGAACCCAAACTGGGTGTCACTGAGCAGCTTAATTCTGAGCAGGTGCTGCTTGATAGCACTGTTAATGACACCTTCCATCACTTTACTGATGATTGAGAGTAGACTGATGGGGCGGAAACTGGCCGGGTTGGATTTGTTCTAAGTTTTGTATGCGGGACATACTTTGACAATTTTCCACATTGCCGGGTAGATACCACTGTTTTAACAGCCTTATATTTTGCACTGATATGCTGGGCTCTTCCATCATTGAGGATGGGGATGTTTGTGGAGCCTGCTCCTCCAGTGAGTTGTTTACTTGTCCACCACTATTCACGACTGGATGTGGCAGGACTGCAGAGCTTAGATCTGATCCGTTGGTTGCAGAATCGCTTAGCTCTTTCTATCACTTGCTGCTTTTGCTGTCTGAGGTGCAAGTAGTCCTGTTTGGTGGCTTGGCCAGGTTGATACCTCATCTTCGGGTATGCCTGGTGCCCCTCCTGGCATGCCCTCCTGCACTCTCCATTGAACCAGGATTGATCCCCTGGCTTGATGGTAATGGTTGAATCGGGGTTACAATGGGCCATGAGGTTACAGATTGTGCTGGAGTGCAATTCTGCTACTGTTGATGGTCCACAGCATTTCATGGATGCCCAGTCTTGAATTGCTAGATCTGTGTGAAGTCTGTCCCATTTCGTATGGTGATAGTGCCACACAGCACGATGCAAGCTATTCTCAATGTGAAGGTGGGTCATTGTCTCCACAAGGACTGTGCGATGGTCACTCTTACCAATACTGTCATGGACAGATGCACCTGCAGCTGGCAGATGAGGTTGCAGTTAAAAGGAGACAAACAAGAGCAGAGTTCCAGGAGAATTTGACTCAAAGGACAGTACACAAAAGATGGAGGTACCAACTGCTGTATATCTGATACACCGTATTCCTGGATCACAGACTGGAGAACATGGATTGGAAAAGGAGCAAGACCAGGTCCTTGTCACACTCCTTTATGAGTCAAAACAGTGTGGAGCTGGAGGAACATAGCAGGTCAGGCAGCATCAGAGGAACAGGAAAGTCGACATTTTGGGTCGGGACTCTTCATCAGAGATCTCCAGCTTCAGGGACCCAGCAGCAGGTGGCTGCAGCAAGAAAGGTCCGATTGTGGCCAGAGCGTACTGAGGCCAATAGCTTGCAGATGTTCAAGCAGCAGTGCCAACAAAGGCTGTTGTTCTCAACAATTGCCTTTACTAACTTACAAGCAACTGTGATGCTTGTGCCTCAGCAGACAGAAGATGCCTGTGATCCTGAGATCACCATTGCACTGAAGTTTTTATTTAACCAACCTTTTCCTACATCCCAATGATGATGCATGTGAAGTTTCCCAGGCAGCAGCAGATTTCTGGATCAAAAAGTTGATCAATGTCTTATTTCAAAGAACAGCAACAAGTACATTATGAGTTGAATCAGATTCTGCACCATTCCTGGGTATGCCATGTTCGGAGGGTCTTCAAACTCCTGCATTTAGCTACCAAGACTCCAAAGATCAACCAGTAACCTTGATAAACAGGAAAAAAATCCTTTTTATCAGTGTTCAAATGATCTACACCCTCCTGTCCTGCTCTTTAATTCCCTGGGTTAGCTGCAATTCTTGCATGGGCTTTAACACTGCTCATCCTCCAGGCTGGGGGAGTTTTACTCCAGAAGATGTTGATGGGGCATAATTTGTAAGGACCACTCAGGAGGGTTTCTTGAGACAATGCGTGAACAGTCAAACCAGGGAAGGGGTTATATTTCAAAATCAGGGACCTGATTTTGGGAAGTGAGCCCGGCTAGGTGAGTGAAGTTTCAGGGGGTGAGCATTAGGAGGAAGTGATGGCCTAGTGGTATTATCGCTGGATTCCTAATCCAGACACCCAGATAATGTTCTGGGGATCTGAGTTCGAATCCCACCACAGTAGCTAACGGAATTTGAATTCAATAAATATCCAGAATTAAGAATCAAATGATGACCATGAATCCATTATCAGATGTTGGAAAAACCCATCTGATTCACTAAAGTCTTTCAGGGAAGGAAACTACCATTCTTACCTGGTCTGGCCTACATGTGACTCCAGAATCACAGCAACGTGGTTGACTCTCAACTGCCCTCTGGACAGTTAGGGATGGACAATAAATGCTGCCTAGCCAGCAATGCCCTCATCCCATGAATGAATAAAGGAAAAAAATTCAGGAGTAGTGACCACCATACCGTGAGTTTTAAAATACTCATGGATATGGATAACACCAGTCCTTGGGTGAAAGTGTTAAAACTGGGGGAAGGCGAACTACAACAATATTCGACAGGAACTAGAAAATGTTGATTGGAGGCAACTATTTGATGGTAAATCTACATTGGATATGTGGGAGTATTTCAAACAATGTTGATAAGAGTTCAGGAGTGGCATGTTCCTGCGAGAGTGAAGGAAAGATATGGCAAGTTATGTGAATCTTGGATGACCAGGGCTATTACGACCTTGGTCAAAAAGAAAAAGGAAGGATATGTAAGGTCTAGGAGGATGAGAACTGATGAAACCCTTGAAGTGTATAAGGAAAATAGGAAAGAACTTAAACAAGGAATTAGAAGGTCTAAAAGGTGTTGTGAAAAGTCGTTAGCAAACAGGATTAAGGAGAATATCATGGCTTTTAATACATTTATGAAAAGCAAGATAGTAGACAGGGAAAGGGTTGGCCCACTCAAGAACAAAGGAGGAATCTGTGTGCAGAGCCAGAAGAGGTGGGTGAGGTCCTAAATGAATACTTTGTGTCGGTATTCACCAAAGTGAAGGAATTGGTGGAGGATGACCTCAGAGAAGGGACCGTTGAGTTTCTAAGCCAAGTTGCTATTAAAAAGGAAGAGGTGTTGTGCGTATTAAAAACTATTAAGGTAGATAAGTCCCTGGGTCCTGATACCATCTATCCCAGAATATTGAGGGAGGTGAGAGAACAAATTGCTGGGGCAGTTGACAGACATCTTTGTATCCTCTTTGGGCACAGGTAAGGTCCCAAAGGACTGGAGAAAAGCCAATGCTGTCCCATTGTTTAAGAAGGGTAACAGAGATAATTCAGGAAATTACAGGCCTATGAGTCTCACATCATTGGTAAGGAAAGTACTGGAAAACATTCTCAGGGACAGGATCTATACATATCTAGAAGCAATTTTGTGATTTTGTGCGGGGGAGGTTGTGCCTCACTAACTTGATTGAGTTTTTTGAGGAGGTGATGAAGATGATTGATGAGGGAAAAGCAGCTGATGTTGTCGGCATGGACTTCAGTTACGCCTTCAACAAGGTCCCTCATGAAACAAAAGGTACAAAAGATGAAGTTGCATGGTATCAGTGGTCAGCTGGCAAGATAGATATAGAACTGGCTTAGTCATTGGAGGCAGAGGGTCGCAGTGGAAGGATGCTTTTCAGAATGGAAGGTTGTTACTACAGCAGTGCTGGGGCCTCTGCTGTTCATGATCTACATAAATGATTTGGAGGAAAACGTAGTTGGTCTTATCAATAAGTTTGCAGACGATAGAAACATTGGTTCAGTTGCGGATAGTGAGGGGGATTATCAGAAGATACACCAGGATATAGATCATTTGGAAACATGGATAGAAAAATTGCAGATGGAGTTCAATATGAACAAATGTCAGTCGATTCATTTTGGAAGGTTAAGTACATGTGGAAATTATATAGTGAATGGCAGAACTCTTAGGAGTATTGATATGCAGAGGGATGTGGATGTGCAGGTCCACAAATCACTGGAGGTAACAGTGCAGGTAGAAAAGGTGGTTAAAAAAAAGGCTAATGGCATGCTTCAGTCCCTTCAGTTCTGAGGAAGGGTCACCAGACCTGAAACATTAATTCTGATTTTCTCTTCATAAATGCTGTGCTTTTCCAGCAACTTTTGTTTTTTTTAACCAGGATGCTGCCTGGTGTGGAGGATTTTAGCTCTGAAGAAAGGTTGGATAGACTGGGTTTGTTTTCACTGGAATGCAGCAAGTTGAGAGGCCACCTGATAAAAGTTGTGAATGGCAAGGACATAGTGGAAAGCATGAGGCTTTTTCCCAGGGTGGAAGTGTCAAATACTAGGGTACACAGGTTCAAGGTACAAGGGGACAAGTTTAAAAGAGATGTCCAAGGCAGGCTTTTCCACACAAAGGGTAGTGAGTGCATGGAATGCACTGCCTGAGGTGGTAGTGGAAGCAGACACAATAGCAGCCTTCAAGATGCACCTGGATGAATACATGAATTGGAAGGGAATAGAGGGATATGGATCCTGTAAGTGAGGACAATTTAAGTATGAAAGGGTAAAATGTGTCGGCGCTGAAGAGAGCTGAAGGGCCTGCTCCAGTGCTGTCTTGTTCTTTTGTCTTCTCGAAGGCTGAAGGATATCCTGCTGATCATGCCAGTTTTGCTTGTTTCTGTAACACTTCTTTTTTAAAAGGACAGCCACCTTGCTGAAATTACACACCAGTTTCTATTAAAAGCTATACATTCTGAAAAAAAATTACATGATTTCTTGTTTAGCTTGAGGATCAGGGAATTTTATTCGAGCCTTCACTTTTGCTGTCCTTCACAACACTCATTCTTATCCCACTGTACGTCCAAGATAAGTTATTCTTGCTTTTTCAAATACACTTCTGGTGACATTTATTACCAAGCCAGCCATATGTAATTGCTTAAACAAATATTCTTCTTATCTCACATGCTCTTTTCATGTGTAACTATATACCACAACATCATTTAGTTAACAACACAGCTCTGAAACTCAGCTACAACTTGGTTCTTAAACCTCTGGAATGTAACTGGAAGGTTCTTTGACTCAAATGGCATCATTCAGCAATGATATTAAAAATTCAATGTGAAAAAGGTGGCTATCTCTTTAGCCTTTGATTTTAATGGCACTTGCCAGTACTCATTCAAGAAATCAGTCTTGGAAAGAAAAGAGACACTGCCAATCCTATGAATACATTTTCCTAACTGTTAAATTGAGTACAAATCTGTCTTTATAACTACATTTATGATTCCTTAATCTAAACAGAGAGTATATTTGATTCATTTGTTTGTGAACTGACACTATTGGTGAACTCCAGCTGCTTTGACTATGTTCTATCAAGTTGTTTTCCAGCATGTATTGAATCAAGGTTTCCATGTGAGCTTGTTCTTTCTCCTCTCTGGGCTCAACCAAAAAGGCTTTTGTTCTATCAGTCCCTTTCAAATTTATGGGGGTGAGAGAATAAAAAGGTTTATTTCTGTGAATTAGCTCTTAATTGTCAGCTACTTATTTTTGGCTGTCTAGCAGATGCAACCCTTTAGTCCTCAAAGTAGGAAGATGATGAGTTTTTAAATTCCCCTAGGAGGATAATATATCTAAGAGCTTCACCTCTCAAAATTACTTTGCTTAAACCTTTCAAATTTAATATATTTTTGCCCTGGTTATTTCCTTAAATTCTGGAATGTTTGCCAAAATACATCAGGCACTAACTCAAATGCAGTCAATATAGATTTGCTTTACAGCATCATAATCCCTGGAAATCTCCTACTAAAGCAAAGCATCACTTTTTTCAAATGACACAAAGAATGCCTCCACATTCTTTTCTTCAAATTTTGGTAGAAAATGTGCATGTAGTGACTGTAACAAGATCAAACAAGAGGACCTCACAGAATGAATTTCCTGACTGGGGCTGTTAATTTGGTCCAAGCTGGCAGCCCTGGCTGACAGATAAAAAGAGGAATGTAAGACATCCTGTTCACTCTGAGAGCTGGCTCTGAGGGAGCTGGACCAGTGTGAAGTTTTTTCCACGTGTAAATAAAGGGCGATGTGGTGACGGGATACCAGCCTCTGTGGAGTTATTTCAGTGGCAATGAGAGTAAAGCACGTTCCTGAAGATACTTGCGCGCAACAGTCATATTTGAGCCTGGGTAAGCATTTCTGGCATCATGCCATTATTTGCCAAGCTTGGCTCATTTGATCCTGCCATCAAAGACTGGGCCCAGTATGTGCAAAAAAAGCATTACTTTTCTGGGCAAATGACATTTGGGCAGATGAAAATCAATGAGTATTCTCCTGACAGCACGTGGACCCGTAACTTTTTTTGGTTATTAGGAGCCTTACTTTCCCTGAGGCACCAGATAGGAAAATCTTTCAAGACTTGGCAGATTTAGTCAAGGAAT
Organism: Ginglymostoma cirratum; assembly: GCA_024137785.1. Taxonomy (NCBI): domain Eukaryota; kingdom Metazoa; phylum Chordata; class Chondrichthyes; order Orectolobiformes; family Ginglymostomatidae; genus Ginglymostoma; species Ginglymostoma cirratum. The sequence goes on from JAHRHZ010000144.1 coordinate 62,769,500, forward strand.
ACTACAACCCAAGCCTCCTCTAAATCTGAGATGTTCTCAGTTTTACCTAGCAATTCGAGAACCAGGGGAATCCATGTCAGAATCCATGTCACTTAGTGTGCAGAACCATGTGACTTTGGTTAACACTTAATGGGATGCTGAGTGACCACTGGGATGTGGGATTAATGATACAACCATGCAAAAGTGCCTAATAGCTCAAGCCCAACTGGACTTCAAAACAGACACCAAAACTGGTTCTATTGTGGGAAAATGTGGCAAGTGGAGGGTACGAATTACAGGGTATTCTGTTGGAAGTGGGCACGCTTACCAGTCTGCTTGAGCTTGAGGAAGACCACTTGAGTGAAGGCAATTGCATAGCCTCGCTCAGGACATATCTTGAACAGAGGATTTCTATGTCCGCCCACAACAAAATCCCAAAACAAAACCAAGCCTCAGCCAAATGATTAACATTTCTTTGGGATTTGGGTCAGTAAGCCATTGTAGTTGCTGCTGGTATGCGCACTTGAGAAGGCAAAAGGGTCCCACTAGGCCTGAATTGAGGAAAACAAATCATAGGCCAGTATCCAGGAGATGCATACCCTGGAAAGTCCATCTACACCTGATTTGGACAGCTAAATTGCTTAGCAACTTCGAAATCAGGACCAAAATATACACCTGGATAAATGGTCACCCACTTCGAATGGAAGTCACCCTTACTGGAGTGGCCATTTCAGTGATTACAGAACCAGTCTTTAAGAAAATTCACTCTGGACTCCAACTTTTAAGTTTATGCAAGATCTCAGCCAGACTGAGAACCTATACCACGGAATCGTTACAGATTAAGGGTACAACTTTGGTTCTGGTCTCTTATGAGAAGCAGCTGGTTCAGTTGCTACATTTTTCGATTAGAAAAAAGCTGCCTGATTTAAGTCCCTGGAAGTCTTTCAGGAATGTCTAGTGTCTATCGAAGGAGCAAAGATGACCTTGCATGTTGACCAAGAAGCAATTCCACGGTTCTGCAAGGCCCACTGGTTCCAGGCCAAAGATGAAGCAGAAATCAGGAGGATGGAAAGTGAAGGAATCATCAAACTCATCCAGTTTGTGGAATGGGCAGCATCAGTTGCACCAATTGAGAAGCCCAATGGATTGGTTCACCTTTGTGAGGATTTCAGACAAACGGCGAACCATTTTTTGCAGCTGGAAAAATGCCTAATCTCTCAGATAGAGAACCTATACGCAAAACTGGAGGGTGGGAGAGCTGTCCTTCATGAAGCTGGGCATGAGTCATGCATACTTGCAATTGCAGTTAGATACGGATTGACAGAAGTATGCTAAAAGTAATACCCATAAGAGTTTGTACCAATATGCAAGACTTCCATATGGGGTATCGTCAGCTTGTGCAAGTTTTTAGAGAATGATGGGGAACATTTTGCAAGGTCTACCCCATGTTGCCATTCATCTGGATGATGTACTAATAACAGGGAAGGCCAATAAGGAGCACTTAGAAAACTTTGACATAGTCCTAAGACATTTTTCCTAGGTGGGCGTACACTGAAGAAGGGAAAAACATGAGTTCCAGACACACCAAGGTAGCTACTTGCTCTATAGAATCAATGAGATTCAGTTACACCTGTTGGAAGATAAAATGAGCTTAGCTCTATCCTTGGGTTAGTTGAATTTTTACGGACATTTCATACATAACCTGGCCTCCATCCTGGCACCTTTGCATCAACTCCAAAAAAAAGGCTCAGCTTTGGAAATGGTCACGTAGCTGAGCCAAAAATTTCAGAGAACTGAAGAAACAGCTATCATTCTCTAATGTGTCGGCACACTATGATCTCAAGCAGGATCTAGTATTAACATGCAATGCCTTCCCATACGCATTGGGGTAGTATTAGCTCATAGGTGACCCGATGGAGAGGAATGCCCAATTGCATACGCACCCAGGACTTTGGCTAATGCGAGTGTAAATATGCCTAGATAGAGAAGAAAGGGTTGGCAGTCATATTTGGGGTCAGGAAATTCCATCAATATCTTTACAGATGTAAATTTGTAATAATAGTGGACCACAAACCACTGCTAGGTCTACTTAAGGAGGGCAAGGCAGTGCTGCCCATAGCTTCAGGCCGAATTCAATGGATGGTTCTAATACTAAGTGTGTACAGTTACAAGTTGGAACACTGGCTGGGAGGCCAAGTAGTAAATACAGATGCATTGAGGTGCCTCCCACTGACAGGTACACCACTAGTGGCCTCACCACTGGAAGAATCCATAATGGCTTCAAATTTTATGGACACCCTGCAAGTCACAGCTGACAAAATCAGACCTCGGACACAGACTGATCCTGTCCTGGCAAAACTGAAACAGCTGGTGGTGATGGGAGGGCCATTGCAACTAGAATTGAAATCTTTTTGGACCTGGAGAGACCAGATCATGGTAGAGTACTGCATATTGTTGTGGGGAGAAAGAGTGATTGCCCCGAGCAAAGGTCACCTTCAGATACTGGATAAACTCCACAAGGGTCATCCAGGGATCTCCAAAATGAAGATGCTGATGAGAAGTTGTCTGGTAGCCAGGCTTGGATACAGACATAGCTGTTGTGGTGAAGCAGTGCCAAGCAGCTCCCCCACTTTCATAGGAATGACCAGGTAAACTCTAGACTCGGTTACACGTTGACTACACAAGTCCTCTCATGGACTTAAGGTTCTTAGTCATTGTAGGTGCCCACTCAAAGTGATTGGACATGCATAGAGTTTACTTATCAAACACTGGAGCAACACTGGAAAAACTGCATGTATCCTTTGCAATACACGGACTCCTGGGAGTGTTAGTCACAGATAATAGGCGGTCATTTACCAGCAGGGAATTTCATTACTTCCTAAAGTCAAATGGGATTTGACCAATAAGGACAGCTCCACACAATCCATCAGTGAATGGCCAGAGAAAAAGACCAGTGCAAACTTTGAAAGCAGGCTTGAAGAATCAGCCTTAAACTTTGCTAAATATGAAACTGTCCCAGTTTCTATTTGAACATAGGACCACATCTCATGCAACCACAGGGATAGCATCAGCAGACTTGCTAATACGGAGAAGACTCCATACCAGACGAGATACACAGTTTAGTACAAGGGACAAAGTTTGGAGTAGGAACGAGAGAAATGGCACTCCATGGATAACAGGTTTGGTTGACACAGATTCAGGTCCAGTGACAGATAAAGTTCAGGTAGAAGCAACGATCCTGAACAAGCACACAGACCATATGAAAGCTGTCAGCTCACAACTAGTGCGGCAGCAAAGCAAGTGCTGCTCCTCAGAACAGTCAGAAAGGCTGCCAGAATCTGTGGGTTTTCCCTGTCTATCAAGCATTGAAGAGACCTCAGAATCTAAGATGGACATGGCCAATCATGCTGCATGGACACCTTTGCCACTGGAGGAAGAGAATGAATTTCTCCTGAGGTGCTCTGGGTGCAAAAGGCGAGTTCCTGCGTGGTATATGCAGCCAGCATCCGATGCAGATTTGGAGGAACCTGACCCAGTGCTAAAATGCTTCAGGAGGCACTACAAGAAGAAGGACTGCATTATCTTCTCAGACTCAGAGGGTGTAGGATGTAATGATTGTTGAGTTCAGCCAGATGGACCTCATAGATAATGAGTTCCCTGATTGGTCCAGAATAACAGCCCAATCAGGAAGCCCTGACTGACAGATAAAAAGAGGAGTCTCAGACAGTCTGACACTCTGAAATCTGGCTCTGAGGGAGCTGGACCAGCGTCAAGCACGCTTCACATGTAAATAAAGGGTGATTTGGTGATGGGATACCAGCCTGTATGGAGTTATTTCAGTACAAACTTAATTATTTCATAACTGGACTTTCCCTTTCCCCATCTCTCTCTGCTTTTTTCATGTCTCCTTGGCTTTGTGGATGCTTTTTTCTGCAATTTCTGGTTTCTTTACAGAGTTCTCTTCTCTTGCTGAAGCTACTTTAACCAGAACCGAATATTGCCTGATTCCAATGTTTCACAACCTGGAGTACCTAGTCTTTCTCTTCTATGATCTAAACCCAAGTGCTTAGCTGGGGCCTCAGTTATCTCTATTTGTACCTCTGTCAGGCCTTGTTACCTTCAGTTTTCCAACCAAGTCCATCAGCCTGGACATTTTAAGTTCCTATAAAGCTGGCAGAGATAACTCTGCCAGCTGTAGGAAATTCTTGTCATTTCCAGTGCCATGTCTTAAACACAGTATAGAACATATGATTTTCCTTCAACTGTGTTATTAAAGGATCTGCAACCTCCTTTCAAAGTCACAGTTTTGAATTGTGTGCTAATTATTTTAATAAAATGTCATACATATAGAGTTTCTATTTTTCCAGGGTTAGTTTAAGCATTAATTTTAGAGCAAAGATATTCATTAGCTCACCATGAAGACCCCTACAAAATAACAGATATGAAAATGTGGATGTATTGGTCTGTGTGAACGTGTATGTGTGTGTCCACTCTATTTGTCCTCGCAGTAGGATTAATTTCTGATAAATGAACAAAAGAATTCTAATAGGAGCAGGTGGTTTCATTCCAAGCTAATAAAGGTAAAGAATACATCACTAAAAAAGTGCACATCAGAATCAGTTTTCATACACAGAAGAAATGGATGAATGAATAAATAAATTTACAGGCAACCAGCGGCTGATCAAGAAGTGAAATTATGAAACAGCTGGTTAATTTAGTGTATACTCATGTTTTACTTACAAATAACTTAATAAACCAGTTGTTCAAAGTCCTGAGATTGCCTGATGAAATACTAATTTACACAAACAAGCTTGAAACTTATCATCCATGACTGCTCAACTGCATATATCCCATTCCTGAAACGTCCGCCATGACAGAATTAAATCTTGACATTTACATAAACAGCCTCGGATTTTCTCCTTTGTACTGACAATCTTCTTTGAGATCTTTGCACTGTTAGCCCAAACCCCAGTCTAACCATTGTTCCTATGTTTCATTTGATTTTAACGTGGTGCCCTTTCCTTTAATGTTTGCATTTCCCCTAGGTTTAATCATTTAACAATTTGTGAACTTCATTTTGAAATAAAAATCAGAAGGCAAATCAGATCAAATTGAATTTGAACAGAAATAGGGATCATGTAGGTCAAATATTTCCTTAGATTTTGTGACTCTATTGGACAGTTGTGAAATAATTCATACATCAAATACATATAAGATAATTACCACACATTGAATACAAATGAAATCCGACTTATGGAATCATTTTTGTGGTGGACATAAGTTAATAGAGAAACAAGTATACGAAAGTATCTGCAAGTATTCTTAAAACTGATCCCACAAAACCCCCTATTTCACCAATGTACTGTGACTACAGTATACATGATCTAGGTTGCACTGCAGAAACTCACCAAATTCTTCTGACAGCACGTCTCTCTTCTACAACCTCTACCACTAAGAAGGACAATGGCACTGATGTGATACAAAGTCTTGACAGGAGCATACATCACCATTTCTTCATTGTCACTAGATCAATATTCCAGTACGTTCAATGTAACACAATTATGAAGACACAGCACAACAAAGGCTACAGTGTTACAAACGAAATGACTACTACCCCTTCTCAGGACAACCAGGCATAAGCAACAAAGTATGGCCTTTCTTTCGGGTAACAATTTTAAAGTTGCAGCAGTTTTGTAACATAAGTTAGCATTATAGTCACATTATAAAGGATTAAATCTAAAAGTTAAAGTTTATGGACAGAACTATAAAAATTGGACCAAAATGGCTTATGACCTGACTGTCAATAGCTGAGAAAGGACCAGGAATTTGCAAAAAGCCAGAGTAAGAGGAGAAGGGAGATTGAAAGGAGAGGTGGGGTGATGGTTATTATTGGAACCTAAAGAGATATTGTTAAACTACACAGGGTTTCAAAGGTTCAAACAATAAGTGAAGCTAACTACCTCATGTTGCTACTGTACGGTAGCAACACAAAAGGTGCTCGCCGTGAACAGATGCTGTTGTAAAGCCAAAACGATATTCAGCCAGTAACAGAAAGATAACTTGCTGGACGAACGCAGCAAGTCTGGCAGAACTGAATAAGCATCACTGAACTTGAGAAGTGAACTCTGCTATCTCTCCAGACCTGCTGAGTCTCTCCAGCAATTTGTGTTCTTGTTTCAGATCTTCAGTTTTTTTGTTTGATGCAAAAATGAGTAATGCCAGCTATGAATTTCAACACTGGTGTGATGTCAGGGATGATAGTGACTGCCCTTGATATCAAGATGTCATTGACCCAACGTAGTATCAAGAAGTCCTGGCAAAACTAGAGACAAAGGGAATCAGGGGAAATCTCTCCACAGGCTGGAATCACGCTTAGCACAAAGGAAGATGATTGAGATTGTTGAAGGTCAGTTTCCTTTTCAAATTGGCAGGCAGTAACTAGTGGGGTGCCACATGGATCGGTGCTCGGACCGCAGCTGTTCACAACATATATTAATGATTTGGATGAGAGAACAAAATGTAACATCTCCAAGTTTGCAGATGATACCAAATTGGGAGGAAGGGTGAACTTTGTCGAGGATGCAGAAATCCTTCAACATGATCTCGACAGGTGGGTAAGTGGGCAAATCAATGGCAGAAACAGTATAATTTGGATAAATGTGAGATTATTCACTTTGGAAGCAAAAACAAGAAGACAGACAACGACCTGAATGGCTGTAAATTGGGAGAGGGGAGTGTGCAGCAGGACCTGGGTGTCTGGTGCACCAGTCGCTGAAGGTAAGCATGCAGGTGCAGCAGGCAGTAAGGAAGGCAAATGGTATGTTGGCCTTCATTGGGAGAAGTTTCGAGTATAGGAGTAGAGATGTGTTGTCGCTAGTGTACAGGGCCTCAGGTGAGACCACACTTAGAATATTTTGTGCAATTTTGGTATCCTTTTCTGAGGAAGAATGCTCTTATACTTGAAAAATGTGCAGTGAAGGTTTACCAGGCTGAGTCCAGGGATGGCGGGTCTGACATATGAGGAGGGATTGACTAAGTTTGGATTGTTTTCGCTGGAGTTTGGATGAATGAGGGGGATCTCATTGAAACTTATAAAATTCTAACAGGACTGGACAGGGTAGATGCAGGGAGGATGTTCCCAATGGTGGGTGTGTCCAGAACCAGGGGTCACAGTATGAGGATTCGGGGTAGACGATTTAGGATGGAGATGAGGAAACATTTCTTCACCCAAAGAGTAGTGAACCTGTGGAATTCATTACCGCCGGACGTAGTTGATGCCAAAACTTTGAACGTATTCACGAGGTGACTAGATATAGCACTTGGGGCAAATGAGATCAAAGCTTATGGGGAGAAAGCAGGATTAGGCTGTTGAGTTGGACAATCAGCCATGATCGTGAAGAATGGCAGAGCAGGTTTGAAGGGTCAAATGGCCTCCTCCTGCTCCAATCTTCTATGTTTCTATGTTTCTATCTCTTCAGGAGCTTGTCAGGATAGTCTCCAAGGTCCAACCATTTTTAGGTACTTCACCAATGGCTGTCCCTCCACCCTGAGGTCAGAAGTGGGGATATTTGCTAATAATTAGATGCTGTTCAACACATCTGTGACTCCTTAGATATGGAAACTGATCATGTTCAAGTATAGCAAGAAATGGACAATATTCAGGTTTGGGCTGAAAAGTGACAAGGAAAATTCATGCCACATAAATACTAGATAATAAGCATCCTCAGCAAAGAGAACATCATTGTTCCTTGACATTAAATGGTCTTACCATCACTCAGTGCCACACTGTGAACAATATGATTGTTACCATTGACCAGAACTAAATCAGACTAGCCATATTTAGGACTGTGGCTATGAAGATCAGGTCAGAGGTTTGGGATTCCGCAAAAAGTAACTCACCTCCTGATTCCCTAAAGCCTGTTCACTATCTACAACAAATCAGGAATATTACGGAATATGATATATTGCCTGGATTATTGCAATTCCAACAACACTCAGGAAACTTGAGAAACTATCCATGTCAAAGCCTACTGGATTCACACCACATTTACAAACATTCATTCCTTTTACCACCAATGTACTAGGAGAACACTGTGCATCATCTCCAAGGTGCATTGCAGAAATTCATAAAATCTCCTTAGCTAGCACCTTCCACAACAACTACCATCAAGAAGGAAGAGGAAGCAAATACACACTGGAATTGAACCTAGGTCCCTGATGCTGTGAGACATCAGTGCTAACCACTGAGGCACTGTGCCACCCTTTCACTGTAGAGGTGAAACTAGTTTACATGAGCTCAAATGCAATTAAAATGGCAATACACAACATGCTATTTTAATTTTTCATTGACTGTTAAATATCACAGGAATTTAAATTTCAAACCAAAAGGGACACTGGAGGGAAAAATAAGTTTCCTAGAGTCTCACAAGCTTGAGGGACTGAGTGACCTAGTCCTGTTTCTATATTCTAGTTTTAACTACCATTCCGTGAGCTTCAGAGGAAAGAAGATGAGGCAAAATAAAAAAACCAGCCGTTACTTAAAAAGAAAACATTTTGATCTACTCGCAGGCATAATTTTCACCTCACTTACTTAGTCTGGTCATACCAGGCGAGAGAGCAAGAAAACTGTAAACGCTCAGCACAAGTCTCATCTGTCCAGTAATCATTTGGAATCACAAAAGATAAAAAGCAGGCTCAGATTCCTATTGTAATGATAAACACAGAAAAGGAAAAAAAAAGCAATGAATGAATTGATTCAAACTGCCTGCAGAAACATTAAGTAGTACACAACATTTATAAAAAAGCGGAAGAGAAGTCAAGTGCTTTTTTGCCTTTCTTCCTGTCTTTTACTTTTGGCTTCGCCCATGTTACCTGGTGTAACCACAATATTGGTTGGCCACTTCATATCATCCATGTCTCGGATTTAGCAGCCGTTGTATTCAGCCGGATGCCCTTTTCCACTGACCCTGTTCATTTATCCAGGATGGGGTTGGCTCCCGTGGTATCTGCCTGTTGACCTCTATCACTACCTTGTGGTATCTGTTACCTCTGCCAATATGTGCCAATATAATATAGTACATTATATGTTAGCAACATTCCCTGTGGTATTTTAGTTTACTGTAGACCTAGAGGTCTTGCATGGTAGTGGCTTCACCAAGTGGAAGCCAATGCATTGACATGCCATTTATTATATATTTAAATAACATATTAATTAAATGATATGTAACCTCAAGGAGGCAGTGACCATAACATGATAGAATTCACCCTGCAGTTTGAAAGAGAGAAGCTGGAATCAGATGTACCAATATTACAACTGAGTGTGGGTCATTACAAAGACATGAGGGAGGAGCTGGCCAGAGTTGATTGGAAAGGCATCCTTGCAGGGAAGCTGGCGGAGCAGCAATGGTAGGGATTTCTGGGGGTAATTCGGGAGACACAGCAGAAATTCATCCCAAGAAAGAAGAAACATACTAAGTGAAGGGTGAGGCAACCATAGCTGGCAAGGGAAGTCAGGGACAGCATAAAAGCAAAAGAAAAAGCACATAATGTGGTGAAGATTAGTGGGAAGCCAGAGGATTGGGAAGCCTTTAAGAACCAGCAGAGGATAACTAAAAAAACCAACAACAGGGGAGAAGACAAAATATGATGGTAAGTTAGTTATGAATATGAAAGATTACAAAAGTTTTTTTAGAAATATAAACAAAGTGGACATTGGATGGCTGGAAAATGAGACTAGAGAAGTAGTAATGAGGAGCAAAGAAATGGTCAGAAGTCAAACAACACCAGATTATAGTCTAACTGCCAAGTGAAACTGCGTGTTAATTTATTTGAAATCACAAGCTTTCTAGTGACAAAGGGGCTACAAGCTGAAAGCTTGTGATTTTAAATAAACCTGTTGGAGTATAACCTGGTGCTGTCTGACTTCTGTCCTTATCCATTCCACCTCCAAATCATGAACAAAGAAATGACAGGGGAAACTGATTAGGTACTTTGCGTCAGTTTTCATGATGGAAGACACCAGCAGCCTGCCAGAACTTCAAGAGAGCCTGGGGGCAGAGGTGAGTGTAGTGGTCATCAGTGGAGAGATAGTGCTAGGGAAGCTGAAATGTCTGAAGATGGATAAATCACCTGGACTTGACAATTTCTGAAAGGGATAGCTGAGGAGATGGTGGAGGCATTGGTGGTGATCTTCCAGGAATCATTGGAGTCAGGGAGGGGCCCAGAGAACTGGAATATGGCTAATGAAACATTCCTGTTTCAGAAGGGACGGACATAGATGACAGGAAACTGTAGGCTAGTTAGCCTGACCTTGGTCATTGATAAGATTTTAGACTCTGTTATTAAGGATCAGATTGTAAATACATGGCAAAATAGGACTGAGTCGACATGGCTCCATCAAAAGTGCCTGACAAATCTGTTAGAATTCTTTTGAAGTGGTAACAAGCAAGTTAGACAAGGGAGAACCAGTGGACATGATCTATTTAGATTTCCAGATGATCTTTGACAAGGTAGAACACAGGAGGCTGCTAAGTAAGAATCCATGGTGCTTGGCATGGAAAGAGGTTTGGCTGCCTGGAAGAAGGCAGAGAGTGGGAAGAAAAGGGTCTTTTTCAAGATAAAAGCTGGTAAGTAGTGGACTTCTGCAGGAGTCAGTGTTGGGACCACAACTATTCAAATTACACATTAACAGTCTGGACAGAGGAACTGAGGGCATTGCTGTTAAGTTTGCAGATGGCTCAAAGATAGGTGGATTGGACAGGTCATATTGAAGCAGCTGCGGGAGGGCTTGGGCAGGCTAGGAGAGTAGGAAAAGGAGTGGCAGATAGAAAAAAGTGTGATAAAGTGTGAGGATAAGTACTTTAGTCGGAAGAATAGAAGCATAAATTATTTTCTAAATAGGGAAAGGCTTCTGAAATCTGAAGCACAAAGGGACTTAGGAATCCGAGTTCAGAATTCTCTTAAGGCCAACTGAAACACACAGTTTCAGTTGGCAGTTAGAAAGGCAAATGCAATGTTAGCATTCGTTTAAAGAGGAGCAGAATCCAAGAACAATGATCTACTGCTGAGGATGCATAAGCCTCTGATCAGACCACATTTGGAAGATTGTGGCCAATTTTGAACCCTATATCTAAGGTGCTGGCATTGAAGGCTATCCAGTGGAGATGTACAAGAATGTTCCCAGGGATGAAGGGCTTGTCATATGAAGTGTGGTGAGCGCTCTTGATCTGTATTCGCTGGAGTTTAGAAGGATGAGTGGAGATCTGATTGAAACTTACAGAATGCTGAGAGGCCTGGACTGAGTGGACGTGGAGAAGATGTTTTCACTAGTAGGAGAGTTTAGGACTCAGGGACACAGCCTCAGATTGAAGGGATAGCCCTTTAGAACTGAGATGAGGGACAATTTCATCAGCCAGAGGGTGGTTAACTTGTGGAACATTTTGCTCCATAAGGCTGTGGAGGCCAAGTCATTTTGCGTATTTAAGGCAGATTGAGACAAGTTTTTGATTAGTAGGGGAACATGGGTTACAGGAAGAAGGCAGGAGAGTGGGATTGAGAAACATACCAACCATGATTGAATATAAAACAGACTCAATGGGCAAAATGGCCTAATTATGGTCTTATATCTTATGTACATTAAGTACAATGATCTTATAAGTCGGCCATAATTACTACTCCTTTTGGGAGCCGTACAAATTATGCTTGGTCCGTATTTTAGTGTAGAACTCACTGCCTCCATCCACAGATTACTTTTGGAATAAGAACATTAACTTCTTCAGAACCATTACCTTAAGTACGACAGTAATATACACAGGCTTGCCTGCACCAATTACTTTTAAAAACTTAATTTGGTGGATATGGGTGTTGCTGGCCAGGACAGCATTTATTGCCCATCCCTAATTGCGTAAAGAGCTGTCAAGAGTCAATCACATTGTTGTGGACCTAGAGTCACATGTTGCTTCCTTCACAGCTTCCTTCCTTAAAGGACAATAGTGAACTAGATGATTTTTCTCATCAATTGACAGTGGTTTCATGGTCACCATTAAACATTTTATTCCAGACTCTAATTGAATTCTGCCATGGCAAGATTCAAATCTGGGTCTCCAAAACATTACCTGGGTCTCGAGATTAATGATTTAGATCACTGCCTCCCTTTAAAGTCCTTTTGTAGCCAGCAAGTATTGGAGAGAAACTTTAACCTGGTGCCTTTTTGGCTCAGAGGCTCGAGAGTGACCCATTGAGCCATTCAAAGTTCTGTTTTGCACAGTTGACTAAATAATCAATTTGATAAAATGAAGGAGCTGGTCATTGACTTCAGGAAGCAGAGTGAAAGACATGCTACATCGGTAACAGTGGTGCTGAAGTGGAGATGATCAAGAGCTTCAAGTTCCTGGGAGTAAATATCACCAACAATCTACCCCGCTTCTTCCAGGTCAATGTTGATGTCAAGAAAGCATACTGATGCCTCTCTTTCCTCAGAAGGTTAAGGAAATTTGGCGTATCCATGATGACTTTTACCATTTTTTTAATAGATGCACCATAGAAAGCATCCTATTTGGATGCGTCACGGATCGGTATGGCAACTGTTCCAGCCGAGCATGCAAGAAACGACAGAGAATTGTGAACACAGCTCAGTCCATCACAAAAACCAGCCTTCTGTCAACTGACTCTGTCTACACTTCCAGCTGCATCAGGAAAACAGTCAACATAATCAAAAATCCCTCCGACCCTGGTTATACTCCCTTCCATCAGGCAGAAGGTATAAAAGTTTGAAAACACATACCAACAGAATCAAGAACAGCTTCTTCTCCGCTGTCAGCAGAATTACAAATGGATCTCTTATATATTAGAATTAGCCTTTCTTTACACCTTCTCTGTTGCTTAACATTATATTCTGCATTCTGTTCTATTAATTTGATGTACTTACGTAAGGCATGAGTTGTCTGGTCAGCATGCAAAACAATACTTTTCACTGTATTTTGGAACAGGTATTTCTGCTATAATGCATGTTTCATTAATGTGACTTGGCTGTAACACGACTGATAAATAGTGGACGCTGTTTGGGTAACGCAAACTTTCTACTGTACAGTATAACGGTTTTCTATAGCGATTTCACTATAACGTGATTTTCTATGGCGATTTTCTATAGCAAATTTTTCTATAGCGTGAGGTCACACAAGAACACCACTATCGCATTCTAGGAGAAATACTTGTGCATATGACAGTAATAAAGAAAATCTAAATAAATGAATTCATATAATTATCTGCAATAAGGTGCTGTTGGCATGGCAGAAGTTGTGTAATTCAGCACCAGCCACTTCTGCCATTCAAATTAATGGCAGCAGGTTTTTCTGTTGCCAGGACAGTGACATGGGCCACTCCCATGATTAAATTGGCCCAACTACACCACTGTTCCCATCGCAGCAGACTGCAGTAAACTCAATTTGCTGCCTTGGGAGTAGTACATGAAGTATGTTGTGGTCATTAGCAGAATCTAGAAACTATTTTCTATAGTTGCTTCATAAACAAATGATAGGGTAAATATCGTTGATACAAAGCAATGGAAACAATGTAGGAATGTGTCATTTTTTGTTTATTGCCATTATTGGCATGATGGATAAATAGAATTCATCAACAAGATACTGCAGAGGAGAATCCACTCCTTTCACTCCGTATCCAGTATTGATTAATTAACAATAAGAACCTACATCTGGCTTCCTGAAAATTACATCTTTCTTTGAAAAAAAAATTGCTGACCAATTTTGCTTTCTAATAAATGATGATGGAGTGGCTTTACCTTGGGTCAAGACAATGCTTCATACAATTTATTTGATCAATATTTCTTACTGACTACAATACATTGCCATCTGTCAGCTGGTTCTATTTGCACGGCCCAATTTACCAAAAAGAGACGTGATAACAAAAAGCAAAATCAAATGAAAGAATGCGAAAGAGCTGACTGAATGTGTTTGTTTCAATGTCTGTCAGATCTTGGAGGAGGTAACAAAACATCATTGTGAAGGTGCAATTAAAAACAAAATTAAAGATAGCTCAAAGGTGTTATAGAGAGAAAAGTCAATTGCTTTTCATATACACATCAAAATTCATCAAGGTTATTAAAGATCATTTAACAATTCAGCAATTCTACTAATCACATAATGCTGCAAACCTATGCTTATGCTGAACAAAATTTCAGTTTTTGTTAATCTATTGTTGAATTTTTTTTAAGTTGATGATGACTGAATTATGTGTAAAATTTACTTAAAAATATGCCTAGCCTTGTAAGATTAGAACAGAAGTGTTTAGCCAGCAAATAAACTATTCCCATACTAGTTAATATGTCCTGAATGTAATGTCATATTGACAGTTTCTGTTTATTGACAACATGATTAAAGATGACAGACAATCTATGGATTTAGGAGAAAATTACAATATGAACTGATGAGACTTAAATGACTTGTCCGATGCCAAATGGTAAAAGATTCAGCAGAAGAACAAAAATTCCAGTTCCTAGGAGAAAGAAGTGCACATCAAAATTTAAAACATTTATTGTAATAAATGACCAAAAGCATTATTGACCAAACAACATTTTTATTCTGTAGTCAACATACTTTAGATTGTGGAGAGGAACTTTTTTTATACATAACACTTGAATTCAGTCCTCAAAGCAAACTTCCCACATTTGAACCTAGCTCTAGTGGGATCCTGTATTCCCACTTCACTCAGAAGTCATCTCCAGTGACCATCTTCAAACACTTCCTTCAGTTTTCAGAGATTTCTTTAAACCCACCACCAGTTGTATAGCCTGTTCAAACAATTTCTCTTTCTCCTGGCTATGCCAGAACAAGTTTCCTGGAATTTCTAGAACACTGCAAGATATGTCTCTTTAATCAGAGCTATTTTCAGCTGTACATTTTTTTTTGAACAAGTGGAGCAGTCTTTTCTATCTGCTGTTCCGACACAACCTCTGCTATTTATGATATTAATTAATTTGTACTGAAGCCTGTCACTTTGTCTTAAAAAAGGTTTCCTCTTCACTTTGCCCCATGGCACATGGAAAACATGAACCTTTTATCAAGCCAGAAATACTAATTAACTTATCTTGATTCCAATTTCCTTCCAGCTTAAAAGTAAACAATTTTTTGCACAGCCCAACACCAACAGCACCTTTCTGGGACTTTGAAAGACAGAGTCTATAAGACCATAAGACATCGGAGTGGAAGTAAGGCCATTCGGCCCATCGAGTCCACTCCACCATTTAATCATGGCTGATGGGCATTTCAACTCCACTTACCCGTACTCTCCCCGTAGCCCTTGATTCCTTGCGAGATCAAGAATTTATCAATCTCTGCCTTGAAGACATTCAACGTCCCGGCCTCCACTGCGCTCCGTGGCAATGAATTCCACAGGCCCACCACTCTCTGGCTGAAGAAATGTCTCCTCCTTTCCATTCTAAATTGACCCCCTCTAATTCTAAGGCTGTGCCCACGGGTCCTAGTATCCCCACCTAACGGAAACAACTTCCCAGCGTCCACCTTGTGCAATATAGTCAGACACTACTGCAAATATCCACTTGCCTACAAATCAATTATTGTATTTCAAAATATAATTCATTTTTTGGGGTACTCTAGCTTGTTTTACTAAGAAGACTCAAGCAAAGATAATCATTATTAGGTGTGTATGGCCAGGTTATATTGTAACACATCTGCAATGTCATGCCTATTTATTTTAATATTATTGGGTACAACCTCTCCAGCCCTTTGACTTGTTTTCAGATTGCCTTCACTATTACTATTTTGTCCTGATGTTTCTCTGTGAAAACAGATGTAAAGGGCTGGATTTTTTAGTAGTTTGGTTGACTCAGTGCAAACAGATTCAATTTTGATTGTTGCAAAGGCCTTAATCTGCAGTGTCAGAATCACAGATTTATGGAGTAAAATAAAAAGGGTTTTGGAGCCTACAATGATTTTAAAACCTAGCGTTTAAAAATAAAACAGGCTGCAAGAGTTATTGAGAGTTGAAACAACTCTGCTTATTCTTTTGATTGATAAGGTGATGGTGGAACAAGTATCCTAGCAGTTTCAATAGTTGCTTGCTTACAATTCCCTCAGGATCCATTATGATTCCTGGTTGATTTTCAAAAGGTGAAACTACCTCAATAGCGGAATTATAAGTCCATAGTTACTTGATACGTTTAAGATCCAATGAACTGATAAGCTGTCTTTGATATTGGCTATGAACTGAAGTTTAATGGTTAAAAGAATTTAAATATTTTTAGTTTTTTTTACAATGCCATGAACAGTCTTTCATGAATGCGATTTTTTTCTGTTATTGATTTTATATGGTGAGAGCTGTCTTAGACCTTTGTGACTTTATTTTGTTTTACCACTGCATGGCTCCTGGGGTCTAAGTTGATATTGGGGTATAATGAGCATGAAGGACAGTGGAGTATATCAGGTAGAATGAAGGCTATAATTCACTGAAGATGGGTTAGAATATGGGAATGAGGGTTAGAAGTGCGAAAGTCATATATACCCCTCGAGAATTAATACAGGCCTTCCAACCAGTTTGCCATGACACTTGGTGCCCACTGCTTTGAGGGACAGTAGGCCCACCCCCATTTTGCAGCCATGTCACTGGAGTAAAGATTAAGACATTTGGGGTCCATTACTTTGAGATGGGTGTGTGGACAGGCAGGAATCTTTCCAGACTCAAGAAACCCACCTCGTGCATGAAAAAGCAATCCAAAGTACTCATCAAAAAAATCTCAGAGTGCCTTATTTTCCATCTTTATTACTGTCTGTGTTATTGCTGGTTTACTTACTCCTTCAGTTTGATGTACTGTCTGATTCCTTGTATTTGCGTAAGCCTTTACTTTTAGATTGATACTATCTCATTTGTTCACTTATGAAGCTGGACATTAGAGCCCTAACCAGTGCATTTGAATGTGGGGATGCCATAACATAAAGGAATTGACCTTCTCACCAACTTCCTGTCCATGCTTGACCTGGATTGTAGTCCACAAAGTCTGAGACTTGTTAAGTTTCTTAACTGGATAAATATTGGAGACTTAAGGCCTCATTCTGTTTCTATCATTATTTTACATGCAGCAAGGAAAGGCAAAGGTAAATTGTATTGTCCTGCAGTTTTCATTTTGCGGACTTTATTTAGGCAGGAAGAGGGGGCACCGCTTCCTGGGGAGGTGCCTTGTGTCAATTTTGGAAACTCATGGCAGACTGGTCAAGTAGATGAGCAATGGGATTCAAGGAAACATAACAAGTTGGATCCAAAATAACCCGAGAAGCACAAAACAGAAGATGATTGTAAAGAAATGTTTCTGTGACTGGAAATCTGTTTCCAGTGTGGTTCTGCAGGGCTCACTGTTGGGTCTTTGCTGTTGTTGTGTATGTTAATGATTTGTGCTTAAATATAATGGGTATTATCAGGAATTTTGCAGAAGACAAGAAAATTAGTAAGGTGATATATAGTGAGGAGTATAGCCACAAAGTGCAGGAGGATATCAATGGACTGGTCGGCTGGGCAGAGCAGTGGTGTAGCCATACAATTGTGAGGTAAATGCGTTTGATGATGTCTAATAAGGCAATAATTTCACAATGAAAGGCTGGACCCTGGAATGAACTGAAAAAAAACAGAGGTCTTAAGTTTGCACATCCACAGATCACTCAAAGTATCAGGATAGACAGATAAAGTGGTGAACAAGGTAAAAGGGATACTTGTCTTTATTAGCCAAGGCATTGAATATAAGAGCAAGGAGGGCATGTTGGACTTGTAAAAAACACTGGTTTGACAACAACCGGAGTATTGCATGCAGTTCTGGTCTTCACATTATAGGAAGGGTGTGATTGATCTGGAGGAAGTGCAGAGGAAATGGACCTAGGATGCTGTCTGGACTGGATGACGTGACATATGAGGTAAGATTGGATAGACTGGGATTGTTTTCTCAAACTGAGATTGAGAGAGTGAAGTGCATCAAGATCCTCAGAGGGACGACAACTGATGACCTGTTCTGGACTTCCTACGTAAATGTGATAGCCAAGAAGGCACAACAATGCCTCTTCTTCCTCAGGCAGGTCAGAAAATTTGGCAAGTCCATAAAGTCCCTCACCAACTTCTACAGATGCACCATAGAAAGCACACTGTCCGGATGCACAACGGCCTGGTATGTCAACTGTTCTGCCCAGGACCATAAGACACTATGGAAGATTGTGGGCACAGCCCAGACCATCACATAAGCCAACCTTCCATCCAAAGACTCTATTTACACAGCTCGCTGCCACAGAAAGGCAGCCAACATCATCAAAGACCCATCACACCCTGGTAGTGACCTCTTACAGCCTCTTCCATCAGACAGAAAATACAGAAACCTGAACACATGCACGAGCAGATTCAGGAATAGCTTCTTTCTGGCTGTTATTAGACTGTTGAATGGGGTCTAGCCTCAAATAATGTAACCTGCAATGTAACCTGTAAGCCTCTAAATCTTTTTGATCTGAATGTCCTTTGCTTGCCGTGATCTGCCTGTCCAGCTCATAAACAAAGCATTTCACTGTATTTCGGTACACTTGACAATAAATCAATCAATTGTTTTCTTTGGAGCAGTGATGGTTGTGAGACGACCTGATAGAGGTACATAAGATTGTGAGGGGCATAGAAAGTGTGGCTAGGAAGGCACTATTCCAGAGGAGTCAAAAACCAGGATGCAAAGATTTGAAATAAGGGGTAGAAAACTAGGAGGGAATTTGAGGAGAGGGAGATAACAAGCATGGGGCTGGATGAACACAGCAGGTC
>JAHRHZ010000144.1:62788685-62841969 GCA_024137785.1 Ginglymostoma cirratum
ACGTTTCAGGTTCTGATGAAGGGTTTAGGCCCGAAACGTCAAGTTTTCCTGCTCCTATGATGCTGCTTGACCTGCTGTGTTCATCCAGCCCCATGCTTGTTATCTCGGATTCTCCAGCATCTGCAGTACCTTTTATCTCTGATGGAATTTGAGGAGAATTGTTTTCACTTAGAGGGTAGTGGCAGCCTGGATCTCCTTGAAATGGTGATAGAGCTAGAAACTGTTCTATTATTTAAGCAATATTTAGATATTCACGTGTGTTACCATACCTTCTAGAGCAATGGGCCAAAGGCTAGAAAATAGCATTGGAGTAGTCAGATATTTGTTCACCAGCTTGTGCACAATGGGCCAAATGGTGTCCCTTTGTGCAGGAAAGTCAATAACTCCCTGAACTCTTCACCATGGTCTCTCTACACTGAGTATGCATCCACCTCACAGAGCTTGCTGTGTTTACTGGTCAAACTTGTTCACATCCCCGCATTTACCTCAAAGTCCAGGCTCAACCACTTTGTCTTTAGGACTGCATGTAGTCCCAGCATTAATCATTGTCCAATCCAAATGCTGAAACACGGATTGGCTGGCTGCACTCTCATGGAACATCCTATCAGATTGGGGCAGTTAATATCATTGTTAGGGAGCCAGGATTCAAGTGGTTTGACTAGGAAATAACTTCTTGGTCAGTGGGGACAGGACTGGCAGTCAATACTGCAGCCTTAGAAAATTCTGTTCTTGATGTTTAATCACAATAGCGAGCTAGTTCTTTCATGGTAAAGTACTGGTTTTGTATCAAGAACATCACAACATTTTCCTTTCAGGTTTCTACAGAATTTCAGAATGCTACCATATCTAAGCAGGCAACTGTCAGTTATGTTTTAAGTCACAGTGACAAAGTTAATTTTATTCCTTCACTTATGGAGGGGAGGGAGTTTGAGAAATCAAGCAAGAATCTGATGTTGAAGACTAGCATGTTGAAAAATGATTTTGATCTATAACAGTTTTACAATGGATATGCCTTCATGTCTCCAGCAATGCAATTCTAAACATTCAGACTGATCAGGCATATGGCAGACAATGGACTTGTGGCCCAGCTGACCCTTGAGTTGTGATGACAATGATTAAAGCACTATTGGCCATGGACAGCATTAGTTAGACTTGAAAGAATGAAAGAAGCTTTTCTGGTACTGCTGGAACTGTCACCCATTGAGCCATATTTTTTGCCACACGGTTTCATCATCATTTTAGATGGATTCATAAGCACAAGATAGGTCAAGCTAGGGTCTAGCTGAACATTGAGCTAGTCAAACAGAGGGAGATGAGTAATGAGGGTTTTAATTATAAATAATGTTCAACCAGCATGTGGCGGATAATATCAACATCTGCCTTCCAGGTTTCAAGCACTTTGTGTGATTCTGTTTAACTCTTTGAATTTCTGGAGAAAAATCATAAGAAGCAATATCTTAATGTTGCCAACATTTAAACTAGCTACAGCTTACACAGCTGGCAGCAATATTGGCCATCTTCCAACTGATATTCCAACAATTAGATCACAGATCTGTGCCCCTGACAATCCTTATTTGTTTGAAGTGTATATCATGCCTGCCATATTTTAATACCTGCTTTTTGCCTCCACCTTTTGAAAACTTGAAAACAAAATGTTTTGAAATTATTAAACAAGAAGCTTGTACTTTACGTTAAATCCCCTAGCCCCTACACTGGAAAAAGAACAATTACAAATGCACACTTCAACAAATGCTTGAGGTGAGTATCAAAACTAACTATTATCCACTCACCAAGGAAAATGATAAAAGAAAGTCAACAGTCAAAATGAAGCAAAATGAAAGCAATTATGGACCAAAAATTGAGCAATGCAGCAGCCCAACACCTATTATTTACCAACATTGTCTGATGATAGCTATAAAGGCAGTGGTAGTGTCAAAGATGATTCCAGAAAATATGGCTCTGTTTACCCCTTCGGGTCATATTTCTCATAACACAGGATTGAAATGGGTATTTAAATAGCTAGCAATAGAGGAGGAGATAATGGCTTAATAGTATTGCCGTTAGACTATTACTCCAAAGACCCAGATCAAGTTCTGGAGAAACAAAAACAAAGTTGCTGGAAAAGCTCAGCAGGTCTGGCAGCATCTGTGAAGGAGAAAACAGAATGATTGTTTTGGGTCCAGTGACCCTTCCTCAGAACTCTGGAGACCTGGGTTTGAATCCTGCCATGATAGATTGTGGTATTTGAAGTAGAAAATCTAGGATTGAGATTCTCATGATGGCCATTTTTGATTGTCAGGAAATAGCCCATCCAGCCCTCAAACAGTACTGAAGATGTAAGGGATGGGATTCAACAAGAAATCAGAGATGCAGTCAGTAAGGGTATAGCTGTAATCATGGGTGTCTTTAGTTCACGTATTATTTGAACAAATCAAGCAATCACAAACTGGGTTTCCTGGGACAACACAGCGTGGAGCTGGAGGAACACAGCCGATCACGCAGCATCAGAAAAGTAGGAAAGTTGATGTTTTGGGCTCCTCTGATGCTGCTGACCTTTCATGTTCCTCCAGCTCCACACTATGTTATCTCTGACTCCAGCATCAGCAGTTCTTGCTGTCTCCTGGGTTTCCTGGAATGTGTACAGGGTTTTGTTTCTCTTTAGACAAATATGTTGAGGATCCAACCAAAGAACACTTTTTCTCTAGGCCGGGCACTGTACTATTATAGAATCATAGAATTCCTACAGTGCAGAAATAGCCATCTGCACCAACCCTCCAAAGACCATCTACCCAAACCCATCTGTTTACCGAATCCCCAGAATCCACCTAGCCTGCACATCCCTGAACACCGTGGGGTAATTTAACACGACCAATTCACCTAACCTGCACATCTTTGGACGGTGGGAAAAATTTGGAGCACCTGTCAGAAACCGACGCATACAAAGGGAGAATGTGCAAACTCCACACAGTCACTGAGGCTAGAATCGAACTTCCTGACACTGGCAGCAGTGTTAACCGTGCCATCCTAAAGGAGATAGAATTAATTAACAATCATATTGCGTGGGGTCACTTGGGTAGATTGACTATATATGACAGAATTCATTAAGATGGAGAGTGAAGTAGTCATATCTGAAATTAGAGTCCTGAATCTAGATAAAGGACTTATGGGGGTATGAGGTGTGAAATGGCAAGGATGGATTGAGGAACATTATTAAAAGGGGCAATTGTGGATAAGCAATGGTTAATATTTAAAGATTTTCTGAATTACAACAATTATTAATTCCCATCTGATAGAAAACAGAAAGATGAACGTGGCTCAACCATGGCATATAAAAGAAATTAGGGATAGTATCAGATACAAAGAGGAGATGTATAAAATTGTCTCAAAAACAGCAAACCCAAGGACTGGGAGGAGTTGAGAATTGAGCTGAAGAGGACAAAAGTTTTGATTAATTCAGGGAAAATAGATTATGAGAGTAAAATTACAGGGAACATACAAACTAACCATCAAACTTTCTACAAATATGTGAAGACAAAAAGATTATTAAATACACATGTAGATTCTTCACAGTCAGAAGCTGGATGACTTATAATAGGGAATAAAGAAATTGCAAAAGACTTGAACACATACTTTGCTTTAGTCTCCACAAAGACGACACAAATAATGTTAGGGAACTAAGGATCTAGCAAGGGCAGAATTGAAGGAAATAAGTATTAGTCAGAAAACAGTGCTATGGAAATTAATAGAGTTAGAAGTCTGACACATCACTGGGGCCTGATAATCTATATCCCAGAATACGAAAGAAAGTGGCGCTGCAAATAATGGATGCATTGGTGGTTATTTTTCAAAATTGGATCATAGAACCGTACAGCACGGGAATGGGCCCTTTGGCCCACAATGTTGTGCCGAACATGACACTAAAATAAACTAATCCCTTTTGCTTGCCCTTGATCCGTATCCCTCCATTCTTTGTATATTCAGGTGCTTATCTAAAAGTCCCTTAAACGCCTCGAATGTATCTGCCTCCACCACCATCCCTGGTTGTGTGTTCCAGACACCTTTCGCACTCCGTGTAAATAAACTTGCCCCTCACATCTCCTTGAAATTTACCCCCTCTCACCTTAAATGCATGTCCCCTAGTTTTCGGCATTTCAATTCTGGGAAAAAGATTCTGACTGTCAACCCTATCCATGCATCTCATAATTTTATAGACTTCTATCAAGTCTCCCCTCAGCCTCTGCCACTCCAGAGAAGACAACCCAAGTTTTTCACGCCTCTCCATATAGCTCATACCCTCTAATCCAGGCAGCTTTCTGATAAACCTCTTCCGCACCCTCTCCAAGGCCTCCACATCTTTCCTGTAATGTGGCAACCAGAATTGAATGCAGTACTCTAAATGTGGCCTAACCAAAGTCTTATAAAGTTTAAACATGACATCCTGACTCTTGAACTCAATTCCCCAACCAATAAAGGCAAGTATGTTACATGCATTCAATACCAACTTATCTACTTGAGTGGCCACTTTAATGGAGCTATGGACTTGAACGCCAAGATCCTTCTGCATATCAGTACTGTTCAGGGTCCTGCCATCAACTGTATACTTTCCCTTAGCCTTTGATCTCTCAAAGTGCAGCACCTCACACTTATCTGGATTAAAATGCCATCTGTCATTTTCCTGCCCATATCTGCAACAGATGTATATCTCACTGCATCCTTTGACAACCTTCCGCACTATCCATTACTCCACTGATCTTTGCATTGTCTGCAAACATACCAACCCACCGATTTACGTTTTCATCCATGATGTGGAGGTGCTGGTATTGGACTGGGTTGGACAAGGTCAGAAATCACATGACACCAGGTTATAGTCCATCAAGTTTATTCAAAAACACAAGCTTTCAGAGTCTCACTCCTTCTTCGGGTGTTAGTGAGGCAGGTAGTATCAGACACAGAATTTATAAGTAAAAGACCAAACGGTCATACCACTGAAGAGGATGTACTAAACAAACCTAAGATGCTGTTAAATCTTTAATCAGTCAGGTGGCTTTAATTGCTTAATATGTATATGAAAATCCCCGAATTCCTTTGAAGTCACTGTCCTGTGAGAATTAAAAGTTTTATCACTGCAAAGAAGAGGTGACATTTTCGGTCAGACAATGCATGTTTTATAAATTCCTACTTTAGAAATAAAAGCAGTCTGACTCCAAACTAAAACACAGATAGATTCTAATAATTGATTAATATGTATATGTAAATCCCTGAATTCCTTTGAAGTCACTGTCCTAAGAGAACTAAAGGTTTTTTCAGTGTAAAGAAGAGGTGATATTTTAGATCAGACAATGCATGTTTTATAAATTCCTACTTTAGAAATAAAAGCAGTCTGACTCCAAACTAAAACACAGATAGATTCTAAACAAGGCCTCACACCGAACATGCATTGTCTGATCTAAAATATCACCTCTTCTTTACACTGAAAAAACCTTTAGTTCTCTTAGGACAGTGACTTCAAAGGAATTCAGGGATTTACATATACATATTAATCAATTAAAACCTCCTAACTGATTAAAGATTTAACAGCATCTTAGTTTGTTTAGTATATCCTCATCAGTGGTATGACCGTTTGATCTTTTACTTATGAATTGTGTCTAATACTATCTCACTCAGTCACACCCGAAGAAGGAGTATGACTCAGCAGGGGATCATTTCCTACAGATTGGAGGGTGGTACATGCCACCCCACTATTTAAAGTGGAGGGGGGTCAGGGGGATGGTGTTGAGGGGTGTCAAAAAACGCGAATACAGCTAATGTCAGTAGTGGGAATGCTGTAGGTTTTATAATAAGAAAAATAGCCTTATAGAAGTTTATAAAATTATGAGGGGCATGGATAAGGTGAAAGGCCAAAGTTGTTTCCCCAGAATAGGGGAGTCTAAAACTAGACGGCATAGGTTTGAGGTGAGAGGGGAAAGATTTAACTGGACCTAATGGGCAACATTTTCATGCAGAAGGAGGCGCATGTATGGAATGAGCTGCCAGAGAACGTTGTGAAGGCTGGTACATTGACAACATTTAAAAGGCATCTGGATGGGTCTATGAATAGGAAGGGTTTAGAGAGATACGGGTCAAATGCTGTCAAACAGGACTAGATTAAGTTAGGATATCTGGTCGGTAGGAATGAGTTGGACTGAAAGGTCTGTTTCCATTGTGTACAGCTCTATGTCTCCATGAGCTTAACAGAACACTTGGAACACTTTAGCAAGACTAGACTAGATAGCATGAGTTCATGAAAGCCATATCATGCTTAGAACTTTTTTGGGAATGCAACTATGCAACTAAAGGGATAAGGGAGAACCAATGTGTGTGGTGTATTTGGATTTTCAGAAAGCTTTTATTAAGGTCCCATGTAAGAGATTAGTGGGCAAATTGAAACACATGGGATAGGGGTAATACATTGGCATGAATTGAGAATTACTTGACAGACAGGAAACAGAGAATGGGAATAAATGGGGTCTTTTTTTCATTAGGAAGGCTGTGACTAGTGAGGTATCCCAAAAATATATGTTTGAATGCCAGCTTTTCATGATGTATAATATGACCTGGTTAAGGGAACCAAGTTTGCTCATGGTACAAAACTGGGCAGAATTGTGAGTTGTGAGGAGAATGCACAGACTTCAAGGTGACTTAGAGAAGTTGAGTGACTGGACAAACAGATGGCAGATCAGTGCAATGTGGCTAAATGCAAGGTTATACACTTTGGAGTGTGAAACAGAACGGCAGAGTATTATTTAAATGGTGATATATTAGAAAATGTGGATATACAAAGGTACACCAGTCAATGAAAATAGACAGGAAGGTGCACCAAGCAATGATGAAGGCAAATTGTATGTTGGTCTTTGTTGCACGAAGATTCGAGTTCAGAAGTAAGTAAGTTTTACAGCAGTTATACAAGGTCTTGTATACTGCATGCAATTTTGGTCTCCTTATCTAACAACAGATATACTTACCTCAGGGATTGAAGCAAATGTTCACTATATGATGCCACATATGCTTGGATTTTCCTATGAGGAGAGATTTGTTCAACTAGCCTGTCTTCATTGAAACGTATAAAATGCTAACAGGGTTAGACAGAATAAACGAAGGGAGGATGGTTTCCCCAGTTAGAGAGTTGAGAACTAGAATTCATAGTCTCATAGGATAGAAGATTGGCCATTTAGGATTGAGATGAGGAAATAATTCTTCACTCAAAGTGTGAACCTGAGAAAGTCACTATCACAGAAGGCTTGGAGATTTTTAAAGGCAACAAGGGGCATGGGAAGAAAGCAGGAATATAGCTTTGAGATAGAGGATTATATTGAATGGTGGAACAGGCTAAAAGTTCTGAATGCCTATACCTGTTCTCAATTCTTACAGTTCTATGCCAGATAATTGGGAATGACAGTAACATTGGAAAAGTTAAAGGGTGGCTCTGTTAGTTAGTGCATCACAGAGAGGGATGCCCTAACCCAAACACAGAAAATGCTGAAGAAACTCAGTTTGTTGGGCAGCATCTGTAGAAAGAGAAACAAAGTTAACAGTTGAGTCCAGTGTGATCCTTCTTCAGAACTCTAGTTGTGAAGAAGGGTCATACTAGAGTCAAAATACTAATTCTGTTTTTCTCTCTCCCCACGTGTTTCCACATCTGTTGAATTTCTCCAGTAATTTGTTTCAGATTTCCAGCATCCACTCTATTTTCTTTTATTTTCTTCACAGTAATTTATTTCCTGTATTTAATGGAGGAGCAGGTTTGAGGCGATAAATTGTTTCTAATTCCTATGTTTGTATGTACGAGAGCTGGACGGATTATTTGTAGATGCAGTTTAAAGTGAGCAATTGTACATAGAATGAATAGCTAAAATAAATTTTAAAAATTTAATCATGAAATGAGTATGTGCAGTCTGTTCCATCATCTATTGCCCCTTTTTGGCCTTGAGTAGAAGGTGATATGCTGTGCCTTAAACTCTACTGTCCACTTTGAGTAGGTATTCCTACAATAATATAAAGTTTTTGAGTAGATTTGTAGCTTGGGTTGTGGATATTGTGGTTGATTGGCTCACCAAACTGGTTCGTTATTCCGCAGATGTTTCATTACCCTGTTAGATGACATCATCAGTGCAGCCTCCGATGAAGCGTTGTTGTGTTTTCCCACCTGTTATTTAAACTCTGGTGACTGGCGGGCTGGATTACCTCACTGCCGGTTTTCCTTCGCAGTGGAGTGTATATGTGTTTATCGATGGCTTTCTTAGTGGAGTACCGTGCTTGTTTCTGCTTTGCTTGTCCCAGGATCTGGTGTTGTTCCAATTGAATTGGTGGTCCTCCTTATCCATGTGAAGAGAGATGAGTGAGTATTGAGCGTGTCTTTTTGTTGCCAATTGATGTTCGTGTACCCTTCTGGTTAATTTTCTTCCTGTTTGTCCGATGTAGTGTTTGTCACAGTCTCTGCAGGGAATCTTGTATATGACATTGGTCCTGTCCGTAGTGGGTAATGGGTCTTTGGTTCGGATGAGCAGTTGGCGTGGGGTTGATGTGGGTTTGTGTGCTACTCCGATGCCCAGTGGTCGTAGGAGTCTTGTGGTCATTTCAGATGTATTCCTGATGTAAGGTAGCATGATGAGTATGTTGGGGCATGTAGTATCTTTCTGGTGTCGTTCATGTGATAGGCATCTTCTGACCCAGTTTTTCGGGTATCCATTGTCTTTGAATACCTGGAAGATGTACTCTTCTTCTTCTCGGTGTAGCTCTGTGCTGCTGCAGTGTGTTGTTGCCCTTTTAAATAATGTTCTCACACAACTTGGTTTGTGTGTGTTAGGGTGGTCGCTGTCGAAATTCAGTACTTGATCAGTGTGTGTGGCTTTCCTGTGTACCTTTGTTAGGAATTCCCCATTTGTCCTGCGTTCCCCCCCGATTCTACAGCCTCCTGAAAGTACACAAACCGGGAGTACCCCTCAGACCCATAGTCTCCCTGCCAGGCACGCCATCACAGAGATTAGCCAAGGAGCTACAAAGGAGACTAAGGCACCTCGTCAACACGTCACCTCACTCAATCCACTCAGCCCAAGAGTTCCTCAATTCCATCAAAGACATAAGAATAGATGACGACGAGACCTATTCACATTCACTGCCCTATTCACATTGATAGACATACCACTAGCAAGAGAAACACTGACAACACTACTAAAACAAGAACAAGACCCGAGTGATACCATCTCCACAGACAACATGCTGAAGCGACTGGACCTATCCTCACCACCCTCTTCACCTTTAATGGCTAAATATATGAACAGATCAACGGGACACCCATGGGATCACCTATCTCCGGACTAATAGCCGAAGCAGTGATGAAGAGACTTGGAAGTATGGCCCTTCCACTATTCCAACCAAAACTATGGATATGCTACGTGATGACACCTTCATCATTATTAAACGGACCAAACCAGAGGAGACACACAAACTAATAAACAACACCCTCACTGGGATCAGATTCACCAGAGAAGAGGAGAAGAACAAACAGCTCCCATTCCTGGATGCCATGGTGGAACGCAGGACAAATGGGGAATTGCTAACAAAGGTACACAGGAAAGCCACACACACTGATCAAGTACTGAATTTCGACAGCGACCACCCTAACACACACAAACAAATTTGTGTGAGAACATTATTTAAAAGGGCAACAACACACTGCAGCAGCACAGAGCTACACCAGAGGAAGAAGAAGAGTACATCTTCCAGGTATTCAAAGACAACGGGTACCCAAAAGATTGGGTCAGAAGATGCCTATCACACGAATGACACCAGGAAGATACTACACGCCCCGACATACTCATCATGCTACCTTACATCAGGAACACATCTGAAATGACCACAAGACTCCTACGACCACTGGGCATCAGAGTAGCACACAAACCCACATCAACCCCATGCCAACTGCTCATCTGAACCAAAGACCCATTACCCACTATGGACAGGACCAATGTCATATACAAGATTCCCTGCAGAGACTGTGACAAACATTACATCGGACAAACAGGAATGAAAATAACAAGAGTTTTTGAACATCAATTGGCAATAAAAAGACACGACCAATACTCACTCATCTCTATCCACATGGATAGGGAGAACCACCAATTCCACTGGGACAACACCAGGATCCTGGGACAAGCAAAGCAGAAACAAGCACAGGAATTCCTAGAAGCCTGGTACTCCACTCAGAAAGCCATCAATAAATGCATAGAACTGAACCCCATATACACTCCACTGCGAAGGGAAACCGGACTTGTGGTAACCCAGCTCAACGGACTCCAGAGTTTAAATAACAGGCAGGAAAACACAATGGCGCTTCATTGGAGGCTGCACTGATGATGTTACCCAGCAGGGTAATGAAACGTCTGCAGAAAAACAAACCAGCTTGGCAAGCCAATCAATCACAACATTCCTACGATAAATGTGAGTGAGGGAGTTCCAGGATTTACATCCAGCAAAACCGAAGGAGCAAAAAATGTGCTTTCATACCAGGATGGTGAGTAACCTAGAGGGAAACCCATGTAAGTGGTAGTGTTCCAATGCATCTGCTGCCCTTGTCCTTCTAGATGGTGGTGGTTGCAGGTTTGGAAGGTGTTATCTAAGTGAAGGGAATGAAGCAAATTGGCTTAAGACTAGAATCTGTGATCCTGGCACCTCTAGAGGAGGTTTAGATGGATTATTCACTTTGCACTTGTGGCTGAAGATTGTTTCAAAAACTTCAGTGTTAGGTTTCTCCAGCATTGAGAATGAGGATATTTATGGATCCTCCTCTTCCAGTGAGTTATTTAATTTTCTACCACTATCTATGACTAATATGATAAGACTGCCGAGCTTATATTGGATACCTTGACTGTAGAATTCCTTAACTCCATATATCAATTACTGGTTTTGCTATTTGCCTCAGAGGTAATCCTGTTTTGGAGCTTCACCAGGTTGACCAGGTCTCATTTTTTGATATGCTTGGTGCTTCTCTTGCTGCTTGAATGTAATATCAGAGTTCTTTATATAAAATTAATTCACAGGATTGGGGAGTCACTGACTCTTGGCCCAGCATGGTGAACTCTTGGCCTGGCATGACCTCAGCATGGATTTCCACTCTCAAGGTGATTTCCTGAAGTGCACCCCCACCATGGTTAAGCATTTAAGAAAGCCTGTAAGGTTTGAACTTTCAGCTTTATTTCTTTATGTTCTAAGAAAACTTAAAAAACTTAAAACTAAGAAGATCTACGCTATATCATAATTACTCCAATGTTTAAGTTTTAATTTTGTCCCTTCTTTCCACCTTGTTCTTAAATTTCTGTGCCTAAGTACTTGTACCTAAGATGGTGCATTGTGTGGCAACATTATACACGTTTCACTGTACTCCTGTACTTCAGTACTTGAGTACATGTGACAGTAAAATCAAACTCAAAATCAAATTTATTGCTACTCCTTGAAAAGATGGTGGTGAGCTGCCTTTGTGAACTGCTGCAGTCCATTTACAATAGATACTTCCACAATGACATTAGGAATGGAATTCCAAGATTTAGATCCAGCGACATTGGACAAATGATAATATGTTTCCAAGTCAGGATGGTGAGTGGCTTGGTGGGGAAATTGCAGGTGTTCCCATGTATTTGCTGCTTGTGCCCCTCTAGATGGTAGAGATCATGTGCTTAAGGGGTTCTATTTCAGGAGGCTTGGTGAATTTCTGCAATAAGTCTTGTGGATGGTACATGCTGTTGCGAATGAGTATTGGCGATGGAAGCAGTAAATGTTTTTGGATGTGGTGCCAATCAAGTAAGGAAATATTACCTTGATTTGTTAAGAGACTGACCCAATTTTACTCCCAAAAGCCTTTCATTCATTTGGTTTCTCCGTACTTTCTATTTCAGGTTCACTCATATCCTTTAGGAAAGGAAACATGCCATCCTTACCTAGTCTGGTTTACATGTTATACCAGACCCACTGCATTTTGGCTCCTGTCAAAAAGCATTTGAGATGCTAGGTTTTATGAAAAATTAAAAGGAAATGGATTGTGAGGCAAGTTATCTCTGTCTCGAGAGTACTGATTAATCTTAACTATTATAGAAATCATTGGATAGGGTGATGTTAACTCATTAAGTGGAGTGATTTGTAACTCATTATTTGGGGCGAAGTGGCGCTCACTTTATTAAAGGTAGGCAGACTATTTGCTGTCAATCCTTTCCCAAGGCTGCTCTTTTTCTATTTGCTAAATTGTGCATCTAAGCAATCCAAGTCAACTTTGAAGTTTCTCTCTTTCCTCCTGGGAATAGCACCTTGTATGTTATAGATAATTTGCTTGCAATCAGGAACTTGGTACGCGGAGAACAGCAACAAAGAAACTGCATCCCACAGCACATTTTGATACATTAATAAACTATCCCTTGAGGCTGTCTTTAAGTAATCACCAGATTCTCTCATCTTACTTTAAATCAAAGCAGTGTGACCATATTCTGCAAACAGACCTACTAAGTGTTTTAACCGAATATTTTAAATGACAAATTTACAAACAGGAGAGTACAAAAATTGTCATGTATTAAAATAAAACTATTACAAAAGTAAAAAAAAAACTTTACGTTGGAAATATTTTAGAATTCAAACATAGAAATTTATTATTTAGGAATGTGACATGCACTGAACATAAAGTACTAAAATCCAGGAGTTTTTTTTAAAAAAGATATTCTTCATTCAGGGTACAACTTGCAATAAATGGGAATTCATCAATTCTTCTTGATTTGGAAACCAGAGGATTACATGTATAAAAATGACTGATCACTAAACAAACTAAACACTATGCTTTTTCTTTTACTTTCACAATATAGATGCTTTAAATAGCTTCAAAAAGACAGATGGGACCTTTAAAAGTTTTGTTTTTAAATCCTAAGTTAATAATAAAGACAATCTTTATTTATAGATCAACTCTCAAACTTTCCAAGGGCTCTTTTTGCAATCAGGTACTATAGATGTGTAGCGATTATTTTTAAATGAAATTTTAGCTTATATATACCAGAATGCCCTGCTACTTTTGTGTAATACTATGAGGTCTTTTATATCTATTTGAGAGAATAGACAGGGACTTGGGTTCGGAACAGATCTGCAAGGCAGCATTTCCAACAGGACAGCACTCCCTCAGTGTTGCATTGATAAGTCAACCTAGATCATGTGATCAAGGGTGAAGTTTAGTGTTGGTGAT
Organism: Ginglymostoma cirratum; assembly: GCA_024137785.1. Classification (NCBI taxonomy): domain Eukaryota; kingdom Metazoa; phylum Chordata; class Chondrichthyes; order Orectolobiformes; family Ginglymostomatidae; genus Ginglymostoma; species Ginglymostoma cirratum. The sequence goes on from JAHRHZ010000144.1 coordinate 62,801,935, forward strand.
GGGCATGCTGCTCATTAGTTGGAACCAATGGGTACTCCCATTACTTTTCTCCAGAAGGTTGAATACAATTAATGGGTAAGCAATGCAGTATCAGGCCATCTGTTGCACAGAGTCCCTTATTATGGGGACTCCTGCCCCAAGAGCTGCAAGTCAATCAGAGGCTGAATGTTCTCTAATAGTGACAGGGCTCGCAGAAATGGTGGTTTTTACCGGTAATGCCTAGGGCCCTTCTTGAAGGATCAATAATGGATCCCTGGAAAGAGATATGTGGAGCAAGATCATGCTTGCAATGAGATTATCACTACTGAGTAGGGAACTGGAGGACTAGAGAATGGGTGGCTTTCAGCAGATCCGTCTTCCTGAAATCAGACCACTTGATCAAATACAAATAGACAGTGAATGAGAGGTCTGGTACCCCCTGCTCCTATCCAAGGTTCCCCAGAAGGTCATTGGCAAGCCTACTGGGTAAACTTATGGAGGCACAGGAGACCCATGCAAGAATCATTTAATGCGTGAGCAACTATTACAATTAGTGTCATTGAATTTAGGGATCTTGATAACAATTCTAATTGACTTCTCGAGCGCTGGAAATTCTTCCATGTTGGTCTCTTCATGTTGCACACCTCACACAGGACAGAGTTTCCACTGCTAGGATTCAGACCTGTTGCCTCCACCCAATTCTTTGGTGCACCTACCATTCTACCCACTCCAACAGGCTTCACCCAAGTCTATTGAGTGGAGTTTTTGCACAACACCTTCTAATTGCAAGGCCTCAAAAAATAAAGGACATATTTGGCTTCCATATGATATATGATATGCAGATATAGTTGATACATTAGATACAAATTTCTCTGCTGTAATCTAGGTTAGTTTTATGATATTTTGCTAGATATCTTTGCATTCACTTATAAAACTAGTTTCTTAAAAACATTGCACATCATAAGGAATGTAATTCGCTCTCTAATAGCAGAGCTATCCATTATGTGAAAGATCTTTGACAGGGTTCTTACATCATGCCCATGTCTTGAGCTGAACAATGTTGGAGCTGCTCTGATGTACCACTCTATTGGTAAATTGCGCCTCCATGAGCAACACTGTGAAGGTGACCGTCAGTGCTAATGAGGCATCTCACCTAAATTTGCACAGGCTACAGATGGTAGCGAAGATGCTGTTGTTGAAATCTTGTACAGAAAAGTTCATTGGGTCCTTGGGAATAATATGTCTTTCCTTTCAGATTGAATACCTTGTATCATTCATCAGAAGCATGCAATAGTTAGTTCAATTAGGACTAGATGCATCCCTATTAGTCAGTGAACTTCTCTCTTCTGCACTTGACAAAATAGGTTAGAGAAAAAAACCCGACCTTCATGTCAAAATATTAGGAAACAACAATTTCACAAAATATTCCTGAGAAAACCGTGCAAAAAAATGATGGAACCTACTGTCGCCATGTAATGTCCGACAGCAATTATATTTTGTGTTGATTATGCAGTTTTGGCCATTAAAAGCATGAATCTCATGAGAGATGGATGAGATATAGCTGAAAGTGTTGGAAAGAAATAATGCATTTAATGAAGGCAGCTGGCTGGCTCCCCAGAAGGGATCAAAACCCATAATGTTTATCATTTTCTGTAGTTAAAAATGTCATTTTGCAGTGGCTGTTTCTTTACTCTGAATCTTTCTTAATCAGTCAACCATCACAGTTCCATAAATTATGCACACAGAGCAGAATACTGCTAAATCCAAAGAGAGAAGTACCTCCCTGGGACAAAATTCATCCAGATCCATTTGGTAGCTAGCACTAAAACTGGAAAATAGAGGATGAAGGCATCTCCTGATGCATGTTTAGTCACATTAAAGAAATAATAGCTTTGAATGACACAATCATTTACTGCTAAAAATAAGTTTTCTTGAAAATGCATTAATATTGAACAGTTTTCACATGGTACAATATGGCATATTATATTGCTGATAACTCTAATAACATATAAGACAACTTAGAAATCGCCTCCAGGAGGGCAATAAATTGCTGAAATTTTCCTTATGCTTAAGCAATACCCACGATCCAATCAGAGCGAATCAGAAATTTTGGCCATTTTTCTTACATTACATCAACCTGAAAATTCTATATGAAATACTTTATGCATCCCAGTATCTTCAGAAACTCAACTGACTCACCACATAAATACAGTGGCTACAACAGTAGGTCAGAGGCCAAGAATACTGTGGCGAGTAACTCATCTCCAGACTCCCCATATCCTGTCCACCATCTACAAGGCACAAGTCAGGAGCATGATGGAATACTGCCCACTTGCCTGGATGAGTGCAGCCCCAAAAACACTCAAGAAGCTTAAAACCATCCAGGACAAAGCCCACTTGATTGGTATTACAGCCATAAGCATGCACTCCCTCCACCACCAATGGTCAGTAGCAGCAGTGTGTACTATCTACAGGATGTGCTGCAGAAATTCACCAAAGGTCATGAGACTGCACCTCGAAAACCTACGACCATTTCCATCTCGAAGGACGAGGGCAGCAGACATATGGAAACTGTACCACCTTCAAGTTCCCCTCCAACTCAATCACCATCCTGACTTGGAAATATATCACCATTCCTTCAGTATCACTGGGTCAAAATCCTGAAATCCTCTCCTGAATGGCATTGTGGGTCAACCCACTGCAGGAGGACTGCAGCGGTTCAAGAAGGCAGCTCACCACCACCTTCTCAAGGGCAACTAGAGACGTGCGATAAATGCTGGCCAGCCAGTGGCGCCCACATCCCACAAATGAATAAATAATTTTAAAAAATACATTTGGGCAATTTTATGAATATAAAACCATCAAACATTGTACTTATCTTTTACACCATCCTAATATCAGTATTGATATATTGAATGATAAAGAACTCACCACAATGGAATTATCATAGAATACCAATGGTAAACTTGATAAAGATCAAGTGGCTACTTGATAAGTGTAAGGAAATCTTGACACCATGAGGGCAGATTTTAATTTTTGCTATCAAGTGCTAAACTCAATATTGGACTAAATACCCAGACTGATTTTCCTTCCCATTGCTTTCAAGTTTGTTAACAAACCATAGGAGAAAAATGTTGCTTAGAGCACTGCCAGCAGACATAGGTCAATTCCTAAGACGCAGATAATGCCAGATGTTTTGTGTGGTATTCCCAATTGATGTCATTGAGATATAATACAACCATGATACTCTCCGCCCTGGGAATCAATGCAATCTGGATAAAGTAGCATTATGTGAACACATTTCATCCTCCCTAAGTTTTTTTTAAACTTGGGTAACCTCTTCTAACAGTTCCCTCATACCTTAAATAGGATACAGCAAAAACTCCTGATCTGATACATTGTCCTCCTCTCACTTCTAGGTTTCAATCTTTCTCTACGCTTTGCAACTTTTCTTTTCACTCTGTACATCTTATTGAAACTGATAAAGCATTGCTCCTTTCATTATCTAAATGGTCAAATGGCTTCAACCTCTGATTTTGCATTGAGTTACTTATTCTTGGTAACTTGATTCTCTATTACAATTTGACATTTCTATGATAACTCTCTCTTTTGGAAGCTTAGGTTATCTATTTCCTTTTACATTTCCTCCATTATCCTTCCATTCCCTTATTTTATAATAAATCCTTGATTGAGGGGAAAAAAAAGACCTATGGGGAAAGGAAACTGAATGAGATTAATTGAATAGTTCTGTCAAAGAGTTAGCATTGGCATGATAGACTGAATAACCTCCTTCTGTGCTGCATAATCCTACATATTTCAAAATGATTTATTAAAAAATGATTGCACATTAAAGCTCTCTAGTACTAGTGTATCTGATTAATTTTCCTTTTCCAAATATGGGATGATCCAAGCTTTCCTAGGCAAATGGATTTTTCTACATGGAATTTTGTGCAGCCATAGCTCAGTGGTATTTTGTCTGAAATTCATTAATATGGGATGGTAACTTAGACCTGTTTACAGTTTGGCACCTCAGAGAATCAACACTTTGCTGCTTTACTGAACTTGGATTCAAAGCTTACATCTGCATAAGCTGTTTCAGCTGTGAGCTACTAATTCAACTACAATATTGTTGAAAAACTATGCATTAAAATCAAGAATTTGGAGAAATAAATAGATCAGCTTTCACAAAACAAAATATTTTTGATGCTAATTGCTCTATGTTGAGTGGGCCATATGTAAAAGAATGAGTTCCATGTAAAAACTAGCAAGAGGGAAAATGATCATTCACTTGCAGTGGGAGTTTGACATTTCAGATGGATGGTAATCATGAAAATGGAAAGCTTTTACACTTGGTTTGAATCAGCAGGTTTGCATACTTTTCACCACATGTACGTCCAATAGATGGTGATACACAATGTTGTTTGCCTCCTAAAAGCAATTAACACTGATCAAGGTATTCATGCATGTAGTTTTCACTCCTGCCTGCTATTCTTTAAATGGAAAAACATAAATTTTGAAAGTGAGTCATTGTGCATTTGAAAATCTAATTGAATTTGACACCCAACAACGAGGAAATAAAAATGCACAAATGTGGACCAGCTCACCTTTGATCCTGCCTTGCAGTTAAGACTTAGTGTCTAATCAAAACAGAATTCTATCATTGGCCTCAGTGACTTTCAGTCGGACAAGTAAAATCAGACAGCCTTCCCATTGTGGATCAATAGCCTATGATCTACTGGAAAGTGCACACATTATCATTAAGGCCTGGATTTCTTGGGAATTGTGGTGACTCTATGAACATTTAAAAATGGTAAGTGGGAACCGAGCCCAGATTTGTCAGCTATATATCTGAATGGTTATTTTTGCTGGTAGGGAAAAGAAAACAGGGCATGACTCATGCATCAGTGGCACCCATAATTAGCACAGCCATTTGAGTTCAGTGTTGAGCTCAGACTGAGCCTATTTTTGCTGCAGCAAGGACCTTTCACTGCAGTGTTTGAGTTAGAAATATTTAGTGTAGACATAACAGCTTTTGAAGTGCAGATAAGGTCTGTAGAACTGTCAAGCTGTCATTGTATTTAAATGGTCATTCTTTAAATAAAAGCTATTTGCCCATGACTGAGACTATTTTCTACAACCTATTCATCAATTCCCTTTAGAGAAGGGAGCCTGTTATCCTTATCTGGTCTGATCTGGATGTGATTCCAGAACCAAAAAGCAACATGTTTGACTTCTAACTGCTCTCTAAAAATTGGCCAAGAATGCTATTCAGTACAAAGGAACTGAAGGATGGGTAACAAATGCTGGCATTGCCAGAAATGCCGATGCCCCATTAAGAAAGTTATTTTTAAATCAAAATGAAGGTAGGGTAGTTGTACTCTAAATTTAAAGAGGTTGATCTCAAAGAGGTTCATAAAGAATTAATCATTTTTGATGTGGGGTCATTAATTTTTTTCGGATTAAGTAATTGAGGAAACTTAAATGTATTGAAAGGGGTATCATAATTGTAATTATTTTCTGGATAATGAAGATTATAATGATGGTTATAACTTATTTTACTTCATCTCAGCATGGCTGCTGAGGTCTATTCATTGTGTAAAACAGAGTAATTTGGTTTGAAGATAGTGGGAACTGCTGATGCTGGAGAATTTGAGATAACAAGGTGTGGAGCTGGATGAACACAGCAGGCCAAGCAGCATCAGAGGAGCAGGAAAGCTGACGTTTTGGGTCTGGACCCTTCTTCAGAAATGGGAGTTTCAGAAATTTGGTTTGAACCATGTTCGGCAAAATAGTGGCAAATAGGGTCATGTGGTGGCAATAAGTTTGCATAGTGGCTACAACGGGGCAATTACAGTGGATGGAAGCCATGAGGGTGGGTAAGAGGATAACCTGGCACAGGTTTTTCATAGGGGTTGTAATTGTAGTCGATGGGCACATGAGTTACTATGGTGGCTACTAAGGGTGAGTGGGAGGGATATCTGGCATGAGTTAGAATGTATTAGCACTGAGAGTGGGTGTGAGGGACAGGTTGTAGGAAGCAAACGCTAAAGGACCTAATTTTTAAGAAAAAGTCGGATGTCTTCCCAGAGAACCCAAGAAGGCATAAAATAGTCCTGGCACTAGGCAGCCCTTCTGGTCACAGGTGATGTGTTGGGGGTCTGACCCAACTTCAACCTCATCTATCTTGACAATGAAATTGTGTGAGATATGTTTTCCAAGGTAGGTCAGGTGAGCAGCAAAGTTTCCTGGCCCTGTATCCCCACCATGGGAGTGAAAATCCAGACCCAAAAAACAAAACAATATGGCTTTACAATGATGTTTTCATAGAATCATAGATCATCATAGAATCCCTATGGTGTGTTCAGTTGATGGAGTTTTCAATATCCTGACAATAAGGTGAAATTTTAAAAATCCATAGCATCTTCATCCCAAAAAGCAATTTTTAAGACTTTAAAGGATTTTACACTAATATGTTAAAACACAACAATGACGAGGTAGTAACTATATTAAGCACTATCTTCTTCCTCTCATTCTTCAAGACTTAGCACCAATTATACTCCCCATGTAAATTAATTTCTAAAGTATCCTTATAATGACAGGATACAGACCTAGATCTTCCCTTTGTGACAAAGCTATTTAAAATCACTCTCAGCTTGAAGTAATCTCTTCTGTGCACCATAATACAGATTAGATAGCTAGAATGTAAAGCGTTGCTCAATATTTCATGTAGAAGGAAACATGAAATGTAATCATCTGTGGTTTTGTTTGGACATATTGGCTGCAAAATTCAATAAGAACCAAATTGGGTGCGGGGATTGTAATGCATGATTACACCATTCTTGTTGCTTTAAATGCAGGCAGCATGTAAACTTTTAAATGAGCAGGCAGCACAATGATTTTGGAAGGCAGTCAACATCAAATGTGTTGAAGAGTGGCTACACGCATCAGCAGAAGTGTAAAATCATGAGAGGCGAGCACTAATTTGCATCAGGTGCTAAAATTGGTTGCAGAAAAGATTGTGAGCTCATTGAATGCTGAATAATGGTACAGAACGCACAAATTTGAATTCCAAGACGTACCATCACTACATGAGAGGTCTTGGTGAAAGAGAAACAGTGGCATAGCAATGTAATTCATCTGCAGGGGGGCAGAAGGCCCTAACTCTCAGAAGGTAATAAAGGCAGATAGTTATGACCATAAATAGCAGCCTCATAGCTCTAAGGACTTAGATGCAGTGCAAAACAAAGTTCAATTATCTCACATGATAGTCAAGGTCAGGAACTGCATCTCCAAATGTAATTTCCCACTGATTGCCCCACTAGCCTCACATCACCATCACTCAGCTCTGAACAATCTCTACCAATAATGACTAAAACCTAACATTGCCATACCTTACCTCACCTTCACACAATTTATACTTTTGCAAGACTCACATTCACATCTCACAGTGTGCACATTACATTGCCCATGATTCAAAAATGAAAACCACATTAGTTGAGCCGCACCACACTCACTGATACACTTCATTTTCAATTGCAGAACCATGTGGCACATAACTCAAGGCAACAGGAAGTAACATGTAGGGATCAGGCACATAGTGCAGAGCTTTGTGCCCACAGAGGAAATAATGTAGTATCTTTGGAACAACAGTAACTGAGGCCATAATTCATAAGTGGCTGTGAAACCACTGAAGGTGATTTGATGGTATGCTTGTACATAATGTTTCCCTACCTCAGAAGACTATTTGCAGTTTTAGCACAGAATATCACAACCTGTGATGCAAACAGTACCCTTTCACAGGGGGAAAGTGCAAGTCAAAACAAGTTGTTATCTCTTGCGATTGCAAAGATAATGAGGGGCTGACAAACCTCTGGTCAACAGGAAAATACTCACTGTGGGTTACATCCCAAACTGCAGACGCATTTTGGGGGTTTACTTCTGAAGAATACATGAGAACAGGAGTTATAAAGTCAATTTCAACACTTCTCCTATGTGCTGGTGTGACTGCAAATTCTGGTGTGTGCCAGCAGGTTAAGATACCCATGTGTACTAGTCTGTGTTCAAGTGTTAATGCGCTTTGAAAGTTAAAGAACTAAGCTCTAGTCACCCATGTGTTGCAGGTAAAGGGTCTCTCTCCAACTGCGTGCTAGTAGCCAGTGAACTGGAAAATGAGACACAAGGAAACCAGACAATTAAAGGACTCTCACTCACCACAAGTTTTGAAATTTTGTCATAGTTGAAAGGAATTGGAAGAACAGAATCACAAACAACCAGCACAACTAAAAATCTTGACACGACTATTCAACAGTGTCAATATTATCAGTAACCTCCATTGCAATAGCTACAACATTTAATTATCCTCTCCCTTATGAACAATTCAAAGGCTGATTTTTTTTTATATAAGAAGCTTCCGTCATTTGTGTTTACCTCTTGTTTCTAATCTATGTGTACATGTGCTGTATTATTAATTCTTAATTAATTATTTATTCCATTCTGAAGAGTCACTGGACCCAAAACATTAATTCTGCTTTCTCCCCACAAATGCTGCCAGATCTGCTGCATTTTTCCCAACAATTTCGGTGTTTATTTTGCTCCTGATTAATTCAAGAAAGCCTGGATAAAATGGTATCAGAGATAATAGGAACTGCAGATGCTGGAGAATCCGAGATAACAAGGTGCAGAGCTGGATGAACACAGCAGGCCAAGCAGCATCATAGGAGCAGGAAATCTTGACGTTTTGGGCCTAGACCCTTCATCAGACTGGTTCCATCCCTGCCTCTTTGACTTGTCTGTCTCGTCTCCACCTATCTTCTCCTCTATCCATCTTCTATCTGCCTCCCCCGCCTCCCTATTCATTTCAGAACCCTCTTCCCCTCCCCCATTTCTGATGAAGGGTCTAGGCCCGAAACGTCAAGATTTCCTGCTCGTCTGATGCTGCTTGGCCTGTTGTGTTCATCCGTTTCTACACCTTGTTATCCTGGATAAAATGGTTCAGTTTTGAACATTTGTTCATTTAGGTTTGGGAGAAAGGTAGCCACCAAAAAAAGCATTTGTTTTTAAATTAAAATTGTGATCAACTGACATGGAAGATGAATAAGGAAGAAGAGCCAGTTCATCTCTCTCACCTGGGAGCTTATTGGTTTGGGATATATTGTTTGGAACTGTAACAATGGCATACCACCATAGCGAAGCAGGATTGGCACCCTAGTGAGGACTGAAGATAATCCCTTGGCCTAGTGACATTATCACAGGATGTTAATCCAGAGATCCAACTATGCTGTGGGGAGCCAGGTTCAAATCTCACCAAGGCAGATAGTAGAATTTGAATCGAATAAAAATCTGGGATTAAGAGTGTAATGATGACCACAATTCCATTGTCTGTCATCCTGACCTGCTGTGGCCTACATGTGACTTCAGACCCACAGCAATTGTCCTCTAGGTAGTTAGGGATAGGCTATAAATGTTGACCTAGTCAATGATGCCCTCATCCTGTGAATGAATATAAAACAAAAGCTATTGACTACATAGGCCTGATATTTATATAGGGCCATGAAGAAAGGGAGGCTGCTTTCCATTATCCAGGCTACCTCTGCCTGTCAGGAAGGAACACAACCAGGGATCAAACATTTCAAAAATTGGAATTCGAGGAGTATTGGTGAGGTGATGATTGTAGGAAAAATCAGAGATCTTGAAAGTTTAAAAATCATAGGGTCAGGTTACTGGTTTTGGCAATCTTAGAAACTGACGAATATTAATTGAAGGGAATGTGTAAAATGCTCCTGATCTTCTGAGCTCACAGGCAGTGCTTGAGTGCACTCAAATACACTCCCTCTTGCCTCTTTGTGCCAGCCAGAATTTCCCAGTCACTGGCAACCCAGCATCCATGTGCTAACAATGAAAATGGCATTAAAATGGAGAAACCCATTTTCCTGAAGAGAATTTTACTGAGTGACAGACTTCAAACTGTTAAACTTCCAAGTTAGCACCGATTTGGCCTTATAATTTTGAAAACTTTACTTCTACCCCTAGCGTTAACAATTGCACTGTGTTTATTGAAAAAAATACATTCATATCATAACGAACCTATTAAAAATACTTCTTCAACAGACCATAATGATGACAAACACATTCTACTTTATAATTTGTATGTCAACATTATAATGCATGAACCTTAGCAACAACTACCTTGGGACTTCAATGTTACTAGATTTCCAATGAGTAAATAATGCTCACTTGTGACTTCCTGCTGATATTTCCCGGCCCTAAGCATACTTCAGATCAATTTATAATTTATAAAAATTAGAAGGCAGTCATCTTTCTACCCCGAAAATTCTAACACTCTATTTTTGCAACAACTGAAGCTTGGAATGTATGCATTCCAAATTCATTTACGTCTGAGATTCAGTACTCAAAGATATAAAATCAGATTGAACTGTTAAGTGAATTAGAAGACAGTGTTTAGACTACTGTATGGTTGCTGCTTGGGGGTCCTTTGAAACATAACGGGTAATGAATACAAATCATAGCTGTCGAGACTTTGGAAGTTTCTCTGTGATTGGAATGTACATTGCAATGACTTTTCTCACTCCCCTTGTAAGTTATAGCACTTGTTTTAAAGTTAATAGTAACAAGAATAAGATCTTGAATAAGTATATGCTCCCAACTTGATTTGAGTACCAATTGGCGCCTTTCCAGCATATTCCAAAGAAAGTGTTGATATTTGACTTTTAGTATGGTACTCGTATGCTTGATCTTCAGTCCCCAGACCCAGATAATTCCAGATTAAATAAATGGATTAAAACCGTTATATAAATAGCAAATGCATGAAAGTAGATGATCTTCAATGATTAGAAGTTTTTCTGTATATATCCTAGATTAAGTTTGGTTGCTGAAAATGTGATTGAAACGATAGGGCAGCAAAAACATTGTATTGTGTCATGGTTGTGATTGGGATTAAGAAGTTATACAATAAAGTACAAATGAAGCTTAAAATGAAATAAAATGTAACTTTTGCCCATATTTTGTTGAAAAACATTTAACAAGGGAGGTGCGAACACATTCTTTGACTCAGAAAAGGTATATGCTAATTAAGTATGAACAAAGTGACTGATCCATTTATCACTCTATTTTTCATCGATCATACAAGCTGATTCAGAGGATTAGATAGGGTGGACAGTGAGAGCCTTTTTCCTCGGATGGTGACGGCTAGCACGAGGGGACGTAGCTTTAAATTGAAGGGTGATAGATATAGGACAGATGTCAGAGGTAGATTCTTTACACAAAGAGTAGTAAAGGCGTGGAATGCCTTGCCTGCAACAGTTGTAGACTCGCCAACTTTAAGGGCATTTAAATGGTCATTGGATAAACATATGGATGATAAGGGAATAGTGTAGGTTAGATGGGCTTCAGATTGGTTTCACAGGTCGGCGCAACGTTGAGGGCCGAAGGGCCTGTACTGCACTGTAATGTTCTATGTTCTACATTCAGCCTTAAGTATAAAAACTCTACATATGAAAGCTTAGCTTTTTAACCTGGTGTCTGCTCCCTCCTAAAAATTTATATTAAAGCAATTTTACAGTAATTTTACAATTTTACAGGAAACTAAGCATTAAGAAACAACATACAATTTCCTTTTTAGCAAATTGCTCTTCAGATATAAAGGTTGAAATCCAAAGGTTAGCGTGAAGAGATGTTCTGTTTTGTCTAAAATGAAGCATAGCCCTGGTCAATGAAAACCCTGGCACGTATAAAAAGATCATTTTGTTTTTAGTTTAAAAATGTGACAAGCTTCATGATTTAACTAAACTAATCAAAATGTGCTCATCTTGTAATAAAATTTAACCACGTCCCCTATTAGACTGATATTTGAGCATTATTGTTGAAAATAGGAATGTTTAAAACAACGAACTAGTCTTCTAAATTTATACTTGAACTTTAAATTTCAAATTTCATCTCTCTTGGTTAATTGGTTTACTTTCTTTGGAATTAATATGAAAAGAAATATCCATTGCCTTTCAATAGATTAGGATTCTTTCAAGGATCTGGACACATTAGTATAAAATGGTGTATAATGCTGTAAACAAAAATGGAGTTGAACATTTTAAGGCCCAAATGATTCTTCTTTGCAACTGAAACCTGCTGAATTTTTCCAGCACTTTGCTTTGTTTTTACTTTCAGATTTCTAGCATCTGCAAGATTTGATTTTATTATAGTAGTACGGATAGAAAACTGGGAAACTAAGCAGAATCGGAGTCAGAATAAATGGATTATTTTCCGGTTGGTTAACTGTAACTTCTCGGGTGCCGCAGGGATCAGTGCTGGACCCTCAACTATTTATGATCTATATTAGCGAGTTGGACAAGGGGACTGACTGTTTTAGCCAAAATGGCTAATGAAATTAAGATAGTTAGGCAAGCAAGTTGTGACGAGGATACAGAGCCTACAAAGGGATATAATAGGTTAAGGGAAAAGACTAGCCAATGGAGTATACTGGGAGAAAATATAAGGATGGCCCTTTGATAGAAGTAATATAAGAACAGAGTAATTTTTAAATGCAGTGTGACTACAGAATACTGCATTACCATAGAATCTGGGTGCCCTTGTACGTGTGTCACAAATAATTAGCAAGCAGGTACAGCAAATAATTAGGAAGACAAATGAAATGTTAGCCTTTATTGCAAGGGAGTGGAGGATAAAGTTAGGAATGTCTGTGTCTATGTTTAGCTTTCGGAATATACTTGCACAGACAACAGTTCAGAGAGGATTCACTAGGCTGATTCCTGCAATGTAAGCTTGTCTTTAAGGAAAGATGAGGAGGCTGAGCCTGTAATCATTGACGTTTAGATGAATGAAAAATGATCTTGATACATATAGTGTCTTGAGGAGATTTGACAGGGTAAGTGATGAGAGGAATTTTGCCCTCATGGAAAATCTAATACTGGTGGCCATAGTTTAAAAGTAAGACAGCATCCATTTAAGATAGAGATGATGAGGAATTTCCTCTCTCAGAGAGTAATTTGGAATTCCTTTCCAATAGGGAGCAGGGAAGGCTTGTTAATTTAATACGTTCAAGACAGAGTTAGAAAGATTGTATTCCACAAATGAGTCAAGGATTATGGGTCAGGCACTAAGATAAAGTTAAGGCCACAAATTGCATGGCAGAGCAGGTTTGATGGGCAGAATCTGCTACACCTGCATCTATTTCTTGTGATTTCTTGATCTTATTATTCGACTTATCATATGTAAACAGGAAATTAGCAACAACAGTTGTCAGCCAAATCCCATTCTCATTTCTAAACTAGTACAAGCTGTGATATCCTCATTGAGGTCATTCCATCCACTCAGGCTTATTTCCACAATGAAGCCAGCCAGGATAGAAGTGCCAGATGCAGGTTCATGACCCAAATCAGCCCACATCCAAAACAAAAAGGCCTCAGTGAAAATCAAAATGTCTGCTGAGTACATGTTGTGTATTTAGTATTGAATTTAGTATAGAATAGTATTGAAGTCCACAAGCTTCAAAATCTCCCCTCCCCCTACCGCATCCCAAAACCAGCCCAGCTCGTCCCCGCCTCCCTAACCTGTCCTTCCTCCCACCTATCCCCGCCTCCCACCTCAAGCCCCACCTCCATCTCCGACCTACTAACGTCATCCCGCCCCCTTGACCTGTCCGTCTTCCCTGGACTGACCTATCTCCTCCCTACCCCCCCACCTACACTCACCTTTAATGGCTCCATCCCCGCCTCTTTGACTCGTCTGTCTCCTCTCCGCCTATCTTCTCCTCTATCCATCTTCTACCCGCCACCCCCTCGCTCCCTATTTATTTCAGAACCCCCTTCCCCTCCCCCATTTCTGAAGAAGGGTCTAGGCCCGAAACGTCAGCCTTCCTGCTCCTCTGACGTAATGGATAAGTCAGATTCTAAACTGAAACCTGGTTTTTAGATCATATTTTGTCTAGCATTTGGTTTTCGCTCAAACACAAGCATGCAATGCTGTGGATTTGTAAATTCAAAATAAAACAAAGGTTTATTATGCCAAAAAGAAATAAAATAGAAGAAAGCAAACTATTTATATATAGCAATGTGTTTAAAAATGTGGAAATACACGGTAAGTTACAAATGATCATCCACACAAGAAAGACCACTAGAACTGTTTATTGCGTCATGTTATTATAGGCATTCTATAAGTTCCCATAACAGTTAATGATGACTAATGAATAAATGATGTCTTAGGTAACTACTTATACTTTACAACAAGAAGCATGTGAACACACAATCATTAAATTTCTTCACTGAACATCCCATTTTCACTATGACTTGATCCCTAAAGGTTTTTTAGCTTCTTATCAAGTTCTTGAACATTCAAAAACTTTCTTGCAACTAATTCCCAAACTTTAGCAGAGCTGCCTAATAAGGTTTAGAATTTTTGCAGCTCAAGCCTGAATTTCACGTACAAACCATGCACTGTAATTCCAACAGAAGATTAGAAACTCATCCCATTTCTAATCATATTTGTTTCATTTCCTGTCCTTGGACAGATACAGATTGCTTTCTCCCAGTTTGGTCCTAGGCTAAGTGCCTTCATCTATGTAGGTTAATAGGTTTCTTGCTCCAACACCAAAATAGGTATAGCATCTAATCTCTTTTCCCCTCACAAATTCTATCATGGACACAAGCTCCCATATGCATTTTGTATAGTGAACATTCAAATTTGTATTTCTCCTGTTTTAGGTGCTGAGTTGGCTATTGCTTCCTTGATACAGCGAGTTGAAAATTACGCAACAATAAAGCTGCCATTGTCTCTATTTGCCGTATTTCTAGATTTATAAGAAAGCCTGTAATTTAATCCCAAAATTGGAAATTGCTTTGTCATTGGGAACACCTTAGTCTTCTCTCCGAGCGGAAAATAAATGAACTATATCTGACTACAAGAAATAGGCAGGTTTCTGAATAACTATTAATATTCCTGATACTGGTATCATCTTTATGAGTTTCAGGAGATTTAAAGTCTTTTGATTATGGATGTAGAAAAACTGTGATTGTCCTCAAATGTACGTATTGGCTACTTGGTGTTCAGTAACACAATTTCAGTGCTCCCTTTCATCTTTGGTAATTACCTCCCAGCTTTTACAGCCAGGCAGACTCAAGCACAGATCACATGATCTTTCTAATTTACCCTAAGTTGAAAGATACAGTGCTGCTGGGACCATTGCTGTTTTTCTTTATTTCTTTCACTTTTGATTTGAAATCGTGAGAATTTTAAAGTTGAACTTTGGAGTTTCAGCAGTACTGTAGTGTTCATTTTTGGGAAAAAAAAAGAACAAACAAACAGTTATTTGTTTATGGGAACAGGCCTGGAAAGTTAATTGCAGATTGGTAATTGTTCTAAGAATTCTGCAGACATTTTGGCATCTGAAATGTACTATGCCGAAGAACTGGCAAATGCTTGGACGTTAAAAGGCTCAATCAAAGAGACATCACTGCTAGCCAGTCAAACAAAGAGAATGTGGAAAATAAGAAAGAGAAAACAAAGAGTGAACCGCTTTGGATGTTTTTTTTTTGGCAGAAGGGATTTTGGCTGTAAAAGCTGCTGATGGAAATTTGCTGGCTCTCTAGTTCTTCTCCAGTTACCAAATTATTGAAAGTTCTGGGAAAAGGACCCCAATCTGTACAACAAAAAAGTTTCCTGCACTCTGTGGAAGCTGGTTGCATTGATGAATAACGTTATAATTGAAGCAAGATATACAGTCCCATGACCCAGAAAACAATTCATTATTCCAAGATTGCATGAAAATTTAGCGAACATCGCTCAAAACTACTTAAGTGAATTGGCTACTTACCACATTTTTTGTTTTTTTTAAAACTTATCCCTGAACTCTGTCAGCCTGTATGTGTGCCTGTCTGTGTGAGTGGGGGCTATGATCAAATGAGGTGGGGTTTAAATCATATACAGTAATTAGATTATATTGTTGTTTACCTTTGCTCTACTAAAGTTTCTGTTTTAATAATAAATTGTTAATTTTTAAGTCATAAACTTGGTGTCTAATATTTGTTATTTATAAAGCCTGGTTAAGAACAATTGGGCTAGTTTGAGAGTAATTGTATATTTTAATTTCACCATTTTGTTGTGTGGAATAGCTTCAAATGGGTTATTTAAACAGTTAATAATAAAATGAATGGACAAGCAAATTTCATACAAACATGTCAAATGGCTATATAATGGTATCACACAATTCCTTTCAAGGCTATGGTTATAGATAAAATACAGTCATTAATTTAAAATTGTAAACTTTTGACAAAAATCATTTGAATGAAAAATGTTTAGAACAAGGATCTACTGGACACATGAAGACCACCAGCAATCTGCTGAGAGTATCTCAGAAAACATCCAGTCAATGTTGGCTTTTGTTACTTTCGTGCACATGTTCAAGACTGTGTGTTCAAATACTGAGCTGGGTGATCAGCTCACTGATGACTGCAGGAGCACGCAGTGTTGGAATCTATAACGGCAAGTTCAATGAAAGCTCAGGCCACTGTCATCCTTGGAATCCAACATCTACTCTGGCATACAAAGCCTGAAACAATATGTGCTTAGGGTCTTTGAGATGCAATGTGTCTGCACTCTGTTTTCATGCTGAGGTTCGGCTTCCTGAAAGTGATCCATGAAAGAGGCACCTGCCACCCCCTCAGGCTGACAGCATAGTCGATTTTCTGAAGACCTTTCAACCATCACTTGGATTAGGACAGATAGCCAGCTGGTCAGGTTAGCCAGCAAAAGAAGGGACGTTTCAGGCTCACATCAATACAAAAGTAACAATGGAGCTCCAATTCCTATGCAGAATCTCTATTATCATATTTCCAATTTATAGGTGCATCAGGTAAATAACTGCTACAGAAACCAATTGATTGTCTGTACTTACTTGACATTGTGAGCACTTCTAGTGGCCTTTCTGGTGTGGTACTTCTGAATCGTCATCTCATAACTGAGTCGCAGCACCTCTACTTACATTTTACGTTCAGCAAAGGGTAGTCACATATTTTCAGCATGAAATTTCCTATCCTTTCTCCTCAGCAAGACTCTGTTGCTTATCAGATTTAGCTGACAAGATCATTAGTTTCCATGCTTTGAGCTCCTTCCAGATGAAATTGATGACTCTTGACCAGATGCATTTGCATTGGGAATAAAATGGCCAATTATTCCAGGTTCAATCAGAATTACAAGTATCACACTATAAAACGGTTTTGGCACAAGAACTATGAGAATATTTTCTTCTCATTTCTTCTAACTGTTTATGATATCTGCCTTTCATCTTGCTCATTTTAATGACTTGTTGGTAAGTGAGTGCTGCCAACGTACTAAGCACAATTCCCCTTCTACCTTCAAAAAGGAAAACCTGGAGGATGCTAATAAAAGACCAGTTTGGTTGAGCATTCAAGAAGAAATGACAGGCTTCTACTGCAGTTATAATACCTGCTTTTTTACTTATCCATTTCACTGTACCACTGAAGATTGTGGTAATTCTCATCAATAAAAATGTTCTTTCCTTCCAAAAGATATGGGAAAATGATTAAACTCTGATGCCAAGAACAGGGCAGAAAAGGAGGCAAAATGACATCTCTGGACTTGAACCATTGAATGTAATTGCTTCAGACTAAATTTAACTCTCAGGATATGTTCAAATGTCACTGTATATAAGAAAGAAAGCAGTCATATATACACAATTAGAAACACCAAGTTTTGGGCACTATTTGATTATTCACACTACTCTAGAAAACACCAGAGTACAATAATTGACAGATGAATTATTCCCTTTATCATAGTTAGACTTTTATCAATCAATTATGGGGTTCTAGTATTGCTGGAGAAGTCAGCAATTATTGGCCATCCAAATTGTCCTTTCAGAAAAAAAAAAGTGTTGAGCCACCTTGTCAGGGTTTTTGACTCAGGGATAGTGAAAGAATGGCAACAGATTTCCAAGTAAGAATGATAAGTGACATGAAGGAAGATTTGTAGATGGTGACATTTCAATGCACTGGTGGCTTTGTCCCTTAGGCAGTAGAGATGGTAGGTTGGGAGGTATCTTTGAAAAAGTCTTGGCAGTGTATTTTGTAACTTAGTTTTCATTTATTCATGGATGTGAGGATCTACAACAAGGCCAACATTTATTTCCTTTGTTATGTTGCCCTTGCATGCTGACAGCGAGCTGCCTTCTTGAACTGTTGCAGAATATGTGGTGTCAGTAAACACACGGTGTAGTTAGGAAGGGGAGACTTCCAGTGGTTTGACCTGAATACAGTGAAATAACATTGATATATTTCAAAGTCAGAGGAGTGTGTGATTTGTTGGAGAACTTGCACATGATGGTTTACATGAATTGACCTTGTCCTTCCAAACTTTGGATGATAAAATTGCCCAATGCCTGCCAAAAATAAACTCTGCACTTTGCAAGTGCAACCAAAGGGTTTAAGTGAGAGAAAGGAGTTTTGTCAATGACAGTGAGTGATGTCTATGTCTGTGACTGTGAGTGATGATCAACATATCGGCATCACATAAAGCAACTGGATGTATTCTACCTTTCCTGTTTAAGGTTACTAGGGATTCATGACAAATCCTTGCAAGTATCATTCCTGATACTGACAGCATACTCATCAAAACTCAGTTTTGCTGGGTCAGTCATTTGCACAGATGACTCCGATTTGCCAAAAGTAGTACTGTACAATAAACTAAACACAAGAACCGGTGCCAAGGAAGCCCAATGTGACGTACAAAGACATGTTGAAAATGAATCTTGTAAGTTGAAACTCATTATTAGTGAAGGAACAATCCTGGACCAATTCAAGTTCAACGTTTGTCATTGAGCAATCTCAAAATTTGAGGGGAATAGACTTAGGTCCCTATTAGACATGTCAGCATGCCACAAAACCAGCGTCTTCATCCACCCCTCTATCAGTAACTTAATATGTAATATTTGTAATTCAATGTGTAAATCAAGGTTTGACAATATCGCAAATGAAACGACACCACCCTAGACAGTGAACAATTGGTTCTCTTGCTGAACTATCATTTATCAAAGTAATAGAAAAATCAATTATACATTAACTCTTTTATACACACATCTGATGTGATGAAACATTGCTGTCTATTGGAACCAGATGGTGAAATATCACTGAGATTAAGTGAAGGAAATAGAAGACCCAACACTGATGTGAACGGCTCAACATTTTATCTTTGAATTCTCAATATCAACTCAAAAGAAAAAATTCTGAATGAGAAGCATGGCTGTGCCACCAAGACAAAATTACCTGCTTTGAGTGTTCTATCATTCTAGACTAAATGCCACATGGGAGTTCATTAACTTATCGGATAGGTATCCTAGGCTGCAGTCATGTGATGGAGACTCAGAAGAGTAAACGCAATACAAAAAGGAATGAGGCCCATAGCCTTAGGTACAGTTACAATATTTTTTGTCTGTGTGATGGAAGATCCTGAATAAAATGTTTGGAACAAATATTCCAAAATGACGACTCTGCTTTCTCACCACAGATGCTGCCAAACCAAACCTGTTGAGTTTCTCCAGCAATTTCTGTTTTTGTTTCTGAATAAAATGTTAGCTGATCTCTCTGAAATTCATATCCAATTTATATCCAGTTAGTCATCGCTTAGCAGAAACCACATATTTCTCAGAAAGATAACTAAATCAGCTGAGTAAAGATATTGAGAACACTCATGTTAGGCTTATCTGTGAATGAGTATGACAGAATATTGCCTTCAGAGTGGAAGCTTGCCTGAAAGCAGAAGTACTGCTCAGAGGTGGATCTTCCCAGGCAATTATGTACCTCACAACTTAGTGCAAATTCATACTTACATAAAACTGCAAATTTTATGAGAAGGCGACAGAGGTTCTGTCCCACATTGATACTTTCCAGTCTCCTACTTTCAGGTGCCTTGTTGAAAAAGCATCTGAACAGTACTTCACCCTCTGAAAACCCAGGAGCATCAGTCCCACCCACCCAGAAAGCAATATCATGGTCAGCAACAGTTCCCTCTAGGTTCTCCTGATGATTGTCCAGGTGTGTATGGAAGGTCATTTTCCTATGAATAGCAACAGGTGGCCATCCTGACTAATGAAGACAGACTGGACAGAGATGGCTGCAAAGGTCAGTTTCAACGTGCAGCTCAAGTTTGTTTCATCCCCCCGAGAAGTTGAATGATCTGTTACACTTCACAAGACTATGTAACATTCTCAACTCATTTATCATGTCCCTGTGAGTGTGTGTTAGCACCATTAACATGCCACTGCACAGGTCTGTCATTCATGAGATTGGGTCCTTGGCATCTCCATCTGATATGTCATATATGGTCAATGTCTGTTACTTCACTGTAGTTATGAATGGAGCACAACTTCTCACCAGGTCTCACATATCAGCTAGGGTTCACAGTTGAAACATAACGGATCTTTGATACCCGGCAGCTCTTGCACAAGCAGCTCACTGACCTTGCATCACAACTAGGAGAATCTATACACCAGACAGATTTTCACCAAAGTCTTGAATGAGACAAGGACAACAATACAAAACATAGCTTCAGGGTGACCATCTCACAGCTATCTCAGGCACACATATCATAATACTTTCTTGATCTGCTCTTTGATAAATCAGAACCCTTTAATTCCTAACTCAGTCATATCACATCCTTCCAACTGGAAATACTAGGAACAGCTTGCACTGAGCTTCTCTGGAGTACTGCAGCAAATCCAAAACACAGATGTTGGCCAGGGAACATGAGATGTGTTGAAGTGGCAGGCAACAGCAAGCTCAGGGTCATTTTGGTGGACAGAACATAAGTGTTCTGCAAAGCTATCAACCTAGTCTGCGCTTCATCTCCCCAGTAAACAGGTGATCACATTGTTACCAATGAGTACAGTTGACTAGGTTGCACGAAGTGTAGGTAAATCACTGCTTCATCTGGATTCTGTGTTTGGGCCCTTGAATGCTAAGGAGTGAGGAAGTAAAAGGGCAGGTGTTACACCTTCTGCGGTTACATGGGAAAGTGCCATGGGAGAGTTGAGAGGCATTAGGAATGGAGGAGTAGTGGACCAAGGTGTCTGGAGAGAACAGTCCCTGTGGAAGGCTACCAAGGGAAGGGAGGGGAGAGAAATGGCAGCTAATGATCTTTTGGATGTGGATGCTGGTGGGATGCTAAGTGAAGACCCGGGAGACCCTATTTGTGTGTGGGAGGACAGAGAAGGGCCCTGTCAATTAGGGTGCTGGGGAATCCTTGGTTGAGGAAGAAGGTGGATATTTTAGAGAGAGTAGGAACTGCAGATACTGGAGAACCTGAGATAACAAGGTGTAGAGCTGGATGAACACAGCAGGCCAAGCAGCATCAGAGGAGCAGGAAAGCTGACGTTTCCGGCCTAGACCCTTCTTATTTCAGAGACCCCTCCAGAGAAGCTGGCATCATTGGAACAGATGTGGCTGTGACTGAGACGGAGGAACTGCAATAGAGCCTTTACTGGAAGTAGGGTATGGGGATGTATGGTCAAGCTAACTGTGAGAGTCGTGGGTTTGTAGTGGATACTGGTGGCTAGCTTATCCCCAGAAATGGAAACAGAGATGACAATGAAGGGAAGGGAAGAGTCAGAGATGGACCAGGTGAAGGTGAGAGTGGGGTGGAAATTGGAAGCGAGATTAATATACTTTGCCAATTCCAAGAGGGAACAAGAGAGGGAAGCAGCACCAATAATGTCATTGATGTACAGGAGAAAGTTGCGAGGAGGAGTCCTGAATAGGGCTGGAACATGGAATGTTCCATCTACCCCAGAAAGAGACAGGCATAACTGGGCCCATGTGGGTACCAAAGGCACACCATTGACCTGAAGAAAGCGACAGAAGTTAAAGCAGAAGGTTTTCAAAGTGAGGACAAGCTCAGCCAAGTAGACTAGGGTCATAGTGGAGGGGGACAGTACCGGCCTTTTTTCCAGGAAGAAGCGGAGAGCCCTGAGACCATCCTGATGGAGGATGGCTGTGTAAAAGGATTGCATGGCCATGATGAAGAGGAGGCAGCAGAAGCCCGCAAGTTAAAAATTCTGAAACTGATGTAAAGTTGAAGAAACACAGATGAACCATGGACCATAAGTCAGAAGGGACTGGACAAGGGGACCAGAAGGCTCAATCAGGTCAGTTCGAGGAGGTTGTTCCTACACCTGCACAAGAAACCCCAGAATGCTGGAGTCTTCTCAGGACATCTGTCAAAGTTATCTGAGGCAAAGTGATAAAGCAGTTGTCAGACTCCTCAAACTCAGTTGAGGCTGCAAAGGTGGCACCAAAACGTAATGGTGGAAGAAAAAAGTTACAAATTATTGAAGACAATTGACGCATGGGTGCCAATTTCCACACATTCCACTTGACAGAAACATGGCACTTTGTATTGCAATCCTGAGGTCTCCTTCACTCTGTTAAGGCTGCTGGCTATTTATGCTTTTCTTGTAGACTACCATGAAGGACAGTGATCCATAGATGCTCACACACACACTATACGCAATGATGTGAAGATTGCTGAGGCTCACACTCAGTGCTGTCCTCAGGGAGGATTATACCGTCTCGGAATTCAAGCCAAATGTTTCATTTGGGGAGTCAATCAACATATTTCAGGCCTTCTATATCTCAGTGATGATCATACCTTACAAATTAGGGTTTGAGTCATACCTTTCTATATAACCCTGCATTACTCTATACTCTGGCCAGAAAACTGAAGTTTATTTATGAAAAGCGAAAAATTACTTTCCAATTTATGTTAAACAAAGTGAATGCTTTAAAGCAAGTGTTTTAAAGTTAAAGACTTATGAATGCTTCTGAATGGCTGTCAGTAAAATAACACCCTCAGCACTGTCACTACTGCTGGGCATTCTAGATGTGCTTCTTGACAAATGTTAATGAATGATGTGACTTGGGAAACTGGTATTTGGAGCAGTAAACTTATTTTCATTTATTCTGCAGCAAGGACCTCCTTTCAGTGCTAAGCACACAATTAAGTTTTTGTGCAATAGGATTTTTCAGGGTCTGTTTTGCCTCTCTCAGTTGGATGTGTTTGCAATGTGCAGAAAGATATGCAAACAGATCTTGGAAATCCTTCTTTTTGTGCTCCACATTCTCTGAGAAGATGTAATTGAATAATCAATCAAATAATCAAAAGAACAATGTTGATTGTAAATATTTCCTTCTAGTTGTTTATACTTAAGCCTCCTGCTCTAGAGCACATATTTCTCTCCATTACTGTAGATGGCCTTCTTCTTTCCACTGATATTCCCACTGTTCAATCTCCCCGTGATTAATAGCCACTTCACAACCTCTTTCAATATTTCAGCTCTTCCCACAACCATACTGCTATCCAGATCCCTGTACTCACCCGTACCCTTACATTGCATCTTACTTGTTCTTCCTCCCCAGCACACCAAATTACCCTATTCTGTTTTCAAACTGTCGTATTCAGCTCTCACCTTTCCTCGTCCCTATTGCCAAATCACTGTGACTCTCCTCTCTGTTAGCTCTCTCCTTTCCTAATGATCCTTCTAGTGTGCTTGACTACCAAGTCCTTTACATTCCACTGCTCCTTTCCATCCAGCTCACCTTCCAATGAACCGCTCGTATGACAGTCCTGAGGTCTGTTGAACACCCTTACCACTTCTTACTCTCTTTCAGTTGATCCCCACTTCACTGTTCCAGTCAGTTTTACTGGCATTAGTCATTATGGCTGCCTAACTTAGGCTGGTGAGTGAGTGCTAGTCAGCCTTCATGCATTACATTGTAAGTGTTTAAGTACAACAAGCAAGACTGCATATGACTGACTAGTTAATTTTAATAGACAGAAGATCACAAGGAACAGATCCAGCAGTTCCAGATAAAACCTCCCAGTGGGTGCACCTTATAAGATTAGTTCAGCAGCCATGTCATGTGGTTAGTGCACACTATAGTGCTTTACATTTTTACAGTCAGAGAAATCAAAATGAAATTTCATTATGAATACAAGCAAATATGTATTTGTAATATGAATGTAACACATTTTAAATTATAGAAACAGTTAACCACAGCCTGTACTAAAGATCTGAGAATAAAGATAAAATAATTGGCAGGGAACAGCTAGGCTGAAAATATGAGTGAATTTGTAAAAAAAAGTGATATCTTCTGGTTAAATTTAGAATGTTTTTAATCATATGGGAGAAAAAGTACTGTGGTCACTTCTTAAGACGTGGCCCATCACAGTGCTTAAGTTAGACATTTGGCACAATCTCCAATAAGGGGCAATCTAACACCATACCTTGACTTCCAATAGTGTTACCATCATTTAATCCACACTATCAACATTCTTGGGGTTATCCTGACCAGAAACTCAGTTGGACTCACCATATAAACATAATTACCGCAAGAGCAAGTCAGAGACAAGAAATACGGTGGCGGATAACTCATCTCCTGACTCCCAAGAGCCTGTCCACCATCTACAAGACACAAGTCAGGAGTGGAATTGGAATACTCCCCATTTTCCTACATATGTGCAGCTCCAACAACATTCAAAAAGCATGACACTATCCAGGACAAAGTGGCCAGCTTGACTGGCACCACGTCCACAAGTATCCACTCCCTCCACCACCAACGCTCAGTAGCAGCAGTGTGTACTATCTGCAAGATGCAGTACAGAAATTCACCAAAGATTCTTAGACAGCACCTTCCAAATCTACAACACTTCCATCTAGAAGGACAGAGCAGCAGATACATGGGAACAACGCCACCTGCAAGTTGCCTTCCAAGCCACTCCCCATCCTGGCTTGGAAATATATTGCCGTTCCTTTAATGCTGCTGGGTCAAAGTCCTGGAATTCCCTCCCTAGGGCATTGTGGGTCAATCCACAGTAGGTGGACTGCAGCAGTTCACACAGGCAGCTCATCAGCACCTTCTCAGGGACAACGGGGGACAGGCAATAAATAGTGGCCAGACAGCGACGCCCACATCCCCGAAGTGTATATAACAAAACAGTGAGGGTATAAGACACTCTGCTGTAAAGATTCACTTCTTTTCTGTTTGAAAATCTAAACTTTTACTACAAACAGTGTAATAACTTGCTGCACAAAAGCATCTAATATGATTCACCATTACTTAGAAACATGCACTGTCTCCTGTCATATCTGTTGCTGTGGGCAGCCTGTTTACTTAATTGCAGAGAACCTTTAGTTTTTTTGCAAGGACGCACATTCACAATTTCTTCATTCGGTTGAATTGTAGTTGGCATATGCCAGACAAACTGAGTTTAGAGTTTAGCCTGCATCTTTATGTCTTTTTTAAAAATTGCCCGGCAATTTGCGAAGAGTGCTAGTTGATAATATTGCAGTAAATAAAAACCGAAAGAACTGCGGATGCTGTAACTCAGGAACAAAAACAAAGATGCAGGAGAAGCTCAGCAGGTCTGGCAGCATCTGTGAGGGAAAAAACAGAGTTAACGTTTCGGGTCTGGCGACCCTTCCTCAGACCTGCCGAGCTTCTCCAGCATCTTCGTGTGTGATAATATTGCAGTGATGGATACAGCATCTGGGACCGAAGTGAGGAGGCCAACAACTGCATATCTTCTCAGTCAATTAGATGGAAAAACCATTAAAATAATAGTATAAAGTCTGAGAAAGAGTGCAAGTTAGAGTGGATGAATTCAATGCTAAATCAACATTGAAAGAAAAGTAAAAATAGGCAAAAAGCAATTAAATTATCAGCGATAAATAGAAAGGGAAGTTAAAGCAACATTTGTTAATTAAACATTTCAAAAATCTGAGGAATTTACAACAAATATAACCTAAAGGAATGAGGCTTCATATTTGTAAACAGTTAATTTTAATAGATGCTATTTGGTGGTATTTAAGAGTTAACATAATTGAAAGGATATTTAGCTTGAAATTAAAACAACATAATCTTCAGCAGCAAGTTTAATTTCTTGTCTATTGGGCAAAGTAACTCTTTGCTATTCAATGCATTTCAAAACGGAGTCAGAGAGAAAGAGAGAGATGTTAACAATAGGGCAACGTTGAAAAAAACCTTTTGAATGTTGCCACCAAACCACAGTTCTAGCCTTGCTCCAGGATGCTATAGCATTTACATCAAGTTACACTTATTTATCAGCATTGAAGTGTGCCACTTATCCCAGTAGTTTATACCAGCTCCACATGAACATCCTCCCCTTCCTCTTGTAATACAATCAGTGTATCCCTCTATTCCTTTTACCTCCATGTGCTTATTAAGATTTCCCTTAAATGCACCTTTGCTGTTCCATCAATTTCAACTTGTAGCTGTTAATTACCATCATCATAAGTGCTATAATCTAGGTACTATTGATGCTTGGTGCTTTCTGTAACCTACCATTTTAAAAGCAGAGAGTAGGTGGCTACACATTCACAGTTTGATTGATAGCTCAAAGATTAAAGATCAAAGATAATTGAAGGATCAGTTAATTTTGACATTGGGTTGTGAATATAATGTTTATTGTATGGATTGGGCATTCATGCGTTGGAGGATTTAATTTCTTTTTCTCAAGCATAGCTGCCGAGGTCTAGCTTTTGTGAAAATTAGACAAGTTGGCGTGAAGAGTATAAGGTGAAAGAATGGTTAGTGGGTGGCATGGCTTTGCATGAGTTGGAACTACATTAGCATAGGGAATACAAAGACCCATTAGGTGGGAGCGTGGAATGGCATAGAGGACACAGGGGCCTTTGGGGATCGATGAGGAGCATGAGTTGGCATGGAAAAGGGAGGCAATGGCCTAGTGGTATTATTGCTGGACTGCTAATGCAGAGACCCAGGTAATGTCCTGGAGACCTGGGTTTGAATCCCGCTACTGCAGATGGCGGAAATTGAATTCAATAAATATCTGGAATGAAGAGTCTAATGATGATTATGAATCCATTGCCGATTGTGGGAAAACCCATCTGGTTCACTAATGCCCTTTAGGGAAGGAAACTGCCATCCTTATCTGGTCTGACCTACATGTGACTCCAGAACCACAGCAATGTGGTTGACTCAAAACTGCCATCTGGGCGATTAGGGATGGGCATTAAAAGCTGGCCTGGCCAGTGATGCCCTCATCCCATGAATCAATAAAGATGAGAGGCCATTAGCTGTGCATTGGTACATGGTTTAACATGAGTTGGCATATATGTGCTTGTGGAGTCTGGTGACAGGTACATGAGAGGTAAGACCAAGAGGTCCTGATGTTTATGAAGTTGGAGACAACTAAGATGAGCCTCTTAAACAGATTACCTCAGCACTCAGTAACCTGAAGCCACCTCCAATCTGTGTCCGGGTGCTGATGGCTGGTGGTCAAGACACCAAGTGCCACCCTTCAATCTGAGCGAATGGTCCACCATTTTGTAGGATCTTTCACCAAGTGAGCACATAAGCAGAGAAATTCGAGGCATCGGCCTCAAGACCATTTTCTACATATCTGTTTTGTTCCCTACTGTTATCTGAAGATATTTATCAGGTCAACCCTCAGCCTTTTCATGTGAAAATAACCTCGAATTGTTCAGCTATCCCCTCAGCTTTTGTATCATAAACATAAATTTTATTTTCACTTTCTCCAAAGTTTTTAGATCATTTTAATAATGTGGAATGCAGACTGTCTGCCACATTCTAAGTATGATCTTACCAAGATTCAATGCATCTTTAACTTTCGCTTCCCTATTAGTTTGACAGCAGATTGTAGACTGTTTTAAATTTAACCAATGTGTGCACTTGTTTAATAAATCATTCTACTCAATAGCACACTGAGAAACCCTTGGTGTTAACACGCAATTTGTACTTTGTGAACAACTGTAGTTATCCTTGTAATAAAGATTCACTCCATCCAAGTTAAAACATATGCAAAATGAGAGATTATTTTCCTTTCTCTTGGAGAGGCTATTCTGCTACATTAAATTCTGAGTGCTTTTCATTACCTGAGTAACTGCTGCAAAGGACATAACTTGCTTGTCTGATTCTACCTCATGAAAGATGAGTGTACCAACAGAGAGCACCACATAACATAATCACCCGGCGACAGATTTGCCTCTTGAAAAATTCAGCTCAGTGAGAGTTATTCCCTCTCAAAATGGATGCACTGGTTTCATAAATAAGGTTTCTCCTTAAAAGTAATTGCTTGAAACCAAATCCTCAATTTACCACTGGGAGATAATTCCCAAATTAACTTTCCCAATTCAAAGTGGAGTGGAGTCAGTCCAACTACCGAGAGATTGGAGTCAAGTGCATCTGGGCATGGGCCAAAGTCATGGAAGACTGACTCCTCTTCTCAGTTCAGGAAAATCAGCTTGAGATACTTTCACAGCTTGTAAACTGCACAAATAATCAATGCTTGATTTCAGGAAGTTTTTATTTTTTTTTTGTTTTTTGTATTTTAACATTTGAGTTGGGTCCATAATGTAGTATAGGTGAGCCATAAGCCACTGTACGATTTGATAGGAGGAAAGCTTTCTGCCCTGTGAAATAAAACATTGTTATTTGTAATTCTATTAGCTTGTGCCAACAAACCAGAAGCCACTTTCTGTTCTGACAATTTCTTGAAATGTCATTCACACTGAGGTATGGCATGGAATTATAATTTGAAATTCAGGAGGCAATAGCCTTGGGTGTCACAAAAGAAGGTGGGAAGGCACAAAGTGCAGGTGACACAGGAATCAACAGAGGGGTATTTTCAGGTCAAGTGAGTGGGAAAAAACCTTGGCAGATGGAATGCAGTGTGGGCAGGTGTGAGGTTATGTGCTTTGGCGGAAGGAATAGAACAGACGAACATTACTAAAAAGAAGAAAAACTGCAGAAAACTGACATTTGGGGGTCCTTGTGGATGAACCACAAAAAAGCTAGCGTCCAAGGTCAGCTGGTATTAGGGAAAGCAAATGGAACGGTTAGCCTTTATTTCAAAACCAAAGAATTATAACAACAGGCAGGTCTTAGGAAGACTTACGAGGCACTAGTCAGACCACAGCTGGAATACAGTGAACAATTTTGATCCTCTTATCTAAGGAAAGATATACTAGCACTGGAGGCATTCCAGAGAAGTTTCACTGAGTTTATCCCAGGTATGACGAGAATTTCTGATGAGGAGAGTTTGGGTAGGTTGGGTTTATACTCATTGGATTTTAGACGAATAAAAGGTGAACATAATGAAATGTAAAATTCCTACAGAATTGACAGGAAAAAATGTGGAGAAGTTGTTTCCCCTTGTGGAAGAATCAAGGAGCAGAGAGATCAAAATCAGAATAATGAATTGCGCATTTAAGACAGAAAAGAATGGGAACCTTTTCTCTGTGGGTGGTGAAGCTGTGGAATTCTTTGCCACAGAAGGTTGTCGAAGTTGAGTTATTAAGTATTTTCAAGGCTGAGGCAAACAGGTTTTTGATCAATAAGTGACTGAAGGGTTGAACAGTAATCTCTGAGCAATCCTTAGTTTTTAAAACATTTCTTTTCTCATTTCAGTCCACAATCAAAATACAGAAAATTAAAATGAGGGGTTTTACACAGTTTTATGGAGAAAGAGCGAAACTAATTACATTTACCAAGTACATGTGTAGTACCTAAGCAGAATGGTTTTGTTTTATGCTGCATTATTTTATGATGTAACATATTCCATTGCTTATGGAAGTGACTCATGTCCTGCAAATCTAATACAATGCTGAAATTGATAGCACACTAAATAAGGTTGTTGGTAAAAGTGGATGGATTTTAATCATTGGTTTTAAAACCACAAACCCATAAGATGTTGGAGCAGAAGTAGGCAACTTGACCCGTTATGTCTGCTCCATCATTCAATGCAATCATTGGTGATTTCATAATCCTCAACTCGACTATCCTGCTTTTTCTCTGTAAGCCTTGATTCCCTTACTAATCAAAGAGCAGTCTGAAATAATTCCGTAGCATCACCCTTCATTTACACCTGCACAGTACTTGACACTGGTCTGGCTTCCACAGGGTCAGCTCTGAGAGTGAACAGAATCTCTGATACTCCTGTTTATATCTGTCACCCTGGGCTCCCTGATTGGAAAAGGTTAACAGCTCCGATCAGGGAACTCATATTCTATGAC
The DNA here is from genome assembly GCA_024137785.1 of Ginglymostoma cirratum. NCBI lineage: Eukaryota > Metazoa > Chordata > Chondrichthyes > Orectolobiformes > Ginglymostomatidae > Ginglymostoma > Ginglymostoma cirratum. The sequence goes on from JAHRHZ010000144.1 coordinate 62,832,020, forward strand.
GTCCCATCTGACCGAGGTCATTACAATCGCTACGTCCCTCCTCCCCCAAGTCCAGGTCATAGGCCTGTTCTTTCTCTTGTAGCCTCACCTGGGGCTTTTCTGTACCCAGCCTAGTTCGTCCAACTTGGCCTCAGATACGGGTGGCGTATACCAGTCCATAGCCCGCCTCTTGTACCCAGAGTGCCTTGGAAGAAATTCATCCTCTTCTTCAGGCAATAAAGGCATTGGGATGGTGACATCCATCATGTCTATCTGAAACCAGAGGTTTCTTTGACACTAGGCAGAACGGAAGGACCCATGGTTTCTGACAGTCTTTCTGCTTGTTCTGAGGGGCCAGGTATGTTTTATTCCTGCCCCGTTTGCAAGTTTGTAACTTTCATGTGATTCAAATGCTTGTTCAGGACAGCCTTACCGACCCAAACTTTCTATGTCACAGCGCCTGACTGCATTGATCATACTTCTGAGCCGTGCAGGGCCATTTCTGTGGTTTTGGCACCAAACTTCGTCCCCTGAAGTAAACTGTCTCTCTCGCTTAGAGGGGTCTTGTATATGGCATTGGTGTTCCTGATGCCATTTCCCCCCCACCAGTCCTGGAAGCTCAGATTTAACTTGGTACAGAGTCTTTTCCCCATTAGCAACTCTGCTAGAGATATCACTGTAGTTGCATGAGAGGTGGCCTGATAATCAAATAGGAACTGGGACAATTTGGAATCAAACAAAGCATAGTCCTTTTCTTTAAGCCTGCCTTCAAAGTTTGGACTGTTCTTTTTGCCAGACTATTGGATGATGGATGGTATAGATCTTTCCTTATGTGCTGAATGCCATTCAACTTTCGAAAATACTCAAATTCTCTGATGGTAAATGATCGACCATTATCCATGACCAACACTTCCAGGAGTCAGTGTATTGCAAAAGATGCGTGCAGCTTCTCTATCGTCGCTCCTATGTTTGTCGAATGAAGTATAATCATGTCCAACCATTTTAAGGGGCGTCCACAATAACTAAGAATGTTGAGGCCATGAAAGGACCAGCATAGGCGATGTGCAACCGAGTCCAGGGTTTACCTGGCCATTCCCACGAATGTGGGGAGCTGCTCTTTCTGCAATCACTGATACAGCCGCGCCAGTATCAACGTCCATTAGAACCAGGTGACCATTTAATCAGATGCTTATTTTGATTGGTCTGATTTGGACGTTGCTAAGCAATTTAACTCTTCCAAACCAGATGTACATGGTATTTCTAGGGTGTGCACTCTCCTGGATACTATCCCACGAGTTTTCTTACTCAGTTCAGATGTAGTGAGACTCTTTTGCTGCCTTGAGTCCGCATACTGGCAGCAACTACAACGGCTTGCCAGCCTGGATCCTGAAGAACAAGTTAACTTTTTGGCTGAGGCTTGGCTTTATTTTGGAGTTTTGCTGTGGGCTGACCTAGTGTCCTTTTGTTCAGGATATGTCCTGAGTGAGGCTACGAAATTGCCTTCACTCAAGTGGTGTTCCCCAAGCTCACTTGGATTGGCAAGGGTGTCCACTTCCATCAGCATACCCTGCAACTCGTACGCTTCACTTGCCACATTTTGTAATGACAAAACCAGTCATAGTACCTGTTTGAAGTCAGTTGAGCTTCAGCTAGTAGGCGCTTTTGCATGGTTACATTAATCCCACATACCAAACAGTTTCCCAACGTCTCATTCATGGTTAAACCAAAGTCACATGCCTCTGCCAATCATCTTAAACTAATCAAAAATCCCAACATGGATTCCCCTGGTTTTCAAACTGCCAAGTAAAACCAATAACATCTCAGAATTAGAGGAATCTTGGGGTCGTAATATTCCTTAACTAAATCCATTAACTCTTTAAAGGTTTTAGTATCTGGTGCTTCTGGAAAGTTTAGGCTCCTGAAACAAAAAAAAATCTGCAGGTCCACAAGCTACCAGGAGAATTACTCGTTGCTTTTCATCTGCCCCAAAGCCATTTGCACGGAAAAATTAATGTATTATTTCTACAAACTGGGCTCAAACTTTGACATCAGGATTGAACGAGTCAAGCTTTCCAAATAATGGCATGATGCCAGAAATGCTTACCAACGCACAGATGAATGTTGTGAGTAAATTTCTTCAGGAGTGCACTTGTTTCTCTCATTGCCACTGAAATAATTTTACAGAGGCCGATATCCCATCCTCAAATCACCCGTTATTTACACATGATAGTACTTTACACTGGTCTGGCTCCGTCAGAGCCAGCTCTCAGTGTTGACAGAATCTTTGACAAGGCTGTTTATACCTGGCAGTCAGGGATCTTTGATCAGACCAAGTTAACAGCCCCTATCAGGGAACTCAATCTATGAGATCCATCTGGCCGGCATTGTTACAAGCACTTATAAGCACTACGCTGTCAATTTCAGCCTTGAATATACTCAATGGCCGAGTCTCTACACCCTCTGCAAAAAGGAATTCCACAGATTCATTACCCTCGGGGAAAAATATTCCTACCAGTATTTGTCTTGAATGCTGGCCCTTTACTCTTATTTTATGCCCTCTGGTTCTAGACTCCACAGGGGGAAACAACTGCTCAGGATCTATCCTGACAAGTCCACAAAGAATGTCTGTTGTCATTCTTCCACACACCAATGAGTAAAAGCCCAAAATACACAACCTCACTTCATAAGAAATTGCCTTAGTGAAACTTTCCTGGCCTGCATCCAATGCCAATATATATTTCCTTAGACAAAGGGGACCAAAGCTGATCTAGTATTCTATTCTATAGAAGTATTCTAAGGGTGCTATAACTGGTGTACAGAGTTAGAAGGGCTTTCCTTTTTATTTTATTTCAAAAGGAATTGAATATTAATACCAATATCCCATTTGTTTCCCAATTATGTGCTGAAATCGTATGTTAGCTTTTTGTGATTCATGCCTGAGGATCCCCAAATCCGTCAGTTCTGCACTTCTCAATAGTCTTTCTCCAATTAAATAATTTTCTGCTCTTCTACTCTTCCCACCAAAGTGCATAACCTCATAATATATTTTTTCTTCCAGGTTTTGCCCACTCACTTAATGTATTTATTTTCCTCTGTAAACGCTTGTGTTATCCTGGCTATTTGCTTTCGCAAACTTGGCTACATTACATTAACTTCACCTACCTAAGTCATTAATATATATTGTAAATAATTGTGACCTCAGCACTTTTTCTTGCAGTGCACCACTACTTACATGTAGCCATCCTGAAATGCCATGCTTATCTGAATTTGCTGTCTTCTATTAACTACCCAATCCTCCATCCATGCTAACATACAACACCACATTCCTTATCATATTAAGTAGCCGAATTGTGGTACTTTATCATAATCATTTCAGAAATTCAAATGTATTCTATCTACCGGTTTCCCTTATCCCCCTATGCTTGTTACCTCTTCAAAGAATTCTAACAATTTCTTCAGGCATGATTTCCCCTTCATGAAGAAATGCTCACTCTGCTTGATTATATTATGTATTTCTAAATGAAATCCTATTTCATCCTTTATAATGGACCACAACAATTTCCCAATGACTGGTTTTAGGCTAAATTTGTTCTGCTAAACCTTATGATAAACTATTCTATCCTCAGTACAAGTATCCTTCATTTTGATGATGACAAAACTCCAAAAAAAGTCTTGTGAAATAATTAGCGTTTGGTAAAACAAAAGCTGAATAATATTCAGAGTTTTGAAGAAAGTTCACTATATTTAGAGCTCAGTCCTAATGTAAAGAAGACTTTTGTTTCATAATTGCCAAAGTTGTGATACATTTCCAATGTTTAAACATTTCACTTATCAACAACTTCTTACTCATGGATTGCTTTCTTGTAATGATCTATCAACTGGTTGCAAATATGTGCATTACTGTGTATTGAAAGCCTGCATTTCAAAATAAATTTAGAAACTTTAAATTATTGCTATTAAGTTTTATAAACAATTACAATTGACTCGCCATTTGCCTTTGTTTCATTGGCTAAATAATTTGCAGTTTACTTATGTACCTAAGTAGGGAGTTTTTCATTTAGAAGACATTTAGCTGTGCTAAACACTGATCAGTCTGTATATTATTCCAAAATAAAATATGCAAGAGGATTCAATTTAAGTATAATCAGCAACCAGCAATAGGGACGATGACAGATGAAAGTGAGATCTGATTAAGTCAAACTTCCTATCTAATACTGACTAATGGCTTGTTCATGAATAAACGTGATCAGTTAGAGAGCTGGGAAATACACATTTGAGTTTACTTAAAATCAACTAAGTTTTACTTAATGTGGAAATGAGTAAAGATATTTCAATTCATTACAAAGAAACCTGCTTACTTAAAAGTAATGCATGAATTCACATCAGTTAAGGATTAATTTTGTCTATAAACTTCTCAAAACCTCGTTTTTCTCTGAAATTTGGCAATTCCATAATTAACTTATTTATCTGAGCTTTTTTTGTAGAAAATCCTTTGGCATTTAAAACATATATTAATTTCAGGGATAATATGTGTTTACTTGAGGGGAAGCATCTCAAGGATTTGACTGTTTTCCCACTTTGATATAGGAGAAGTGTTCCAAAACTGTAGTATGGGTTATTTGCAGAGCAAAATACTCTTATCTTTCCTTGGCAGTTTGTGTTGATGACAACCTCAGAAGTGCAGATTTTGAAGCACCTTCAAGTTTTCTTTTCTCATCTCTCCTTTCGGTGGATATAAGGTATTCTTTTTCATGTTGAAAATCATAGAGTTGTAGAATCATAAAAAAAATTACACAATAAAAGGAGACCTTTTGTCAATTATGTCCACACCAGATAAGGAAACATCCTGTCTTTTCCTGATCTTGATCGTTCTAATCCATTGCATTTCAAGTAGACATCCAAATTACATTAACATTTTAAGAGGGTTTCTGCCTCTACTATACTTTGCAGCCAGTGAGTTACAAATCCTCATCAACTCCTGCGATGAAACAATCTTCCCTTGAATCTCCTCTAAACCTCTTACACAAAATCTATGCCTCCTGGTTGCAGGCCCTCTGAAACACAAAAATAGAGTGTTTACATCCACTTTGTCAACCTCTAATCATTTTATATGCTCTAATCATTTCATATGATGTCCCCTCAGCCTCTTCAGTTAAAAATAAAACAACCTTAGCTTATCTAATGTTTCCTCATATCTCAAATTCTCCAGCCCAGGCAATATCATTATCAATTTCTTTGTACTGTCTCTATTGCAATCACATCTTCACTCTTGTTCAGTTACCAGGGCTGGAAGGTTTCAGTTTTAAGGAAAGGCTGTACAGGCTGGGACATTTTTTTTCCCTGGTGTGTAGAATCTGAGAGGCGACATTATCGAGGTTTACAAAATCATGAGAGGCATAGATAAGGTGAATACTCAAGGTCATTTCCAGAGGGCAGAGGAGTCGAAAACTTGAGGGCATAGGTTTAAGGCGAGAGGGGAAAGATTTTAAAAAAAGACCTAAGGGGCAACTTTTTGACACAGAGGGTGGTGCATATATGTAACAAGCTGCCAGAGGAAGTGGCAGAGGTGGGCACCTTTACAACATTTAAAAGACAGGTACATAGAGAGGAAAGGCTTAGAGGGATATAGGTGAAACACAGAAAAATGGGACTAGTTCAGTTTAGGACACCTGATCGGCATGGATGTGTTGGGCTGAAGGGCTTTTTTCCAAGCTGTATGACTCAATGACTCTATGACATGATACAATACTCCAGCTGTGATTCAACTGGTGTTTATACACTTCCAACATAACCTATTTTAATATTCTATACTTCAGCTAATAAACATACGCTTTCTCAACACTGTTTTCTATCTATTCAAACACTTTCATGGAACTGGCAACAAGCACTCAAAAGTCTCTATGTTTCATTACACCTCTTAGTATCCTTTTATTTACTGAGTAGTCCCTTTCCTTGTTAGAAATCCTCAAAGGCCTCACCTTAAGATGGTCAAGAAGGTGTATGGCGTGCTTATACTCATTGGTTGGGACATAGAGTATAAAATTGACAAGTCATGTTGCAGCTGTATCAAACTATACTGAGATCACATATAGAACATTGCTACAGTTCTGTTTGCCAAACTACCTGAAAGATGTGGGGGCTTTGAAGAGGGTCCAGAAAAGGTTTACTGGGATGTTACCTGGTCCAGAGGATATTAACTATGAGCAGAGATTGGACAAACTTGGTTTGCTTTTACTTGAACATCATAGGCTGAAGGTTACAAAATTATGAGATACACAGTTAGAATTTATAGTCGGAGTTGTTTTTTCCCCAGGGCAGAAATATCAATCACTAGGGGACACAGGTTTAAGGTGAGAGAGGGGAAAATCTTAAAGGAGATGTGAAGGCAGTTTTTTTTTAAGACAGAGGATGGTAAGGGTCAGAAATGCATTGCCAGAGGATGTCGTAGAAGCAGATACAATAGTAACATTTAAGAGGCATCCTGACAGAAATGTGAAAAGGCAGGGAATGGGGGGATGTAGATCATGTAGAGACAAAAAGTTTTTAGTTTAGAAGGGTGCCATATGGTACAGGCTTGGTGGGCTGAAGGGCCTGTTCCTGTGCTCTACTCTTTGTTGTTTTGTACATTTCTCCAGACTGACATCCATTTGTCATTGTTCTACCTCCCTGAACAGTCCACTGATATCTTTCTAGTTTTTCAGCTTGCTTCTTCATGATAAATAACACAACCAATTTTTTGTAGTCTTATAATTCATTCATAGGATGTGGGCATTGCTGGCTGGGCCAGTGTTTAATGACCATTCTACATTGCCCTTAAGAAGGTGCTGTGGATAGACCCACAATGGTATTAGGAAAGGAGTTAATTACAGGTTACCCACAATACTATTAGGCAGGGAATTATTAATCACACCCCTAAGAGATTCAAGTCCAATACATTTGTATTGATTATAAAATAAATAGGCATAGTACTATGTCATGTGGAATACTATTGGAAACAGTCTTCTTCTCACAGGTTAAGTCAACTAACTCATTCCAGACTAGGAATCAATTTGGACAAATATACGGACTGCCCTGAATTGATGACACTGAATGGAAGAAGAAACAATTATAATGGTTTATTTTAGAAAATGATAAGAAACAACTTTCATATATACAGAAAAATTAATAAATCCGACATCTCAAAGATAGACAGGTACCTATGTGGTTAGGATCAAGGATCAGTCCAAACTAACATTCATATTCAATTTTCTCTTAGAAGAAACAGCAATTCCTGCATCACTGAAACATATTTCACTTCTAAGCTCATCCTTAAACCACAGTTTTAACACAAAGCAAAAGGAACTTCACACTTTAAACAATGTAATATGTAATTTTAGAGGAATGTGATTTCAAATGATAAAAAACATAGAAATTCTACAGGGCCAGAAAACGTTATTTCAGTCCATGTAACGAACCAAGTAAGTTGCAAACTAAAATAAACAATACATTACTACCATCCCACTATTTTTTACACTAAATAACAGTATCTGTAATTTAAGAAGGAATTGTATTATCAGCGATCACTGCCTGCTATTCTAAACATTTACTGTTTGAAACAGTGAGACCTGGTTTGTCCATCTAGATCTTTTCTCAGCTTCATCCTATGTCCCTTAAGTGTCATCCACAGGACAATGGTAATCTTTCTCTGTGTTCAACTGTCTTTTTTTTTGTTCATGAGATTTGAGGATCATTGGTAAGTCTAGAATTTATTGCTCATCTCTTAGTTTTCATTATCCTAGAGGGATTTGATTGCTAAAGACTTCCACTGTGTCTTTTTAACATTGGTAAAACAATTCTCTGGTCTCTCCTTGTCACTCAAGTATTTGATAGACTCTTTCCTAATGGCATAATGGTTTCCTTGCAGTATGGTGTGGCCAGAAAAACATGAGGATTCTCTATCAGAATGAACCAATCTCTTTTACAGGATCTGTAGCACATCTATAATCTATTCCACATACCATATGACCCAAGATTCTATTTGTCTTATTTACCACAGACAATTACAACGTGCTGTCGACTGACAATTTCATGTTATTTACTGCACATATCTTTCAGACAATCAAATAATTATAGTTCTAATGTTTGTTCTCCTTCCCTAGTGTTATCACTTTGTACTTGTAATCACTGAATTTCAATTCAATTTTTCAAACCCATTTCCTAATTTATCTAATCTCTCTGCATCCAATTAAACTGATCTTGATATTTTGAAGACATCCACTGTGGTATCATTGGCAAATGTTGATAGTGTTATATCTATCCCCATTCAAACATAACTCATATCCTCTGTCTCATTTGATGCAGCCCAGTGCAAGTTCAATGATTTCACTGTAATTCTATGCCTCTTTATCTTATGTCCAATTTCCTGTAATATATGGCATCAAAAGGCTTATGGCATTGCAAATGAACAATGTTCATGTTTATCTCCATTACAACAATCATCAGTACTACTGGGTATTGGGAACCTAATGTTGGGCACATAGGAGAATCATGAGCCTCTCTCTATACTCAGTGCACCCACTGTTTCAACTATCCAGGAGCTCTTGTTGATTGCCTCCTAGTTGGTTGCTTTCATGCTCATAATCCATTTAAGGATGTCAGGCAGCTCCTGGATGCCACTGGCACAAGTAGAGGGGTTACAGAAATGCTACACTGATAAATCCACCTCAAAAGGTGGGTACTGTCTAGGCAGTTTGGTGAGCATGACAATGTTTCAGTAGAGAGGCTGCCAAGGCTGCGTGCACAGAAGCAATATATTTTTTAAAAAAATCAAAAACTGATAGGATTATTATTTGGAGTGTAAGTCTCTCTGCATGCTTATGCAAGGGTAAAAGTGCAATTTTTCATCCCCACAATGCTGTGATTGGGGCATGGACCCAGTTCCAATGACTCCTTAGCTTGCTACCAGCAAGCTGCCTTGTTTGAATTGGTGGCCTCTGTACATATTGGGGAGCCAAAACACTGTAGAACAGAACAATATGGCTTCTAAGTGGGGTCTTAGATATATAATTTGATTGGCGTTACAATCCCTGCTGAATTCAATAACTTTTAAAAATTGATGCATTTCCCCAAGTGATCAATGAAGTAACTGAAAGACAAGATTTCATGTCTCAAGGCTTTTACTGTAACAAACAAACCAAAGTCTCTTTTTTTCCTTCATTCATTCATGGGATGAGGGCGTCACTGGCTAGGCAGCATTTATTGGCCATCTCCAATTGCCCAGAAGGAAGCTAAGAGTCAACCACTTTGCTGTAGGTTGGGATGGCAGTTTACTTCCAGGTAAGGATGGCAGTTTACTTCCCTAAAGGACATTAGTGAACCAGATGGGTTGTTCCAACAATTGACAATGGATTCGTGGTCATCATTAGACTCTTAATTCCAGACATTTATTGAATTCAAATTCCATCATCTTCCATGGCAGCATTCAAACCCAGGTCCCCAGTATGTTATCTGAGTCTCTGGATTAACTGTCCAACGATAATGACACTAGGCCATCGCGTCCCCTGCAACCAAGTCAAAATAGGTCAATCACTAATTAATAGACAGCTAATGAATCAAACTAAAGAAAGGGTATTTTTCCATTAACTAATGTTGATAAGTAACTTTTTGCTATATGCTATATTTATACTAAATTTGTGACATTACTGTATCAGTTCCGTAGTAGCTCTCCATTGGATGCAGTTATACCTACCACATCAAGACAGAGCCTCCAATGTTCTTTGAAAAATATTCTATTCAGGAGATGTCTACCAGATCTATTTTTTTTTTAACCAAAATGTCCACCTCAAAGATTCCTTCATTCTTTATTTCACCAATAAGTTCTCTCTTTCCCTGTAAACAGAAGCCAAACTCTCGCCAGCATCAGAGATAACAAGGTGTGGAGCTGGATGAACACAGCAGGCCAAGCAGCATCATAGGAGCAGGAAAGCTTGACG
>JAHRHZ010000144.1:62851969-62874150 GCA_024137785.1 Ginglymostoma cirratum
CACTTGAAAGCATCTTTGGAATCAAAAGGTTTCACATGCTTTTTGTTGGTGAAAACTTCATGCCACTAACAAACCATAAATCCCCAGTAGTTATTCTGGGATCAAAATCTACAGTACAGATGATGGCAGTATCAAAGATGTTGTGTAGACTAAATTTCTCCCACACAACATTGAATTTCAGAGTTCAAAAGAAAATACTTTTGCTTCAGAAGGCCTCAGCATAGGCTGTGAAGTTGCAAACTTTGCAACACGAGAAAAAGATAGGACATTCTAGCCACTGTAATTGATATTGTAGTTGAAACTCTGAACGGATCAGTCTTGTTACGTGTCTGTAACAATCAGTGAATGGATTAACAAAATTTGACCAATGTGGAACTGAAGTCACTCGACATTCGCCCACTGTGAATTATTATATGACCAGGACTGTAGCTCAAGTGGGATCAGAGAATTGTGGTACTGGTGATAATGGAAGAACTCCACACTGAACACACAGGAACAGTTACTGCGAATTACATAGGCAGAAGTTTGTTGCTTGGTCATGTATAAACAGGACTTGGTCTGAGACTAGGAATACTCTGTCAAGTAACTCATCTCCCGACTCCCAAAAGTCTGTCTATTATCTATGAGGCACAAGTTAGAAGTGTGATGGAATGGTCCCCATTGTCTAAACGATTGCAGCTTCAACAACACTCAATAAGCTTGACACCACCCAGGACAAAGCTGTCCACTTAAGTGGCACCACATCCACAAGCAAACACTCCCTCCATCACTGACGCTCAGTGCGTACTACATGCAAGATGCACAGCAGAAACTCACCAAAGATCCTTAGACAGCACTTTCCAAATCATGATCATATCCATCTAGAAGAACAGGGGCAGTGAACATATAGGAATACCACCACCTGCAAGTTCCCCTCAAGCCATTCCCATCCTGACTTGGAAATATGCTGCTGAACGTTCACTGTTGTTCAGTCAAAATCCTGGAATTCCTTTCCCAAGAGCATTGTGAGCCTACCTGCAGACCAGGGACTGCAATGTTTCAAGAAAGCAGATCACCACCACCTTCTCATAGGCAACTAGTAATGGACAATTATGTTACAGATGTTGCAAAATGTTGTTATAATTTCATAAAGGCATTGGTGAGAGCTCACCCGGCATATTGTGTCCAATTTTGGTCTCCTTATTTGAGGAAGGATGTGGTAGCACTGGAGGCAGAGGAGGGTCACCAGGTTGATTCCAAGGTTGAGAGAGCTGCCATAGGAGGAGCGGTTGAATAGCTTGGGCTTCGAGTTCAGAAGAATAGGGGCATGTGATCGAGGTGTATAAATTAATGGGGATCGATAAGATGGATGTTGAACAGATGTCCACCCTTGTGGGACAGTATAGGTAGCAAAAAGATATAGAGTGAGAGGAAGTAAGTTCAAAACTGAGGTGAGGAGAAACTAATTCTCTCAGAGCGTTTTGAATCTGTGGAACTCACTGCCCCAGAGTGCAGTGGAGGCAGGATCAATAAACAGATTCAAGAAAGAAATATGGTTCTGATGAAAAGTCGTATAAAGAGCAATGGGGAATTGGCAGAAAAGTGGAGTTGAGACCAGGATAAGATCAGCCATAACCATGTTAAATGGCAGACCGGGTTCAAAGGATTGTATTGCCTACTCCAACTCCTAATTCCTATATTCTTATGTTCCTATGACAATAAATGCTGGTCTAGCCATTGGTACCCACATCCCATGAGTGAATGAAACCAATAAAAGAGAAAAATCTACTCAATCACATTCTCACCAATCTACCTGTCACAAATGTATTCTCATAAAACAATATTGGTATGAATGACCGCTGTATCGTCCTTGTGGAGATGCAGTTCCACTTTCATATTAAAATAACCTCCAGTGTGTTGTGTACCACCATGCTAAATGAAATAAAATTTGAACAGATATAGCAACTCAAAACCAGACCTCCATGAGATACTGTGGGTCATCATCATCAGCAGCAGAATTGATTTCAACTACAATTGGTAAACTCATGTTCCACTATATCCTCCACTCTATTATTACAATTAAGGCAGATGATCAACCTTGGTTCATAGAATCATAGAATCCCTACAGTATGGAAACAGGCCCTTCAGCCGAACAAGTGCACATCGAGCCTCAGAGCATCCCACCCAGACCCATTCCCCCTATAACCCACCTAATCTACACATCCCTGAACACTACAGGCAATTTAGCATGGCCAATCCACCTAACCTGCACATCTTTGGACTGTGGGAAGAAACCGGAGCACCTGGAGGAAACCCGCGCAGACACGGGGAGAATGTGCAAACGCCACACAGACAGTCGCCCAAGGCTGGAATTGAACCCGGGTCCCTGGCACTGTGGGGCAGCAGCACTAACCACTGTGCCGCCCTAATGAAGGGCCATGCCGTTCAATGAAGGGTGCAGGAGGAAATGTCAGGAGCACCACCAGGCAGATCTGTAAATAAAGTGTCAACCTGTGAAAGCCCCAAACAGAGTTATCTGCCAGCCAGACAGTGGAAGCAACATACAACTGACAGGACTAAGCAATCTCACAATGGCCTGAGGCATTGCAGTCCTGCCAGTTATGAATGGTGATAGACAATTAGTCATCTAACAAGATGGAAAGGCTCCACAAATATTCCCATCCTCAATGATAGGAGAGACCAAACAGTCTGGTGCAAGACACAAAGCTGAAGTATTTTTGCAGCGAAAAATGCCAAGTGGATGATTTATCTCAGCCTCCTCCAAAGATCTACAGCATCCTAGGTGACAATCTTCAATTAATTTGATTTACACCACATGAAACCAAGGAATAGCTGAAGGTATTGAATGCTGCATAGGCTATACGTCCTGACAATTTTCTGGTAACAATACTGATGCTCCAGAACTAGCCACTCCCCTAGCCAAAACAGCTACAACACTGGCATCGACCCAACAATGTAAGAAAAAAAGCCTGGGTTTTGTCCTTGATAAATCCAATCGAACGATTAACACTCTATCTGTCAACTCTCAATTATCAGAAAAGTCATGGAAGTTGTCATCAGTGCTATCAAACGATACTTGCAAAGGAATGAATTACTCACCTACTCACTGTTGATCAGTTTAATTTCCACAAGGGCCACTTAGTTTTTTTACCATCTTGCAGCTTTGGCCCAAACTTGGACAAAAGAGATGAACACCAGAGTTGACCCTTGAGAGTGACTGCCTTTGACATCAAGGCCAGATTTGAACTATCAATCAGCAAGAAGAAAAGCTAAAGACAATGGGAATAGGGGAAAATATCTTCGCTGATTAGCGTCATACCTAGCAGAAACAATGACGAATATAGTTGAATTATCACACCATCAGGATATCACTACAGTTGTTGTTCAGTGTGGTATTGTAGGCCCAATCACCTTCAGCTATTTCGTCAATGACCTTCCCTCCACCCATATGGTCCGAAGTGGGGCTATTTGCTGATGATTGCATAATTTTGAGCCACATTTGTGAATCGTCAGGTACAGGAGCTGTCCATGCCTTATACATAACTCAGAAATCACACGACATCAGGTTATAGTCCAAAAGGTTTATTTCAAACCTGTTGGACTATAACCTGGTGTCATGTGATTTCTGACTTTATCCACCCCAGTCCAATGCCAGCACTTCTACATTACACAGAACTGGATTTGGTAATGTCCAGATTTGAGTTAACAAATAACAAGTAGCATCTGTCCCATAAAAATTACAGGTAACAACCATCTCTAATAGCAGAGAATTGACTCTCGATGTTTACCATTCCTGAATTCCTCATTATGAACATAACAGGAAATACCATTGAACAGAAACTGTAATGCACCGTCAGATAGATAGAGCTAGGCAAAAACTAGGAAATGAGTGGCAATTAACTTGCCTCATGTCTCCCAAATGCTCATTTACAAGGAATTATTCAGGAGTGTATTGGAGTGGTCTCTACATGCTTGGTTGAGTGCAACTCCAACAATATTTAAGAAGCTTGATACCATCTAGGGCACAGCATCCTACTTAATTAGTAACGATTTACAGCATCTGCAGTTCTTTCAGTTTCTACTTAATTAGTACCCCATTCACCACTTTCACCATGCACTCAGTTCTCAGTGGCAGCAGTTTGTATCATTTACAAGATGCAGTGCAGTAACTAACTAAGACTCCTCTGAGCATGTTCCAAATCTGAAGCCTCTACCACTCAGAAGGACATGGACAGCAGATGCATCACCATCTGAAAGATTCTCTCTAAACCACTTAGGATCCTGACCTGGAACAATATTGTCATTCCTTCATTGTCACTGGGTTAGAATTTTGGATTTGTCTACCTAATAGTATTATGGATGTATACGACAATGCATTGCTTGCAGTGATTCAAGAAGACATCATCTTCTTCAGGGCAATTAGGAATGGGCAAATCATGCTGCTTATCCAATGAAAGCTTGCAGATGACACCAAAACTGGAAGTGTAGGGGACAGCAAAGAAGGTTACCTGGGAGTACAACGGGACCTTGATCAGATAGGCCAATGGGCCGAGGAGTGGCAGATGGAGTTTAATTTAAATAAATGTGAGGTACTGCATTTCGGAAAGGCAAATCAGGGCAGGACTTAGACACTTAATGGTAAGGTCCCGGGAAGTGTTGCTGAACAAAGAGCCCTTGGAGTGCAGGTTCATAGTTCGTCTGAAGTGGAGTCACAGGTAGATAGGATAATAAAGAAGGTATTTGGTATGGTTGCCTTTATTGGGCAGTGCATTGAGAATAGGAGTTGGGAGGTCATGTCGCGGCTGTACAGGACATTAGTTAGGACACTTTTGGAATATTATGTGCAATTCTGGTCACCCTGCTATTGGAAGGATTTTGTGAAACTTGAAAGGGTTCTAAAAAGATTTAGAAGGATGTTGCCAGGGTTGGAGGGTTTCAGCTACTGGGAGAGGCTGAATAGGCTGGGGATATTTTCCTTGGAGTGTTGAAGGCTGATGAGTGACCTTAGAGAGGTTTATAAAATCATGAAGGCCACAGATAGGGTAATTGACTTCTCCCTAGGGTGGGGGAGTGCTAAACTAGATAGCATATTTTTAAGTTGAGAAGGGAAAGATTTAAAAGGGATGTAAGGGACAAATTTTTAACGCAGAGGATGGCGTGTGTACAGAATGAGCTGCCAGAGGAAACGGTGGAGGCTGCTACGATTACAACGGTTAAAAGGCATCTGGATGGGTACATTAACAGGAAGAGTTTAAGAGGGATATGGGCCAAATGCTGGCAAATGAGACCAGATTTACCTAGGATATCTGGTCAGCATGGATGAGTTGGATGGAAGGGTCTGTTTCCATGCTGTACAGCTCTACAACTCTGTGGCATTAAAAAAAAATCACTAATCTGCAACTGTACTATGTGTAAAAGTAAGCTGCCAAAAACTCTTTTAAAAGCATGGTCATAATCCACTGAAACATTTCATCAAGATCATAAAGACATTAGTGAGAAAGAAAAATTCTTGGTACTTATTGATAATCATTCAAAATGTATTTAAGTAAAGCACATGGGTAAAAACACTAGAATTGAATAGACAATGGAAGATTTGCAGTCTATTTTTACTTGCCATCAATTTCCAGAAAAGCTTGTTTCAGCATTAATTCCTCAAATTTGTTCTGCCCATTCTAAGACTTTGTGAAGAATATGGTACTAAACAAATCTCCACTTTTCCTTAGTATATGACAAATGTAACAGCAGAGAAATCTATTAGGATAGACAAAGAAGCAAGAAACAAGTGTGTTCGAAATCCAGCTTGAAATGCTGGTTAATTTCCTCCTGAAGCATAGCACAACCTTGCACTCAATCACAGGATAAACACCCATTGATCTTTTGATGAAGAGATGTTTAAGGGTACAGTTTAGTCAGGTCATACCAAATTTGACTTTTAAACTGAACACAAACAGGTCAATCAAAAAATGTCCATATGATAGAAATAAATGTGAACACTGTCTACAGAAAAATTAGCGATAACAAGATGTAGAGCTGGATGAACACAGCAGGCAAGGAGCATCAGAGGAGCAGGAAAGCTGACGTTTTGGGTCTGGACCCTTCTTCAGAAATCGTGGGGTGGGTGGGGGGTGGTGAAGGGGATTCTGAAATAAAGAGAGAGAGAGGGGAAGGCTGATGAAAGATGAATAAAGGAGCAGATAGGTGGAGAGGAGACAGACAGGTCAAAGAGGTGGGGATGGAGCCAGTAAAGGTGAGTGTTGGTGGAGAGTTAGGGTGGTTATAGGTCAGTCCAGGGAGGATGGACAGGTCAAGGAGGCAGGATGAGGCTGGTAGATAGGAGGTGGGAGTGGGGCTTGAGGGGGGAGAATTGGATAGGTGGGAGGAGTGGATAGGTGAGAGGAAGGACGTACGGGTTAGGGAGGCAAGGACGAGATGGGCTGGTTTTGGGAGAGAGTTAGGGGACGGAAGATTTTGAAGCTTGTGAAGTCCACATTGATACCATTGGGCTGCAGGGTTCCCAAGCAAAATATGAAGTGCTGTTCCTGCAACCTTCGGGTGGCATTGTTGTGGCACTGCAGGAGACATGTCGTCCAAGGAGTGGGAGGGAGAGTTGAAATGGTTCGTGACTGGGAGGTGCATTCGTTTGTCACAAACTGAGCATAAGTGTTCCACAAAGTGGTCTCCAAGCCTCCGCTTGGTTTCCCCGATGTAGAGGAGGCCACATTGGGAACAGCGGATGCAGTATACCACATTAGCAGATGTGTAGGTGAACATCTGTCTGATGTGGAAGGTTTTCTTGGGACCTGGGATGGGGGTGAGGGGGGAGGTGTAGGGGCAGATGTAGCATTTCCTGTGGTTGCAGGGAAAAGTGCCGGGGGTAGTGGACTGGCGGGGAGTGTGGAGCAGACAAGGGAGTCACGGAGAGAGTGGGCCCTCCAGAAGGCAGCTAAGGGTGGGAAGGGAAAAACGTCTTTGGTAGTGGGGTCAGACTGCAGGTGGCAGAAGTGCCGGAGGATGATATGTTGGATCCGGAAGTTGGTGGGGTGGTACATGAGGAAGAGGGGGATTCTATTTTGGTTGTTGTTTCAGGAAGTGGGTGTGGGGGATGAGTTGCGGGAAATGCGAGAGACATGGTCGAGGGCGTTTTTGACCACTGTGGACCACTCTCTCCGTGACTCCCTTGTCCGCCCCACATTCCCCACCAGCCCCACCACCCCCAGCGCTTTTCCCTGCAACTCTTTGACCTGTCTGTCTCCTCTCCACCTATCTGCTCCTTTATCCATCTTCTATCCGCCTCCCCCTCTCTCTCTTTATTTCAGAATTTTCTTCTCCTGCCCCATTTCTGAAGAAGGGTCTAGGCCCAAAACATCAGCTTTCCTGCTCCTCTGATGCTGCTTGGCCTGCTGTGTTCATCCAGCTCTACACCTTGATATCTCAGATTCTCGAGCATCAGCAGTTCCCAGTACCCCTGAATCAAGAAGACTTAGTATGATTGTGTTTTGAGGCAACCTCACAGGAGACAAAAGTGCGAGAAAAGAAACACAGCGAAAGTATGTGAAACCAAAAGATATTTTGCAAAAGTTTTAAAAACATACATGTAGATTTACATGGTCTTGGCCAGCTATGAATCAAAACATGGCCTCATTAATCATCAGCTCTTACAACACTGTGAACCAGTTCAGAAACAGAGTTTCTTTTGACCAGAATTGAACCCGAACAGTAAAAACTTGGCTGTACACTAAAACCTGTAAGGCGATGTGGATGTTGTGAACCATTTAATAAAACTGAACCCTTAAAAAAAATTCAAGAAGAGAAAACCAGAAACATACCAACAACAGCTCTTTTCAAAGAAAAAGAGACAGCAAACTTTTCTGTAACATGTTATGTGGCATTATGAAGGAAGATGGATGCCAAGCATGGCCAGTTTAAGTAAAAGTTATTACATCATTAAGGGGTTGCATGATCACATAGTCATTAGCATAACATACAAATATTTTACAAGGAGGATCCTGGCAGGGGGTAGAATGATTCCACTTTATAGAATTTCCAGAGGCTTCAGAAAACAGACAAATTCAAGTGAAATATGAGTAGGCTAGCTCCTGATACTCTGACTTTTCCTTTGAGGTCTTGCTTTGACTGTATTGGCTGAGTTGGCTTGACAGCTCATTTGCAGTGCAGAGTGACTCCAACAGTGTAGGTCCAATTCCTGCACTGGTTGAAGTCACCAGGCAGTGGCTGCCTTCTCAAACTTGCCAGAAGTGTGGGGCCCCTCAGGTTCAATGCACTACCAATCCTTTTTGACAGTGACCCATGGTTCTCTGGGACTATAGCAATGTGTACTTTTCAGAGATGTCAGGAATTATCCAACCTCTCAAACTAAGCAAACATGGTCACAAGCGGCTGAAGAAGTGATGTGCAACTGTGTGGTTCCCCTGAACTCTTGAAGCAAAATAAGAATTGCTCTTCTATTAAACATTCTATTAATTCCTAGAATTAACCAGCAAACTTTTTTTTTGTTACACCTCAATGTTAATCAACCTGATAAGAGGAAAAATGTCTTATTTTATGATTGAGATTCTTCTCTGTTGGACTTTATTTACATGTGCCTGTGTTCTCTCCAGTTTGAAGCATTTTTCACTTTCTATCTCCTTTATATTTTAAACATTTGTATGTCTTTTCCTAAAGTAGTTTTCTTTTTTTATTCATTAATGGGATGAGGATGTCGCTGGCGATGCAGCATTTATTGTCCATTGGTTCAGAGTCAACCACATTGCTGTGGATCTGGAGTCACATGTTGGCCAGACCAGGTAGCAGTTTCCTTCCCCAAAGCACATGAGTGAACAGGTGGGTTTTTCCTGACAATCAGCAATGGATTCATGGTCATCATTAGATTCTTAATTCCAGATATTTCACTGGATTCAAATTCTACCATCTACTGTAGCAGGATTTGAACCTGGGTCCCTAGAATGTTATCAAGGTTTCTGGATTAACAGTCCAGTGATAATACCACTAGGCTATTGCATCCCCATGGATACGATATGCTAATTATGCCTCTTCCAGAATCCTACGGGCACTGAAAGCTACAAATATTAATACACCGGGCCTGTGTTTTGCAGACATAAGAACATAAGAACTAGGAGCAGAAGTAGGCCATCTGGCCCCTCGAACCCACCCCGCCATCTAATAAGATCATGGCTAATCTTTTTGAGACTCAGCTCCACTTATCCGCCCACTCACCATAACCCGTAATTCCTTTACTGTAAAAATTTATCTAGCGTTGCCTTAAAAACATTCAGCGAGGTAGCTTCAACCGCTTCACTGGGCAGGGAATTCCACAGATTCACAACCCTTTGGGTGAAGAAGTTTCTCCTGACCTCAGTTCTACATCTGCTTCCCTTTATTTTGAGGCTATGCCCCCGAGTCCTAGCTTCCCCTGCTAGCGGAAACAACCTCCCTGCCTCCACCTTATCTATTCCCTTCATAATCTTATATGTTTCTATAAGATCTCAATTCATTCTTCTGAATTCCAATGAGTATAATCCCAGCCTACTCAGTCTCTCCTCATAATCCAACCCTCTCAACTCTGGAACCAACGGAGTGAATCTCCTCTGCACCCCCGCCAGTGCTAGTATATCTCTTCTCAAGTAAGGAGACCAAAACTGCACACAGTACTCCAGGTGTGGCCTCACCAGAACCCTATACAGCTGCAGCATAGCCTCCCTGTTTTTAAACTCGATCCCTCTAGCAATGGCAGACAAAATTCCATTTGCCTTTTTAATTACCTGCTGCACCAGCAGTCCTACTTTTAGCGATTCATGCACAAGGACACCCAAGTCCCTCTGCACAGCAGCGTGCTGCAATTTTTTACCATTTTAAAACATAGTCCATTTTGCTGTTATTCCTACCATAATGGATGACTTCACACTTATCAACATTGTACTCCATCTGCCAGACCTTTGCCCACTCACTTAGACTACCTATATCGCTCTGCAGACTTTCAGTGTCTTTTGCATACTTTTCTCTACCACTCACCTTAGTGTCATCTGCAAATTTTGACACACCACACTTAGTCCCCAACTCCAAATCATCTATGTAAATTGTAAACAATTGCAGTCCCAACACTGATACCTGAGGCACACCACTAGCCACTGACCGCCAACCAGAAAAACACCCATTTAACCCTACTCTTTGTTTTCTACTCATCAACCAATCCTCTATCCATGCCAATACATTACCTGTAATACCGTGCAACTTTATCTTATGCAGCAGGCTTTGGTGTGGCACCTTGTCAAATGCCTTCTGGAAATCCAGATACACCACATCCACAGGTTTCCCATTGTCCACCATGCAAGTAATGTCCTCCAAGGATTCCACCAAATTAGTTAAACATGACCTACCCTTCATGGACCCATGCTGGGTGTTCCCAATAGGACAATTTATATCCAGATGTCTTGCTAGTTCTTCCTTAATGATAGATTTAAGCATTTTCCCTACTACCGAAGTTAAGCTAACTGGCCTATAGTTACCTGCTTATTGTCTATTTCCTTTTTTAAACAGTGGCGTCACATTGGCTGCTTTCCAATCTGCGGGAACCACCCCAGAGTCCGGTGAATTTTGGTAAATAATTACTAGTACATTTGCTATTTCCCCCATCACCTCATTTAGTACCCTGGGATGCATTTCATCAGGGCCAGGAGACTTGTCTACCTTTAGCCCCATTAGCTTGCCCAGCACTGCCTCCTTAGTGATAATGATAGTTTCTAGGTCCTCACCTGCTATAACCTTCTTGCCATTAGTTTTCGGCATGTTATTTGCGTCTTCCACTGTGAAGACCGACACAAAATATCTGTTTAATGTCTCGGCTGTTTCCTCATTCCCAGTTATTAAATTGGCCTTCTCATCCTCTAAAGGACTAATGTTTACCTTTGCCACTCTTTTACGATTTACATATTTATAGAAACTTTTGCTGCCTGTTTTTATATTTTGAGCTAGTTTACTCTCATAATCTATCTTACTTTTCTTTATAACCTTTCTTTGTGGCTTTCTGTTGGCCTTTAAAGATTTCCCAGTCTACTAGTTTCCCACCACTCTTTGCTTTTTTGTATGTGTTTTTTTTTTCAATCTGATACTTTCCTTTATTTCCTTAGACATCCATGGTTGACTATCTCTTTTCCTACAGTTCTTCCTTATCACTGGAATATACTCCTGCTGAGCACTGTGAAAAATCATTTTGAAAGTCTTCCATTGTTCCTCGATTGACCCACCATAAAGTTTTTGCTCCCATTCTACCTTAGCTAACTCCTCCCTCATCCCATCATTGTCTCCTTTGTTTAAACACAGGACATTGGGACTGGATTTAACCCTCTCACGCTCCATCTGTATTTTAAATTCGACCAGACTGTGATTGCTCCTTCCGAGAGGATCCTTAACTGTGAGATCA
Organism: Ginglymostoma cirratum; assembly: GCA_024137785.1. Lineage (NCBI taxonomy): Eukaryota > Metazoa > Chordata > Chondrichthyes > Orectolobiformes > Ginglymostomatidae > Ginglymostoma > Ginglymostoma cirratum. The sequence goes on from JAHRHZ010000144.1 coordinate 62,863,407, forward strand.
TTAATTATTTCTGTCTCATTACACAGGACTAGATCTCAGATAGCTTGCTCCCTCTTCGGTTCCATTACATACTGTTCAAGGAAATTTTTGCGATGCCTTCTCTGAACCCCTCCTCAAGGCTGCCATGACCGACCTGGTTTGACCAATCGATATGTAGATTAAAATCCCCCATGATAATTGCTGTACCATTTTTACATGCATTAGCTATTTCTATGTTTATTGCCTGCCCCACCATGACGTCATTATTTAGTGGCCTATAGACCACACCTATCGGTGACTTCTTCTCCCCGCTATTCCTAATTTCCACCCAAATGGAGTCAACCTTTTGTTCAGTAGAACCTATATCATCTCTCACTACTGCCCTGATATCATCCTGAAAAATCAGAACGACACCACCTCCCTTACCTTCCTGTTTGTCCTTCCAAACAGTTTGATACCCCTGGATATTTAACTCCTCGTCATGACCATCCTGCAACCATGTCCCTGTAATGGCCACTATTTGCTATTACCATACCTATTTGCCACAATTTGCGCCATCAACTCATCCACCTTGTTTCAAATGCTCCAAGCATTCAGATAAAGTGCCCTTATGCCAGTTTTTGCACCTTCTTTTTGAGTCCTATCACCTCCATTACTAACAGCTCGAGTTCTCCTTCCCTTTAACTTTTTTCCTAATTTTCAATGGAGTTGAAGCTTCCTCGTCACCTGCTAACCTGCTGCTTTGCCTTCCATTAAATGTTATACTCCCTGTATGCTCACTCCTCCCTTCCCCCCAGACAGAAAGAACATGTACACATAGTGCACCTACTTCAACTGAACAAAATAGGTGACAGCCATTCTCTGCATCATTCCTCAGGGCAATGCCTTCACCCATCAGAGTCAGCCTGTCTGGTTTACATTTAAAGCAAGCTTGGCAAATTACCTCACAGTCATCATTGAACTGGTTCATTCTCCATTGCAACGCCTCTACCATCACAATAAACCTGCCAACCAGAGTCCATTTGCCAATCAATTAGGATTTTCATCTCATTGAGTATAAACTTTTTTACCCTTCACATTGGCATTCTCTCAAATTTCTTAATGAGGGCAAAATGAAAGACTTTGACAAAATGTGTCCAATTCAGAAATTAATAATAATTAGGAATAAAATTAATTAATGGATTATAATCTCCATTGTTGATTAATTTAATTTAAAAATTATTAACTTGAGTCGTAGGCTAAACAGGGGTGTGAATAATCCCAAAAGTGGTATTGTGTTTCTGCAGGACATAAGATAAAAAGACTTAAATGTCTCTAATTGGAAGGTTCAATGTGTGTCTGATTACAGGTTTACAGCAATACCTGAGGATTTCATTAGATGCAAGATTAGACAGTTCCACACAATCATATTGAGAAAGAAAAGAATGTGTTAATCCTGTTTTCTGCGCTTCAACAACAGCACAGTATTAATGTAAGTTAAACTTATGGTATTTTAAATTTGAAATGAAGTATTCTTTCAGGTTGCACAGCTCGTTTACGTGCAATACTTTCTGAGGCTGTTGTGTGAAATCCAAAAAGTCTGTGATTTGCATTTGCAACAAAAGTGAACTGTTCATAGTGAGAGAGTGGTTTGAACATAAACTGATCTACAAGAGAAGTCATCTTCGGATGGGCTTTAGCATTATCAAAACACTGAATAAAAATACATCAATTAAGAAATTAACAATGAATAAACATTATAATCAGTACTAGACTTGAAAATCTAAAATGTCAAGATTACTGATACATGGCAAGCAGTCACGTCTCTGCAGTTTTGGCATAAAGTTCAGAGATGTCCACTAAACAAAATTAATTTGGCTTCAGGATGATGTGCTGATGAGGAGACAATAGCTCTGACATTTAATAGGGAAAACAGCTCAGAAGTAAGAGCAGATATGTTTGGCATTACTCTGATAGGAGCCAGGCATTGAAGAATACTCTGACGCATCACATGTGGATGAGCTGTGGACTGGCAAGGTGATGATGGCACGATGGGCATCACAGAAGGGAATTGGATATTTTCATTGTGGGGCTGAACAAGTCAGCCCATTGTGAAAAGGTAGTGGGTCAGCCAGTTATGTGAGGAAGTAATTTGTTTGGCCTGGGGGAAGTCATCCTACTCCTCCAGAGATAGAAGGTGTGTGAAATCTGGTCGGCATGGACGAGTTGGACTGAATGGTCTGTTTCCATGCTGTGCCACTCTATGACTTCACGAATCAAGCCCTTTTTATCATGTTTTACTTCTGCAGTTCCCAAAGCACAGCCTCCTTCGACAAAACTAAAACCTGAGGTGAAACAAAGCCACATTATCTCCTTAAAATGTTTAACTGTTCAACTTCCTCCTGAGACCCTAATAAAAACAAAACACAGCAGATGAAGATCTGAAATAAGAACAGAAAATGCTCAAGAAATGACAGGCAGCATCTGTGGGGAGAAAAACAGTTAACATTTCAGGTTGAATATGATTGTTTTTCAACACTCTCTTAAGACTTTCCTTGAGCAAATTGATTACATACTTCCTAAAATTTCTTTGTTAAAACCAGAAAAAAGTGGGTTGGCGATGAGTTTGGGTCTCGTTGGAGAATTTAAAAACATTTATCTTCCTGGTCAACACCTACCTGCCTTTCCTTTGCTGTTCAACTTTCCCATATCACAGTTAATCCATTGTGACATATGTGGGTAATGTGGGCACTCTATCTGGCTACTAATGAATGGTTATCCAGCCTGGATGAATAGAACTGTTACCAAGGGGCTTGAATTCATCCCATCTGAATCCAAATAACACTGAAGTTAAAGTTGCCCATTACTCACATGGTTCTGACTGGAAAGCAGGAATATTCTCTTGGATTGCTCAGTTGCCTGATAAATTTAACCAGCTAATTTTAGACCTAATCTTAATAACCCTATACATATATGAAGATCCCTATCCTTGTCTTTTTTGTTACTTTTACCCCAATCCTTGAATTGTATTCCAACTGAAGAAATTAGATAGTCCATATTGGCAACTAAATATTCAAAGATGAAAGCCCATGAACAGTAAGGTAGTTTTCCATGGCAATCAATCCACACTCACTAAGCCCAATAGTTTGAAAAGAAAACAAACCCTAACAAAGAAACAAAGAAATTGCTGGAAAAGCTCAGCAGGTCTGGCAGCATCTGTGGAAGGAACTCAAAGTTAACATTTCGGGCCCAGTGACCCTTTCTCAGAAATTACGGTAGCTAGGAAAATGTTGCTTTTTATGCAGAAGCAAAGGTTGGGGAAGGGGTAAGGAGTGGAGAGATAGCCCAAAAGAGAGAGAATAACAGTTGTACAGACAAAAGAGTGCATAATGATCAGCCTGGGAGAGGAATAGCTCCTCATGGGGATGATCAGTGGCTAACAATGGGTAGTGTGTAATAGCAGACCATGTGATAATAAGACCTGGTGTGTGGAGGTTGGGGTCAGGACATGGGAGAAGATAACTCAAGCCTTGAAATCGTTGAACTCAATATTTAGTACAGAATGCTGTTGAGTTCCCTAACAAAGAATGAAAATGTCAGAAGTCACACAACACCAGGTTATAATCCAAGAGGTTTATTTGAAATCACAAGCTTTTGGAGCATTGTCCCATCATCAAGTAAAGTGAGAGAGAAGCATAAAAATTGAACCAAAGGCAGAGAGATCAAAAGATCATACAACTGGTGTGAGTGGATTGTGGAATAATAAGTCTCTGCAGGTGATCAAAATTGTCAGACAGTGTGAGTAAAGTGTCAACAGCTAAATAACAAGTGAAGGGATGACCTATAATCCAATTAAATGAGGCAGAGAGATAATTACAAAACAATAAAAATAAGATGGTGCTGGAGACAAACCAAAAGATTGGAATAACATGATAGACATATGAGTCTCATGCCGAGGGTCTAACCAAATTAATAAGTAATCCAAAACTGTACAAACTAATTAAGGTAGAGACACCATAACAATTTATCAGTAGTTCATGGAATAATAAAAGTGTTAGATGCAGAAGGAGGCCATTTGGACCAACACTCCTGCACCTGCTTACTAATGAGCATCATTACCTTCTACATTTCCAGGCAGTGCATTCTTAACTACTCACTGAGTGAAAAAGTTTTTCCTCACTTCACCCTTATTCTTTTGCAGATCACAGTAAATTTATGCCCCCTTGTTCTTGTTCCTTTTATCAGCAAGAACAGTTTCTCCCTATTTACTCATCCTGCTTATCGTTTTGAAAACCTTAATCAAATCTCCTCTTAGCTTTCTTTTAAAGGCGAACAGTCCCAACTTCTTTAATCTATTTACCAAACTGGAATTCTTCATTTCTGGAAATATTCTTATAAATATCTTTACAATTTTTTTCCAATGTGTTTACATCTTTCCTGTAATGTGGCACCCAGAACTGTACACAATACTGCAGCTGTGGTCAAAGAAGTGTCATGTGCAAGTTCAACATCACCTCTTTGCTCTTGTTCTCTGTGCCCCTATTAAGAGAGCAGAGGACACTATGTTTTAATTACTACTCTATTTACCTGTCTAGCCCATTTCCAATAGTATACGTCCAGGTCCCTCTGCTCCTGCACTCCCTTTAGAATTGCACCTCTATTTTGCATTGTCTTCACTGTTCTTCCTTTCAAAATGAACCACCTCACATTTCTCCGCAGTGAAACTCATTTGCCACCTATCTTCCCACTCCATCAACTTTCCTGTGTCCTTCTGGAGTTCTACACTATCCCCCTCACGGCTTAGAATTATTACAACAGTTTTTCACATGCAGCAGAAATTCAAAAAAGTGCCCAATAATATAATGCCAAAAAGAATCATGTTACGTTACCTAAGTTAAATTGATATTCAAGTTAACTACATGTTTGCATTGATCAACAGAGTTCAGCATTTCCTTCAACACAATTTGAGTACTGGGCTTCAAGATGTACATCTGCAGCATGACGGTGCCAAAATATTATCTTTGCAAAATTTTGAAATAGTTTAACAGCAATATTTTTTCAGTTAACAGAGTTAAAGAAGGATATGGTAATAAGGAAAATATCATTGATGGTTATGCTTTGTTTGGCTTATTAACAATTTTTAAAGCTATTGAGCATGTACTCACAAGGTCAGTAGCATATGGTGTCTACAGACTAAACTCCTGAATGTCTAGATTTTGGCAGAAAGCATTCATTACTGTTTCAGAAAAAATGAAGTTACTCTCAAAATAAAGTAGACAATAGGGAAATGAGAAGTTTTCAAAGTGATGATGGGTTTTGTGAGATTAGTTCAGAAGAAGTTGCTTCTACTAGCAGCAGTGGGGTCAGTGAGAGGACAAATTTAAGGTAATTGGTAAATGAACAAGAGTGAAGATGAAGAGTAAATTACTGATATAATGATTGTTATGGTCTAAATTGCACTTCTTAAAAGGGTGATGAGAGCAAATTCATGAGTAAACTTCAAATGTGGATTGTATATATACTTGTAAAGGTTTTAAAAAACATTTTGGGGCAAGAACAGGGATGTGGACTGATAGGATTTTAAAGATCTGGCAGAGGCACCTTAAATGGTATCCTCCTTTACAGCATGGTTCTATGGTTAAACATCCTGCCGACTTCCCTTTACATGGAAGGTGAGGGATATATGATGACTAGCCATTTTGATGCATTAAAATTTGGAAGTTCAAGCCGTTGTCATTTTATGCATAGAAATTACTAACATTCTAACTCCACTCTGTGACACGACTACAGGTTATTATCCCAGATCACCATTGGAAGTACCAAAATTTTAATTCAATACGTTTTTAAAAAGATGCAGCTGGTTACATGACTACACATGTAAATTTAGTGATTAGAGGGAGAGAGACACACCTTGGAATGTTGCACAAGATTGACGTTAAAAGAAGAAATGCACTGCAAACTGAACTATAGTTTCCTGGGAATTGTGTCAATCTAAGTACGATGGGTGAAAATTCAGCAGTCTGGGTGACAGACATGATTGTTGTCTTCCCCTTTAAAGAATATACAAGAACACAAGTTTAAAACTGTTCAACACTGTGCATATACTATAGTGGAAAAGGTTTGCTAGTGAAGGCAGTTGAACAAAGAAGGGGAGCCAATTCATCTCTCCTCATCTGGGCACTACACAATTTAAGATATCTTGTCTGAAACCGTGATAATTTGGGGAAACTCGCCCAAAGTCTGGTCACACAGGTTATAGCAAATAATTAATCAAGCATACTGGAAGGGATTCTTCTTTTCATGTGAAGTGTTTGTCAACAGTGATTCATATAACATGATCTACCATGTGCAACCAGTGCAACTGTTCTCAAACAATTCTCTGCTCTATGTCTTATTCATTATGCAACCAGGCTATGGCAAGCACTTCTTGGAGAATCACCTGGCAGGAGAGTTGGAGGTGTTACCACTGCCAGGACCTTCTAGTGTCCATAACATTGGCCCCATATTTAAAGCACAGGTCCACAGTGTTTCAGATGTTACAAGATGCTACTGTGGTGCTTCTCCACTATTACCGAACACATGGCCCAGAGGATAGCAAAGATTGCTTCCCAGTTCACAGACAGGGATCTGGTGTTGCTGGTGGATACGTTGGTGGAGACAAGGGCCATCCTTTTTCTTGCTGATGGCCAAAGGAGGGAAAAGACACAGACAAAACCAATCTGGACATAAATAGCAGCCCAAGTCACTAGTGTGTCCAAGGTAAAGCCAGAGTGCGGCAGTGCAGGGATAAGTGATCTCCAGGACTCCATAAAGGTAGGTGCTACCATCTTCTCTCTGCTATCTCAGGCTGACATAGATAACATTCTGCCAATGCACACACCTCTCACCAAGGCTCATGACCAATAATTCTCACTATTACAAACATCATGTCCACTCAACAGCTCACACTCACCTCATCGTCTAAAACCATTACCTTTTTCTGCCTTCTGCACTTGCTACTCACTCAACAGGTCTCCTCACCACTTTTCCTGTTCTTGCATCATGAGTGACTACTTTTCCAGCCAGGTAACAGGTGTGACATTGGTGCAGCACAGCATCACATGTCCATCCATTTGACTGTTCAGTGCTCCACGCATTGACAAGGTACCTACCTTGCTCTCTGCATTAAAAAGCATTGTAACATGCACTGGCTAGAAGCCTGTAGCTGAGCACTAAGGACCTTGTATTCTAAAATGCAACGCAAGCCTCAAAGACTGGCAACCTTTAAGTAAGTATAAAGTGAGCGAGTAGCAAGAATACAAACTAAGATCCATAAGATGCATTCTGTGCAGATGCATAAGAAGAACGTGTGTTTTTGTCTGCATAGTGACTTGACAGAAGCATGCAAAGGTTTGATGTCCCCAAATTCCACAGCAAAATGTTGAAGGTCTGAAGTGGTTTTTGTGGTGGATTAAATGGTGGATTAAGATCAGATGTAACAATATGGTAAGACTGATGATTTGCTGATAGTGACTTGTGTGGGGGAAGGGTCAAGGAAATGCTGACTATTGACTGTGCAGGGACATTATGCTGAAGACTTACTTGGGTGATGGACAGGACAAGCATTCAGCGAGCTGCAGCCACCAACTTCCCACTCTGACTTACATGTTGGGATTTTGGGCCTCCTCAGGGAAGGAGAACAGATTGGAAATGATACAAAAATAAAGATTTTTTTTTAATGTGGTGCAAATTTAATGAAATAAGCCCAATAGCCAGGTTCTAAAGTTACTGTTTAAGGCTCCAGAGAAGAAAAATGCAGAAATTTTTCTTGAAGTCAAGCCTCTGATTTTTTCCATTCTTACCATCTTTTCTCAACTTTGTCATCATAACTCATGCGACAGCTATTGGGAGAGGCTGAACAGGCCGGGGCTACTTTCCACGGAGTGTTGAAGGCTGATGGGTGACCTCTTCCTAAGGTGGGGGAGTCCTAAACTAGACAGCATATTTTTAAGTTGAGAAGGGAAAGATTTAAAAGGGATGTAAGGGACAACTTTTTCACGCAGAGGGTGGCGCGTGTATAGAATGAGCTGCCAAAGGAGATGGTGGAGGCTGCTATGATTACAATGGTTAAAAGGCATCTGGATGGGTATATTAATAAGACGAGTTTAAGAGGGATATGGGCCAAATGCTGACAGATGAGACTAGATTTATCTAGGATATCTGGCCGGCATGGATAAGTTGATTGGAAGGGTCTGTTTCCGTGCTGTACAGCTCTACAACTCTATGGCATTAAAAACCAAGGAAGAAAAAAAAATCAGTCCACTGTGCTTTGTACGTTGGATTTCAACCCTTTCTTGCCCATTTTCTGGAGCCTATGTTAATGTTCCACTCAAATAGGGAAAAGGAGAAGCACAAATTTAGATCCTTGAGAATCCACAGGCAGTTTTGTGGGTTCAGAGAAAGAGGTGCTGTTAGAGATACTCTGATTAAGATTGAATCAAGAAGAGTGGAAATAGAAGGGCAGTCCTATAGAGATGGAGACTGGGGGAGGAACAAAGATGGAATCTGGTGTAATCCGTGCTGTCAAAACCTGTAGAAAGGTTGAGGATTGAGAGGGAAAATTCCAGAGAATGCTGTTTGAAATATTGAGTAGGGTGGTGAAAGGATCAGCAAACTTGATTGGAATGATCTGTTCTTATCTGTATGTTTTCCATTTGTAATAGCTGAAGACAAAGAGTGTAAATTTAGTTGAATCTGCCCACTGGAAACTGACACAATCAGATGGGTGATAACAAGGTGTGGGGCAGCATCATAGGAGCAATCAGATGGGTTCCCTATTTTCATTCTTCCACATTTTAATTTCCATTGACTTCAGTTCAGGGATTTCTGTTACACGGCGAGGTGTTTTCTCCCCCGGAATTGAAAGTGCTATATAAATATTTCCATTGTCGTTGTATGTTATTCACTCATGGGACATAGGAATCACTGCCTGGCCCAGCATTTATGGCCTGTTCCTACTTGCCCTTCAGAAGTTGGTAATGAGCTGTCTCTTGAACCATTGTGAACCATGTGCTGTAGGTAGACACACAATGTAATGGTATTATGAAAGGTTTTGGTTGGAGATCACAATAAACCCTCAGAAATTCAGGTGATACTATTTCAAGTTCCAGCTTCGGTAAAATTTATTTAAAACTTAGCCTCGGGTCTGAGAAGTATTTTCTAAATAAAAGTAATGGAATTTTTAACTTACTGAGTGAGTGTATATAAAAGTACCATGTTCGATTGCTATTGTATTGCTAAGCATTTAAAATGGTACATCATCAAACCTTGATAAACAATTACAGCAAGAAGACCATTTAGAAATGCATTGCCCATTATAAAAGCACAGCTGCCTGAGGTGTAAAATAATAGTTCCTTGAAACACAATGAAGAAATGATCTTCAAAAGCAACACCATTTGAAGCTGTTAAGCACATTAAGTGGAAATTTTGTTATTTTACTGATGATACAAAATCAGTCTTACTATTCTTAAGAAATACAGCAATGGATTCCTTCGGATTTCTTTACAAGTGTCATAACTTAGTTTTGTATTAGCCAGCTGACAAATAATTGAACATTTTTATATATTATGTCAAGGCCAAGTTTTTTTTTTGAATGAGCAGGTAAATTGATATCTGAATTCACAATACTTGATAAAATGTATTTTCCATTGAGCTACAAAAGTAGAGACTAGCAGGAGCCAGAGTATTGTGTCTAGGACCCAGGTTATGGTCATTTTTTTCCCCCAAAATATCTATTTTCTTAACTCAAGAGCATGTTTTGTATCTGTACATGCTGTGAACTTGATTGGTATATTTAGATTACCCATGGAGAAACTAAAAGCTTGCTGTGACATGCTAATTCAGAAATCTCTCCAATGCCTAACAAAGTGAGGTGAATATCCTCTTCCTATGAGAGAAAACCATGGTTCCATTGAATCTTAAATAAGGTGACTCTGCGAGGGTTCACTGTGTAGTTTTATATCACGTCATAACAGTGGAAGCAATGTGCTCATTCCTGGTTTGTGCTAATTTTGTTGACCTCTGAGCAGGTGCCAAAGAATAAAATAATTCCTTGAGTGAGTGCAGATGCAACTATTTAGGGTTAGGATTATTCCTAGAGTGAAAAGTAATATATAAGTATGGATGTAAGCTCGAGACAGAATTGCATTTATCTGTGGTTACCTTCTCCATAGATACCAGGTGCTTGATTTCCTGTTACAGCAGAATTTGTAAGTGGCGAGCTGTGTGCTCACTTAACCGCTTATCACCAATCATGGTAAATGTTGCCATGTATCATTTTGCCCATTTTATGGCAAGTTGAGGTGGTGGTTGTGGGTCAGGATGGGACGGGGTGTGTGGGGGGAGGGGTGGTGCCGTTAATGGAAAATAGATGCAAATCACTACTTCTGGTGTTTGGTATTTGCTGCAGAGAAATAGAGCTCAATGTCTCATTGGAAATGGAAAATGAGGTGGAAAATACTTGAAATAAAGATGGGGGGTTGCGGGGTGGTGGGGGGGAGGTGTGTGGCATTCAGTTCAATACAGCAACAAATGAGGTGGCTGAGTCCACTCAATCATTGGCAATGGTCATCAGTCTCCGAACAAAGGAAAACCTTCTGCAGTTATGTTGCAGAGATAAAAGGTACTGCAGATGCTGGAGAATCCGAGATAACAAGCTTGGGGCTGGATGAACACAGCAGGTCAAGCAGCATCATAGGAGCAGGAAAACTTGACGTTTCAGGCCTAAACCCTTCTGATGAAGGGTTT
>JAHRHZ010000144.1:62874550-62891039 GCA_024137785.1 Ginglymostoma cirratum
GCCTAAACCCTTCTGATGAAGGGTTTAGGCCCGAAACGTCAAGTTTTCCTGCTCCTATGATGCTGCTTGACCTGCTGTGTTCATCCAGCCCCAAGCTTGTTATCACAGTTATGTTGCAGGTGGGAAGGAATCCATGCAAGAAACTCACCCACTCAGAGGGATCTCAATTTGGCTCATTAATGAGTTAATAAATATTAATAATCCCTAAATTTCTGGAATATATGGTAATTCAAGGTTTAAATGGCAGTCAAATGTCTTTCCCATATTTATTAAAGACCATCCATCAAACAATTTCAAGTTTGTCAGCAGTGTCCCAGGAAATGTCCCTCACTATCAGGCATTCAGTACCCAGTAAGTTAACCTGCTTGAGCCTCAATTGTAAAGGCTTCAATTGGGTTGACGGCATCTTCATCATTGGCCCCTTTTCTAGAAATTGGCATGTCCTGCAGAAGTGCTCTAACTCCCACCCACTTATCCCACTATCCCCAGACCCCAGGGTTACTTGCCTCTGTCGGCTCTGGCACTTAGACTGGTCAGACTGCTCATAGACCCAGCAGTGTCCACTACTCCCAGTAGCACTTCTTGGGCTACAGAATTGCTGAACAATCTGATTGTCTGGCAGCTCCTTGACACCACAATAATAAGACCATAGCAGTTAGGATCAAAAGTAGGCCATTCGGCTCATCAGGTCTTCGCTGTCATTCAATGAGATCATGGCTGATCTGATAATCCTCAACTCCATTTTCCTGCCTTGATCCTAATTCTTGATCCCTTCATTGATTAAAAATCTATATCAATGGTGAATATACTTAATGACTCCATCATGGCAGCCCCCTACAGTAAAGAATTCCACAGCATCAATACCTTCAGAGAAGAATTTCCTCCTCCTCTCTATCTTAAGTGCACACCCTGAAATTATGCCCCTGGATCTCAGATTCTCCCACAAGGGAAAACCGCCCCTCCACATGTACTCTGTCAAATCCCCTAAGAACATTATACATTTCCATATCTCCTCAAATTTGTCTGAAGCCTAAAGAGTACAAGCTCAGCTTACCATCTTCATAAGAAAACTTTTCATACCTTGGATCAACCTTGCCTAGATGGATGCAGCTCCAACAACACTCAAGAAGCTTGACACTATACCGGACAAAGTATTCTGCTTGATTGACACTACATCTGCAAGCATCCACTCTCTCCACCACCAATGCTCAGTACTAGCTACAAGACACACCTTAGAAATTCAACAAAGATCCTCAGACAGCATCTTCCAAATCTTCAACCACTTCCATCTGAAAGGACGAGGGCATGAGATACATGGGAACACCACCACCTTCAAGATCCCCTCCAAGCCACTTACCATCCTGGCTTTGATATATATCACCATTCCTTCATGGTTGCTGGGTCAAAATGCTGGAATTTCCTCGCTAAGGGCATTGTGGGTCTAACTATGTTAGGGACTACATTGTGGGACTACAGCGATTCAAGAAGGCAGCTCACCACCATCTTCTCAAGGGCAACTAGAAACAGCCAATAAGTGCTGACCAGCCAGTGACACCCACATCCCACAAATAAATATAATCTTAGTGAACCATTTCTGGACTGCCTTCAATGCCAAATGTATCTTTCTTTAATTTGGGGGAACAAAACTGTTCATAATATTCCAGCTGCGGTCTGACTAGTGCCTTGCATAGTATTAGTAAGACCTCCCTACTTTTATACTCCATTCACTTTGAAATAAAGATCAAAATTCCATTTATCTTCCCTATTACCTCCTGACCCTCAAAGCTGGCTTTTTTGTGATTCACACAAGGACCCCCAAAGCCCTCGGTGCTGCATCCTTCTGCAGTATTTTCCAATTGAAATAAAGTTTAGCTCCTCTATTCTTCCAGCCGATGTACACAACCTGACAAAGCGCTTCCTTCTTAATATTCCACACCAAGTTTAATTCACTCAGTTAACCAGTGTGTATATCCCTCTTTAGAGTCATTGTGTCAACCTCACAACTTGTCTTCCCATGTATTTTTGTGTCATTTGCAAACTTGGTGATCGTACATTCAATTCAATCATTCAAGTCATTAATATATATTGTAAATTATTGTGGCTACAGCACTGATCACTGTAGCACTCCACAAGGTACAGGTTGTTGTCCTAAAAATTGCCTCTTTATCCCAACTCTCCATCTTCTGTTAGTCAATCTTCTATCCATGCTATCTCCAAAATCACAAAATCTTATCAAATAGCCTCATGTGCTTTATTGAATAACATTTGGAGCGAGGGGCACAAATCCTGTTTTCAATAAATCAATGTTCCATGAAACATTAAATGGCTACAGGGCAGCCAATACTGGTCGGGTTGCATTCCCTGCTGATACTTCAGCTGATCAGGCTGGGATACACCAGAAATCTTGCTCATATCAAGTTTATCATGGGACCAATAACAAGAGTTGAATTGTTGACGTTATTGCCTAAATACAGAAATTTTTTTATATATTTGGCAGTTATGCTGAATAACTACTGTAAATTCCCTGAGAACCTGATGATGATTGACAGGAGTTAATGGAATGAGCTATGGGGTTAATGTCATACTCTCCATCAGATGTCCTGTGAGAACCCAAAAGAGAACTTCCTGGCCCTATTGTCTAGTTTCACAAGAAAAAATGGTCACTTAGGTAAATAATTGGTCTCCATGGAATCTACCACAGCCTTCAAGTATCAAGGGTGAGAAAATTACAAATAATTTATAGTAAAACAATACTATATGCGATAGGATGAAACAAAGAATTGCAGATGATGGAAATCTTAAACAAAAAAAACAGTTGCTAGTGGAACTCGGTAAGTCTGGCAGTATCTGTGAAGAGAAAGCAGAGTCAACGTTTTGGATCCAGTGACCCTTCTTCAGGAATTTGTGTTTTGAATCATTTTTATCACTACCATTGTCAAGCAAATTGATCTATAATTCACTGTTTTCTCTCTGTCTGCCTTCTTAAATAGTGGGATTACAATAGCTACTTTTCAATCCACCAATATTGTTCCAGCATCCACAGACTATTGGAAGATGACCTCATCTATTTCTCATCTATTTCTAGGACGGATTCCTTAAGTACTCTAAAATGTAGCTTATCTAGCTTATTTATCTGCTTTCATCCTTTCCCAAGACAATTTTTCGTATTAATATTAATTTACTTCAATTCTTGCTTCCCATCAGGCACTGTGTTCCTCCATATTATTGAGATGTTATTTTTGTTCCTTTGTAAAGATATAACTAACCCTAACTAAAGCATCAATGGTACCATTTTGTATCAAATGTGTCTGATGAATTGCTTACCTCTTCCCTATTGCATCTCTCACGTCCAATTCCAGTCCCATTTTAATGTGTGCCATTACCGAAACAACGCTCTACTCAATGGATGTTTGCCCACAGACCGACATCCCTTACATCTGGGCTATCTTTAAAAGGCTGCCGTGTACCAAGATGAGCACTGGGATTCCAAGCCAGTTGGAACCCTTATTAGATTCGCCAAATTTAAATGTTGCAATTGCAACTCGTATCCACTTCCTATCATGAAATAAAATATTTTCTTCAAGACAAGATCTTTTTTCATCAGGACTCACTCAAAGCATTCCTTCACCACTGTGAAGCAAGTAAGCCCTTAACCCCAGACAAGGAAAGGCGATGGTGCTAGTAAACCCATAAGCTGGTAGTGTTGGCTTTACAGCCCATAAAACATAAACATACTCTGGAATTGAAACAGGTCTCTAAGAATACAGCATCAACTGTTTTACTGTGTGTCATACAATTAGAAAGAGCAGAAAGCTAGCAGCAGGGAGGGTTAGGGATTTTGATTTTGACAAGACCTTTGCTGCTGTTTCCACATTATCAGAGCCTAACTTATGGCTTAAAATGGTTGATGGAAGGAGTCTCTGGGAATTTTGTGTCATAAGGACTCTTAAGATGCAAGTGAGAAAGAATTCATAGACATTTACCTTGCCAACAGAAATTGCATCAGGGACTTCAAATGGGATATGCTTGTGAACATAATTCAAGGGCTGAAACATTTGAGTGGGAAATGAAAGATCCTACATAGTGGAGGCTGAGTTGGAAACTGAAAGACTGCAAGATTGCATTTGGCCCAATGTTTGTGTGGGAAGTAATGAAAGTGCTGGTAGCTACATGAGCTGTATCATTGTTGCATTAATGATTTAAAAAGTGACATTTTTTAGATTAGATTTTCAGATTTTACTTTCACTGTCACATTTACCATTGTATTTGAAACATCCTTCAACTGTAAATTCATTTTTGAATTATTTTATTTGGATTGTTACAGTAAAAGAATTAAAAAATAAGATCCTGCACAGTGGTTTTCTTCATGTTCTCATTCCAGGATTTGCTTTCTTTTTCAATGGTTATTAGCCTCTACAGGAATTGTAGACATCAATCAACAAGAGCGCAATATTTAATACTGACACTTCATTTGTAACCCCAGAGGAGATCAACAACTCATATGTAATTTTTAAAAAACCGCAGTAAAAATGGGTTTGTTATTTACCTTCTCATTGGAGGGTATAAAGGTAGTGGGCTATTGCTCCAAATAACCCAGACCAGTAACAACACATTTCACAACACAGCCAAAAACCTTATACTTTGTGAAGGGTTAAAGTGAGATACAACTGTAACATTGCCTGTTGTGAATGCTGCCTCTGCTTCGCTCATCTAAGCTGGAATGGATTTTATTGCTGAGCAAAGCATAACAATGAATTCATGACAACGTATGTGTGGGTGTGTGATATATGATCAGCAAAGACATTTCAATGTTGTAATCACATCAGATAATATATTAAATAAGCCCATAAGTCTAATTAATTTAGTGAGGAACACTGCAAGGTGAAAACAATACAGGTGGCTGAAAAGACCATACACTTTGATGAAGGGACTGCCTCCTTTGTCATGCACAAATACTCATCAGCTAAAATAATTAAGAATAATATTGTACACAAACTTAAGGATAAATACTTCATTAATCATTCTACTAATGATTCATTAATCAAGTAACTATCAAATGGTCACTTCATTTACAAATTTAGATTGACCATAAGGCTGTAAAAATGCAATGTGCCCATAGTTAAGCTATTACATTTTCTTTCGTTCTTACATCAGTATGAAATGTCGGGTCATGCATATATTTTTATGCAGTAGTAAAACTGTTGAAGTATTGTTGTAAACAGGATCCCAACCAATCTCAATGTTATGATGGGCTGATGACATCCATGCCCTGTTTTGCAAGTAAATAGAACTTCCAAGATGTTGCCCTTCTGTTTCCTTGCATTAACTGAATCAGCAATTATTTTGTTTGCATTTCATACGTAATTTATATTAACAAAAATAAAACTAGTGTGCCCAATAGTTTTATTTATCTGAAAGATTTAGTGTAGATATTTTTTCAAAACAGCGTATAAAACTGTGATCAGTATATCAAAGCCAGAAATCACACAACACCAGGTTATAGTCCAACAGGCTTATTTGAAAACATAAGCTTTCAGAGCCTCAGTCCTTCTTCAGGTGTTTGTGAGAAAGGTAGTATCAAACACAGAATTTATAGGTAAAAGATCAAAGGTTCACACTATTGATGAGGATGTACAAAGCAAAACTAAGATGTTGTTAAATCTTTAATCAGTCAGAAGGTTTTAATTGATTAATAAGTATATGTAAATCCCCAAATTCCTTTCAAATCACTGTCCTGAGAGAACTAAAGGTTTTATCAGTCTAACTAAGAGGTGACATTTCAGATCAGACAATGCTTGTTAGGTGTGAGGCCTTGTTTAGAATCTGCTTGTGTTTTAGTTTGGAGTCAGACTAGTTTTATTTCTAAAGTAGGAATGTATCAAACGCAACACTGACTGACTGTGCATAAATTGTGAGCTTTTTGAACAAATAAAATATATCTGCAAATACAAATTCACCCTATAGGTTCACGTGTGTACATGTGCATGTGTGTGTGTGTGTATGGGGGGGAGAGAGAAAGAGAGAGAGAGTGTGTGTGTGTGTAGAAGGTGGGGAGAGTATATGTATGCATGTGTATGTGAGGGGGAGAGGGAGAGAGTGCGTGTGTGTGTGAGGGGGGTGGAGAGAGAGTGAGAGAGACTCACGCACTCTCTCCCCCTCACACTCACTCACTCACTTGCGCGTGCGCACGCACGCACACACACACACACACTCTATCCCCCACACAGACACACACACTCTCTTTCCACCTCCCACCCATGCACGCACACTCTCTCTCCATCCCCCGCACACGCACGCACTCTCTCTCTCCCATTCCCCAAGCGCGCGTGCACACATCCTAGCAACGCCTTTGTCTGTCCAACTGTCTTTCTCTCTCTTTGGGCTCTATCCTATCGTTTACTCCCTACCCCACCCACTTCCCTATTTTCTGCATATAAACTGATGTTTTTCCCAGCTACCATCAGTTCTGAGGAAGGGTCACCGGACCCGAAACATTAGCTCTGTTTTCTCCTCCACAGATGCTGCCAGACCTGCTGAGTCTTTCTAGCAACTTTTTTTTTGTTCCTGATTTACAGCATCCGCAGTTCTTTTGGTTTATAATTTGGAAAATGAACCAGATGAAGATTATTTTAATACAAAAGCAAAATCCTATGATGCTGAAAATGGAGAACAAAAATAAGAAATTGTGCAAATATGTCTGGTAACATCTCTGGAGGAAAAAAACATTTTAAAATCATGTTCTTTTCTTTGAAGTGGAAACAGCTACCACTAGTTTTATGCAAGTGGCGAGATAAGGAAAGCAAGGATTGGAAATGAAAAAAAAACTAAAGCGAAGTTCTATGATTGGATGAAGAGGTTAAATGATTAAAAGATAAATGGTGCAAGGTAAAAAAAAAAATAGGATAAGTAATTAAACAAAAGATGGACCTAAAGAAAATTGTTCTAATAGAGACTATGAGTGAACTAAAGGAATGATTTGATAAGGCAACATTGTAGTTATTTTGTATAACTACAACAGTGCAATACTCCTACGAATGTACTTTGATTAAAATCTATGGGATAATAGCTTAAGTATACTGAGTTGCTCTTTTAAAGCTTATTCTACTGGGTATTTCATCTTAAGACCTTAAAGTGTTTTTTTTTTATTATTATTACATTGTAAAACATTTCTAATTCAACAATGTAATTTTGAATGAAAGGCTGAATTGTGTTGACAAGTGTGGTCTGCTTTTCAATTAACTTTGATTTCGTCTATCCAATAAATTTTAAATAGCACGTCATTTTTCTAAATGAATTGTATTCTATTTTAACAATAGTTCTTTTTTTAAAATTTTATCGCGAAGAAGCTATTACCTTTAATTGAAATTTTAAATGGAAATGTGTAGATTATGCTTTCACGTGCAGATTTCATTTTCCAAACCTGTGCCTATGGCAAACCTGTGCCAGTAAAACATGGTGCAGGGTAGAAACAATTTCTGCTTGGAAGAAATTTCCAACCTTTCTTTATCCAAACAAGCAATGACTAATTAGAAATGAATTGCTTAGTAAAAAATAAATCAACTCACAATGCACCATAATATATTGTATGGAGCTGGATTTTATCAAGCGCTGAGCTATGACCAAAGAGGGCCAACAGTTCTTGAAAAACCAGTAAACCAACTGGGAGATCAATGGTCATGGCCAACAAGATCATTGACTAGCTTGGGCATCTGTTCTCAACACAAATTATTGGATGATGAAAGGCATAATAATGATGTACATATTAATTTCATTATAACTATGGTAGCAAATCCTAGTCAAATATGTTTCCTTAGGTTCTGGTGCTAATGTTGATTTGTTTGATTCCTGGCAGGTATGGAGCTAAAGAAGAATATAGATTTGTTGTTCAGATAATGTACTGCAAGTGTTTAATTTTTCACTTTTGTAATTTAAGCATGATGGCAAGGAGTTCATGGTGTTCGTCATGGCACAGGACAAATTTTCACAAGTGATCTTCTGCTTTCTACCTCTTTAATTATGTAACCATGATCTTGGGCGTGTTTCTTAGAGAAGCTCGCAGAGAGAAAAGCAGACAATATTCAGTTGCCAGGAACTTCCAGCTTACACACTTATTGTGTCATATTTAAAGCATAGCTGCAGACACCACTTCAGATACAGCATGTCAGGAATTTCTTCTCAACTGCGGTACTCGACGGTTGAAATATCTGGGGAAAGACAAGCTAGAAATCTGGAGGTCTCGGTGGAGGCTGGTGGAAAAATGGGCAGTACATTATTCAGCTGACCATTAAAAGCCACAGTAACAGACCCAGCCAGTGTGGACAGAAATTGCAACATTGTTCAGTGCTAAATTCCAAGTGAAAAGGATCATTCAGCGGTGCTGCAAATTGGACAATGATTTTCTGCACACTTCAAAGGTAAGTGTCCCACTTTTTCAATGCTATTTCACAAATAAAGACCACTATACACTATAAAAACTGAAAGAACTGTAGGTTCCCATAAATCAGAAACAAAAATAGAAATTGCTGGAAAAGCTCAGCAGGTCTAGCAGCATCTATGACTCTCACTATTGCATGCATTATGTCCACTTACATGTTCTCACCCACCTCACCTCCCCAAACTACTAGCTTTTCCGGCTCTTTGTACTTCCTACTCACTCCTGTGAACACTCCACTACCCCTCCTACTCATGTATGATCACTAATTGCTCGTTATTCTACCTTCATTTACTTAATCCTTGTCTTTCTCTCATTGTAGGAAGAATTGCCAACTCCCCCTGCTACCAGACTGATGTTTCAATAACACCATGACTGACATATAATAACACCCAAAACTGCTTGTACTTGATTTGTTGGACTATGACCTTTCCCCAGAATGTAGTAGGATGAACCCTTAATTGACTGTGGCAATATCCTCGAACTGCCAGTAGACCCATTTAAACCAACTAAGGACACTTTCCCTTTAGCTTTCACACATCACATATATTATCTTTACCACATAAGCTGCTGACAAATCCTTCAGCCCTGACTTTGATGTAGTGCAGACCAATACAGTGATATGTCCACTGTCTATCTGACTGATAGATGGATTGTTCAGTGCACTGCACCATCACCAGCTGCCTGCATCTCTCTTTGTGTTATAAGTAAGCTGACCTGTAAGAGCTGATAGCCTGAAACTTGAGCACTCTCATCTTATGCACTAAGAGAGAAATGTTATCTAGACAGAGGCTGGCAGCTTCCAACTAAGCCCTAAGGACCGATGCCCTCTCCCGTGAATGACTAAAGAAAGTCAAAGACTGCCAAGAAAGCAAGCAAAATATCATAAGATGTGCATTCATGTCAACGCAAAAGCATCGTGCATAGATGCGTCAGAACTGTGGCTACCCCTGCAAACAAAATGGACTAGGAGCTGTATCCCTCCCTGAGCTCCAAAATGACTTGTTGAAAATCTGAAGTATGGTTAAGTTGACCCGACAGCAGACACGATAATGAGATGAGGCTGCTAATTTACTGAGGGTGAGTTGTGCAGAAGAAGAGTCAGCATAACATTGGACATGGAACATAATAGGATGTTGTGCAGAAGAAACCATCACATGATGATCAGCACAGGCATTTGCTTGTAGCTGTGAGGTGTACACTTTGTTTGCCTGATTTTTTTTGTGCTGTTTACTTTCTCACTGAGGAGAGGAGAATCAGAATGACAGGTAAGGTAGTGAAGAGTTGTGAATCTGTGTAATTCTTTACTTCAGAGTGATGTAGAGGGTGAATCATTAAGTATGTTCAAGACTGAGATATAGGGGGTCAAGGTTTATAGGGAAAAGACAGGAAATTAGATTTGAGGATTATCATATGAGACACAATCTCATTGAATAATGGAGTGGACTCGATGTGTTGAATGGCCGACTTCCCTTCCTATGCCTTCCAGTCAATTGAGTGAGACGGGGTTTAAATGGGACATAAACACGTGAAAATAAGGAGCTCAAGGATGAGATCCTGAAGTTGCCCATTAAGGCTTGAGGGGGAAAATCGTATGATTTTTTAAAAATTTCTTTTCTTGCTCTTGCCATTGCTCTCACCAAGGGGGTGGACAGTCTGTAGTATGACATCTTTTGAACTGATCAATTGTAAAACTTAAAGCTATTAGTTGTCAGTGAGATAAGTTTTCAACTTGTTGCTCTGACCTAGGACTAACATTCTGGATAGACCATCCGTTATAGAAATGATCCAATTTTAGTTTTTAACAAAATAAGCAAATTTACAATATCAGCTTAACACACAGGTGACAAATTAAAAATTCACTCCATTATTTCCTCCAGATGAAATTACAAAGTGAATACTTCAAAGGAAATGGTTCATTTTATTTTTAAGAAAAGACGATTAGGCTGGCACTACATGGAAAATGGTCAATATATTTTTCCTCATGCTCAAAATTCTTATGCAGTGCATGTGACACATATGTAAATTTCAAACAAATTGACCTTGAACAGGACTAGTGCTCACAAAGTCTTTCCTGTTTGAGGAAAAAAATGCTTCAATAACTCAATGACATTCGTAGGTCTCCACATCTATCAATGATGATTGATAAGGGAGTGGATGAACTCTTCAAGGACATGTCTTAGTCTGATTGATTAATTCAATTGAAGAGTTACTTAACTGCAACTAATCTGAGACAATGAAAAGGTGAAAATAAAGCTAGTTCAAATATTATGTCTGTGCAAAGAGTTCAACTGGTTAAGGTAGTTGTTTGATGAAAGGAGTTTATTGACTCTGTTGTCATAACTGCAACCCAGGAAGGAGGGATATTTATTCAATTGAGCTAGTTGTAAGGTTGTAGTTACTAATATAGATGATAATCTATGAATAAACTGCATTTAGTTGCAGTTAATAGCTGTTAACTCAGCTGTTTAAAGAACTATTCTTAGAGAAATAGCAGACATCGATCGTTGCTAAAATTAATACTGATTATTTTTTAACGAATTGAATTATCTATTAACTTTGGTCACTCATTTTATTATGTAACGCTGTCAATTGGTCATTTGCTATTCAATCTCATAAATAACTTTAATTAAAATGATATTTATAAGTAATTTTAATGTACTTAATAGTTTTGTAAAGTTATGGCTTTACAAAGAATAAAAACTCATCAGAGAATAATCAACTTTTAAACTCCATTCTTGATACTTCAACAGGAAGCAATTAGCTGGAGATAGTAGCACAGTGGTAAGCAGCAGGTAGGAAGCAATGGTGTAAACATATTGCCACTGCACTAGAAGTCCTGACACCTAGGTTCAAACTCCTCCATTGCAAATCTGAAAGTAACTGATGACTGCAACCGAGATAACAAGGCGTGGGGCTGGATGAACACAGCAGGCCAAGCAGCATCATAGGAGCAGGAAAACTTGATGTTTCGGGCCTAGACCCTTCATCAACCATTTGCTGATTGTTGTGAAGTCCCATCTGGTTCACTTAATATCTCTGGGGGCTTTTGTGATGCAGTGTTGGTGTCCCAGCTTCTGAGCCAGGAGGCCCAGGTTCAAGTCAAATAACATCTCTGAACAGGTTGATTAGGAAATATTTGGCATTGTGGTAGTGTGACTGGGCTAGTAATCCAGATACTCAGTCCAATGCTCTGGGGACAATTGTTCAAGTCCTATCATGGCTGCTGGTGGAATTTAAATTCAATGAATGAATCTGGAATATAAAACTGGTCTTAGTAATGGTGATTGTGACAATTGTCAGTGATTATCACTATAAAATAACTGTTTCACAAACATCCTTAGGAGTGCAGAAATGTGCTATCCTTACCCCACTTGTAGTTTATCTGTATCTCCAAACCCATAGTAATGTGGTGATTATTAACTGCCATCCAAAATTGCTGAGCAAGGAATGAAGTTCAAGGATAATTACAGATGGGAAATGAATGCTGGCCTTGTTAGCTACAGTGAAAGCTTCTACGGGTGTGTGAAAAGAGAACAGCTAAAGTAAGTGTGAGGCTCTCAGATGACACAAACTGGAGAACTGTATTGGGAGAAACCGCAGAAAGTGATTGTGTACATCTTGTTGTGTAGCACTATCACTCTGTTAAATAGGACTTTGAACAGCACTAGTAACTCAGTATTGGACATTCATAAGGTACTGGGCTATCAGCTACTGGAGAATAGTACTCCCATACAATTTGGCATATCGATCATTCTATAATTAACAACAAGTGAAGTGATCAACCCGAATTCAATGAAGAGTGCAGGATGGCATGCCAGAAGCAGCACAAGTCATACCTAAAATGAGGTGTCAACTTGATAAAGCCCTAAAATAGAACCAATTGCATGCCAGACTGCATAAACATCAAGTGATAGACAGTGTGAAGCAATTCTACCATGAATGGATCAGATTCAAGCTCTGCAGTCGTGTCATTTCCAGTCATGAATGGCGGCGGAAAATTAAACAATTCATTGATATTGATGGCTGCACAAATATCCTTATACTTAATATCCAGTGAGCTGAGCACCTCAGTGTAAAAGGGAAAGCTGAAATGCTTATAACAATTTTCAGCCAGAAGTGTGGTGTGGGTGGTTCATCTTGGTCTCTTCCAGACATTCCCAGCATCACTGCTGCCAGTCTTCAACAAATTCGATTTACTCCATGTGTTATCTAAAATGTATTGGATACTGTAAAGGCTATGGTCCCTGACAACATTCTCCCAATAGTCCTGAAGACATGTACTCCAGAACACACTGCAGCCATAGTCAAGCTATTCTAGAACAGCAACTACACTGTGATTATTATAGGTACAAAAGACACTTTACTGTTCACTGTGTCAACTGAACTGTTATTTGGTTCATGTTACCTTGCTACAAATCCTCCAATTCCCTCAGATAACGCTGAATTTAACAAAAACTCGTAGGATAATTACAGGCTTTAAACTATTATTTTTACCAGTAATTGGAAACGATTTCTTAATACAAAGATCACTGTTCAGACATAAACTTTAAAAAGCTTACAGGCATTTATGGACCTGTCATTGAAAAGCAAACATAAAGAGAAACTATTGGTTTGGCATTAGTGCAGAAGACCAGCTCATGAACAAACTCATATTGTCTAGATCCGAAGGTACTGCAGTCATAATACAAATGAGAAGTAAGTCTAGTCACAATTTTTTCAGACTTACAGAAATCCTTTTATGCATTGATGCGTGATGATGAGCCTAAAATGGGCTTGCAGTATTCAATGAGCTTACTGCAGAGGCTGAGTTTTGCAACCATTAAACTGAAACATTTTGGATGAGAAGCAATCAATAGGCTATTACAGATAGTGCGCATTAAATTGTCACTTATCTTCGGGTTTCAAAATTTGGAGAAGCTTACAAAAATAAAAGAGTCAAGTGCACTTGATCAGATGGGATTGTCAGTTGGAAGGACAACCATCAATGCACACTGGAAAAATTACAATTACAACACATGTACCTGATACTAAAATGTACAAACATTGAGCAGTGCCCTTATCACCATATCCAAGAGAATCTTCAGATCCGCCAATCATTGTATTTTTGTTTTTTTTTGAAAGGACAAAAAACAGACTGTGACTCTTTCAAACTTCATTATAGCTGCTCAGCACATTATTTGTGTATGGAATGGAGGTTTATCTTAATTGATGCACAGAGGGATCTGGGTGTTCAGATCTATTGTACCCTGAAGGTGGCAACGCAGGTCGATAGAATGGTAAGAAGGCATAGGGCATGCTTTCATTCATTGGACAGGGTATTGAGTACAAGAGTTGGCAGGTCATGTTACGGTTGTATAGGACTTTGGCTTGACCTCATTTGAAATACTGCGTATAGTTCTGGTCGCCGCATTACCAAAAGGATGTGGATGCTTTGGAGAGGGTGCAGAGGAGGTTCACCAGGATGTTGCCTGGTATGGAGGGCACTAGCTATGAAGAGAGGTTGGGTAGTTTAGGATTATTTACATTAGAAAGACGGAGGTTGAGGGGGGGACCTGACTGAGGTCTACAAAATCATGAGAGGTACAGACAGGGTGGATAGCAAGAAGCTTTTTCCCAGAGTGGGGGACTCAATTACTAGGAGTCATGATTTCAAGGTGAGAGGGGAAAAGTTTAAGGGAGATATGCGTGGAAATTTCTTTACGCAGAGGGTGGTGGGTGCCTGGAACGCGTTGCTTGTGGAGGTGGTAGAGGCGGGCACGATAGCGTCATTTAAGATGTATCTAGACGGATACATGAATGGGCAGGCAGCAGAGGGATACAGATCCTTGGAAAATAAGCAACAGGTTTAGATAGAGGATCTGGATCAGCGCAGGCTTGGAGGGCCGAAGGGCCTGTTCCTGTGCTGTAATTTTCTTTGTTCTTTGTAAGTGTTCTTAAGCAGACTAGGGATTTTTTGGATCAAATAAGGAACAAGACTGACTTGCTTTATTTTCTTGAAACTTCAGACACTCTAAAACTCTTCACAGCCAATGAAGTACTTCCTGAATATAGTCACTTGGGTTATGGAGGGAAGCATAGCTCTCACATTGAACACTGTAAGGTTTTACAAATTGCAATGACTAGGCAGCTGTTTTGGTGATGTTTATGGAGCAATAAGTGTCAGTGAAGGCACCATGGGAAATCTCATAAATAAAACAAAGAACTGTGAATGCTGGAGATCTGAAATAAGCAAAAACAAAACAAATTGCTGGAGAAATTCAGCAGGTCTAGCAGCATTAGTGGAGAGAAAACAGAATTAACATTTTGAGTCCAGTGACTGTTCATCAGACCTTCCAATGGGAAATTTTATGTGTTTCAATGATGTGTACTGTAGCATCTTATAGGCCCATTTCAGAGGGACATAGGATCTCATTCGACATCTTACCTGAAATATAGAACTGCTGACAGTGCAGCATTTGCTAAAGGCTTTGGTATAACAATGTGCTGAAATTTCTGAATGGGATTTGAACTCTCAACGTATGATTTAGAAGCGAGAATACAAACACTAAAATAAACATAATAATTGCCAATGCATGTATGATCAAGTTTGATTATAAATCCTTTCTCTGTCCTGTAACAATATAGCCTACATGTAAAAGTATTCTAACATTCTTCTTCCAAATACATTGTGCAACAAGAGCCCAGAAGTAAAAATATACTGACGTGGTTCTTTCAAACGATTGTACATACAAATTTAGATACTAGCATAGAAATTTGTTCTGAATAAAACAAAACCTTATATATCCATTTCCAGAGTCTGTTCTTAAATACATTATGAAAGATAATGGGTATTTCATAAATTTGAACAGATAAAAAACTGTTTTATGAATTGCATAAAAATGGAAACATTAAGAGTCACCACGTTTTGTACATACCTTTGATCCACTTCACTTCTGGGTCATGTATTTTGAACTCGATTTTGAACAGGTCATCCAAGGTTAGTCGAGCATCTGCTGTTTTTGAAGTATCATCTGAAGTAAAATATGATATTTCATGGCAATAAGTTACATTTCCATAATTTATAACATAGAACTGACAAAGTAAACACAGTATATAATTTTGATGGTTTTCCTCCAAAACTCCACAACTACATCTGTATTAATATTTTACATTATCTCTAATGTTTATGCAAAATGAAAATGGAGGACCAAGTGATTGTGTAAGCATGTATTAGATTTATATCTGCATTTTTTTTCAAATTATTTTAAAGATATAAATTCTGATTGTGGCCTGGTATTCTTTCGAATAAATCATTTCCTTGCTTCCAGTGATTAACATTTAGGAATCTAGAAGAACTAGAAGGATCTATGCAATTAGCTCAAAGATGTAACTTTCAGTCATTATGTGTGAGTATTTAAAATAGTGTAGTCCACATACAAAGCAATCCTCCTTCAAAATGCAACTTTCACATTTTTCTCATGTTGTACAAGATTCGACTTACTATGAGGGTTGGTGTGGAATTGTTGGGCCGAAGGACCCGTTTCCACACTGTAGGGATTCTATGAATGGATTCTATGAATTGTTATGGACCAGTCCAAA
The DNA here is from genome assembly GCA_024137785.1 of Ginglymostoma cirratum. Lineage (NCBI taxonomy): Eukaryota > Metazoa > Chordata > Chondrichthyes > Orectolobiformes > Ginglymostomatidae > Ginglymostoma > Ginglymostoma cirratum. The sequence continues at coordinate 62,890,563 of JAHRHZ010000144.1, forward strand.
GCAGTTTCAAATACAATCAAGGAGTTAATCTAGACCCTAACTTTTATCTTATTTAAAAGCACATACAAGGTGCTATGTTCCAGGTGTAACTTAATTGGTTACACTACTCGGCTTTAAGCAAAACACGCGTTATTCTTACCTTACAGTTAAAATACAAACAAAAGAAAAAAGAATTGGTATAACTTTAACTCTATTGGATAACATAACAGAATAATACATTATCTAACTACTAATTAACAACTTTCCCATTATCGGAGCAACCTGTAAACACACCCTTGGCAAAGGCAAGTTCAGTAAAATAGATTGTCTCACGTGATAGAGATAAAAGGTACTGCAGATGCTGGAGAATCCGAGATAACAAGCGTGGGGCTGGATGAACACAGCAGGCCAAGCGGCATCATAGGAGCAGGAAAACTTGATGTTTCGGGCCTAAACCCTCTGATGAAGGGTTTAGGCCCGAAACGTCAAGTTTTCCTG
>JAHRHZ010000144.1:62896039-62918212 GCA_024137785.1 Ginglymostoma cirratum
CCGAAACGTCAAGTTTTCCTGCTCCTATGATGCTGCTTGACCTGCTGCGTTCATCCAGCCCCATGCTTGTTATCCCCAGAATGTTGCCTGGATCTCTGGATTAATAGTCCAATGATAATACCCTTAGGCTATCACCTTCCCAGATACTTGCCTTCATTAGTTGATGCATTGAGCACAAGCCCAGGGTGGTTTAGCTGAGCTATATTAGTTAAGCCACAGCTGGAGAACTGTATGCATCTCCATTAACCACACTGTAGGAAGGATGTAAGTGCTTTCGAGGGGGTGCAGAGGAGCTTCATCAGGATGTTGCCTGAATTGGAGCTTGTCAGCTACGAAGACAGGCTAGATAGTGTGGAGTGTATTTCCTTTGAGCAGAGAAGGCTGAGGGGTGACCAGAATGAGGTGTTTAAATTAAAACAGGAGTAGATAGGGTAGATAATGAGAAACATTTCTACTTAGTTCAGGGTCAGTAACCAGGGGCATAGAATTAAAGTGAGGGGGCAGGATGTTTAGAGGGGAATTTGAGGAAAAATGTTTCTACCCAGAGGGTGATGAATATCTGGAACTAACTGCCTGAAAAGGGTGGTAGATATGGGAACAGTGAGCTTTTTGTTAAGAAGTATTCAGATAAACGCTATGAAATATGTCTAATATACATGATTAAAAGCCTTGTGCTGGAAAATAGGATTAGTATAGCTGGTGTTTTATGAACAGCATAAACACAATGGGCTGAAGGACCTCATTCCAAGCTGCAGAACTCTATAGTACTCGATTGCGTTCATACAGAGTAACTATTTTTCTAGTCGATAGGAATCAGGAATGAAGGGGCAAGATCTTAAAATGGAGCAAGACCATGCATGAACAAAATCAGGAAGCCTTTTTATTACATTATAGCTGTTTGAAATTCAGAACTCTGTCCATGAAATACTGTGGATGGCAGGACAACTCTGGCTTTCAACAATGAGATGGACTTTTTTTCCGGTTACAGACCCTGCAGTATATGGAAATGTTTCTCACTATCTACACTTTCTATTCCCTTCATAATTTACACACCTCAATCAGGAACCCCCTCAGCCTCCTCTGCTTGAATAAAAAATATTCCAACCTATCCAGCGGTGAGTGTATCAATAGATTTGGAGGGAACTGAACTTGAGGTGCTGATCTAAACTGATTGATTGGAAGGGTGCATCAGAAACTAGCTTCTGGATGATGCACTTTTCTTAAAGTTGCAATGTAAGGGTACAGAAACTTAACTAGAGAAGGATATATGTTTTCCAGTGGAGGATCTCATAGTTGACAACTAAATCAACCCTCAGTTATGATTTGAAATTAGGCAATCAAGTTGCACTTCCAAATTGCATCTAGATTACTGGGTAGTCTAATTGGACCAATTGGTATTTAAGAAATCTGACAAATGATCAGGCCAGACGATTGCACCAACACTTAAAAATCTGCCAAAAAAAGTATAATGAAAATTTATTAGAATTATGGCTGCTCTTGTTAACAAAGGAACTTTATACAGAGGAGAATAATGCATTTTTGAATACATAAATTCCAAAAATACTCATTCTCTTACCAATACGCTGAGTACATAAGGCATTATTGTGCACGCATAATTTTTAAAAAAGATTAAATACTATATTTTCCCTACAATCAGCACACAGCATAAATATAACACAAGACATATTTTAATATACCCCAAAGTATGAATTAAATATGTTTTCAACTAACATGTTGCTGGATGACTTAACATACTGCCAGTAATTAGTTAAGAAACAGCGAGTTGGAAAATTGAGTTTTTCACTTCAGTAATACTTGCTGCATGAAGAGTTTTAATAGTCACTGCCTGAAAGTAAGATGGTAACGCCCATAAATTTTAAGTCTATATCCTTGGAGATGTTAGTGCATTTGTTATTAACTTTTTTTTTGTTCCCCTTCTTTTTTTCTTCTGCCTGTTTGTATTACATTCTTTTGGCAATTTTCTCTTCCCCGATTAACTCCTGTAATGAAGGTTCCATGTTAAATGTTTATGCAGCGGAAGGACGATTTCTATCTTCCACACATTTATTAACTGTAAAATCTAGCATTTAGGAGAGTGTAGGCACCTTTGTATGCATCTTACTGTGCAATCAGAGCCCATAGGACTGCGCAGTAATGTTTTTCTGAAAGGTGAAGGTTTCTCTCAGTAGACAGATTCACAATGTTATTAATAGATATTTTTATTGTTATATTTTTAAACAAGTAAAACTCTATTAGGGTTAATCATAAGCATTCCAGTTCTGAAGACATTTACACTTGGACAGACAAAATTGCTCAAATTTAATTTAGTTCGTGTCTTCTCTCTACAAATTAGTGTAAAGCTTTATGTAGACAGTGTCTAGATTCTTTTCATGCATTAAATTTGGAGTGTCAACCTGGTGGGAAATAGCCTACAAATGGCTCTTTTTGCCACCCAATAGATGATGCTATATTTAACTATCTCCCCAAATATTAATTTGGAGAAAGTTATAAGATTAGTGTTAACATTTTTTCTATTTATTCCATTTTTATTCAACACTTCCTTTTAATGCCATGATGAAGAAACGGATGTATTAACCTATGATAGGCTCTGTATCATATACATGCATATCAGCCATTACTTAATTCATGTAAATTTCTGCAGTATTTCAGTGCAATTTGTGTTTTTTAAGGCTTCCATTGCAGTTAAGATGAGCCAATAGGTTGATTAGAAATGACCTAGGTGCCATATTAGAAATACAATCCAATTCAGCTACTGAGTAAAACTTATGCTTGTGTTATGGACTGCAGAACCAAAAGGGACACCTTTTTCCCTTCATGGAAGCTTCCTGCAGCAATAAAAACAACTGGAAAAGCCACTCTTAAATGCACAGTTTCAAAAACATGAGGTACCAAATTGAGACAATAAAAATTGGCATAATTCTTCATTCACATGACTGAATTTTTTGTTCTATTCATTTGTGGGATGTGGGCATCGCTGGCTGGCCGCATTTCTTGCCCAACCCGAGTTGCCCTTGAGAAGGTGGTGGTGAGCTGCCTTCTTGAACCGCTGCAGTCCATCTGCTGTGGCTTGACCCACAATGCTGTTAGGAAGGGAATTCCAGGATTTTGACCCAGCGACAGTGAAGGAACAGCGATATATTTTCAACTCAGGGTGGTAAGTGGCTTGGAGGGGAATTTGGAGGAGGTGGTGTTTCCATATATCTGCTGTCTGAGGATCTTTGGTGAATTTCTGCAGTGCATCTTGTAGATAGTACACACTGCTGCTACTGAGCGTTAGTAGTGGAGGGAGGAATGCTTGTGGATGTAGTGCCAAACAAGCGGGCTGCTTTATCCTGGATGATGTCAAGCTTCTTGAGTGTTGTTAGGGCTGCAGTCATCCAGGCAAGTGGGGAGTATTCCATCACACTCCTGACTTGTGCCTTGTAGATGGCAGACAGGCTTTAAGGAGTCAGGAGGTGAGTTACTTGCCGCAGTATTCCTAGCTGCTGTCCTGCTTTTGTCACCACTCTATTAATGTGGCGAGTCCAGTTGAGTTTCTGGTCGATGACAACCCCCAGGATGTTGATAGTGGGGGATTCAGTGCTGGTAACACCATTGAATGTCAAGGGACAGTGGTTAGATTGTTTCTTGTTGGTGATGGTCATAGCCTGGCATTGTGTGGAGCAAATGTTACTTGCCATTTGTTCGCCCAAGCCTGGATATTGTCCAGATCTTGTTGCATGTGAATATGGACTGCTTCAGTATCTGAGGAGTCACGCATGGTGTTGAACATTGTGCGATCATCGACGAACATCATCACTTCTGATCTTATGCTGGAGGGAAGGTCATTGATGAAGCAGCTGAAGATATTTGGGCAGAGGACACTACCATAGGAACTCCTGTAGATATGTCCTGGAGCTGAGATGATTGACGTCCCACAACCATGACCATCTTCCTATGTGTCAGGTATGACTCCAACCACCTGAGCATTTGCCCCCGATACCCATTGATTCCAGTTTTGCTAGGGCTCTTTGATGCCACACTCAGTTGAATGCAGCCTTGATATCAAGGGCTGTCACTGCCATCTCACCTCTTGAATTCAGCTCTTTCATCCATGTTTAACCAAGACATGTAATGAGGTCAGGAAAAGAGTTGCCCTGGTGGAACCCAAACTGGGTGTCACTGAGCAGGTTATTTCTGAGCAGGTACTGCTTGATAGCACTGTTGATGACACCTTCCATCACTCTACTGATGATCAAGAGTAGACAAATGGGGCGGTAATTGGCCGGGTTGGATTTGTCATGCTTTTTGTGTCCAGGGCGTACTTGGGCAATTTTCCACATTGTTGGATAGATACCAGTGTTGTAACTGTACTGGAACAGCTTGGCTAGGGGAGCAGCAAGCTCCGGAGCACAGGTCTTCAGTACTATTGCTGGAATGTTGTCAGGGCCTGTAGCCTTTGCAGTATCCAGCATCTCCAACCATTTCTTGGTATCATGTGGAGTGAATCGAATTGGCTGAAGACTGGTATCTGTAATGCTGGGGACCACTGGAGGAGGCCGAGATGGATCATCCACCGGGCACTTATGGCTGTAGATTGCTGTGAATGCTTCAGCCTTATTTTTTGCACAATGTGCTGGGCACTTCCTTCATTGAGGATGGGGATATTTGTGGAGCCTCCTCCTCCAGTGAGTTGCCTAATGGTCCACCACCATTCATGACCGGATGTGGCAGGACTGCAGAGCTTAGATCTGATCCGTTGGTTGTGGAATCGCTTAGCTCTGTCTGTCACTTGCTGCTTTTGCTGTTTGGCATGCAAGTAATCCTGTTTGGTGGCTTCACCAGGTTGATACCTCGTCTTCAGGATGATACATATGATCTTACATTGACTAGCCAAAAGTGAACATTAGTGCAGTTGTTTTGATTTAGCTCACAACATTTGGACGTTCATGTATGAAACTACCTTACACCAACATATTTGAGACTGGTTGCGTTGATGCTTTTACATCCATGTATTTCCTCTATTCTTCTGCCAATTAACAAAGGGGAAAGTGTCCTGATTAACAGCAAAATGGAAATGTATCTGTAGAAACAAAAAGTACCATCATGCTAATCAGTCCTTGGAATGATTCTTGGGTGGCATGGTGGCTCAGTGGTGAGCACTGCAGCCTCACAGCACCACAGTCCCAGGTTCGATTCCAGCCCCAGGTCACTGTCTGTGTGGAGTTTGCACATTCTCCCAGTGTCTGCGTGGGTTTCCTCCAGGTGCTCCAGTTTCCTCCCACAGTCCAAAGATGTGCAGGCTAGGTGGATTGGCCATGCTAAATTGCCCATAGTATTCAGGGGTGTGTGGGTTATATGGGGATGGGTCTGGGTGGGATGCCCCAAGGGTCAGTGTGGACTTGTTGGGCCAAAGGGCCTGTTCCCACACTGTAGGAATTCTAATTAGGCCAAGTAATGTGTTTTTCTTAATGTGACATATGACGAAGATCTGCTCAGGTGCTAGCTTTTTATTGCTCCAGGACTTGTAACTAATTGTAAGCGCAGTCATGAGATACCAAATGATACAGAAATGTCAAAACTCAAAAAAAGGCATGTCATACTGAGCTAAATTAATGTTCATATCTAGAATGGTGTCTGGAAATACAGCAACATCATATTGGATATGGTCAGAAATTGATAGAGTAGAGAGGATTAGGTTTGTGGTATAGGGCAGCAGAGATATTGATGACCTCCAAATGTCAGAGTCTGGGAATTGATGATTTCTTTTAGGTTTCAGTTTAGCTTTGTCCCATATCATGTTCTGTTAGTGTACTGAATAGAGGAGTTGGTGTATTTATTCTCTGGAAGTAACTCTCTGTGAATCCAAAGGATTGCGAAGTGACATAAATGTCATCTTTTGTGATGAAGGTCATAGTTTTGAGATCTTTGCTTTAATAGTATGGCAGTGGCAACAACACGCAAGATTTATTGAGCTACCTCTTACTTTTAATGACTAAAACATAATTCTGTATTTCTAATATTGCTGACAATCATCTAACATTCCAGCCTTAACTACACATTGTTTGGTGTTCTTGTAATAACTTTCAAAGTAGCCACTTACGTTAATCTAATATTGATATTAAATGCTGACGAGCTATACCTAACCAATGTTTGGAGTACAGTTCTACACTGGTAGGTGTGTTAGGTAGTTTTATATAGTTTCTCTTGAAGTCCTCAACATTGTCAATAAAATGGACTGCTGGGCCTCCGTGGGGTGGGGGGGGGGGGGTTGTTAAGTCCCTGATCATCAATGTCACATCTCTGAACAAACAGCTCTCAAAGTCACTACTTAACCTTGGCAAAGATACAACAGAATTCTTTGTAGATGCTTCTTCTCTGACTTGTCAGACTTGATTTAGGAAGCACAAAATGTACCTTACTGCACTTTATCAAGGTATGATATGGTGTCAAGTTATTTTAACGTCAGCAGTAGGCTTTAAACGCGTTAAGAGGGACAATACAGGGCAAAAGAACAAAGGGGTGACAATTTAAGACTGAGACGAGGAGGAATTTCTTCCCCCAGAGAGTTGAGTGTTTTTGGAACTTCTTACCACAGAGAGCTATGGGGACTGAGTCCTTGTCTATCTGTGAGGGGAATCAATTATGGGGAAAGGGCAGGAAAGTGGATAAGAAGAATATCAGGTCAGCCATGAACCTATTGAATGGTAGAGCAGGCTTCAGGGGTTTTCTTACGCCCTTATAATTTTCTTTGTTCCATATTCTACAGCAGGACATTGGCCAACATATTAGAGGTGGTATTGTTGCCCTGGAATCTGATCAGCGCTCTAAGTGTGTACAGAGACTAGAAGTGAACATGGAGGGTATTGCGGGTATGATTTTGGGATCATGTAAACCTTTATTCTCCTGCTCATGTTAGAGAGCTAGAGGGCAACAGTCAGTTTTCTGTGGTTGAGTTAAAGATAGAATATCTGGGTGAGAGAAACCAGTTAATTCTGATTAAAAATAAAAACAATTGAAAGCCAAGTCTGGGGCCTATGTGGAAACTTTAGCTTGGTGGTTATCATCCAGACAACAGATGTCTACAACTTTGATCTCATAATTTAAATTTAGACAGGACAGTTGTCCTGTGAAATGGAATGATTCAGTTTCTCTGGGGTATTTATTAAATGAGGACACATCAATTGAAATAGGTCAGCTTGTAAGTTTTGTTTCTTATTAATAGGAACTGTACAGAAGTTCATCAACTTTCATTGTAACGTTCATATTTGCGTAATTTTGAAATTTTAATTTGATAATTTTATAATGCCATATCTTCAACAGTGTCACTACTTATTTTCCTTCTGTGAAACCAGCCATGAATTCATGCTAAACTACATCACTTTCATCCCAATGGAAATTCATTACTTCTGGATGGATGTCGTGTGAAAAGATCAGGGCCTAAAGAGGCATCTGGGCGCAATGAAAGGAGTAAAAATGGGAAAGCAGCAACTGATGGAGGTGTCTGCCCAGAATAACCTGTCAGCCTTACCTTAAATCAATCACCAGCACCATTCCTGACATCCTCCCACTAACTTTCAAATTGAGGCAGAGCAGGAAGCAGCTCTCACACAACAATAACAGACAACTTCAGTCAGGAGTGTGACAGAATATTCCTCAGTCACCTGGATGAGTGCAGTTCCAACGATGCTTAAGCATCTTGATCCAGGGCAATGGGGTAACAAGGTGTGGAGCTGGATGAACGCAGCAGGCCAAGCAGCATCATAGGAGCAGGAGCTCGAACAGTTCATCCACTTCACCAACACCTTCCACCCCAACCTTAAATTCACCTGGACCATCTCTAATACCTCTCTCACCTTCCTGGACCTCTCTGTCTCCATCTTGGGTAACCACCTAGAAACCAATATCCATTTCAAGCCCACCGACTCCCACAGCTACCTAGAATACACCTCCTCCCACCCACCTTCCTGCAAAAATGCCATCCCCTATTCCCAATTCCTTTGCCTCCACCGCATCTGCTCCCAGGATGAGGCATTCCACTCCCGTACATCTCAGATGTCCTCGTTCTTCAAGGACCGCAACGTCCCCCCCGCAGTGGTCGAGAATGCCCTCGACCGTGTCTCCCGCATTTCCCACAACTCATCCCTCACATCCCGTCCCTGCAATAACAACCAAAAAAGAATCCCCCTCGTCCTCACGTACCACCCCACCAACCTCCGGATTCAACGCATCATCCTCCGAAACTTCCGCCATCTGCAATCCGACCTCACCACCAAAGAATTTTTTCCCTCCCCACCCTTATCTGCCTTCCGGAGGGACCACTCGCTCCGTGACTCCCTTGTCCGCTCCACACTCCCCTCCAGCCCCACCACACCCGGCACTTTTCCCTGCAACAGCAGGGAAAGTGCTACACCTGCCCCCACACCTCCTCCCTCACCCCAATCCCAGGCCCCAAGAAGACTTTCCACATCAAGCAGATGTTCACCTGCACATCTGCCAATGTGGTATACTGCATCCGCTGTACCCGTTGTGGCTTCCTCTACATCGGGGAAACCAAACGGAGGCTTGGGGACTGCTTTGCAGAACACCTGCGCTCCGTTCGCAACAAACAATTGCACCTCCCAGTCACAAACCATTTCAACTCCCCCTCCCATTCCTCAGACAACGTGTCCATCCTGGGCTTCCTGCAGTGTCACAATGATGCCACCTGAAGGCTGCATGAACAGCAAATCATATTCAGCCTGGGAACCCTGCAGCCCAATGGTATCAATGTGAATTTCACAAGCTTCAAAATTTCCCCTCTCCCAACCACATCCCAAAACTAGCCCAGCTCGTCCCCGCCTCCCTAACCTGTTCTTCCTCTCACCTATCCCCTCCTCCCACCTCAAGCCGCACCCCCATCTCCTACCTACTAACCTCTTCCCACCCCCTTGACCTATCCGTCCTCCCTGGACTGACCTGTCTCCTCCCTACCTCCCCACCTACATTCACCTTTACTGGCTCCATCCCCACCTCTTTGACTTGTCTGTCTCCTCTCCACCTATCCTCTCCTCTATCCATCTTCTATCTGCCTCCCCCTCTCTCCCTATTTATTTCAGAACCCTCTTCCCCTCCCCCATTTCTGATGAAGGGTCTATGCCCGAAACGTCAAGCTTTCCTGCTCCTATGATGCTGCTTGGCCTGATGTGTTCATCGAGCTCCACACCTTGTTATCTTGGATTCTCCAGCATCTGCAGTTCCTATTATCTTTGATCCAGGGCACTTGATTGAATGTTTATGGGTTTGGTCCCAGTCCGTCCATCACCAATATTCAGAAGCAACAGTGTGTATCAGCTACAAGAGGCACTGCAGAAAGTAATCAAGATTCTTCATAGAATCATAGAATCCCTACAGTGTGGAAACAGGCCCTTCAGCCCAACAAGTCCACACCGACCCTCAGAGCATCCCACCCAGACCTATCTCATATAACCCACCTTATCTGCACAACCCTGAACACTTAAGACAATTTAGCATGGCTAAACCACCAAGCTTGCACATCTTTGGACTGCAGGAGGAAACCGGAGCATACGCACACAGACATGGGGAGAAGGTACAAACTCCATGTGGACAGTCGCTGAGTGCTAACCACTGAGCCACAGTGCCGCCCAATGTTTGGCTGCTCCCCGGCAGGGAATTGAACCCTGGTCTCCCGTGTGACACGCGGGGATACTGACCACTGTATTTAGCTAGTCCTTCCCAAAAAAATCATACCCACTATTATCTAGATGGACAAGGGCAGCAGATATGTGGGAACACCACCACTTGCAATTTCCCTTAAAGCTACTCACCATTCTGACGTAGAAATATATCACTGTCTCTTTCATGTCACTGAATCAAAATCTTGAAACTCCCTCCCTAAACGTATTGCGGGTCTACCTACACCAAATGGAATGCAGCAGTTCAAGAAGGCAGCCCATCACCAGCTTCTCAAAGGCAAATAGGGATATATAATAATCGCTAGCCCAGCCAGTGTTACCCACATTCCGTGAGTGATTAAAAAAAACACTCTCAAATTCACTCGCAGCATTTTCTTCAAACTGCACAATGTTTTGGATAGTCTCCAGACAACTTTGCAGTTCCCAGTGAATTTATACTTTTTTAAAAATATATGAAAGCCTACATTTTTCCAATCCCAAAGGACGCCTTACTTCTCTCAAAGGCATCCAACCATCACTAAAACAGTCACATGGCTGGATCTTAAGGATTTGCCTCTCCAACAGGAGAGAAATACAGAACATCATTTCAGGACTCGCCCCTCACACCCCAAAACACTTACGTTCTCACCATGTATATCCAAGCCAATGCAAGCAATTAAATGCCCTCTATCAATCGCCAATAGCCTCTCATGACCCTCTGTGTCAACTTCATACTATCTAAGTGCTTATTTTCATGCACCATTCTATCCTTTTCATCTATTATTCTAACTCATTGGGTGCAACGACACTCAAGACGCTCAACATTACCTCGGACAATGGAACTCCATTTGCCACTTTCAATATTCTCACCCTCCATCACAGTCCAGCATAGCTACAGCACCGTTTACAAGATGGTCTACAACAACTCATCAAGTCCCCTTCAAAACCACCTTCTATATCCATGACCCCTACCGTTTGAAAAACCAGGACAGCAAATAAATGGGAACACTACCACAGGCAAGTTTCCTTTCAAGTCACACACGTGGTGTCAGGGTGGGTGGGGAGTGAGAGTCTGGGGGATTTTATGATATTGGGCTGGAGGATGCAGTGCAGGCATCCCACCAACCTGCCACCTTATTTTGTAACTGGAAGGTCCCCTTTCTCCCCATTTCGGTCTTTGCTCACCATCTCCGTAGGCTGTCTAATAGTTTCTCAGTAGCATCCTGAGAGCTGGTCCCTTGTTTATTAAGTAGCAATCAAGAGATCCAAAATCAGGAGGGGAGGGACCCTACCTGAAACCACGTGTTTCTCTTTACCAAACACTCACATCTTTCTGGGAATCCATCAGCAGTCCTCATGATAGGCTCCATAGTAATACTGCCCGTTGCCGTTGTTTCCGGTGGCTCTGTTGATACTGGACGGTATTGGTACTGTGGTATCTGATTAGCCAGAATCTCTCAAGGGAAAGAATTCTGCTTTACTGAGGTCTTAATCAGATGGGAGGTCCAGCTATGCTCAGATTAAGTGCCTGATTGGAATTAAATTACGTTGGTCACCTTTCAAAAAGCAATGTGGGCTATATCCTGCTCCCCACCCATCACCCAAAATTAACAGTTAGCCTATTTGTCTTTTCCTAGAAACTATTCCCTAATTATTTAATAGTTCCTAAAGACAAACACACACCACATCTGAGGAATTTTTCTTGCAGTTTGAAGTTAACTTCATCCGGCAACATTTTTCCTGATTATGAATAACTGTTCATTATAAATATAAGCATACCATTTGATGGAATAGTTTCAGAACACAAAATAAGTAACTGAAGTGTTATTATTTTATTTATATCTGAATCACTGATGTACAACACGTTCTTGACAAGGCATATCTGTATGTTACTTTGGATCAGATAATATTCGCACAGATTTATGATATAAACTCAGTTTTATAATTAAACATTCACTTAAGATTTGAGTTTCATAACTAATGTAGTGATACTTATGTGGAATTCATTCAAGTTATTTGAAATTCATCTTTCCATCATTTTCCATGCAAAAATGGCAATAAACTAATTTTTTCAGCAATTTAAAGATATTCAGGTTGGTAAGAAATCAAACTCATAGAAAGTCAGTTTCTTCTTTATTTTTGTGTTTAAATTAGCAGTACTGTGCACCTTTGGGCTTGTAAGCTGTTTATGACATATTTTTAAGAGGTATCACTAAGTTATATTTGAACATTGTCCAACATGAAGTCAATGTATCAGAATCAAAATGAACAAAACTGTACAAATTGAAAAAACTAATGCCAATACACACAAAACATGAGAGCTTGATTTGATGGAGATTATGTGAAGTCACATGAAATACGGAAGGGGTAACAGAAATAATTTCTATTTTAATAGAAAATAAAATAGAATATAAAATAGTTTATTAGAATAGGTTGAAAGACTTGCTTTTGTTATTTTGGAAACATGTAGACTCTCAGAGGATATTTTTGTGGTATCATATTTTGCCCCAGTAGACAGATATATTGGTCTGTATGAAATACAATGCAGCTTCTGATGTGCCACTGCGACTGGAGCTTTTGCCTCAGGCAGGGTATTTATATGTGATAAGGCAATACTTAGCTCCCGTCAGAATCCATCAGACCTAGACATTGTTAACATTGTACTGACAGTTATTACAGCTCATGGTGTATGCACACTTCCTCCAATGTATGATGCTTTAAAAGGTCCCAGTCAAGATGGATTCACAGACTATACCATTGGATCACATTCTATAAGATAATAATGATGATGATATCACAAGCATGTCTCTTAAAGATATACTGTGTATTAGTGGTGAGGCAAAACAGAACAGTAAGAGGTAATAAAGGTTTAAATTTAGGCAATAAATTGCACAGGGCTTTTAGTCCTTCGAATGCAGTTGTTTAAAGAGTCATCAATTTGAAATTTTTAGATAATCAAATGAGAGAATAAGCTAGATAAATAAACTATTTCTTTTGCTGGGGCAAGTGCAGAACAAGTGAGCATTCAGCAATGATAGCAGGACTCTGGAACACTTTCCACCTGCTGTATTAAAAGTTGGAAGACCTCAATGGTAGATGACTATCTGATGTTTTGAAGCCATTATTTCTGGTGGCCTAGCAGTGGAAGATACATATCCAGTCATGGATGATTTAATAATGGAAAAATGTTCCAGTTCCTAATTGGTTCAGGACTTTCCATCTACTTGTTTGACTTTATAATCGTAAAGGTTGATATAAATTTTAGACCAGTCAAATGCAACTCCAAATTGCAAAGTTATCCTCGTAGTAAATTCATACAGGACTAGAAATAGAAGAAAAATAGATGCTGTAGTCCTAGAGGGCTGCTCTCTCATCTGAGAGAGATTACTGGTCTTGGCTTAACCTAAGGGTCACCACGTCTCAGGTGAAGCATGAGATTCAGAAGGTGGGATCTTCATGGCCATCTCAGTCATATGGGAATTGAACCTGCGCTGTTTAGCATTACTTTGTATCACAAATTAGCCAACAATTGATTCAACTGACTCTTATACAAGTCTATTGTCTACATTGGAAGATCAAATAATTATTTAGATGATTAGAATTTTTTTAATATGCTGTTAATATGTCATTATCACAAATGGATACAAATTCATGAGTGAAAAGTCATGGTAACAATGGGAACTTGTGACAGCGCAGTAGAACACAGTACTCAGTGCAATAAATTATGTTACCTATGAAATCGACTCTTGTTTATGTCATGGCACTTTTTAATAGCATTAGATATACATTCTGAACCAAGATTATATTTTAATTCCCCTGTTGACAATTCCATGGGATATTTACATCACCGTGACGATGGAATAGAATTAAAAAAAAAACTGTGGTGTCTTAAGTAACAGTAGCATAATTGTAAAACTGTTTTAGCGGTGTGAGTGTTAATGTCCTGTGCTACAGAAAGTGATGTTTTAGAGAAGGTAGTGAGTAATTTACAAGGAAAATCTCATTAGATTTACTCCTTCAGGGTTTCAGCCAAATCATGATAGCATCCTGAAAGCATGCCAACAATATATTTAAATATTACTCTGAAAATTTATAGAACATTGTTAGCCTCTAACCACCACTGCATAAAATTGTCTTAAATATAGAAAATGCAGCTAAATATATGTCTGGTCATCAAATTGTATTTAGCGTGGATTGCAAAAATAAATATACAAAACCTACAAGGTATATTTGATTTTATTTTGAAACAATTATTTCAGTCTATACTTTGTTAATAATTTTTGTGTCTTCTTTTTAAAATTCACTCATGGGATGTGGGCTTCACTGGCTGATCAGCATTTATCATCTGTCCTTGGTTGCCTTTGGGAAGATGGTGATAAGCTGCTTTCTTGAACTGCTACAGTCCACGTACAGTAAGGTGACCCATGACACCCTGAGGGAGGAAATTCCAGGATATTGACCCAGCAGCATGGAAGAAACAGTAATTTATGTCCATGAGCATAACAAGTGGCTTGGAGGGGAAGTTGAAGGTGGTGGTGTTCCTATGTGTCTGCTGCCCTCGTCCTTCTAGATGGAAGTGGTTATGGTTTTGGAAGATGCTGTCTAAAGATTTTTGGTGAATTTCTGCAGTGCAGCTCAGGTCATACCACGTGGTTCCCAGTTGTGACCTACACCTTAGGTAGGTAGTTAAAAGGGTAGGGGATTGGAGGAGATAGAATTACCGCAGACAGGAGATAGAAGAAGAAGAGGAAAGAAGGAAAAAGGAAAAGGGAACTGATAGGCAGAGTGGAGCTCTGAATGTAGTGACTTACCCTGCTGCCATCTTACCAGATTACTATTGTTTTATTATTGGAGATAGTCACTGTCTGACACTTGTGTGGCATAAATGTTACTTGCCACTTGGTAGTCTAAGCTCAATACCCCTTCTGGATATCATCCAGATCTTGTTGCATTTGAGCATGGACTACTTCAGCTTCTGAGAAGTCGTGAATGGTGCCGAGTATTGTGAAATCATTGGCAAACATCCTCACTCCTGACCTTGATGGAGGGAATGTCACTGATGAAGCAGCTAAAGTTGATTGGGCCTAAGACACAAACCTCAGGAACTCCTGCAGAGATGTCCTGGAGCTGAGATGACTGAACTCCAACAAACATAACTATCTTCCTATACGCTAGGTATGTCTCCAATCAGCAGGGTTTTTTTTATTTTTACATGGGATGTGAATGTCACTGGCTGGGCCAGCATTTCTTGCTCTTCCTTAATTGCCCAGAGGGCAGTTAAGAGTCACCCACATTGCTGTGGCTGTGGAGTCACATTTAGACCAGACCAGACCAGACCAGGTAAGGATGGCAGTTTCCTTCCCTAAAGGACATTAGTGAACCACACAAATTTTTTTTCTGACAATCGACAATGGATTCATGGTCATCATTAATCTCTTTAAT
Organism: Ginglymostoma cirratum; assembly: GCA_024137785.1. Lineage (NCBI taxonomy): Eukaryota > Metazoa > Chordata > Chondrichthyes > Orectolobiformes > Ginglymostomatidae > Ginglymostoma > Ginglymostoma cirratum. The sequence continues at coordinate 62,911,156 of JAHRHZ010000144.1, forward strand.
TCCAGACCTTTTTTTTGTTGAATTCAAATTCCACCATCTGCCATCTGATACCCATTGATTCCAGTTTTCAAAGGGCTCCCTTGATGCCATACTCAGTCAAACGCAGCCTTGAGGTCACTGTCACCTCACCTGTGGAATTCAGCTCTTTTGACCATGTCTGAACCAAGGCTATAATCACATCAGGAGCTGAGTGGCCCATGCAGAACCCAAGCCTTATTGCTGAGCAATATCCACATTGTCAATCGATCAATAAGTGGAATTTTACTTCATATAATAATGATCAAAACAAGCTGGAATTATTCCTGACTTATATGTCACATTTGGATATTATTTGCATAGCCCACATTTAATGGCCATGCCTAAATGATACTAAGATGACGACATCAAGCTGGCCTCTTCAGCCATTACACTTCATGTTGTGAAGATATCCCACTGTGCTCTCTGGCAGGAAACTCCAGTAGCCAATAACAATGAAGGAACTGTGAAATGTTTCCAAGTCAGGATGGTACATAAGATGGAGGAGAACCTCTTGGTGGTGTTATTTCCATGAACCAGTTGTCCTTGTCCTTCTAGGTAGCAGTCACTAATTTGGGTTATGCTGTTTAAAAAACACCTTGGCAAGTTGCCACAGTGCATTGTGTGGATTGTGTGCCATTGCGTCGCAGTGGTGCAGGAAGTGAATGAGTGTTGGTGCAGTGATACTCATCCAAGCAAATGGACAGTATTCAATCATATCCCTATCTAGTGCTTTACACAATGTGGACATGCTTCAGATAATTTGGAAGTAAACCACTCATCATGGAATACCCACCCTCTGACCTGCTTTTGCAACCAAAACATTTATGTGGTTGATCCAGGTAAGTATCTTTTCAAGAAGGACCTTTTAATTTGGCAATAGCAATAACATGAATATTAAGGAGATTGCTTGGGTCCCTCCAACTGGAGGAAGTCATTAAATATTACTTGTATGTTGTGTATGGGATGGAGTTTAAAAACAGGGAGGCTACGCTGCAGCTGTCTAGAGTCCTGGTGAGGCCACACCTGGAGTACTGTGTGCAGTTTTGGTCTCCTTACTTGAGAAGGGATATACTAGCACTGGAGGGGTGCAGAGGAGATTCACTCAGTTGATTCCAGAGTTGAGAGGGTTGGATTATGAGGAAAGGCTGAGTAGACTGGGATTATACTCATTGGAATTCAGAAGAATGAGGGGAGATCTTTATAGAAACATATAAGATTATGAAGGGAATAGATAAGGTGGAGGCAGGGAGGTTGTTTCCACTAGCAGGTGAATTTAGGACTAGAGGGCATCGCCTCAAAATAAAGGGAAGCAGATGTAGGACTGAGGTCAGGAGGAACTTCATGACCCAAAGGGTTGTGAATCTGTGGAATTCCCTGCCCAGTGAAGCAGTTGAAGCTATCTCGCTGAATGTTTTTAAGGCAAGGCTAGATAAATTTTTGAAGAGTAAAGGAATTAAGGGTTATGGTGAGCGGGCGGGTAAGTGGAGCTGAGTCTCAAAAAGATCAGCCGTGATCTTATTAAATGGCGGGGCAGGCTCAAGGGGCCAGATGGCCTACTCCTGCTCCTAGTTCTTATGATGTTATTAACTAATTACCAGCCAAAATATGGATCTTACTTGGGTCGTGTTGCATGTGGGCATAACATGCTTGATGTCTTAGAAGTTTTTAATGCTTCTCAATGTTATGCAATTATCAGGAAACCTCCATGTTTCCAAACTGATGACACCAGGAAGCTTTCAATGAATAGCTGAGATGCTACCCCTCGAGGAACTCCCGCAGCAACGTCTTGAGCTTAGATTATTAGGTTTCAACAAGCACAATTATCTCCTTTTGTTGCATATATAGAACTTGGCCAAATAAATGCAATCTCCACCCCATCCCATCCCTGAGTTTTGTCAACCCCATGGTGCCAGATCGTGCCAGTCACATGTTACCAATGACTCTCACCTCATTTTTGGAATTTAGCATTTTTGTCCATAACTGGATCAAAACTGTACTGTCTTAGTAACACAGAATGACTGCAGCAAGGAGACCATTCAGCCCATCATATCTGTGCTGGGTCTCTAAATGATTAATCATTTATGTGCAAAATTTTCTGCATTTTTGCCATAACCCTGCACATTCTTCCTTTTCAGATCACAAGCCTCTTAAGTGCCTCAATTGATCTGTCTTCACCATACTAATAGGCAGTTTATTCCAGATCCGAGCTATTTACTGTGTCTCCTCAGGTCTCCATTTCTTTCTGTTACCAAGGATCTTAAATGTTCCCACTTCCTCTCAATCCTTCCATCAATGGGAACTTCTTTCCAGTCTATTTTGTCCAGACCTCATGTTCCTAAAGGAACCCAAGATGAGCAGATTATGAGAGGGTAACATTTTAGACAAGCTTTTCCATCGCTTTATTGATGATTGAGTCTTAAGATACTGGGAGCTGGACAGGGCTCATGCTGAAAGGATATCTTCCCTCATGGGGGAGCATAGAACTAGGTATATAGTTTCAAAATAAGGGTCTCCCCTTGAAGACAGGAATGAGGAGGATTTTCTGTTCATGTTTGTAAATCTCTCTTCCTGTGAGCATTTGGTCCTGGTCAATGAATGCATTCAAAGCTGAGTTCACAGATTTGTGCTTTACAAGGGAGTCAAGCCTTAAGAGGGACAGGCAGAAAAGTGGAATTAAGCCACTTAAGATCAGCCATAACCTTAAGACTGAAGGCATGGCTGAAGGGTCTTTTTGGCTTTGTTTTGTTCCTATTCTTATGTTCCTATGTTTTCATGGACAGGACATATCTATGCAAGTTTCTGCGCTGTGCAATTGACAACAGTGTTATAGCTGTGCTGAAGACAACCAGGTTTTACTTTCTCATCACCTTCTGCAGGCTCAGTCTGGAAGTTATGTCCTTGAAGACTGAGCCAAACTGACCAGTAACAATCCAACCAAGGTGATCAATATTGACATCTGTACAGTGTGGAGCTGGAGGAACACAGCAGCTCAGGCAGCATCAGAGTGGAAGGAGAGTTGACATTTCAGGCCTAGACCCTTCGTCAGATATCTTTTAACCAGACTACATTCTACATCCTTAGTAAACATGTTATCTGCTTCTTCTAAGTATTATTCAACAGAATGGAGTACTAGCAAGGTAGCTGAGGAAAGGAGATTGAGGGAGGTAATCAACAGGAAGTTTCCTTGCTCATGGTGGTAGAGGCTTGGAACTCTTTTCCACAAATGACAGTTGATGCTAGATTTTTTTTGTTAAGCAACATGTATTAAGGGATATGGCTCAAAGGCAGGTTTATGGAGTTAGATCACAGCTCAGGCACCATCTCATTAAATAGTGGAACAGACTCAAGTGGCTGAATGGCCTACTCCTGTTCCTATGTTCTTATTTTGATTCAATGTTACGACTCATCACCTTTTTGTTAATGTACAATACGACACTGACTTTAGTGTGTCTGTCTTGCCAGTAGAAGAGAAAATACTAAGGATGATGATGGAGGAGTCTGAGGTGTTGGCTGAAAAGTACTATCCTATGAGAATATCTACATCAGGGTGTTGCTTAAATTGCTCATGGAACATTTCTTCAATTTTGTCACAAATCCCCAGATGTTAGTGAGAACAATTTTGAAGGGTTCACTTTATTGGGTATTTCTTCATTGACGACAGATGGTCCATCTAGTTTTATCAGTAATTTTTGTAGCAGTTAGAGTTAACCGGCATAGCCTTTTTCAGAGGGCAGTTATAAGTCAACCATATTGTTATGTATTTAGAATGATATGTAAACTAGATTGAGTTAAGTCAGCAGATTTCCTCAGATTGAAGTGTACTAGATGTGTTTAAAACTAAACTATAGTTTCATGATTGCTATGATGATAATGTTTTTTCAATTTGTTATGGGCCAGGCTAAACCCCCTTAAAATATATTAAGAGGATAGCTTTGACCCTAACATTTTCTTACTTGAAAGGCAAGTGCCAGGCATTGTGTTCTGGATACAATTCAACAGATCAAACTGCCAGTCTTGAAACAAAACATACTTTATTTATATGCCACTGTTAAAACACAACAAAAGAGAAGAAATTTGAATAACTAAACTCTCTTGTACAACTTAAAAGAATAATAGATTAGTTAACTACAAAACTGTAACTGTCCAATATAGTAACATCCCATAAACACACCCTTGGCAAAGGCAAATTCAGTAAAACAGATTGTCTCACATGCAAATCTAGCAGCAAGAAACTAACCTCCTGCTTTTAGCTGTAACAGAGAGAGGTAAAACAGCTTCCACATTCAGCTTTAAGACGCCAGCAGCTGCTACTGAAAAACTACAACTGAACTCCCTGGCTCTGGGGGAGCTTTAGCCACCCATTTAGTCTGCTTCTATTGTTCCAACTGAAAAAAAAATGCTTCACCAGCTATTTACATTATTGAATGCAAATAGACACTCGCTGCCTCTGTCTTAAAATCTCGTTCCAAAAATAACCAGGACAAAATACACCTCTTAAAGCCATAGTATCACCACCATTTAAGGTTTTTAAATGTAATTAATGGACTTGAAGTTCAACTGCAGCTGAAATGTGATTTGAACTTATGTTTGTGACAATTGGTCAATCCATGAGCCTGAGCTGTCCACAGCTAAAATAGCAAAAATTTTTGTCAGCAATTTTTTGTTTGGTGCTATCTTCCTGTTTAAGCTGGGTGAAAGACCTGAATATTTATGCTGTTACTTAAAGTCCAAGGTTGAGCTGACATTTTCACTTAATAGAAACTATTTTTTATTCATTTGTGGGATGTGGATGTCGCTGGCTGACCAGCATTAATTGCCCGTCCCTAGTTACCCTTGAGAAGGTGGTGGTGAGCTTCCTTCTTGAACCACTGCAGTCCACCTGCCACACAATGCCATTTGAGAGGGAATTCAGGGTTTTGACCCAGCGACTGTGAAGGAATGGTGATATAATTCCAAGTCAGGATGGTGCGTGGCTTAGAGGGGAACTTTAAAGGTGGTGGTGTTCCATATATCTGCAGCTCTTGTCATTCTAAATGGAACTGGTTGTGGATTTGGAAGGTGCTGTCTAGGATCTTTGGTGAATTTCTGCTGTACATGTTGTAGACGGTGTACACTGCTGTGACTAAGCTGTGGTGGTGGAGGGAGTGAATACTTGTGGATGTAGTGCCAATCAAGCGGGCTGCTTTGACCTGGATAATGTCAAACTTCTTGAGTGTTGTTGGTTGGCTGCATTCATCCAGGCAACGGGGAGTATTCCATTACACTCCTGACTTATGCCTTCTGAATGGTGGACAGGTTTTTAGAGTCAGGAGATGTGTTCCTAACTGCAATATTCTTAGTCTCTGACCTGCTCTTATAGCCATTCTGTTTATGTGGTGAGTCCAGTTAAGCTTCTGGTCAATGATAATCCCCAGAATGTCGATTGTGGAGCATTCAATGATAGTAACACCATTGAATGTTAAGAGGTGATGGTTAGATTGTCTCTTTTTGGCGATGATCACAGCCTGGCATTTGTGTGGTGCAAATGTTACTTCCCACTTATCAGCCCAACCTGGATATTGGAATACATTGTTTTAGCTGTTAGATCTTTAACTCTTGAGTGACAACATCAGCAAATAGAATTATAGGGGACAAAGGTGAGCTCAAAACAAACAACTAGATATGGAAGGCCAATTGAATTTAAATGTGATGGTGGTATTGACAACCTTAAACCAATCATATTATAAGAATTTGATTATGTCATTACGGGTATACAAGATGAGGGCATTTGGAAAATCAGGGAGAGCCATCCGCCAGCTGCCAGAGTTAGCACCATTCAGCTCTCAGAAAGAGCCCATCTAATTCATCAAAGTTAATCCAGCATTTTAGCTCAAAGTCCTCACTGAATAAATTAGAGATAAAACATCCCTGACAGCAGAATTAGCAGAAGTATGGTGTTTGTGAATGACTGGAGAAGACAAAATATTTCAGAAGGCAGTCTGTGCCAATTTGAGAGATTAAATTATAATTCATCGTTCTCTTATTAATTGGGTCTATTAAGTGGGACTCGTGTTTATTTGAACAGTATTCCAGGGGAACCCCTAATCCCATCATAACAGATTGGGGCTTGTGTTTTAGTTTAGTTATCAGAGGGGTTCGATCTTTTTCCCTTCATAACAAACTGGGGGCTCGTCCGGGATCGGAATGGTCTGTGTACAGGATCTGAATGGATTTGGACAGATTTAAACCAACTTGGAGATTTGTCTCCTAGATTGTTAAATAAAACTTAGGTAAGAAAAATCTGTTTAATTTCAGTTATATGTGGTAGGTTAAATTAAAAGTGAACGAAATTAACATTGCATAATCTGGGATTTGAAGGTGGTTCCCAAATTTGCTAAGAAAGTTTAGGAAGACAAAGCAAGGATATACTTTTACACTTAGCAAACAAGCTAGATTTGGGTTTAACTAAGGATAAAAAAAAAGCTGAAATTGTAAAGGAATTGATCAAGCACTTAGGTACATCAGAGAAACAGACAAGTGCAGTGGAGTCAGAGACAAGTAAATTGAAAATTAGACAAGTGGAGTTAGAAGAGAAAGAAAGGGAAAGAAGAGCCATGTCAGAAGATAAAGAAAGGGAGAGACAATTCTTTGCTGAGCACAAAGAGAGTGGGAAAGAGAAAGGGAGAGAGAGAGAGAGAGAGAGAGAGAGAGAGAGAATTAAGGGTATTGAGTACAAGAGTTGGCAGGTCATGTTACAGTTGTAAAGGACTTTGGTTCGGCCACATTTGGAATACTGCGTACAGTTCTGGCCGCCACATTACCAAAAGGATGTGGATGCTTTGGAGAAGGTGCAGAGGAGGTTGCTTGGTATGAAGGGCGCTAGCTATGAAGAGAGGTTGGGTAGATTAGGATTATTTACATTAGAAAGACAGAGGTTGAGGGAGACCTGATTGAGGTCTACAAAATCATGAGAGGTATAGACAGGGTGGATAGCAAGAAGCTTTTTCCCAGAGTGGGGGACTCAGTTACTGGGGGTCACGATTTCAAGGTGAGAGGGGAA
>JAHRHZ010000144.1:62918776-62942437 GCA_024137785.1 Ginglymostoma cirratum
GGGGAGAGTGGGGGAGGGAGGGAGAGAAGAAGGAAAGAAAAAGAGAGAGAAGAAAGGGTAAGAATGTTTGAGTTGGAAAAGATGAAGTTGGAACTTGAAGCAAAAAGACTTTAAATGACAGAAGGAAAGGTACAAGATAGAAGAGAGGGTGAGCAAACTCATCATAGCCAAAGGCTGAGAAGTGAAATATACAAATATGTCCAAACTTTACCAAAATTCAATGAAAATGATGTAGAAGCCTTTTTTTATTTCATCTGAAAAATTGGCGAGGCAGATGACTATTGTGGGTCGGCCAGAGACTGTAGCGGGTAATGTTACTTCAGACCAAGTGGTAGGCAGGGCTCGTGAGGTGTATGCAATGCTGTCAGTTGAGGAAATTATGAAGATGTTAAACAGGCTAATTTGAGACCCTATGAATTGGTACCAGAAGCATATAGACAACAGTTCAGAAACATAAAGGAGGAACCAGGTCAGAATAATTCTTTCAAACTTGACATAAAACAGAGCAACTTTGATAGATGGGTGAGAGCATTAAAACAGGAAAGAACACATGAGGATTTTAGAGAGCTTATTCTGCTGCAGGAGTTTAAAAACTCCTGATAACACTAAATATTGAGGAACAGAAAGTTACCAAAGTAAGAAAAGCTGCAGGGATGGCAGATGGATAAGTACTAGCCCATAATTCAAAATTTAGCTTCCAACAGCAATTTCACTCCATGAGGGAGAGAAATTGGGGAAAAGGTAGAACCTTTAATGAAAAACAAAAAGTAGATCACATTGGAAGCAGTTTACCAAGAGGGTGAAAAGGAGGTAAGAGGCCTCAAGCGTTTTTACTGCCCAAAGGTGGGACACAAAGTCTCAGGGCTGGTGATTTAAGAAAGGCACTGGAAAAGGATGTGGTAAAAGTTACTAAATCAGTGGGAATAGTTGAGGTAGTGAAGGAAATTCCAAAAGTAGTTAAGGAGATGCAGGACAGTGCATAGCCCACTCACAGGCTGTTTGGTGAGACAGTGCCTGATATCTACAAAGTGGTTTACTCAGGACGAACAGGTGGAGAAGGTAAAGAAGGTACAATATTGAGAGATATGGCAGCTGGTCAGTCTCTAATAGGAACAGATGAAAGTGTTTGCTCTCCTTCTGAATTGTTACCTGAGAGCGCAGTAATCAGTGGAATAGTTGGACAGAGATTTAGTGTTCCCATGTGTAAGATCAGGTTGGAGAGTCCAATCAAGGCTGGGGAAGTGAAACTGGGAGTGATTGAAAGAGTATCAATTCCAAGAAATGGTTAGTTCTTGGAAATGACCGGGCAGAAACAAAAGTGGGACTGACACACTTTGTAGTGGAGAACCGAAGGGAACTGAGGACTTAAAAGAAAAATACTCTGGAATTTTTCTGGACTATTGGTGACAAAATCCCACAGTCAAAGGTTAAAGCAAGAGGGGAAAACCAGAGAGAAAGATGAAGGAGTTGACGTCCAGTTAGCTGACATCCTGTTTGACGAAATGGTAAAGGAAGAACCTAAACAGGTAGAGGTATTTAATTCTGAAAGATAACTGGAGTCACAACAAAAAGATGAGACAACAAAAGATTTATATTATAAATGCTATTTGGAAAAGGAATCAGAACGTATTTCCGAGTGTTATTATCTCATGGCTAGAATCCCAAGGTGAAAATGGAAACACCAGCAGGTTAGTGTAGAGGAAAATGGGTGGAAATGCACCAGATTGCATTGCTGGTAGCATACACACGGGAAGCATTACAAGTAGCACACAAATTACCGGTAGGAGGTCATTTTGGAGTGAGGAAAATTTAGGCTAAGATTCAAAAGCACTTCTATTGGCCTGGATTTCATAAGGATGTAGTTGAATTTTGCTGTATCTGTCATATATGTCAGATGGTAGGAAAGCCACGGGAAGTAATAAATCTAGCACCTTTGGAAAGGAAACCAGAATAAAAGATATTAGACAGTGTCACTCTGCCCTTTGGTATGAAGAACACACCAGCCACATTTCAAAGACTTATAAACAGAGTTGTGGCAGGAATGACTAATTGTGCCGTTTACATAGTTGACGTCATGATCTTTAGCCATTCATGCAAAGAAAACATGATGCATTTGGCAGCAGTCTTTGAAAGACTGCAGGAGGGAAAACTAGTTATAAACTTAGCAAAAACTGAATTTGCGAAGGCAGAAGTGACACTCGTGGGACATAACACCAGACATAGAAGGATGACCCTGAGGAATGCAGAGACGAAAGCCATCGAGGAATTCCACAGACCATCCTTGAAGAAAGAGGTGCTTTGACTTTTGGGACTGAGTGGAATCTACTGGAGGTTTGTGCCGAACTTTATTAGCATGGTGGCACCGCTGACCAAGTTGCTAAAGAAGAACACAAAATTTCGGTGGACAGAACACTGCCAGGAGGCGTTTGAGAATTAAAAAGCCATATGAACCATTGCACTAGTTTTAGACACACCAAATTTCCTGAAACCCTTTAAAGTCACTATCAACACCAGGAACATAGGGATTGGAGCTGTGTTGGTGCAGGAGAATGATGGCTGAATTGAAAAGCCAATTGGTTACTTTTCAATAAACTCAACATCCATCAGACAAAAAGAATTATTGAACTTGGTACTGGCCTTACAACATTTTAATATTTATGTTACAAACAACATTTCAGAGACAATTGTGTACGCAGACCACAACCCTCTCCTCTTTCTGGAAAGATTTAAAGACAAAAACATGAGACTATTTCAATGGAGTCTTAAGTTACAGGCTTATAACTTACATGTTGCAGGACAGAAAAATATTTTTGCAGCTATGTTACTGCAGGCTTAAAAGGAAATGTTATATGTATATTTAGAATTAGCATGAAAGGTATAACTTGAGAGTACTGAACAATGTATTTTGTGGTAATAGTGTTTAAGATTTAGAAAAAAAATGAAGCCATCTTTTCATGATGATGGTTCGTTTTTTTCTTAAGGGAGGAGGTGTTATGAAGTTGGCTAGAGTATTCGTGAATTGAAAGACCGGAAGTTAGAATTTTTTTGGTAAAAATGATGGTGGGGAAGAATGTGCTGTGGTCCCTTTAAGAGTTTGTGCTTTGTAGCTTACAAATGCAGGTGCATGGACAGTGCCCAAATGGAAAAGTTTTGCATAGAGCAGCCAAGCAGCATTTTTACAAGATAAGTTTGAATCTGGCCAATTAATTTAAACCAATCACCTAGATACGAAAAGCCAATTGAATTTAAATCTGATGGTGTTGACAACCTTAAATCAATCATATTATAAGAATTTGATTATGTCATTATGGGTACACAAGAGCATTTGGAAAACAGGGGAGAGCCATCCGCCAGCTGCCAGAGTTAGCACCATTCAGCTCTCAGAAAAACCCTCTCTAATTCATCAAAGGTACCAGGGTATTTTAGCTCAAAGTCCTCATTGAAGAAATTACAGAGATAAAACATCCCTGATAGCAGAATTAGCAGAAGAAAGGTGTTTATGAATGGTGGGAAAAGACAGAATATTCCATCAAACAGTCTGTGCGAACTTGGAGACATTAAGTTATAATTCATTGTTCTCTTATTAATTAGGTTTATTAAATGGGACTTATGTTTATTTGAACAGCATTCCAGTGCAATTTAGGCCAGTTAGGAAGTAGTTAGTAGTATAAGGGGGAATTGTCAGTTTGTTAGTAATTCTTTGTTCATTGTTAGCTTAACTAAAAAAAATTGTTTCTGGTCACTTGTAAAATGGAGATCAGGGATTTATTTATTTTAACCACGCTTTTAATAGATTATTAGGGGAAAGATGAGCTTCTCTGGGTGCTTCAGGGGTAATTATTACAGAGGAACCATCATAACAGATTGGGGCTTGTGTTTTAGTTTAATTATCAGTGGGGTTTGACCTTTTCCCCTTCGTAACACCAGACGTATATCATATCACACATCAAGTACTTTTGTAAGTGTAACCTCTTTCTAACACTAATGCTGTTGAAGATGAGTACTGTAACATACATTAAGAAACATCCATAAACTTTCCTTTCTTTTCTCCCTCGCCTAAAATTTCCTTAATTATTATTTATGGGATTGAAAGGGGTAAAGCGTCACCAGACCCGAAATGTAAACTCTGATGTTTTCTTCACAGATGCTGCCAGACCTGCTGAGCTTTTTCAACTAAATTCTGCTTTTGTTCCTGATTTACAGCATCCGCAGTTCTTTCGGCTTTCATTTTATACCTTTATCTGGTCTGATAATACAAGTGGATATGCAGTTTACCTGGAGTTAGGAGGATGACTGAGATGGTGATGAGAGAGCACACAGCAAGGATCACAAGCAATGCAATCGCAATTCCCTTCCAGTTTCTTTGGGGAGGGCTTGCACCTCCTATCTCCTACAAAGGCAGAAATAACAGGTTTTACAACTGAGATTTCGTAATCATAACATACTATTCAAAATGTGTAAGAACACAAGCATTAAGAGTTCGTTGCAATATTGATCATCGTAATTTTCATACTTAATTGCTCAAATTAGCAGACACTTCAGAGCAAGCTAAGACTGAATATTCTCTTGCATTTTACAACTGTTTGGTTTCTTTTAGTTCTACATTTATAACAAATATATGATCTTACTTGCTTTTAAACTATCCTCATGGTGATGAATCAAATCTAACAGAAGCAAGACCACATTAAAAAAAAAGTTCTGCAATGTAAGGATGTTACCAGGGTTGAAGGGATTGACCTATAGGGACAGGCTGAGTAGACTGGGGCTAATTTCCCTGGAATGTCAGAGGCTGAGGGGTGACCTTATAGAGGTTTATAAAATCATGAGGGCATGGATAGGGTAAATAGACAAGGTCTTTTCCCTGGGGTGGGGGAGTCCAAAACTAGAGGGCATAAGTTTAAGGTGAGAGGGGAGAGATTTAAAAGGGACCTAAGGGGCAACTTTATCAGGCAGCGGGTTGTGCGTGTATGGAATAAGCTGCCACAGGAAGTCATGGAGGCTGGTACGATTACAACATTTGAAAGGCATCTGGATAGGCATATGAATAGGAATGGTTTAGAGGAATATGAGGCAAATGGGTCTGGATTTATTTAGGATATCTGGGTTGGCATGGATGTGTTGGACCAAAGGATCTGCTTCTCTGCCGTACATCTCTAAGACTCTATAATAATTCAGTTTCTGGGGTCTGACTGGCTCTCAGAAAAGTGCTCCTTGTCATTATCTTAGATAAGTTTTCAGGACCAGCCTCACAGAGCAGAAGTATACCTCCCATCAACCACTGGATCAGTATTGGTGTAGATTTTATAGGATAGCACATTACAGGTCACCTGCCTTCCAGTATATCAAGGAAAATTCAATGCAACATAGAAGCATTTTCAAAGAAAAACAATCATAAGAAAAGAAAAGAGAAAATGTTCAATTGAAAAGCTGAAAGAAATTTTGAGATTGTTTCCTTCAACATAATTTAAGAACACCTTTAATGTAGTGAAATATCCTGAGGTGCCGCACAGGAGTAATATCAAGTGAAAATTAGCAATATCTTCATAAAGAACTACATGCCATAAAATTGTCTCAATGCAATTAGGTCAGCTTTGTACATCTGAAGTCATTCTGTGAACTTATTTAAATACTGCAATGTTACCTATAAATAATTAACTGTATGTATAGGACTACATTTATCATCCAAGAATAGTCAATGGTTGAATGACATAGTTTATGTCCCTGCATAATTATGAAATGAATCAACACCACCAGAAACTTACTGAAAACAAGTCATCATATTTTGCTGCAGAGGCCGCACAGAATTTTTTTTCATATATGTGCCTTACGTTCATATAAATTCTTCAACATGTTTGCCAAACTCCAAACTAAGCAACTGAGAAATTCACAGGGAGAGGATTGATTTACTCAATATGGAATTTACACTCAGCTGAATAACTGAATTTGAAGGGACAAACAGAACTGAAATCGATGAGTGGAGTAGAAAGTAAGTACCACATTATGTAAAAAGAACGTCTGAGGGATTCTGGATCAAATGCATTGGCAGGTGAAGTGGTATGAGTGCATACAGAATATGTGGACCAAGTCTCACGGGCATAATTCAATCGTAATTGAAATAAATCACACATTTTGCATTCACTTTTATAATCCAAGTTTTCTAAACACCCACAACCATATTATCATTCTTGGATACATACTGTCCCACCAGCAGAACAGATAGAGTAGAACAATGGTGCACTGGGGGAGGGAGTTGGCCTGGGAGTACTCAAAACCAACTCCAGACCCCACAAAGTCTCATGACATAAGGTCAAATATGGATAAGGAAACTTCTGCTGATTACCACCCGTCCCCACCAATCCCTGACTTTGCCACTCCTCAGCTGATGAATCAGTATTCCTCTATGTCAAACATCATTTGGACTAAGTGCTCACTCAAGAGTGCAGAATGTACTCTGGGCGGGGGACCTCATTGTCCATCACCAAGTGTATTCAGCAGCTAGAAAGTCAGTGAGGGAATCAACAAGAAGGAACAACATAGTTGATCACATCCCCATCAATTTCTCTCCCACAGCTGCACTTATCTATGACAGAATGCATTGGAGTGACCATCACACAATCCTTGTAGAAACACAGTCCTTTCTTCAAATTGAGGATATTATTAGAATGACAGGTTGGAACACTAAAGTACGAGAGAAATTTTAGTCCTTTCTTGTAAGTGTTTATTCAAAGATGACTGCCACAGAGACAAAATAACTGCAGGGACCAATGGGATGTATCACCTAAAATGGTTTCAGAGATAATAGGAACTGCAGATGCTGGTGTAGAGCTGAATGAACACAGCAGGTCAAGCAGCATCGGAGGAGCAGGAAGGCTGACGTTTCAGGCCGAGACCCTTTCCTAGGCCAAAACGTCAGCCTTCCTGCTCCTCTGATGCTGCTTGATCTGTTGTGTTCATCCAGCTCTACACCTTGTTATCTCACCTAAAATGGCATTGGATTAACTTCAAACAGACTTGATTGTGATCTCTCATGACTACAAAGACAATGAGGGGTTGATGACTGAGATAATAGGAACTGCAGATGCTCGAGAATCCAAGATAAAAAGGTGTGGAGCTGGATGAACACAGCGGGCCAAGCAGCATCATAGGAGCACGTCCAGTCCCTATACACCTGCATTCTCCATGCAGATGGCCTAAAGGCCTTCCGCTTCTTCCTGTCCCGCAGACCTGACCAGTCCCCCTCCACTGACACCCTCATCCGCCTAGCCGAACTCGTCCTCACCCTCAACAACTTTTCTTTCAATTCCTCCCACTTCCTTCAGACAAAGGGGGTGGCCATGGGTACCCGAATGGGCCCAAGCTATGCCTGCCTCTTTGTAGGTTACGTGGAACAATCTCTCTTTTGTACCTACACTGGCCCTAAACCCCACCTCTTCCTCCGTTACATTGATGACTGTATCGGCGCCGCCTCGTGCTCCCACGAGGAGCTCGAACAGTTCATCCACTTCACCAACACCTTCCACCTCAACCTCAAGTTCACCTGGACCATCTCTAACACCTCTCTCACCTTCCCGGACCTCTCTGTCTCCATCTCGGGTAACCACCTAGAAACCGATGTCCATTTCAAGTCCACCGACTCCCACAGCTACCTAGAATACACCTCCTCCCACCCACCTTCCTGCAAAAATGCCATCCCCCATTCCCAATTCCTTCGCCTCCGCCGCATCTGCTCCCAGGATGAGGCATTCCACTCCCGTACATCTCAGATGTCCTCATTCTTCAAGGACCTCGACTTCACCCCACAGTGGTCGAGAACGCCCTCAACCGTGTCTCCCGCATTTCCCGCAACTCATCCCTCACACCCCGTCCCCGCAATAACAACCAAAAAAGAATCCCCCTCGTCTTCACGTACCACCCCACCAACCTCCGGATTCAACATATCATCCTCCGACACTTCCGCCATCTGCAATCCGGCCCCACCACCAAAGACATTTTTCCCTCCCCACCCTTGTCTGCTTTCCGGAAGGACCACTCGGTCCGTGACTCCCTTGTCCGCTCCACACTCCCCTCCAGCCCCACCACGCCCAGCACTTTTCCCTGCAACCGCAGGAAGTGCTACACCTGTCCCCACACCTCCTCCCTCACCCCAATCCCAGACACCAAGAAGACTTTCCACATCAAGCAGATGTTCACCTGCAAATCTGCCAATGTGGTATACTGCGTCTGCTGTACCCGTTGTGGCTTCCTCTACATCGGGGAAACC
This sequence comes from Ginglymostoma cirratum, assembly GCA_024137785.1. Lineage (NCBI taxonomy): Eukaryota > Metazoa > Chordata > Chondrichthyes > Orectolobiformes > Ginglymostomatidae > Ginglymostoma > Ginglymostoma cirratum. Next base: position 62,927,037 of record JAHRHZ010000144.1, read on the forward strand.
AAGCGGAGGCTTGGGGACCGCTTTGCAGAACACCTGTGCTCTGTTCGCAACAAACAATTGCACCTCCCAGTCGCAAACCATTTCAACTCCCCCTCCCATTCCTCAGACGACATGTCCATCCTGGGCCTCCTGCAGTGCCACAATGATGCCACCCGAAGGCTGCAGGAACAGCAACTCATATTCAGCCTGGGAACCCTGCAGCCCAATGGTATCAATGTGGATTTCACAAGCTTCAAAATCTCCCCTCCCCCAACCGCATCCCAAAACCAGCCCAGTCGACCCCGCCTCCCTAACCTGTCCCTCCTCTCACCTATCCCCTCCTCCCACCTCAAGCTGCACCCCCATCTCCTACCTACTAACCTCTTCCCGCCCCCTTGACCTGTCCGTCCTCCCTGGACTGACCTATCTCCTCCCTACCTCCCCACCTACACTCACCTTTACTGGCTCCATCCCCATCTCTTTGACTCGTCTGTCTCCTCTCCACCTATCCTCTCCTCTATCCGCCTCCCCCTCTCTCCCTATTTATTTCAGAACACTCTTCCCCTCCCCCATTTCTGCAGAAGGGTCTAGGCCTGAAACGTCAAGCTTTCCTGCTCCTATGATGCTGCTTGGCCTGAGGGGTTGATGACTCTCTGCTTAACAGATAGCCACCTCCTGTGGATTATGTTCAAAAACTGCAGACACATTCTGTGTTTTTGCCTTTAGAGAATATACAAAAACTGATGTTGAAAAGATTCAACTCTGCTGGAATGTACTCATCAGACCGAAAGACCTTGTGCATACCAGTTTGAGTTTGGTGTGCTGTGACAATCACAGTCAATGACCTATCTCCTGGTAAGCTGTGATGCAGATAAAATCCTGCTAGACCATCAACTGCTTCAAACCAGTTGAAAATGAAACAGGATTAAAAACACTAACTTACCCCGATTGCTGGAATTCAACCACAATTGAAAGAAATCAGAATGACAGAATCTTATCCAATCTGTTGAACTAAAGTTTGTGCAATTGCAACTAATCACTGCCCAACCAGTGGGAGACTAACTTATATTTGAGAGTTTTTAAAAACATGTATCTTTTTGGGCTCACATCTCATTTATAATCTGTATTGTGCCACCAACTCTTCCCATGTTTAGGAATTAATAAACTTTTGTTTTTTAAAGAATGTCCGGTTAAATTGCTCATATAAAACAAAAGTTAATTTGGGTCTGGGAGAAAGGGCAGGAAACTTTTTTGAAAAGAACATTAACCTTCCTGTCATGAATCAAGGGGGTGGGTGAATAAAGAAGTACAACCAGTTTATCCCTCTTCATCTGGAGCTTAACAGTTAGGGCATCCCATCTCAAACCATAAGAAATGGGGAACCTTGCCGGGTGTCTCCTCATTGTGGATATAGCACTTGAGGTCGAGAGTTATGGTGGAAAGTTGGGAATAGCTTATTGAGTTGGATGATTGGCCATGATCATGATCATGATCAGTTGTGGAGCAGTGTCAAAGAGCTGAATGGCCTACTCCTGCTCCTATTTCCTGTATTTCTAACAGTACTCTCCATCTCATGGTGGGAGTACCACTACATTAAACAGGATAGATTTTGAACTAACCCAGCAACTCAAAACTGAGCATGCACAAGGTGCTGTAGCATACTCAATGACAAACACTCAGACGCAGAAGTTAATCTCACGACTTAGCATATTTCTCACTCTACCATTAGCATCAAGCCAGGAGGTCAATCCAGATTCAATGAAGAATTCTGGCATGCATGCCAGGTGCACCTGGCATACCTAAAAATGAGGTGGCCGACTGGTAAAACTACAAAACAGGACTACTTCCATGCTATCTAGTGTGAGAAGCAAGTGATAGACAGAGCTAAGCAAGTAATAGATCAGACCAGAGCTCTACAGTCCTGAATGGGGCATGCAACTAAACAATTTACTACAAGAGGAGGCTCCACGAATTTCCCCATCCTCAATAATGGGGGAGACAGCATGTCAGCGTAAAAGTTAAGGCTGATGCATTTGCAACAATTTTCAGCCAGAGGTGCCGAATGGATGGTCCATCTTGGCCTACTTCAGAGGGCCCCAGCATCAGACATGCCAGTTTTCAATCAATTTGATATCAAGAAATTGCTGAAGGCACTGGGTACTGCAAAGTCTATGGGCTCTGGCAATGTTCTGGTAATTGTACTCCAGAACTTGGCCGTGCCTCCAGAAAAGCTGTTTCAGTACAACATCAATGCAGACAATTTGAAAATCATCCAAGTATGTTCTGTGCACAAATAAAACAGAACAAAAACAATCTAGCCAATAGCTGTCCCATAAATCCACACCTGATCATCAGTAAAGTGATGGATACAGCCATCAACAGTGCTACCAAGCAGTACTTGCTCAGCAACAACCTGTTCTCTAATATTCAATTTGGGTCCCACCAGGGCCACTCAGCTCCTGACCTCATCACAGCCTTGGCTCATTTAAGTTGAATAGAGTTAAACTAGAAGGTGAGATGAGAGTGACTGCCCTTGTATATTACCCTGTGGCTGCATTTGACTGTGTGTGGCATCAAAACTGGTACCAAAGAAATCAGAATGAAAACACTTTACTGGTTGATGTCATACTTGGCACAAAGGACAATAGCCATGGTTGTTGGTGTACAGAAATCTCAGCTCCAGGACATCCCTGCAGGAGTTCCTCAGGGTAGTGTACTGATCTCAAACATCTTCAGATGCTTCATCAATGACCTTCCCTTCACAATAAGGTCAGAAGTGGGGATGTTCACTGATGATTACACAAATGTTCAGCGCCATTTGCAACTCCTCAGAAGCTGAAGCAGCCCATGTCCAAATGCAGCAAGACCCTGGCAGTATTTAGGTTTGAGCTGACAAGTGGCAACTAAGATTTATGCATCAGAAGTGCCAGGCAATGACTATCTTCAGCAAGACAGAATTTAGTCATCACCTCGGGATATTTTTAGCATTACTATTGCTAACAGATTTGGGGGATCTTGTCGGGATCTGGATAGATTTGGACAACTCAAGTCCAGGATCTGGCCGGTTCATGTATGGGATCTGAATGGATTTGGACAGGTTCAAACAGACTTGGGGATTACGGTCTTCGATCTTTAAATAAAACTTTAGTGAGAAAAATCTGTTTAATTTTGGTTCCTTATCATTGGTTAAATTAAAACATTGCTAAACAGGTTCTGGGGTTTGAAGATGCTTCCCAAATTTGCCATGAGAGTTTAGAAAGACAGAGGAAAAATATACGTTTAAACTTAGCAAACAGGCTAGAATTGGGTTTAACTAGGGATAAGTGGAAAGCTGAAATAGTAATGGAGTTGGTCAAACACTTAGGCATGCCAGAGAAACAAGTGCAGTGGAGTTGGAGAAAATTAAATTGAAAATTGGGAAATTGGAGTGAGAAGAGAAAGCAAGGGAAAGGTGAGCCATATTGGAAGATAAAGAAAGGGAGAGAAGATTCTTAGCAGAACAAAAAGAGAAAGAGAGAGTTTGAACTTCAGAAGTTGCAAATGAAACAGGAAAGTCAATCTACAAGGACGGAGATGAAAGTAGAAGGTAGGCTTAGTGAGGGGGAGAGTGATGATAAGTAAACCCATCATACTCAAAGACATGGTAGGAACATATACAAATATGTCAAAACATTACCAAAATTTGATGAAAAAGATGTAGAAGCCTTTTTCACTTCCTTGACAAACTGGCTAGGCAGATGAATTGGCCAGAGACTGTGTGGCTAATGTTAATTCTGACCAAGCTGGTAGGCAGGGCTAGTGGGATGCTTGTAGCATTGCCAGATGAGGTGCCTATGAATTGGTACCAGAAGCAGATAGACAACGGTTCAGAAACATAAGAAGAGTACCATGGAACTTCTATCTAAGAATTTTTATGGAGAAAACATCCCCTGACAGCAGAATCAGTGGAAGAACAACATTTTTGACTTGAGATCGACAGAAGAAAGGCTGGAGAAGGTAGAATGTTTCAGATGTACGTTGGAACTTGGAAAGATTAAGTTTTAATTTATTGTTGTCTTAATAATTGGGTTTATATCAGTGGGACTTGTGTTTATTTGAATAGCAGTCCAGTAGAATTTAGTTCAGTTGGGGAATAGTTAGTACTTGGGGGGAATTGTTCGGTTTGTTAATTTGTTCATTGTTAGTGTTAAATAAATAAATTGTTACTTGTCATTTATAAAATCAATCAGGGATTTTCTTTCATTTAACCTCCCCTTCTCAGTACCTGTTTAAGAGATTGGGTGAGGTGAGGTGAGCTTCTCTGGATATTTCAGATTTTAATTATTAGAAGGAGACCTCTACTTTCGCTGGAACAAATTGGGAGCTTGGTGTTTCAATTTTAATTACCTGAGGGGTTCAACCTCCCCTTTATAGCTGAACTGACTGAGCCATAGAATAGTGTGACTATAAGAGCAGGTCAAAGGCTTCTATGGTGTGTAACTGACCTCTAAACTCTTCAAAGCCTGTCCATCATCTTACAAGGCACAAGTCAAGATTTTGATGGATGCTCCCTGTTCGCCTGTATGAGTGTAGTTCCAACACACTCAAAGAGCTAAATAGCATCCAGGACAAAGCAGCCCATTTGATTAGCACCACATCCACAAACACTCACTCCTTCCACTACCAATGCATAGTAGCTGTAGTGTGTAATAGCTACAAGATACGATGCAGAAATTCACTAAAGTTCCTTAGACAGCTCATTCCAAACCCTCAAACAGTATCAGCTTGAAGGACCAGGACAGCAGATACATAAGAACACTACACATGCAAGTCTCCCTCCAAACCACTCACCATCCTGACTTGGAAAGATATCACTGTTCCTTTACTTTCACTGGATTAAAATCTTCAAACTCCCTTTGAAACAGCATTGTGGGGGTACCTGTACCGAATGGAATGAAGGAGAGCAGCTCAACATCACATTTCCAAGGGCAATTAAGGATGGGCAATAAGGCCTGGCACAGCCGGTGAAGCCCACATCCACTGGACTGACTAACAGAAAATTAATCCATTGTCATTGAACCCACAACCTCATGGTGTAGTACCTCATGGTGGTAAAATATAATTTTGACATGAATAATTTAAAGAGCCAGTTACCATTATATATGTGGAAAGTGAAGTTAATGCGACAAAAAGTTGACAGTAAGGTCTCTAATATTGCAGAGACTATCGGTCAAGTATTTTGTACAGCATATCATTGTAGGACTCTTTCCATTAATTTATAGAATTATGTCATTTGATGTGAATTGTTACCAGTGTACAAATTTGCCTGAAGAATCCCAGGGCTATTAATGTCAAGTAATGTAAAATAAACAGAACAGTGAGATTAATTGGAGAGTTCTTTCAAAGAATGGACACAATGGCTTGTATTACATCCTTCTGCGCTTGCAAACCAATAATTTTTTTTAAAAAATGATCATTTCTGAGTGGATTTGAGTGATAACAAATCACTTGCCACAATAATTTTTAATATAATCACTGGAACTATGTTCATTCTTTTGTAAATTTCTTGGAAGAAAATGTTTGAAATGCAAATATCCCTGATATATATTATACAAGCCTAGTCTAATAAGTATGCTGTCTTCAATATCACTAGAATGAACGACATTAAGCATCATTAAAACCATCTTTTCCATTGATTAATGTTATCCAACTTTCTTCACTGGCTTAGTTTTAAAGCAAGATGAACGAAATAAGTTATGAGGACTAGCGAAGATTTATATTCCAAATTATACTTACAGGTCATTATCATATATCTCAGATCTAGTCTTCTAGTCTTGAGGTTTATATGGGTTTTCTTTAAATATCTATACAGAAAGTGCATTTTACATTATAATGCAGAATGCTTAATAAACTGTGCACATATTTCCTTATTTTTGTTCATGTAAAATACAGATGATTTCTCAAAGTTTTTATTTGTCTCCCACGACAACTCTTCTGAGTCAGCACACTAGCTTCTGTGAAAACAGCTCAAGTAATTTACTCTGGGAGATTCTTGCAAGTCCAGTACATGTCACATCGTTTGGTGTAGAATCAGAAGTAGGAGTTGCATACATCAATTGTTCTTGCTCCATTGGCTGAGTCATGAAGCTATTTATCACTGAGTCAATCAGTTGAGGCATAGTCGCCTCCAGTTGGACGCAAAATCATGGGTTCCAGTCTAGGTAAACAACCGTTACTGTACTGTTATCTAGAAAATAATTATTTTAAGAATCAGGAAGGCTAGCAAGTGGAGTTGAGGTCTTCCAGTCAAATGCTGAATTCTTTAGCCCACATGTAGTAACCAAGGATGAGAGCCGTAATGGTAGGGGAAAATTCTTGGTCCTGATGAATTTCACTTAGTTTTGGAAGAGAACTGAAGAAAGGTGGATAGAACACCTTTCCACCAAAATAGTTTCAAACCATTATGATTCCAAACAAATCATAATGCAGCTGTTTTAGATCAGAAATGTTACAGCTCAGTAAAATGACAGAATATAAAGAAAATATAATAGAGTTAATTTTCATTACAAGTTTAGTATCAGAGCAAAGCGCTTTTGATTTCACATCAACACAAAACTTGCAAAGTCTAAATTGAATATCAAGGTCCTCGCTGTATCAGCTTCACTCAGTGATAGCACAACTAACTGAGTCAGATGGACATTGGGGACAACTCCATACCATGGTCTATGATTGCAATTCTGTATGGTACGGAGGAGGTTGTAGTCTATTGCATGCAATGTTAAGTTAGGTTTCCATTTGCTTGTTTAAGTAGACATTATAGATTGTATGGCAATAGTCAAAAGCAGGCAGAGAATTCTGGTAATTATGTTAAATGTTATTATGCAACAAAAATAACCAAAGATTTTGAATAATCATTATCTTAATGCTGTTTATTAGACTATGCAAACAAACTGCAATATCCATTCTTTAAAAGTACATTCAGGGAATGTGAAATTTGATGGCTTAACCGGCATTTATTGTCTATCACTAACTGCCCTTGAGAAGATGGGGGTGAGCTGCCCTCCTGATAGACTGCAGCCAATGTAGTTTAGGTACATCCACAATGCTATCAGGGAGGAAGTTAGTAAGTGACTTTCCTTGGCTGTGAAACACTTGGGATCATCATAATGAGACGAGTAATGTTGCCTATTAATCTGTTGACACTTGAGTTCAGTAACATCAATCACTCAGAATCAATCCATGCTTTAATGGTAGTTACCCAGTTTACTATTCATTTTCTCATAGTGAGGCTTGGGGTACTATAAAGTAAACTCTGTCACCTGGATAAGATTTCTATGTCTTTTCTTCAAATCTATCACTTGATAATGGAAAACTTGATTCAAACTATCGAGTTTCTTTAACCCACAAGTAGGAGTTTGGGAAGAGCGTGCTTATGACCGGACTCACATTGTTCATTCAATAAAAATCCATCTTCACGCAATACTGGAAAGACTGAAGATCCTGGACCAACATTTCTATTTATCTCAGAGTCCCCTTCCCCTACCCCATTTCTGAAGAAGGGTCCAGACCTGAAATGTCAGCTTTCCTGCTCCTCTGGTGCTGCCTGGCCTGCTGTGTTCATCCAGCTCTACACCTTGTTATCTCTCACTCTTCAGTGGACTGTCTACTTTGGATTAAACAGAAGAAATAGGAAAAAGCATCTGGCTCCACTTTGGCTAAATTGTCAACATCTGTCAGCCAACCACAACTCTTTTGTAAAAATGAATGCTCTTCAGAGCGATCATCAATTTTCTATAAATTAACATGCATTTCAACTGGTGGCAATTGAGCCTGTTGATAAAATCTCAGCATCACAATCAACCGGTTTTGGCAACTAACATGGCATATATAAATCTAACTCAGGATGACCAAGAACAAACAAACTGTCTTTAACAACATGGTGAAGCTTGTAATGCAGGAGTAAACTGGACATGGCTGTTGCACCCCTAAATTAATGATTTTCACCTGCATTTTCTATCTGCTGTAATGGGAACCAATTTTTACTCCTTTGTTGTTGTCATACTGAGCTTAAATTCAGGCAGAATCTCCTCCCTTCACAAAATACATTCTCCTTTTCTAATTGCCAAGGCCTCAAATTCAGAATTTTTCTTGGTGCTTGTGTCTCTTTTCTTAAACACAGACAAACAGCAAAGAAATTTTCCAAAACAATAAGCAAGGTTTTTTTTAAAATTACATAGACAAATTAATGGAACTTCTATTCCAAGAAAAGCTGTTCCTGTGCAGTATATTAATCAAACTTCCTCTGGGTGCCCTTACTAGACAGTATATATTACTTCTCAATATAAAGTTTTTTTTCTTTTTTAAAACAAACTGCAACATGGCAGCACCATATAAATGAGTTCAGATTGTGAGAAATTTCACTTTACTTGGGCCCAGTATAAGGTCAAGGGCTGGTTCTGGATTTATGTTGCACTACGCTTGAATTGTAGAACTTGTGAAGCCAGTCTCATTCCTTCTTAGTTTGTCCCCTGAAATAATGCCATGAAGGCCGGTATCCTGTCACCAAGTCACCTTTTGTTTACACGTGTATAGTACATGCCACTGACCAAGCTTACTCAGATCCAGCTCCAAGAGTGAGTCATACCCCTGACAATCCTGTTTAATTCTGTCAGTCAGGACTCCCTGATTGGACCGGGTTAACAGCCGCAATCAAGGTACTCAAATATTCTATGATATTCACCTCGGTGACCTCGTTCCAATCACTACATCCCCAAATCTCATTCAAACCATGGCTGAATAGCAACATGTAGAAATGGGTGCACATTCTGATGTTTCATTCACTTACATCTTAAGCTCATTAGATAGTTCTGTGAGTGCAGAATGCAGACAACAGCCGAAGGTTTCAGAAGAGTCTAGCGGCTGGAGAGATGAACAGGGTGAGGTCCAAGCTATGGTCCAGAGAAAAGTGAATAAGTTTGAAAACCTTGAAATTTGCCTTTAGGTGCCAATGTCCACCAGTAACTTTATTCATCTACTGAACAACATGTAACGGACCTCATGCCAGTTACAAGCCTGTGATCTGGTTGTCTATGGAGCAGCTCAACCCAAATGACAATGATACAATTCTGGTGTGGGACATGTAGGTGTACACTGTGCACCCATTGCATCCTTATACCTGTAACCAAGCTTCCCTGGTACCACAGTTGAAAACAGTACCAACACAGGGAAATCCATTGTCATGAGGAAGTCATTAGGGTTTTTTTGCGGTGGTGAACAGTACAGACAACTACCTGCTGATCCAACCAAAGAACACATCCATGAACTCAACAGACTGATCAAAACTTATGATCCGGTCTTTCAGAGTACCCGACGCACTCTCATCCCACGTACTTCTCGCAAAGGGGACCTCTACTGCCTTTTGAAGATACACAAAGCCAACACACCTGGACATCCCTGACTTTGTTATTAAGCCTGCCAATAAAGGGTGGTGCTGTTGTAGTCTGGCGTACTGACCTCTATCTCGCAGAGGCTGGGTGCCAGCTCTCAGATACCTTGTCCTATCTTCCCCTGGACCATGACCCCATCATGATGCATCAGGCCATTGTATCTACTATAGTAACTGATCTCATTTCATCCAGTGACCTCCACCCCACCGCCCCCGCCACTGCTTCTAAGCTGATAGACCCCCAGCGCCACACAGTTCACTTCTACCTCATTCCAAAAATCCACAAACGGGACTGTCTGGGCAAACCCAATGTTCCAGCCTGCTCCTGCCCCACAGAACTCATCTCTTCCTACCTTGACTCAGTCTTCTTTCCCCTGGTTCAATCCCTGCTGACTTACATCCGTGATTCCTCTGATGCCTTACGCCAATTTCAAAACTTCCAGTTTGCAGGTTCAAGCCGCCTCCTCTTTACCATGGGCGTGCTATCACTTGACACATCCATTCCCCACCAGGAGGGTCTTAGGGCTCTCTGCTTCTTCCTGCAGCAAAAACCTGAACCATCCCCACCCACCACCACCCTCCTTCGCTTAGCCAAGCTCGTCCTCAACCTCAACAAGTTCTCTTTTAACTCCTCTCATTTTCTTCAGGTAAGAGGGGTGGCCATGGGTACCCGCATGGGCGCCAGTTATGCCTGTCTCTTCGTGGGGTATGTGGAACATTCCTTACTCCAATTTTATTCTGGCCCCCACCCACAACTCTTTCTCTGATACACTGATGATATCATCAGTGCTGTTTCCTCCTCTCGTCCGGAACTGGAAAAGTTAATTGATTTCGCTTCCAATTTCCACGATGCCGTCACTTTCACCTGGTCTATCTTTGACTCTTTCATTCCCTTCCTCGACATTTCTGTTCCCATTTCTGGGGAGTGACTGGCCACTAATAAACCAACTGACTCCCACAGCTACCTGGACTATTCATCTTCACACTCTACTTCCTGTGAAGACGCTACTCCATTTTCTCAGTTCCTCCGTCTCCATCGTATATGTTCAGATGAGGCCAACTTCAACAAGGGAGCCTCCAAAATGTCCACCTTCTCCCTCAATCGAGGATTCCCCAGCAACATGGTTGACAGGGCCCTCAACAGAGTCCGACTCATCTCCCATACTTCCACCCTCACTCCTTCTCTTCCCTCCCACAACAGTAAAAGGGTTCCCCTTGTCCTTACCTACCATCCCACTAGCATCCACATCCAGAGAACCATCAGATGCCATTTTCACCACCTCCAGCGAGATGTCACCATCAGACACATATTCCACTCCCCTCTCTCGTCCACCTTCTGCAGAGACCATTCCCTCCAATACACCCTGGTCCACACTTCCTTCATCTCCAACACCCACCCACAGCCTACAGCATCTTCCCCTGTAACTGGCGATGGTGCAACACCTGCCCGTTTAGCTCGTCCCTCCCCAGCATCCAAGGGCCCAAACATAGCTTTCAGGTGAACTTCCCAGAATCTAGTCTAGTCTGGTGCATTCAGTGCTCATAATGTGGACTCCTCTATACTGGGGAAATGAAGGGTAGGCTGGCTGACCGCTTCACAGAACATCCACATTCTGCTCGCAAAAAAGACACTGAGCTACATGTTGCCTGCCACTTTAACATACCAACCTGTTCCCTGGCCAACATCTCTGGCTCTGGCTTGCTGCAGTGTTCCAGTGAAGCTCAATGCAAGCTGGAACAACAACACTTCATTTTCCGCTTGCGAACCCTGCAGCCCTCTGGACTCAATATCGAGTTCATTAATTTTAGGGCCTAAACTCTCCCATGTCCCAGCCCCCTACTCCACACACCAGGCTATCCATTACACACCACCTGTTGTAAGTCACTAACAGTCCCCATTAACAAATATTCACCCTCCCACCCAGATCGTTATCAACTGCTTCGTCTAACCAACTGTTCTTCTCTCTCTTTGGGCTCTATCTTATTGTTACTCCCTACCCCATCCCCCTCCCTATTTTCTGCATATAAACTGACGTTTTCCCAGCTACCATCAGTTCTGAGGAAGGGTCACCGCATGCGAAACATTAACTCTGATTTTCTCTTCACAGACGTTGCTGGAAAAGCTCGGCAGATCTGGCAATTTCTGTTTTTGATCCCATTGTATCAGGCAATGGGACCCTGCGAAAACCTCTCTGGGTAAGTCAAGGGCATCTTGAAACACATTGTACAAGACACACCCAGCTTCTGTTGCAACCCTACAGATTTCTTACATAAACTCGGCACCCACGGACCAGTCAAACCAGGAACATTTCTCGTCACAATGGACGTTTTGGCACTCTACATCAACATCCCCCACAACAATGGCATTGCCACAACAGCCGCAGTACTCAATACCAATAACTGCCAATTTTTGGATGCCATCCTTCAACTCATCTACTTCACCCTCGGCCACAATGTATTCACCTTCGACAACCCGTTCTTCATCCAAACACATGGAATAGCCATGGGGACCAGATTTGCACCCCAATATGCCCACATTTTCATGCAGAAGTTCAAATAAGACCTCTTTGCTGTGCAGAACCTCCGACCAATGCTATAGACCAGATACATCGACAACATTTTCTTCCTTTGGACTCATGGCAAGAAATCAGTGAAACAACTACATTATGGTATCAACAAGTTTCATCTCACTAGCAGAATTACCATGGACTACTCTTTAGAATCAGTCTTATTCTTGGACACATGCATCTCCATCAAGGATGGACACTTCAGTATCTCACTCTCCCACAAGCCTACAGATAACCTCATGTACTGCTCTAGCTTCCACCCTAAACATACTAAAAAAGGCCATCCCCTATGGAAAAGCTGTATACATACACAGGATCCGCTCAGATGAGGAGGAACTTGACGGACATCTGAAGGTGTTGAAGTACACACTCATAAGAATGGAATACGATGCTCAACTCATTGATCACCAGTTCCAATGGCCCACAGTGAGAAACTGTAGTGACCTCCTCAGAAGACAGACATTGAACATGACCGATAGGGTAGCATTTATTGTCCAGTACTTCCCCGGAGTGGAGAAACTACGTCACTTTCTTTGCAGCCTTCAACACATTATCGATGGCAATGAGCACCTCGCCAAGATCATCCCTATGCCTCCAATTCTCACCTTCAAAGAACCGCCGAGCCTTAAACTGACCATTGTTTGAAGCAAACCACTCAGCCTTCAGGGTAATATCAACCACAACACCACACAAACCCTGCCATTGCAACCTCTGCATGTCATGTCAAACATGGATACAAAAATCACACATGGGAATACCACACACAGTGTGCATGGCAGATAGACAACATTGGCTGAGTCACATGTGTATTCATATGCTGCAGACAAGGATGTCCTGAGGCATGGTATATTGCAGACCCTATGACAATGGATCAATGGACAGCGCGCAATAATCGCCAGACAAGGATGTTCCCTCCCAGTGGGTTAGCACTTCAGTGGCCAATGGTATTCGCTCTCAGTTCTTCGTGCAAATGTCCTTGAAGCTGGACTTTGGGACACACAACAATCCAGAGTCACCGAGCAGAGGCTGATAGCCAGGTTCGATACTCATGAGGACGACCTCAACCGCAATCTTGGGTCGATTTCGCACTACAGGTGACCCTGCCACACTATACACACACATGCTCTCTCACACACATATACTCCCTCACACGCAAACACACATACAAATTCACACCATAGATTTGTGCAGCTTTGTATTTGCAGATACATTCTATTTGGTTCAAAAAGCACTCAATTTGTAGACACAGTCAGACAATGGGTCATTTAATAAATTCCTGCTTTGGAAATAAAACCAGTTGGATACCAGATTAAAACACAAACAGATTCTAAACAAGGTCCCAAATCTAAAATGCACTGTCTGAACTGAGATGTCACACCTTGTGTACACTGCTAAACCTTTACTTATTTCAGGGCGGTGACGTGAAAGAAATTCTGGGATTTGCATTTTAATCAATTGAAACCTGCAACTTCTTTCTAACCGACTGAAGATTTAACAGGAGGAAGTCAGCCAGCCATTTTAGGTTTATTCAATACATTTGCATCAGTTGTACAATCCTTTGATCTTTTACTTATAAATTTTGTGTATTGATGCCTCTCCCACTACACCAGAAGAAGGAACAATGCTCAGAAAGCTAGTGTTTTCAAATAAACCTGTTGGACTATAAACTGGCGTCATGTGATTTTTGACCTCATGCCTATAAAATGCAGTGCGGTCAAATTTCAAAACCTCTTGTTCTTTTTCAGTTACTGAAAACCATTTAGTTATGCAATTTTGATGCTTTTCTCTTTCTTTGTTGGGTCATTTTTCTAGTGGAGTACGTGATGAAATTCTGCTAATTATGACGTGATATTAAATGAAACATAGCTTCCAAGCAATCCTGTATCAAACACATCCTCAAGTTCCAGGATCATGAGATAACAAGGCGTGGGGCTGGATGAACACAGCAGGCCAAGCAGCATCATAGGAGCAGGAAAACTTGACATTTCGGGCCTAGACCCTTCACAGGATCATATCAGTTATGTCCTTGAAGTAAGAACTAGTTATTCAAATTTTCATGCCATGACCTTGTATAAGATGCAATTTAATTTCCCCAAGTATGGAGAAGGAGGGGAGGTGGAAGTCAAATTTTTCTAAGCAAGGAAGACAGGTTCCTGTGCATGTGCAATGTGCTAAATCCCCTGAAATTGAAGTTATGCTGCTGTCCTTACGTCAGCCCACCTTTTTCCAGCTTTAATCTGGGAAGATCTCAAGGCAAGCAAGGAACCTCATACAGCTATTGGGTCAGGCATTTTTAGGCTACAATAAGCAATTAAGTTTTGCATTACTGAATATTCTGAATTTAACAGGAGAAATCCGAGCTTTGTAGAAGTCACCAGAATCATGAGGTGAGTGCATAGTAGCTGGTAAAACTGTGGGGCTCAGGGACAGATGAGAGGCTGCTGCTTACTGTACTCCATGATTTCTCAATCCTCTTCAGCTGCACTTTCTTGCTGCCAGCCTTCACCACTGCATGGAACCACAAGATTTATGTACCACACAGCTCTGAAGAAGAGTAAGAGGGGCAGCAACACCAGGATCTGAACCAACAGCAGCAGAAAGATCAGTGGCAGCTATCTTTCCTCTGCCACATGCTGATCCAAGGGACAGAGGATACAAATGCAGAGATCTCATTTGAAGGGGGCAAGACCCAACATTGGGTTCACAGGGAAATGTTCTTCTCTTTCAGTCAGAAGGATCAGGTTTTCATGACAGATCATTGCGGATGTTTACAGCCTCCTGCAACAAGATCCTATTTCTCTGGATGTTCATTGCCAAGTGGCTATCAAGTTGTCTGTCAATGGAGAACCACTTCTCGGTGCTCATCTCTCCACAAAGTTACGTGCAGTCTTTTTTTTTCCCCTTATTCATTCATTGTATGAGGGTGTCACTGGCTAGGCAGGATTTATTGCTTATCTGTAATTGCCCTAGAGGGCAGCTGTGAGTCAACCACATTGCTGTGGGTCTGGAGTCACATGTGGGCCGGGCCAGGTAAGGATGACAGTTTCCTTCCCTAAAGGACATTAGTAACGGGTTTTTCTGACAATTCAAATTCTGACAAATATTGCAAATCGTGTGAGGAAACAGGTGATTTTTTTTAGTAAAAAATTTTTTTTCTGATTATTAGACTGACTTTTAAGATTATTGTACTGCAGCTCAACTTATTTGATTGAAACATTTTTGACTAAGAAGCTTAGTGTGTGAGGGGAACAGAATAAGGGCAAGTGTGCATGTTGGCTGCTCAGAGAGGGATAAAATGCATCTGAACAGATGGAGATAAAAAGGTACTGCAGATGCTGGAGAATCCGCGATAACAAGCATGGGGCTGGATGAACACAGCAGATCAAGCAGCATCATAGGAGAAGGAAAACTTGACGTTTCGGGCCTAAACC
>JAHRHZ010000144.1:62952437-62969560 GCA_024137785.1 Ginglymostoma cirratum
CTTGGCCTGCTGTGTTCATCCAGATCTACACCTTGTTATCTCAGACTTCACCTCAAGGCTGTTTGGTTGCGCTGACTGTACTCGTTCACCCAGTCCACCTACATGATCATACTTGCCTTTATTTGCTGTGCACTTAATAGCATTGTCACCTTATCCAAAGTCTAAAGGTTCACAGTTCTAATGTACTGATTTACTGTTTAGAGCAGATACAGTGTCAGGCTGCTTGTCATAGCGATCAGTTCAAAGAAGAGGACATCTGGTTGTAGGACTTAGTAATGTGTCAATCTCACATTTGTAGCATATGCCAGCTGCCTGTGCCACAACATATAACATGATTTTTCAAGCAAAAAGCTTTGTCTGAAAATACATGGAGGAATTAGCAGTCCTAAATCAAGTCAAGGGAGGCTGCTTTTAATCAGGGGATCCTTGTACAGTCAAGAACAGAGTCCACACACAGTCTAGAGGCTTGGCCATGGTCATTCATTCAACTGGATTGATTAATCAAGGGATACATTCAACTTCAGTCGAGGGACTGAGTCACGGCCTGAAGGGCAATTGCAAGCAGTCAGGAAGCTGTCGGGATCTGATTAGTTATTACCTGGGGCTGTCAGAGTCAAACACGGGGCTGAACATAAGTCAGTCCTAATACTCCAAACATTGGGAGGAGGGTTAAAAGGGGCTATGATGGCAAGTGCTGTTCTGTAGTAATAGAAGGTGGCTGTATTCAACATTGAGTATGGAAAGAAGCAGCATGGGTTGAGGTAAGGGCAACAAGTGTGAATAGGGTAATCCCAAGGTATGGGGGGCAGGGGTGGGGGATGGGTGGAGGTGTTACAGAATGGGAGGACATGAGGACTGGCAGCAGATTCTTTGGCAACGAATAGCACCATGTACTCTATGGGGAAGTATACAGGATCACAATCAACATCATCAAGTTGCAATGCCAGAGCTTGGGGACGAGGTGGAAATCAATGGAAATGGGCTTTTCAGGTAGAGCAAGGGGAAAGGGTACATGAAGGCTTTGTTGTTGGGGGTGGGGGGGGTGGGGGGGATGCTACCAGGCAACCAGGCCGAGACCAGTGTTGGCGGTGTCCACTGTGAGCTGGGTTTCATGTCATCTCTTGCTATTTGCCAGAAGCAACAGACAACTAGAAAACGTCTGGGACAATTCTCACGGTGAACAGAATCAGTGTCAGTCTGATGAATAAAAGCACAGGCTTCACTTCTGCTGCACAAGAGGGCATTGCAGGAACAAATCCATCAATAATTCATTTGAAATGTTGGCAGTATCAAAATATTTGGAGTTCAAATGCTGATCAATTAGCAAGGTCCACCACGTCATTGGTCTTTGTAAATTGCACGTAAACAACTCAATAAAGGAGAAGTCATTGCCACCAACTTTTAAAGATCCAACTATTGGCCGTAACCAGCACAGTTTTTCCATTAGTTCCAAGGACGCTGTGAGGCAGAACCAATTCCTTCTTCACCTGCATCATGAGTATTATGATATACACTATAGTATGCAATGATAATTTTCATGGTTGCCATGAGGCCGAGATGGGAAGAGCTCAGAGTGTATTGCAGCAGTCCCAATTGTCTCCTACATTTTGGTCACTCAGTTGGTGCTGCACAGGTATAAAGTAGATAACTATCCCAAAGAACCATGATAACTCAAAACAAGTCCCTCATTGCTCAGGTCACTGCACATCTCATTGTGTGAAGCAGTATGTGTGCAACTCTTCTCAGACCCAAGAACCAATTCTTAGCTCCTTATCTTCCTAACACAGGTTATTGCTTGCAGGATTGATGGAACCAAAGATTTTTTTTATTTTTAAGATTTTATTAGATTTTTAATTAGTAATGGGTTGAATTGTTATGGAGAGTAGGCAGGAAATTGGAGTTGAGGCCAAAATGAGATCAGCCAAAATCATATTAAATGCTGGAGCAGACTCAACGGGTTCTGAGTTCTTATGTTTGCACATTCAGGTGGTTGCTTTGATAACAAGGCATAGACGTGAGATAGGTTGGGCTAAAAATAAGATGCCAAAATACATGGATAAAAAGGTAGCCAACACTTAATGAGATTCTGAAGCTGCATTTTGAGAAAAAGTCTTGATTAATTTCTTGATATCATGATTTCAATGTTTTCATTCTTGTTATATTTTCCCAAATTTCTTACCATTACTTATGGTGCTTCAAGGAGAGGAGAATTCTGCCATTTGAAAACCTCACTTATTCAAAGAAAACAGGAATTTCAATTCCTAACCACATAATTCTTTATAACTGTAAACATCTTATTCACAGGAATAGTTCATTATAATTTAAGTCCCACTTCAAAGAGGGTACAGTTTGGGGCTGTATATGAAAATGTGAAGTGGCAGACACCCTGCTTTCAAAATGAAAAACTGTGAAATCAGTTATTTAACAGTATTTCAGTAATAGTAATCCTTGGGTTTATGTGAACAGGTTTTTTATTTAAACAAAGATTTGAAGGACAAGAATTTTAAATGCCTTGACACTGTTGACAGTTGCTTTTGACATGTCCTTTTAACTTGTTTTTGATACCTTTATGTTTCTTTGACAAGTCCATTTGACAGTTGCTTTTAACGACTAACATTAGGGAGGAGTATGTTAGAGATCATTTTGATTGTCTTGAAAAACATTAAGGTAGATAAGTCTCCACAGCCTGATGGGATCTATCCCAGGATATGAAAGAAAACCAGGGAGGAGACTGCTGGAGCCTTGACGGAGATCTTTGTATCCTCTTAGTCACACACAGATGAGGTCCCAGAAGACTGGACAATAGGCAATGTTCTTCCTTAGTTTAAGGAGGGTGCCAGGGATAATCCAGGAAATTATAAATTGGTGGTGAGCCTTACATTAGTGATAGACAAATTATTGTAGAAGATTCTTAGGGACAAGATTTACTCACGTTTGGAGTAGAACGGACTTATTAATGATAATTAGATTGGCTGGAAGGGGTGGGGGGTAGAGGTCTTGTCTCTCAAATTTGAATACATTTTTTTGAGGAAGTAATAAAGATGATTGGTGAGAGGAAGTAAATAATGATGTCTTGAAAATAGTCCACATTACAGAAAAAGTCTTAAAAAGCATAAAGGTAGATAAATCTCTGAGACCTGATCAAGTGTATCCTATTATATTGTAGGAAGCTAGAGAAGAAATTATGGGGCCCCTAGCAGAGATATCTGAATCATCTACAGCCATGGGTGAGCTGTAAAGAGAAGCCTGGGAAATATAGACCAGTGAATCCAACATCAATGGTGGGTAATTTATTGGAGGAGATTTGGAGAGACAGAAGCTACATACATTTGGATAAGCAAGGACTGATTAGGGATAGTCAGCATGGTTCCATACGTGGGAAATCATATCTCAGAAACTTGATTGAGTTTTTTTGAAGATGTGACCAAGAAAATAGATGAGGGCAGAGTGGTAGATGTTGTCTATATGCACTTTATTAAGGCACTTGACAAGGTTCCACATGGTAGACTTGATAGTAAAATTAGATCATATGGGATTCAGAGGGAGCTTGCCAATTGGATTCAAAATTGGTGCGACGATAGTAGACAGAGGGTGGTGGGTGGAGGGTGGAAGGTTGTTTCACGGGCTGGATCCCTGTGACCGGTGGTTTCTGCAGGGATCAGTGCTGGGTCCACTGTTGTTTGTCATTTATATAAATGATTTGGATGAGAAAACAGAAAGCATGGTTAGTAAGTTTGCAGATGTCACCAAAATTGATAACATAGTAGACAGCGAGGAAGGTTATTCAAGATTACAAAGGGATCTTGATCAGTTAGGCCAGTGGGCCGAAGAGTAGCAGATGGAGTTTAATTTGGATAAATGTGAGATGTTTCATTTTGATAAGACGAACAAGGGCAGGACTTACACTGTTAATAGTAGCGCCCTGGGGAACGTTGTTGAACGGGGAGATCTAAGAGCTCAGGTACATAGGTCATTGATTGTTATGACACAGGTAGACAAAATGGTAAAGGAGACATTTAGAATGCTTGCCTTCATTGCTCAGACCATTAAGTATAGGAGCTGGGACGTGATGTTGTGGTTATACAGCATGTTGGTGAGGCTACTTTTGGAGTACTGTGTACAGCTTTGGTCACCCTGCTATAGAAAGGAAATTATTAAATTGGAGACAGTGAAGAAAAGATTTGCAAGTATGTTATCAGAATTGGAGGATATGAGTTATAAGGAGAACCTGGATAGGCTTTGACATTTTTTTTTACTGGATTGTAGGTAGGTTGAAGGATGACCTTGCAGAAGTTTATAAAATCATGTGGGCATAGGTAAGATGAATAGCAAAGGTCTTCTCCCAAAGGTTGGGGAGTATAAAACTAGGCAGCATAATTTTACGGTGAGTGGAAAACGATTTAAAAGGGGCCTTAGGGGCAACATTTCCACACATAGGATGGTTTGTATTTGGAATGAACTGCCAGAACAAGTGATTGATGGAGGTACAGTTACAATATTTAAAAGACATTTGGATAGGCACATGACTAGGAAAGGTTTAGAAGGATAAGGGCCAAATTCAGGCAAATCAGACTCATTTAGTTTGAAAAACTTGGTCGACATGGACATGTTGGACCGAAGGGTCTGTTTCTGCGCTATGTGACTCTATCAGGGTAGGGCAGTGGATGGTCTCTACATGGACTTTACAAAAGCATTTTTATAAGGTCCTTTATGGTTGGCTGGCCCAGAAGGCACATGGGATGTATGGTGAGTTGATAAGTTGGATACAAAATTGGCTTGGTCATAGAGACAGAGGTGTAGATGTGGAGGAGTGTTCCTCTGACTGGGGGGTCTGTGAGCAATGGTGTTCCACAAGGAAAAGTGTTGGGACCCCTACTTGTTATTTATATAAATTATTTGGATGAAAATATGGATGGTCTGATTAATAAGTTTTCATACAACACAAAAATTTGTGGAATTGTGAATAGTAAGGAAGGCTGTCAATGAATACAGCAGGATATATATCAGCTGGAAAGTTACACAGAGAAAGGACAGACGAAGTTTAACATGGACAAATGTAAAGTGATGTAGTTTGGCAGGTGAAATGCAAGAGGAAAGTATACAGTAAATGGCAGGATCTTTAGGAACATTAAGATACAGTGGGTTCTTCGGGTGCAAGTCCATATCTCTCTGAATGTGGCAATACAAGTGTATAAGGTGTTTGCCTTCTTTGGTTGGGGTATTGATATAAAGTTGGCATGGCATGCTGTAGCTGTATAAAATAAAAAAAAAACTTTAGTTAAGCCACATTGGAGTATTTTATGCAATTTTTGTTGCCACACTATAGGAAGGACGTGGAGGCTTTTGAGAGGGTGCAAAAGTGGTTTACCAAGGTGTTGCCTGGATTGAAGCGTGTTCGCTATAATGCAAGGTTCAACAAACTTGAATTGTTTTCATTAGAGCTTCAGGTGTTGAAGGATGACTTGTTAAAAGAAGATAAAATTATGAGAGGCATGGACCAGGTGGGTGGTTGGAGTCGGTAGTCAACGTGGAAATATTAAATACTAGGGGACACAGGTTTAAGGTGAGAAAGGAAATTTTAAAGAAGATGTATGAGGCAGGTTTTTTTATGCAGAGCTTGGTAGAAATGTGCTGCCACGGAGGTAGATAAAATAGATATGATGAGACATTTAGACAGATACATGAACAGACAGGGAATAGAGGGTTTTTTTTAAATTCACTAACAGGATGAAGTCATTGCTGGCTAGGCAACTTTTATTGCCCATCCCTAATTGCCCAGAGGGCAGTTCAGAGTCAACAACATTGTTGTGGGTCTGGAGTCACATGTAGGCCTGACCAGATAAGGATGGCAGTTTCCTTCTGTAAAGGACATTAGTGAACCAGATGGGTTTTTCCTGACAATTGGCAATGGATTTATGATCATCATTAGATTCTTAATTCCAGATATTTCATTGAACTCAAATTCCACCATCTGCCATGGTAGGATTTGAACAGGGTCCCCAGAATGTTATGTGAATCCCTGGATTAACAGTCCAGCGATAATACCATGAGGCCATCACTTCCCCCTGTGGACCATTTGCAAGGAAATGAGATTAGTTTAGAATGGCAACATGCTTAGCCCAGGCATGGTGGGCTGAAGCGCCTCTTCCTGTGCTGTATATTCTATATCAACTTTGGCAAATGTTTTTGACAAGTCTGTTGCTAGCTCCCATGTGCTTGACAGTTAATGAGTTTTCGGACTTTTTACATAATTTCATGTCTACTTTGCAACTAAAATGGGCACGTTACCTCTCTCAAGGGATGCCTGACCTCTCCCAAACATCAAATCCAAAGGGATACCTTTCCACTCCAAAAGGCTTCCCTGACTATCTAAATAAATTTACAATGTTCAGATGCCCTCTTAACAAGTTGAATCTGCATATCTTGTGTTCCACACAGTTTGTTCACCAAAATCACACTGATTTATTTGGCTATTAGCCTCTACAAAGCACACATATTTGAAACATAACCTGTCCTTATTCCCACCAGTGAAAATAGTAGGTGCCTATCTCTGATTTTTGGCTTCCCTCATTTTTGTATGACAGAGATGCTCTCCATCATCTCAAATATCTACACTTTTTTTGAACAGGATGGTCTTTGCGATAATTCTGGGAGAGGAAATAATTTGTACAATCTTATACTTTTGCAATGAGTATACCAAAAAATAGCCTGAGTTTTAGGAGGGTCAGGGATATGGGAAATAGTGGTGGATGACTTCATTTTTGACCAATTTACCATTCCGAAGCAGATTGTTAATTTAAGATGTCAACATTACTCAAAATGGTGTTGCAATCCTGTCATGGCAGTCTCTCATTCACTATTCCACATTATGCTACATTTTGCCTTCTCACGACAATTAGAATTATTGGAATTAACAAATAAGTCAAGTTTCCTACTCTCAAATCATTGTTAGAAACTCTATAAAAAGGTATACCTTGTTTAGTCATGTGGAACTGGATTTTTATTGGTAATGACATTAACAAAAATAGATGAAATACAGAACTAGTCCTGAAATGATCATTTCACAACTAATGCTTCTAAATGATTATTCCGAAAATTTAAATTTCATTGTTCAATAGCTTTTCTTTTCAGGTTGTTTGCACTTCATGTGTATGCCCGTAGCAATGTTTTAAAATGATTTTGTTTTGCTACTTTTCATTTTGTGGTTCCGTGAAATTCCTTTAATGTGGTCGGCTGCACAGTTAATCTAATGACATCACTCACTTGTGCTCCACACTTGGAACGTTCCAGCAAATAACACTGCAACACCAGTCTACCTCACTAATGGTGGAATTCATATCCTCTCAGCAAGATTACTCTATATTACTGATGATCCTCATTGTTCTGCCTTTTAACCACAAACTCCTGGTGATTGGCTTTTCTTCTATGGATAATTCGTAAACTAATTATAGTTAAATATAAACTTTAAATTGTGATTTAATTTCAAAATATTGATTAATACACTAAGATTATGAAGATTGCGAATTATAATGTGAAATGAAAACCAAATGAGAACACTAAAAAGAAGTTCCTGATTACTGACACAAATTGATCCCAATTTCAGAAGACTTCTATGGTTAATCACTTCCTGTTTTTACTCAGACCAGGCTACAGAATTAAAACATCTGTAATAACAGTACTCAGTAATTGTCTGCTCAGACTCCTTGATCAGTTTGAGAGATACGTTATTATTTTACACTTTTGTGAGCATTGTTAACGTGGACAGGATTTATTGCTCATATCTGATTAAGTTACACACACAGTGCTACCAGAAAACAAAATTCTCAGATTTTGGCCAAGTGCCAGTGAAGGAATGGTAATATAGTTCCAAGATAGGATTATGTGTTCCTTGGAAGGGCATTTCTAAGTGGTGGCATTCCCTTGCATCTGCTGCCCAAGACTGGAACAAGACTATACGAAGACCAGGAAATGAGTGGCCCTGGTAAAGTGAATGGGTCATTGCTGAGTATGTGCTGGGGGCAGGGAGCAGGACAGCTGCCAGTCAGAGGACTGGTGCTTGGTATGGTCAGCCTGTCACAAATGGCAGTCAGCAGTTCATGAACCCGGTTGGAGTCGACCCAGCATGGGGGAGAGTGAGGCCATGTGTAGAAAGCACCCAGCATGGAGCAACTGCAGGCTATTTATGAACTGTAATATTTACCTTTTAATTTTATTTCTTTATTTTCTGACATTTCACGAAGAATAACTGTAATGTAGAAGTTTTAGCTTCTTTCTTTATTTCTCTATTTTTGTACCTCATCTATTTTAGTACCTAAGATTTGTAAGTAGGTACTTTGTATCTAAAATGGTGCCATGTCTGGCGATATTGTACACTTTTCATTGTATTCCTGTACTTTTATAGTTAAGTAGATGTGACAACAAAACCTAATTCTAACTTAATTGTTTTGTCAATGACATCTTCTAATACTTTGCTGATGATTCGGAGTAGACTATAGGGTGGCATTTGGGCTCACTGTTTTTTATGGCAATCTGCAAAAGGATACCAGTGTTGTAGCTGTATCAGTCATAATGGTTAGGGGCAGGTATTTCTGGAGTACCATGACAATTGTTATCACTAATCATATTGTTTGCAGCATCAAGTGCCTTCAGCCACTTCTCGATATCATCAAGTGTAAACTGAATCGACCAAAGATTGATATCTATGATGCTGTGAAGCTCAAATGAAAGCAAAGATAGACCATCCGCTCAACACTATTGGCCAAAGTTGGTTTCAAATGCTTCAGCCCTGTCTGTTGCACTAATGGGTTAGGATCTCCCATCACTGGGGACAGGGATTTTTATGGAGCCTTCTCGCAGTGAATTGCTTAATTACTCACCACTGTTCATGAAAGTTGGTGGGTTGATTTGGAATGGGTTTTGGGGGGAAACTGGCACACATGGAATCATTTGGAGTGTGTGGAACATTGGAGCATGTGCTGCACCTCTGATTATTGGGATTACTGGGATTATTGGGAGATGACAACAACAGTTACCATTCAGAATTTGTTTCCATGAAGGCCAGGATAGAATTGATGAGAGGCAGGGATGATGAGACAGATAGGAAAGATGGAAGGAACAATATAGGGATGACATGGGAAGATGGAATGACATTGGATTGGGATAGAATGGGAGGGAAGAGGTTGCTTGGGAGAGGTGATGTGACAGGAATGAATGAGCTGATGAAATTAGTTAAATATGGAAAATGATGCAGAGAATTATTTTTACAACTTATTATTAAAAGTTAATCTTCTCTGAAAAAAAATCCTAAAGGTTATTAGTTTTTCTAAAATATTTTCATCTAATTATATCATGTGAACTAAATAGAGTACATTAGATTTGATGCTATAGATGATGAAAATGGCAACTATCCATATCCTTTCCAGTTTCATCAGTCTCTCCAATGTGCATGCCATTATAAATCTAGACTCAAGAAAACAGCTGATACAGTGTAGCTACAAAACACATCATAAATAAGTACTTTATAATAGAACAAGATTGATCATTAGCAAGCCTTTTGTTTTAAAATGGTGGATTTTACAACGAAAAAGACAAATTTCAAGGAAATAAAAGTATTGGTTTCTTAAATTATATTGTGCCGATCAAATTTCAACTTTGGAGAAAGCCCTTCCTGAATCGTTCATCATACTCAAGTCGTGAGTCATACAGCCATCGAGTCATGGTGCTGTACAGCATGGAAACAGACCCTTTGGTCCAACTTGTGCATGCCAACCAGATATCCTAAATTAATCTAGCCCCATTTTCCAGCATTTGGCCCATATCTCTCTAAACCATTCCTATTTGTATACCCATCCAGATGTCCTTTCAATGTTGTAATTGTACCAGCCTCCACCATTTCCTCTGGCAGCTGGTTCCATACACGTACCACCCTCTGCGAGAAATTGTTGCCCCTTGTGTCCCTTTTAAATCTTTCCCCTCTCACCTTAATCCTATACCCTCTAGTTTTGGACTTCCCCACCCTGGGGGAAAAGACCTTGGCTATACATCCGATCCATGCATCTCATGATTTTATAAACCTCTATAAGGTCACCCCTCAGCCTCTGACATTCCAGGGTAAATAGCTCCAGTCTATTCAGCCTCTCGCTATATCTCAAACACTCCAAACTTGGCAAAATCCTTGTAAATCTTGACTGAATGCTTTCACGTTTCACAACAACCTTCCAATAGCAGGGAGGCTAGAACTGAACACAATATTCCAGAAGTGGCTTAACCAATGTCCTGTACAGCCACAACATGACCTCTGTGCTCCTATACTCAATCCAGTCAAATACTTAACAAAATTTGAATTATATTTATAGGCCTTTTTTTCCAGATCAGAAGCTTTTTCTAACTATTTTCCTGTAGTTATAAAGTTTTTTTTTGATTAAAAATTTGTTTGAAGTATAACTAGTAATCTGACGTTTCACAAAGCACCGCTACAACAAAGATACTATTTCACTAGGTATTTTGAGTTTCTCCTACTTAAATATTTCTGGAAACAAAAAGGATTTACAGTTTATAAGTAAAAATCACATTGCTTTTCCAATTGTGATAAATGCTGTATCATTAATCCGTTCAATCATTATTATGAATCTGAAGAACTAAAATTAAACAAAATACCTTAATCAAAGCAACAGTAAAGAAAATCATTACTGAAAAGATTTGCAGGAAAAGAAAACAACACATTTAACGATAATTTAGTGAAAGACAAATTACTTTCTGACATTAAAGCTATATGATCTTCCATCTGTTGGTTTGGTTTGACCTGACAGTGCAGGAAGTTTACATCCATATACCAACACTGTTTCTATATGTTTATTCATCTTTCTTTCTATCAACTAGCTATTCCTTCTGAAAACAAAAAAATGCTAGAAATCACAATGGGTCAGGCAGCATCTTTGGAGAGAGAGCAAGCTAATGTTATCTAGGCGTGAAATGCTAGCCTGTTCTCTCCCCACAGATGCTGCCTGACCTACTGTGATTTCCAGCATTTTCATTTTCACTAGATTTCAGCATCCACAGTAATTTGCTCATAGCTATTCTTTCTAGTTGACAAGACCTCTGTTTCAATTAACAACATTCCACAGTTTCAGCAATGTCTGCATTTAATAGAAAAAATCCTTTAGTCTGTCTTAAATTTCATTTTTTTTGTTACATCTTCTATCTAAATAATCTCATTTGGAGCACTGAATTGCTGGAAAACTTGTTTCTATCTCCTCCACCCCATCAAATGCAACAGTTTCTCATAAGAAAATACAAAATGTTAGCAATATTCAGCAGACCTAGCAGTATCTTAGCAAGAGAAACAGTGTTCTGATGGAAAACATTGCTCTGAAGGAAATCATTGCTCTAAAATATTATGGCTGCTTTATCCTCCAAGGACGCTGCCAGGTTTGTTGAGTATTTCCAACATTTTGAGCTTTCATCTCAGTTTTAGCGCATTTGCATTAGTTTGATATTGTACCTAAATTTTCAAACTTGACACCTTTTGATGACCTTAGCTCTCAATTCCTCTGCAAGCTTCTGCAGTACCACAACTCCCTTTTCCCATGAGATTGAATCATCAACAATTCACCGACTGTAGTCCCTTGGTCACTCACTTACGCATTGACTTCCCTTCCACGTGCCATTTGTAACCTTGCCTTCAAACATCTAAGAATTCTAGGATTGCTTTCTCTCTGCTTCTCTACTTCTCTCTTTGTAAATCCACTTAATCTTTATTTAAATTTAATTTAACTTCTACTGAGCTAAATCCTTAACTTTACATTTATTTAAATTTCTTTCACTCATTCTTATTGTTATCTCTTTCCTTGACTTTGATTATGGTCTGATTCTCTGAAATTGCTAATTTTTTAAAAAATCAGTTTGCTGTTTTGAAGATAACAAGCATGGGGCTGGATGAACACAGCAGGTCAAGCAGCATCATCGGAGCAGGAAAACTTGATGTTTCGGGCCTAAACCCTTCATCAAGTGCTTTCAAAACAGAGTCATTCAGCACAGAAACAGGCCCTTTGGTGCAACCAGTCCATGTCAAAAATGATTGCTACTGAAAATAATTAATTGTGTTAGACACAGCTAAGTACCCTGAATTACATATCCCTATATTTAAGATGTTGCATAGGCAGTGGTTCTGAAAGGGTTAATTTCAATTACATTGACTTGCAGTCATTCGATTGATATCAAGTACAGTCGGCAGATGGAGATAAGGAGTTCAACTCAAGATTTCAAAGGGAGCAGATGTATCTTTACCAGTTCCAAAAAGCAATTAATCTTCTGGTTATCTAGCACAGTGGCTCTGCTGTAGATTTTCTATGATGGTATATCCTCCACAAATAAACACTAGAGAGGCCCAAGATAAAGCAAATGCAATGGAGATTTGGTAGTAATGCATTGAATTGGTGTGGTTTGAAAGGTGGGCATTTGGAGCGGCTGAGGAAAGTAGGCGTTAGTTTATTACTTACTCAGGAATAAGAGTAAGTATTTAATATTTTAACTTTTCCTAAGTGACTTTAGTGGACTGCTCTAAATCATTAAATTTAAATTAATATTTCGAGAGGGTTCCAGGTGTGGGGGAATTACCCCACAGGATTCAATTTCCCAGGCAATTCCTTTGGAGTCTGCTTTATTCAGGACTCTCATCCATGCTGGAACAATGACAATCACACCATTAAAAAATCCAGGTGTGTAGATATTGTGGTGTATCCTTTCCACTTATCACCGCGTAGGCCCAGAACAAAACAGTGACAAAGGAGGATTAGTGATACTGAATCACCTTTCACAACCTTTATCCATACGGGTAGAGATAGCAATTCCAAACGGTAATTCATGTCCACCGTTTGGGGAAAAAGAAACTTAACGCAAACAAAACATTCATCAATAATGGAAAATATGTTACTTTTTTGAACAAATCATAGAGGTATTCATCTCACTGATGTCCTTTCAAGTATTTATTTCATTTCAGTGGAGTACGTCCTTGTTATGAATGAAGAGCTGCAAATTATTTCACGTATATTATTTTACTGACAAACTGATTACAAAAAGTGAGAAGTTGTACAAAGAAAACAAGTAAAATGAATCGTGAAATGTTGCATTTAAGGCAAACTTCAAGTTTTTTTTGGTAATTGCTCATTTTTTTCACTTTCACAGAAAATAACTTGAATGCATACTGAAGTGACTGAGGAGCTCACAAAAACATGGATATACATACGTAATGAGCAAGTATAGTACATGGGAACATCACCATCTGCTTAAAGTTTGTGTTACATCAATCCAATTTCAGGTTTGTTGAATTCAGAATTAAGAAAGGATAATTTAGCTTATACTATTCATACAGTATCATTGTACTGGTGGAATTATGAAACAAATCAATAAAAATATTAGTTATATAGGACATTTGTTACGGCACATTATATTCATTCATTCTACAGAAATGAGATTAGTTGAATGTAATAGGTTTTATTAAAATTTTTATTATTCAATGCAAAACCTATTCACCCCTCCATACATCACCATTAGATTCCATTTCTGCAGTAGAGAACTTCTTTGATGATCAAAGTTCAAGTCGCTAAGCCATTTTTCAACAGATTTAATCGTCCTGTCCATTGATGCACATAAGCCAATTTAACAAAGCCCTTCAACGAAACTCATGTTATTGGAAAACAATGAAAACAACCAACTAAATAAACATGAAGAAGGACCAAAATCATGTGACTCTTTCTGTTCTCACTTCAACGTTAGGAGAACACCTAGTTTTCTAACTTTAAGTAATATATAAAAGTGTTCCTTTTAGAAATCAAACATTCTCCAAACGATTTATTTTCTCTATCTTACACCTTGTGTGTTTTTAAATTTGAACTTGATAGCTAATTGCCAGCTGATTTTTCCAGGCTTTGCTTTATTTCTTGAAAGCAAACATCAGGAAATGTGAGAAAGAGACTTGTTGCTCTGAATTCCTGTACCTTTACACTGACCTCGGATTTCCTTGGATTCACAAGAAGGTAATGAAGTGAAAAGGACAATTTCTGTGCCATGCCTGCTATATGTTGAAGTAATGTCCAGGTACAAAGGCCTTGTAGGAAACTAGCAGCAAATATACACTGGAATTCTTCCTCAAAGCAGCAGGATCTTGTGGTCAAGCAACCATAGCAATCAAAATTGGGCATTTTAAAATTGATCCACAGCTGGAGAAATCAAGCCTGACAGAAAATTGGCCAAATTAAATTAAACAGCAGCCAGCAAATATTAGTTACAGAGAACAGTGGAAAACAAGATCAAAAGGGGTTACAAAGGTGCAAGAGGAATCAGTTACAACCTGAAGTTCTGAGGAAGGGTCACCGGACCCAAAACATCAACTCTGTTTTCTCCTTCACAGATGCTGCCAGATCTGCTGAGCTTTTCCAGCAATTTTGTTTTTGTATTGGAGAAATGTCAGTCAGACCTTTAGGCACCTTGACTGCCTGAGCACGTGTACTTTACACTTCCTAGCATGGTAACACTAAAGGGTACTGGTGTCACCCCACTGGATGATTTGAACCTAGTTCAAGACCCCATTGGCAAAAGGCCGCAGAACATTCTGGAAGGTCAAGGTGAGGGGGAATAAGAACACACACCTGGAAAGCAGCCTCTCAGTGAAGGAAACACAGTGAAGATTCTCAGGGAAGATATGAAACAAGACTCATGGTAGAAGGCCAAGCAGTGATCCAAGAGGACTCAGGAGAAGATTTGTCCTGAACTATCAGACTCACTTTTGTGGAAGACAGCCACCCCTACATTGGAAAGGAAGGAGATTTCAATGGCCTAGCTGAACATGTGGATCATTGTCAGTAATATCCTTTCTCAGATAGATAGAACTAGTCAGAGAGTAAATATTGGGGGAATGTGGGAAATGCTCACATAGTGTTTTTAAAAAGGAATAATTTGTTAATAAAATCTAGTTGAACCATAAATCAAATTTTGTGTCCCTTTGCCCACCTCACGCACAAGAGCACTTGGGTGAAGTGCTTTTAAGGCACTAACTAGTTGAAGCATCCAAAGCGTCCATGGACAACAATCTCTATCTCCAGACATCAATGGTGAGAGAGGGAGATCGAGAAGTTAAAGGCAAGGTAGTTGAAGAATTTGCCTCAGATAAAGAAGCAAAGCTCAATAATTCCTTAAGAAAGAGGTCAGAGTTAAGTGACTTCGGCAGAGATGAGGGAGTTTAAAGTGTGAGACTGATTTTGTAAGAAAGTTCTCCTACCAAAATAAAAATCAAATGATAGAGATTTTGGTAGGAATCAAGGAGAGAAGGAGATGGAAAAGTTATTGGAGAGAGACCTTGTAGGTCTCAAGGCCATGTTTGATGGTAGGCTTATAGAACTGGTTCTGTTTAGGAATACAGTAGTCAATTTATTTACACTAAGTCACGTCCTCATTCAGGGAGATCACAAGTATGTTTATGTGGAAGTTGAAAAAAAAATACTGCTTTTGATGCAGGGTTGAGGAAATTTGTTCAAGTTGGAGAAATTTTCTCCAAGTAACCCTGTTATATCAGATAGTGGAAAGTTCAGTGCTAGCAGTAACAGCTATGATTGACAACAGGGTCTAAACTGTGATATGAATATAATTGAATTGTTTGATAAGTGAAAGTAAATGTTAAAATGTTCAGTAGTGTATTGTTTGAAATAAGCCAGGAGATCAGGTGGCAAAATAGAAGCTCAGTCTACAGTGTAGAGGTAATGTATCTGCGGATTTTTTTTTCCATGATCAGCTCACAGATAAATGTGTAGCAGTGAAGGGAAAAATTGGAAAAAAAAAATACAATCTTGCCACCACAGTTTCTGTACTGGTGAAGGACTGATTTCCACATTAGAAACTGGGACACTGATAGCAGTCTTCTTGTTCAAACTTCTGAAGGCTTCCAATTAGGACCCTGCCTCTAGGATAATGTGTGGGGTGATGGGTTAGGACTGTTAGTTAATAATCCTTTAGATCTAAATCCTTTCAGCCACGCTTGCTAAGACTTCAAGTCACGTCTGAGAAACTTGATTGAGTTCTTTGACAAGGTAACACAGGTAACAGATGAGGCTAGCTCTGTGGATGCTGTATATGTGAACTTTCATGAAACATCTGATACAGTGACACATCGTCAGTTGATTCGTAAATTAGAAATGTTTGGGTTTGATGACAGCATGGATTAGAAGTTGGCTAAAAAGATAGGTGACAGAGAGCAAGTATAAGTGGGCATTTCTCAGACTGGAGAAGAGTTGAAAGTGGTGTTCCCCAGGGATCAGTGTTGGGACATTTATATAACTGATTTGGAGATAGGTGTGAGGGCAAAATCTATAAACTTGCAGATGATACTAAGCTAGGGAGAATAGTGAATTGTGAAGATGATGCTGAGCAACTTCAGAGGGACGTTGACAAGTTGGCCAAATGGACAGATACCTGGCAGATGAATTTCACTGCAGAGAAATGTGAGATAATGCATTTTGGAAGAAGAAACAAAAAAGTGACAATACAGCTCAAATGGTATAACTTTGAAGGGAGTACAGGGACAGGGGTATCTCAGGGTTCTTGTGATGATTCTCTGAAGGTGGCCAGGCAAGTTGAAGCAGTTGTTATGAAGGCTTATAGGATACTTGGGTTTATACATAGAGGGATAGTGTTTAAAAGCAAAGAAATGATGCTACATCTCTACAAATCATTGGTCAGATCGAAGCTGGAGTGTTATGCTCAATTCTGGGCATCTTGTTTCAGGAAGGAGAGAGTTGAAAGGAGATTTACTGGAATGATAACCAGGAATGAGGGATTTTAGATACAAAGAAATATTAGAAAAATTGGGCTTATTCTCTTCGGAGCAGAGAAGATTAAGAGGTGACCATGATGAGATGTTCAAAACGATGAACTATTTTTAACAGGGTAATGAAGGATATTTTGTTTCCACTAGTTGGTATGTCAGGAACCGGGGATTGCAATTACAAGATTCTCAGCAAGAGAACTAGGATTGAAATGAGGAGATAACAAGGTGTAGAGCTGGATGAACACAGCAGGCCAAGCAGTATCAGAGGAGCAGGAAGGCTGACTTTTCGGGCCTAGACCCTTCTTCT
>JAHRHZ010000144.1:62969960-62985485 GCA_024137785.1 Ginglymostoma cirratum
TCAGCCTTCCTGCTCCTCTGATATTGCTTGGCCTGCTGTGTTCATCCAGCTCTACACCTTGTTATCTCAGATTCTCCAGCATCTGCAGTTCCTGCTATCTTTGAGATGAGGAGAAACTACTTTACTCAGAGTTGTTAGGATTTGGTATGTACTGCATGGGAAACTGTGCTAAGCTTATCCACTTCTTTGATATCTGGTCTTTGGCCAACTCCTCTACTGCATTCAGCTGCATTTCATCCTGCACTCGCTGCTCCTCTTCTGAATGACAGACCTTTGAGGTATAAGTTAAGAAACATTACAGCTCTAACTCAGTGGTCCAGCCAACATGACACAGGTGAATTCCACGTCACTATGTAGGCTCAAGGACATGCCGAGTTGTGAAATTAGGGCACAGAAATTGGCAGCAATGTCTTACCCTTAACAGTACAGCAATAGCAGTCTCAATTCGCTGCTGCTGTAAGGGCAACCTCTGCCTATTGTCGACCACAGATCACAGTATTCTGCATTACCACCTGAAAGTTTCCTCTGAGTCATAAATCATTCTGAATTGGAATCTATCAATATTCCTTCATCATTGCTGAGTCAAATTCCTGAGGTTCTCTCCCTAACAGCACTGTGAGTGCATCTACGCCACAGCGATGGCAGTATTCAAGGACGTGGCTGAGCATTATCATGGGCAATAAGGGATGATTTCTAAATAATGGCTTAGCAAATGGCACCCACATCCCATGAAAGAAGAATAAAAATAAAGTTGGTAGCTAGCCATAGTGCTTGAAGGGTTGCATATAAAGGTAAAGTCACCATAGTCCCACCAGACCATAGGGCTGCTCTCTCATTAGACAGAGAGATGGATGATTGGTGGCGGTTTAACCTGAGGGTCATCACGCCTCAGGTGAGGGTAGAGGTTGAGAAGGAGAGTTTCTCATGTCAACCTCAACTGGTATGGGAATTGACACAACCCTATTATTGGCATCATGCTGTATCACCAGCCAGCACTGACCTTTTAATTACATTGATGTTCTATCCAACATACCTGAGGCGTGTCCAAAGTGCCTTCAATCCATCCTCGCAGAAACACTGAATAGAGTGGGATAATGTTGGAATCTTGAACTTGCCTCAAATTTAGAATCATAGCATCCCATGGAAACAAACCATTTGGCCCATTGAGTCTGCACCAACCCTCCGAAGAGCATCTTACGCAGACCAAGCCTCCTATCCTATACCCTACTGTACTTACCATGGCTAATCCATCTAGCCTGCACATCGCAGGACACTGTGGACAATTTAGCATGGCCAGTCCACCTAACCTGCACATCTTTGGGCGGTGGGAGGAAACTGAAGCACCTAGTGGAAACTCACATGGACATGGGAAGAACCTGCAAACTCCAGGTCCAAGGCCGGAATCAATCCTGGGGTCCTGGTGCCGTGAGGCCGCAATGCTAACCACTGAACCACCTTGCTGCTCACATATATTTGGAGATATAACTCCTGAACACAGACAAACCAGTCCCCTGCCCACAGCATCAGCTGGTAAAAAGGTTTCCTCAAAGCTTTTCAATGAAGTAATTTTAAGGCAAAATTTGACATTTTAATATCAAACAACCGGTAGCCTTTAAACTGATGAATTGATTCATGAATAGAGGCTGTCAGTAAATAGATTCATGCAATAAAACATTTATGAGCTTTTTTTCAGAAAGGCAGAAATAATTAACAGAGGTCACTGAAGGGCAATCTAATTTGAACTGATACAGATTTTCAACATCAACCTATAAAATATCCAAGAAACTGAACAGTACGTACCTTAACAGGAAACAGACGTTTGATTAGCCAAACATATTAAAGAGGAACCTCGATGATCTCACCATTTACCTGAATGATAACACTTTCTATCTTAAAGGCCCACTTTGTAAATAAATAATTTGCTATTTTACTGTAAGTTTGTTAAATACATGTAAATGAAAAATTGTTTTAAAACATACCATTGTATTCTGAGACAAATTGTTTTGTCACATTCTTTTCTTTAGATTATGACAAATATACTGCATTCTTTATTTAGATGTTCTTTCTTACCAATAGCAGAAAGCTATCATCTTTAACTCTATTAAAAGGTGATTGCCCCAATGTGTTTTAATGAAGAATTGAAGTATCTTAGTAGCTGCCATGTAACTGAAAATATTCCACTACCTCATCCCTTGGGAGACAAAGGACAAATATTCATGTGCATGTGTTACACAGATGCATTTTGTATAAGTTAGTCAGATGTTTAATTATTAAAAGTTGCTTGAATGTTTTGCGGGTGAAAGCAGTTACAAAGTAGTTGATTCTACAGTTAGACCATAAGAATTTGCTCTGAAAAGAGTAATTGCTATCTGAAAATAACTCCTGAGGAGAACTAGTAGTGCTCAATAATTTGGGCAGCATACTCTGCCTGTCACCTGGTGGCATGACTGGGACAGATAAAAAAAGGTTGTTACAGTTAGTGAAAGATAGGAATATGGGCGAGATATTACTCCTGATTTCTCCAGCTTCTGTGTTTGTACTTTAACAAAACTTGCTCACGTTCTTGGTGCTATTTGTTCTGCTGTATGGTCGGCAGATATGGATCAGAAGCTCATTATCTTGGAAGATGGTCTGATGTTGGTACATCTCCATAACCTCCCTAAAAATGTCTTGTATATCATAGCATGATGGAGGATTTAAGTTTAGAGTTGGGGCACTAGATACATTGGTTTTGATTGTGTCTTATTAATACATTGTAAAATATAAGATAGCTTATAGGCTAAAGGTATAAAAGCTTTTATATACTAACCAAGAAACAAATTGTACTGATGTCTCACATCCATAAAAGCAGCACTCCAAATTAATTTCTTTACAGGTCACTTTGAGTTAATTTTTCAGCTTCCTAATAAGTATTTATTAATTAATTCTTCTTAGCAAATATGGCTTATTTCTATCGCTTTGTTCATTGTGAGTACTTTGTTGCATCATACACATGCATATATGCTTCCAAAATACTTGAATGCTTGCACCTGTTCTCATTCTGTTCTTTCTCAATACATGCATTTTTTTGGAGGTTTTGAAATTCGTATTACAGCTCGATTTGAAGGATTATTTCATACAGATAAGAGTCCTGGCCCTAAATGAAGTCGAGAACAATTTTTTGAACAGCTTTAAGTAATCACAAATGAAAATAACAACACAGGATAGAAAGGTATTGTATGATTAGCGTGAGCAAGGACCTACATTCCGACAGTGCATTTATTTGATGATGATATTATTATTGTTGTATTGCGAAGGTGTCTGATGATATTATTATTTGGAAATTGTAATCTAATGTGGACAGAACTTTAAGTTTGATTTGTCTTTCTATATTGTTTGTGTTAAAGAGAAACATAGTTTTACTTTCATTTTTGATTTCTGAAGGAGTCCCGAACTGCCTGGAAAGTTGTATGCATTCATGCATTTAAATAAGGCTTTAAAAAATTGTAAGGTGAATGCTGCAGTGCTTCAGAAACAAAGATGGAAGAGAGAGACAAAATCAGGCTGTTGCCTAGCAACAATGCACCCCATGACATAAGGAGAAAAGGAAAGAAACTGGTTTGGTTTCTTTTTTTTAAAAAGAGAGAGAATCATCCAGAAGGTTAGTGAAGTTGCAGATTTCTGTCAGAGGGAACGTGTCTCCAAAGCGTTTTGGGCTGTATAAAAATCCTAAATGGATTACAAGTTAATAAGAGAATAACTCTTAAAAGAGAAGTCTTTAAGGTTGTCAGAGGAAGAAATCCTAGAAGATGAATAAACATATGAGTTTAAGGAATACAGATGGGAAAAGTAAGCGAGCAATGCTGGCATTTTACTTAAGGGTCTCACAAATACAGATTAATTAAAGAAAATAAATTGAGGAAATGCTGAAGTTTGCCAGGAAAAAATATAGCCAAGTCAACCGAATAAAGAAACGGGGATAGTTCACTGAGGTCTCAGTGTCTTTAATGTTGGATTGGTTAAAACATTTGAATTTTTATTTTTGAAATTCATTATATGACTATTTCAAATAGATACCACATAATGTATAACAGTTTCTTTTTGCTTTTAATAAACGTGGATATTCTGTTGATAAAAGTACATTCACAAGAGGCTGTCAATATGTTTAGTGACTGACCACCACAATACAAAAATTGAAATAAAACTTTGGGTTATCAAGCCAGGATTCATTTTGGAATCTGACTTGTCCAATATTACCTATTGAGATTATAACAGCATTCATAAGTTTATTCAAATATCAGAAATAATTTGTTGCTAATGATAACCTCATACAAGTAAACTGAACATTAAAGAACAACTTGAAATTTAAAAAGTATAAATCTGCTTGCCCTTCATTTTATTTTCTTTGTCAAACACTTAAACATTCTCATTTTCTACTAAAGGTATATATTTCCAAGCTTGCTCACTCTCAGTTATTTGGTCAGACAGAACTATCATGTTCTCTTCCTTGAAAGGCATCAGTGAACCAGGTCAGCCTTCTGAGAAAAAATCCAAAAGTTTACAGAGTCAATTATTTCTGGTGCTAGCCCACAATTCCCAATATACTAAAATGTAATTTTCTAACTTTCTATACCGGCACTTGAACGCATGATCATCAGGATAATAGCCTCAAGTTGTAGCTAGGCCCGAAATTATGAGTCGGCAATCAGTCTAAATAACTTGAGAAAAATGAACAGGCATCTTTTCTTTTACTGCAAGCAGTGATAATTATCAACTAGTCACTGTCACCAAGTCAACATACCACCTCAAGGGCTCAAATCGGTGACAGTAAGATCTCTTAGGCAGCCACAGTTTTATTGATTAGATGCAAATTTTACCAACTGAATCATTACTTTCTGAAATTGTAGATACCAAAGATTAGAGGCACAAGTAAATACAAAATACTGCAGCAACATGTATTGCTTCCATGCATTTCTAATTTTCTATTTAAAACTACTTTTGAACTAATATGTGTTATATGTCATTAAAGCTGTAATATTTTAATCAGCCTGGCAACTTCAAAGATGCTAGGAGAGCCGGAGTCAACTAAACCAGATACTGGTTGCCCTCCTGAGGAAATATCTATTTATAAACTCATAACTCAGTAATTGCTTTCAAAGCCTATCTATTTCTAATTTAGCACTGTGGATAACTGAGTTACCAAACATTGAGCCCTCAGTGGTTTTAGATTCATTACAATTCAGAAATTAAGTGTAGTTTTAACATGCCACGTTTCTAACTGGAGGTAAATTTGTGATGAGTCCCAGAGTATGGGGTTAAGAATACTGGAAGCTAGTGCACTTAGGATATTAACAGACAGAAAGCAGTAAGCTTCATCTTATTTCTTTGGGATGTATTCAACACCAGGATTTTTAAAAACATATTGGAAAAAATTAAAATTTGCTGACTCTATCACTTATCACTTACTTACAGGGAAGAAAATAATTATTTACCACACTCCATTTAGGCTCAATGGCCCTTAAAGGATCAACGGACTTTGTATTCAAGGCTATTTATTGTGATTTGCTGCTCAGTAAAGAACAAGCTGCTACATAGTCAAGAAAGGAAGGTTAGATGAAAGGGAAGGGTCCACGATGTAGTTTCTATTTTACCCTAACTGGTTTGGAGGATGGGGGCAAAGCATCATTGTTGTGAACTATAGCAACCTCATAAGTTGTGAGACCTTTGATTCCAGTCATTTATTATAGAGAAGAGTTCATCAGCCACCTTCTGCACGTCACTGAAGGGATTAAATAAATTCAGCACAAGGAATAAAATACGTGCAAGGCTCAGTTCATCCTGGTGAAGTCTCTAAGGTAGCAGAGTTTCATCTGACAAGGATCAGCAATTCAGTTAAACGCTTGTGAAAAAAAAAATCTGCAGTGTTTGCAGCCATTTGAATTATAATTGGACTATGTACCAGTTTGTCAAATTTACTTAACTTTGACTGCAGTGGATATATAAATTGATCTTTTAATGTCATACCATACATTTTGCAAATTGGTTCCTCCTGTATCATTTAACTGATTTTTGTTTTAAAAGCATTATATTCAGAACTGGAGCCAAGCCTCGTCTGACATGAACAATGCAACTCAATGCAACACATTTTAGATTTGTGGCAAAAGTTCCAACCATAAATAAGAAAGACAATGCTGACTTTATCACCAGTCTTTGCCAAGAAATGAAATGCACTTTTAAATTCTGAACACTGGAAGTTCTTTCCTGTGCAAGTAGTTTTCCTGTAGCATGATAGTTGTGTTCTTGTGTGACCTCGCACTAAAGAAAATCACCATAGAAAGTTGCGTTATAGGGAAATCGCTTTACCTGTACAGCAGATCGTTCGTGTTGTACAAACAGCGTCCGATATTCATCAATCTTGTTACAGTCAATTCACATTCATGAAACACACATTATAGCAGAATTATCTGTATAACAAATTTAACCCCTGTTTTACGTAATGTGTCAGTTTTATTTAGAGATGCAATGACAATGCCAATGTTTGTAATTATCTGCTGTAGGAGGTATACAGACATTAATGGCATATGCATTTTCTGAGTTAAGAAATTTTCTACCTGTAACTTCCTACTTCATTGCTTTACTGAAGAAGGTTCTGAACAAGACTGACTGAACCTAAGCGTTAATTCTGCTTTCTCTCCATAGATGCTGCCAGGCCTACTGAGTTTTTCTAGCAATTTCTATTTCTGCTTCTGATTTCTGCAGTTCTTTGCTTTTTCATTGCTTTAGTCTGCTCTTCTGGAGCTCCTTTACCAAAAGCTCTCTGTGGTCTAATCATTAGGAGTTGTTAAAAACAGAACACAAGCAAGGTTCCCCAAATTAATACAGTTCCAGACAGGATACCACACATTGTTAGACCCCTAGGTGAGGAGAGATGAGCTGACTCCCCTTCTTTATACATCCACACCCTTGGTTGGTTGCAATAGCTTAAGTTAGAAAGGATCTCTTCCCACGTAAAAGCCTTTCTCACAGACCCAAGTAAATTCATGCTTCAAAAGGAGTCAATTAAACTAGGCTTTGAGTTAAAAAAAGAGTTTATTAATTTCCAAACATGAGAAGAATTAGTAAGACAACACACAATGATTAGAAATAACAAACAAAGCTAAAAGGATGAAAGCTAGAGGAAAAAAAGTGCGGATCATTCTGTAAATTATTTGCAAAGAGCAAAGTTGAATGTTATGGCAGTTACAGAGGAGGTTATTGATAGTGTTGACATGAGTAGTTCACCAGTCTATTTCACAATCCATAGTTTAACAGAAAAGTTGATGCTCTGTAGTCCAATTCATTTCAGCCCTGATTGAATTCCAGTATTCAGGGTAAGAAATCTTTCTCTTTGATTTCACCAGCAGCACAGGAGAGATTGAAATGGTGGTTTTTTAAGCCGTAGGCCTCTCAGCACTCTAGTCCACAAACTAGAATGTCCAATTAATAATACACTCAGAGTAGTTTTTTTCTCCTTTTTTGTATATTCCCAGGGAATAAAAAAGAAATGTTTGCAAGAAATGGCTTTCTGCCTAGAGTGGATATAATCAGCCCCATATAAGCTCTATGTTACAGTCCAGAATCTTTGATGTTGGAATTGTTGTGTTCATTACCTCATGGATCATAATGCTCTGTAGTTGCAAGAATGCTGATAGAGCATTAATAGAAGGTCCTGCTGTTTCTACGCTAAATACGTTTCAAATGTCTAACCTGAGGAGCAGTATTAACATCTAAGATAGGCAGGACCAATTCATGGGGCAGTTGCATTGCAAGCAGTTAATTAATCATAATCATGAAGCATGTTGTGCAAATTTCTTGAGTACAACTCATGTAAGATGTACAAACACATGATAGTCGCACTTCAAAGTGGCATTTAGACCATTCATTTTGAGGTGTGTCATTTAGATAGAGGTAAACATTTATGATTTAGATATGCAATTACATGTGTCAAGAAAGGCTTGATATTATTTTGTTGGATAGAAAATCACCCGTAAGTATATCCAGACTGTTGCAATTGCTTTGAACTTGCAACCTTCTTCCAGCAGTGTGTCAATGGTATATTCTTTCTAATTTATCTAGAAGTGCCTTTCAGAAAGATTTAATGGATGTAGAGACAAAATCCAATTCTATAAACATTTCAGCTAACTTAGCTTCACTGACATTAAATTGCACTGATATTTGTCTACGAATTGGTTGATAGTTCCACATTGCTGTTGCCATAAACTCAAGACTATGTTTTTTAAAAAGTAACTTTGATTTTAAACTGAATTTCTAAAAAATTAGAAAGTTTGACAGGATCTTCCTTAGAAATACTGAAGGATTTTATTCTCCTTAATCCTTTGTTTCCAAACTTTGATTGCCTGCCTTTATTAATTTCTATCTGTTGATGTATGAGGTACAGATTCATTATTTCATTAAACAGCTAGAATTCTAGCAAAATGCCAATGCAGTGCCAATCCAAGTTCAGATGGTTACTTTCTATACACACTGTGCAACTTTGTACTCTTTAAAAAAATGCTGGTATATAAAGAATCTGTTTCAGTGTAATGCTTTGCTTTTTTGTTAGATATCTTCTCTCTCTCGTCTGTCTCCTTTTTGAATCTTCAAAGCTTGCCACTCGTAATAAAATAGCTAACTAATACCTGTGTGTTCATGTCAAATTCAGTATCAAAGTGACATGCAACCTTTTTTTGCATTGTCTCTGCAGAGAACAAAATGGTGTATTAGACCTACAACCGTGTACAAGTAAGGCCTTAATAGTATTATAGTATGATGTTCTTTACAAAGTTGTTGCCTATATTTCATTACAGGATTACTTTGCCAAAGTATAGCTATGTTGGGCCTCCTATACTTGCCACCTTTACAAAAAAAAATTGGAATTTTTTTTGAAGATGCAAGAGAGAAAAGGGCCTGCTGTGTTCATGCAGCTCTACACCTTGTTATCTCAGTTATTCATCACTGATTTTGTGTTTTGAATCTGTGCTTCAGTATAAGTTGTAGTATCAGTCTTTGTTGGTAATTGTGAGCTTTAGTTCTGAATTCAGGTAAATGATGGATGATGGCTAAGTGCCACGGATGCTTTCACCATTTTAGCCATAAGTAACAACTTACTGAAACTACCTTTTGGTATAAATAACTGCAACCAGCTTCCAGTCTCCACTTGCTGCTGCCATGATGTGGTTTCCTAAGGGTAAAACACCACTGCTAGTATATGGTCTCAATGCTTCTTGTGTGTTAACCCAAAGAAGATAAAGCACAAAGACTAGATTTTTGTTGAGACAGATGTCCTCAAGTTTATCAACAACATTAGCTAAGTACACTGGTGTGATACTTCAGACTTACATATAGCCTACATTCCAAGCTTATGTCCTGTTACATTATGTAGACAGCTGGTTGGCTAAATGACTGACTGCTTAACAGATTAACTGATCAACAGTAAGTAAGACAGAGATCTTTTATGCTATTGAATCACATTTCATGACATCATTTAGCTGTTTTAAAGGTATTGTGCTTGGTTGAGTTCTGTGCAATAATACAGAAGGTATCTTGTTTCTGGAAGCACGTTTCAGTATGCTTGGATAACTGATATTTTCTAAAATTAAACACTGGAAGATTTAAAATTAAAACAGAAGTTGCTGGACAAACTCAGTGGGTCTAGTAGTGTCTGCGGAGAGAGAAAATCTAATGTTTCAAGTCTGCTATGATTCTTCTTCATAATTGATAGGAGGTGGAAGAGTCAAGATTTTTATGATGTTGAAAAACATGGAGGAGGACCGAGTGGAACACATGGCAAAGGTAACAAGAGCAAAAAAGGTTCTGGAGAAGTCTGGCAGATTCCTCATGCTGGGCCACAGAACACAAGACATTGCTACTCAGAGAGCAAGGTAAAGCATGGATATGGTCCAGTGCTTTTGATCAATCGGGATTGACTTTCTTAAATTTAGGCTAGTGGTTCCCTACTGAGTAATGTTTTGTCAATGCTCGTTTTAGGTTGCTTATTACAGTAAATGTCTTAAAACATGAAATCATATGTGCTAAAAACAAAAAGTGCTGGAGAAACAAAACAGCTCTAGCAATATCTGTAGAGAGAGAAACAATGTTACATTTTATCTCAATAGAACTGAAACATTAACCTTGTTTCTCTCTC
The DNA here is from genome assembly GCA_024137785.1 of Ginglymostoma cirratum. NCBI lineage: Eukaryota > Metazoa > Chordata > Chondrichthyes > Orectolobiformes > Ginglymostomatidae > Ginglymostoma > Ginglymostoma cirratum. The sequence goes on from JAHRHZ010000144.1 coordinate 62,980,123, forward strand.
TATGTATGCTGCCAAACCTGCTGAGGTACTCTAAAACATTCTGATTTATCTTGTGATTGTCAACATCTGAAGTACTATGCTTTTATTTAAATCTTGTGTGATTTTTTTTCAATAGTCACTGGGAAATTCTTAAGTATTTTTAAAAGGTTATTGGGCTCAACAGGGATGATAACCCTTGGGCAAAGCGGCAGGTTTCAAGGAGTATTCTAAAGGAGGAATGAGAATTAAAGGTGCAGAGATGTTAGGTAGGTAATTCCAAAGCTGAACGACTGACAGCCAAAGGAACAGGCATCACTATCAGAGAAATTGAAGTCTACAGTGTGTAATATCCCAGCACTAGCTGCCTGTTCTAAAAGGTTCTAGAGAAGGCAATATATATAGGGAAGGGTTTAGTTCAAGATGGCTTTAAAAACAAGAGTGAGCAAGGGTCATCAAGAAAATGAATCTAGCATCATTAAAGCAACTTTCCCTTTTCCAAACGATAGCATAATCCAAAGTCCATCTTTCTTTAATCACTCTGGTTATTTTCGTTTTCATTATATGAATAATTACAATAATCTGTGATGACCAGAAATATACAAAGTAACACAGAAATATAGAATATTAGAGCAGGAGTGGGCCATTTAGCCCTTTGAGCCTGCTCTGCCATTCAACAAAATGATCATGGCTGACCATCCAACTCCTTACCCTATTCCCACTTACCCCCCCCATATGTTTTGATCCCTTTAGTCCTAAGAGCTAGATGGACATATTTCTGGAAGTTTTCAATAATTTGGCCTAGATAGTTTGCTGTGACAGAGAATGTAACAGCTTCACCATTCTGAGTTAAGTTATGTCTCCTCATCTCTGTTCTTAAAAGGCCTACCCCTTATCCTTAGGCAGGTTCTAGACTCCCCAGTCACTGAGAACATTCTTCCTGCCTTTACCCAGTGTAATCCTGTTAGAATGTTATTGGATTTCATGCTATCACCCCTCATTTTTCTAAATTCCAAGGAATATAATCCCAACTGATTGAATGTCTCACCACACATCAGTCCTGCCATCCCAGGAAATCAGCCTGGTAAACGTGCTTGGCACTCTCTCCACAGAACATCCTTTCTCAGATTAAGGAGACCAAAGCTACACACCATGTGTCAGGTGTGGTCTTACCAATGCTCTGTACAGTTTCAGCAAGACATCCCTGCTCCTTTTTTTGAATTTTCTTGCTATAAAAGCCAACATATCACTTGTCTTCTTCACAATCTGCTGAACCTGCATGCTTAGTTCTAGTGACTGGACACCCATGTCTCATCATACCACCCTCTTTCTCAATTTATTTCAATTCAGTTAATAATAAATAATCATAAATTATACTGCATCTGCCACATACTTGACTACTTACTTAACTTGTCTAAATTATATTGAAGCTTCTCTGCATACTCCTCAAAGCATTATCTTCTAGCCAGCTTTATGTCATCTGCACACTTGGAGATATGAAACATATTTACTTCATGTAAATCATTAACGTATATTTTGAATAGCTGAGGTCCAAGTAATGATCCTTGCAGTACCCTATTTGTCATTGCCTGACACTTGGGGGAAAATAATTATTCCTATTCTTTGTTTCCTCTCTGCCAACAATTTTTCAATCCATTTCGGTACTCCACCTTCAATACCTTGCAATTCAATGTTGCATGATAATTTCTAAATTGGACTTTTTCAAAAGCCTTCTGAAAATCCAAGTAAACCAATTCCACTGGCTTCCCCTTATCCACTCTACTAATTACAACCTCAAAAAATTCCAGCAGATTTGTTGAGAGTGACTTCCCCTTCATAAATCCATGCTTTGTCCCATCCTGTCACTACTTTCCAAGTGGTCTGTTATTACATCTTTTATAATAAATTTTATCATTGTGCCACTACTAATGTCAAGCTAACCAGTGTAATTCACTGATCTCCCTCTGCCTCATCTTAGAAGCACAGTTACATTAGCTGCCCTCCAATCTATAGGAACTGGTCCAGAGTCAATAGAATTTTGGAAGATGACCATTAACACATCTATTATTTTGAGTGTATTCTAAATTTAGTCACACCAATCATTTATAAACTGGCAGGATTACATCACTACGTCAGGTTTAATGTTCACATTTTAATATGTTCTAACATCTGTCTTCCTTTACTTACTGCCACTGCACATTGTTCCGATTGACAATAAATTGAAACCCAGAATTACTAAATAGCATTCAGTTTCCAAGCACATTGTTTTCACTCCATTTAATTGATGGTCCTTCCTTGCAGTTTCTGCCCTCGTGTGAAGTACTGTGCATTTTTCGATATTGAATTTCATCTATTTAATTCTCAAATACATTAAAAGTTTTCTTGTAATGTATCCCACTATGCTTTGGAGAGCTGTCACTTTTGTGAGCTTTGCCATGTTCACATATTTAGCCATTCTGTTTCTGTCTCCCAACTTGGAATCACTTGTAAAGATATTGAAAAAAATCAAAATCACTTAATTGATAGAAAGTGATCCCAGACATTTGATATGAAGAAAGACACTTGCAAAGTCCCGACTTTTTTTTTTATTCCTCGCTAGCATGTCTAATAATTTTAGGTACTAAGGAAGAGGCCTGCCTGCCAAAAGCACATACCTCAGCCAAGAATATAATTCTTACACATTTTATTCCTGCAGTTGCTATTTTAAACAGATGTAACACAGGATGATCAATATGGTTTTCAATTGTTTCATGTAAGAATGGCTTCCACTATTCTAATATTGCAAGGTTTCAGTATTCAAACATTCAGGCATTAAATAAGTGTTCACAAAATTAATAGATCTATTAGCCTTAGCTCAGTGCATAGTGCTTCAAAGTCAGGACATTGTGGGATCAGGATGCCGTTTTGAGAGCGGAGTTAAATATTGAGGTTTGCACTTGAGAGCAGTGCTGCACTGTTGGAGGTGGTGACTTTCAGTAGAGATATTTAACTGGGGGCACAACAACCCACAGTTGTGGAAGTGACAGATTCCACATAATTATTTGAAGAAATGTAAGGGAATTCTTCTAGTCTACTGGTCAACATTTATTCCTCAACCAACATCATTGAAAACTGAATATTTGTTCATTGCTTGCTGCAGCTAAATGAATTTTTAAAAAGCCATGGAATACCCTGAATGATTATGAAAACTGCTAAATAAATTCCAATTTTTTAATTATTACAATGTGATAAAATAAAATGATAAAATATGGCACGAACAATGAAAAAAAACTGCCCAAAATACATACAACTGCATTTTAAAAATGTATACGCCTTTTTCATACCAGAAAGTGTAATAGACTAGATTCATTCATTTTTTTTTTGAAAAAATATATGGCCTAGAACCTGCAAATACCAGACACCCATTCTAATCAGAGCTGACACTAGTTTGTCCACCCAAGCTGGTAACAAATGTTATGTTGTAGTTTTTTTGGCCAATGATCTCATTACACACGGACACAATAAATTGTATTGCACCTGCCCCTCACTTTCCTCCTGTTCTTAGTCAAATCTGCTTGGCTATATTCTTTCTTGTTTCCAAACCACAGAAGCATAAGCTTTTGGATCCCTCGTGTAAAGCTGATGCTGAATAATTCATGACATTCAGGCCTCTGTTGTATAAATTTTTCATTAGATATTTGGCAGTAGATACATTCTGCAATCCATCAGGCTATGACTCTGGACAGCACTGGGCTCCCCTATGGGTTCAGGGATGGTAACGTCACAATAAAACAAGGCCAAAGACTTTTGAATTGACAACTTCAGCTAATTTGGTTTGAGGTAGACAGTGAATCAATGTGCTGATAAACAATTGATGCAAGTCTATCAAAAGTAAAAGATAAAATATTTGAAGCATTTTTAGTAGCCTAAAATTATTCAGTAAAATAATGATTTTACGTTGTTTATAGAGAAGGAATGAACGATCAGAAAATGTTGTTGTAGTCATTTGCTACAATGACAATTACTGTTGAATCTAACACACAATCATTATACTTTTTTCATAAAATGTACTGCTGAAACATTTTGCCATCTATGTAACATCACTATCAGTGCAAATGCAAGCATTTAGGGTCTACAAACATTTGTGATGAGCAAGAATGAAAACAAAATTACAGCATATAACATGAGGTGCCTAGTGATGGGAAAAAGGCTGACTGAGAATTAATATTATTGTTCATATGGTTCTGTCATATTGGATTAAGAAAATAAACAAATAAAAATTATTTTAGAGGTTTGAGTATTTGGGTCAGATTTTCACTCCCAAGTTGAGTAGCTTGAGTCATGAAACTATCCAGTTTTCACTCTGGAGAGGTGGGTGTGAGATAGAGTTGGGTTTACTAATCCCAGCAGCAGAGCACAGTCATGAGGGCAGGTAAGTGCTGAGGGGGGTGGTTAGTAGGCCTAATTGTGTCAGAAGCTGTTAAGCCCATCAAACCCGGAGAACAGAATTCCAACCACTCACCCATCCCAGGACCCAGCTTGGCCAGCACAGTGGCTCAGTGGTTAGCACAGCTGCCTCACAGCACCAGGGACCTGGGTTTAATTCCAACTTTGGGCAACTATCTGTGTGGAATTTACACATTCTTTTTGTGTCTGCGTGGATTTCCTCTGGTTTTCCTCCCACAGTCCAAAATTGTGCAGGTTGGGTTGATAAGCCACACTAAATGCGCGATTACAGGGATGGGGCAGAGGGTCTGGTGGAATGTTCTTCAGAGGGTTGGCACAGACACAATGAGCCAAGTGGCCTCTTTCTGCACTGTAGGAATTCTATGATTCTATGATCTATCATTTATTTCACACCAACTGATTTCCCCACTTAGCCTCAAACTTTTCAAGCCCCCAGTACCAACCTATACGCCCCCAACCATTTCCTCAATTCCACACAAACCCTCCATGTCAACTCATGACTCCAACTATATCTCTTGGCACCCTCATATCACCTCCATAACCAACCACCCCATATGCAGTATGGGCACACCACGGGATGAAAGAAAATAAGCTGCGAGCAATCTAATACACATATCATAGTCATACACAGTTGAAGGTGAAAAAGTCTCATTCTTCAAACCTATTTAATGTTTTTAAATCTCATCATGTTGTGATTTCTTATATAAACAAGCAAATTTCAAATCAGCCAAACACAGCTAATAGCCTCTTTAAACTGTTAATCAAACTGCAAACTCAAAACAACATCCTTAGAAAATTCAGAGATAGTAGGAACTGCCGATGCTGGAGTCTGAGGTAACAAAGGTGTGGAGCTGGATGAACACAGCAGGCCAGGTAGCAAGAGAGGAGCAGGAAAGCTGACGTTTCAGGTCTGGACCCTTCTTCAGAGGAAGGGTCCAGAC
>JAHRHZ010000144.1:62985885-62997777 GCA_024137785.1 Ginglymostoma cirratum
CCTGGCCTGCTGTGTTCATCCAGCTCCACACCTTTGTTATCTTTAGAAAATTACTGCTTTTTAAATGAGACCATGCATTCATAATGGCATAATAATAGCCTTTGAGAAAAGAAATCAACATAAACTACATGACCAGATGCTTCTGTGCTTTGTTTTCTAACCTGCAGCTCATTGTCTATCAAAGAAAGCAATCCAGCAGAGCATTTTTTTTAAAATCTAAATGATAGCTGCCATTTTTGGAAAAAACATAACTTAAAGACCAATGGATTTAAGAAACTTCAGATCATAATAACTTTATAAGTTCAAGAGCATTTGTAACTACTCTCATCAATTTGTGGTTCTCACATTGCAGATTAAGGTCTTTACGACAGAGAAATATAGAAAATAGGAGCAGGAGTATATGATCAAGCCCATGAATCTTGGTCCACCAGTCAATATAATCATGTCTGATCCACTATATGAATACCGTACTCTGCTCTCTCTCTATACCACACCCCCTTGATGTCTTTAGTGTCTAGAAATGTATCCACTTCTTTCTTAAATACATTCAGTAACTTAAGGCCTGAGAACTTCACTGGTTTATTGCCATCTGAACGAAGAAATCTCTCCTCATGTCACTCCTAAATAGCCTTCTCCATATCTTAGGACCATGAGCTCCTGTCTTATACCCCCCCATACCCCTCTGAGACAAAGGGAACATAAACCTTGTATGCAGCCTGTCCAATGCTATCAGGTCTATTTGACTAAATCCATCATCTTATGATGGTCCTGCCATCACAGGAAGCAGTCTGCTGAACCTTTGCTGGTCCCCTTCTTTGGTGGGCATATATCCTAAGTGAGAAGACTAAATTTACTCCAGGTGTGGCCTCATCAAGGGCCTTTACAGCAGCAGTAGTACACCTTTGCTCCTGTATTTCAAGTCCTTTTGCAACAGAAGTCCAACATGTCATTTATCTTCCTAATTACTTGCCACACCTACATGCTTGCTTTCAATGATAGGTGTAAGGGGCACCATGGTCCCTTTGTAGATCAACATTTGTCAGTCAACTTCCATTTAACAATACTTGCTATTTGTTATTTCTACTGAAGTGGATAACTTCACACTTGTCGTTGTTACATTGCATCTGTAATATATTTGCTCACTCATATGCATTTGCCTGTTTACATTCTCCTTACCACTCACAAAACCACCTAATTTTGTGTCATCAGCAAGCTCAGAAAGATTGAATTTGATTCCCTCATCCAGGTTATTAGTACATATTGTGAAGAGCCAGACCCTGAGCTACAGTCTTGAGACAATGCCTTCCATTCCAAAAAATACCCAATTGTTACTACTGTCTAAACAATTCTCAATCTATGCCAGTGTATTACCTCGATTCCTTGTGCTTTCATATCACACGCAATTTTTCAAATATTACCCATTGGCCATCTGTTCATTTTAATGCCCTTTAAATTAAATTAAATGAAATTACCCATCATGGTCAACACGGCCCTCATCTCTGTCGTGCCCTTGTTTAGATTTAGGACCCTAAGTTTTTTTTCTTTATTCTTTCATGGGATGTGGGCATCTCTGGCAAAACTAGCATTCGATGCCCATCCTGAACAGCCCTTTAACTGATCAGCTGTTTACACCATTTAAAAGGACTGTTAAGAGCCAATCACATTGCTGTGGATTTGGAGTAATACATGGAACAGACAGTCAAGTATGGTAGATTTTTCTTAGCTAAAGGACATTAGTGAACTAGGTGTGTTTGTACAACAAATGACAATGGTTATTGGTTGTCATTGGACTATCTTTTGCTTTCTAATTTTAAAGAGTTTAAAATTCACCATCTGCCATGGCAGGATTCTAATCTATCTTCTTGGAACATTCACCTGGGGTTCTGGATTGCTATTCCAGTGACACTACCACATGCTAACCCCAAGCTCCACCAAACAATTTGTTTTTTGATCTGTTCAACTATTGCTAAATTATCAGGTTGCTTACCCAGAATCCTGAACTGGACAGCAAAAAATTACAGCAATTAAATCTCAGGAAATCTTGATTTGATTTGCTTTAGTACTGGCACGTGTACTGAGCTTTACAGGTAGATCGTACTATACGAGTGCATCAGGATAACAGAACAGAGTGCAGGCTACAGTGTCACAGCTGCAAAGAAGATGCAGAGAGACATCAACATTAACATTTCAGAGGCCCCTTCAAAAGCCTGATAACAGCAAGAAAGAAGAAGTTGTCCTTGAATCTATTTGTATCATGTATTTAAACTTTAATACCTTCTGCCCAACAGAAGATGGTGGAAAAGGGCATAACCTTGGTGGAAGGGGTCTTTGATTATGTTGGTAGCAGGAAGTATAGATGGCGTCAATGAATGGAAGGTTGGTTTGTGAGATGGACTGGACTGTGTTCACAACTCTGTAGTTCCTTGCAGTCTTGAGAAGAGTAGTTACCATACCATGCTGTGATGCATTCAGATAGGATGATTTTGATGGTGCATTCATAAAAAGTGTCTTTATGGACATGTCAAATTTCCTTAGCCTCCTGAGGAAGTAGAGGTGGCATTGTGGTTTCTTGACCATAGCGTCAACCAGGGCAGTTTGTTGGCAATCGTCACACCCAGGAACTTGACACTCTTGACCATCCAGACACCAGCACCATTGATGCAGACAGGGGCTGTCATTGGTAAACTTATAAATGGAATTGGTATGGGTTTTGACCACACTATTGTGAGTGTATAAGGAGTGCAGTAAGGGGTTGAGTATGCAGGCTTGCAGGGCACCAGCGTTGAAGATTATCGTGGAGGTGGTGTCGTCACTTATCCTTACTGACCGTGGTCAATGGGTCAGGAAGTCAAGGATTCAGTTACAGAGTTGGGAGCAGAGACCTAGGTCTTGGAGTTTAGAGATGTGTTTGTTTGGAATTATAGAACTGCAATCAATAAGTAGGAGCCTGATGTAGGTATCCTTGTTATCCAAATGTTCCAGGGGTAAGTGTAGGGCCAAGGAAATGTTGTCTGCTATGGACCTGTTGCACCATAAGGTGAATTGCCTTGATCGGTTGCAATCTGGGAGGCTGGAGTTGATGTGAGCCATGTCCAACCTCTCAAAGCACTTCATAATTATGGATGTCAGAGCCAGCACGCAGTAATCGTTGAGACACGCTGCATGATTTTTCTTTGGCATTGGAATGATGGAGGTCTTCTTGAAGCAGGGGAGGACTTCAGATTGTAGTAAGGAAAGGTTAAAGCTGTCTGCGAATACTCTCGCCAGTCAATCCAACAGGATCCGAGTCCATGGCCAAGGACTCCATCGATGCTGGTTGTTTACCATGGGTTCACTCTCAACAAGGCCGAACTAACATCTGTGGTGGTGATTGAGCAGTCAGGGGAATCTTCTATAAGGGACAGGTGACATCAGTTCACTGCCTTCTGTTTAAAGCAAGGGTAGAATGCAATGTGCTTATTGGCCTGGGATACACTGTTGCCTGCGATTTTGCCTGACTGTGCTTTGTAGCTGGTTATGCCACGTAAGCCTGGTCATAAACAATGGGTGTCCATGTGGTTAGTCTGGGTCTCAAGCTTAACTTGGTAGTGCTTCTCGACATCTATGATGGCCTAGTGAAGGTTGTATCTGAATTTCCTGTACGGGTCAGGGTTACCCGACTTGAACACCTCAGACCTGGACATCGCTAAAGGAGTGGATCTCCTAGGTTTCCGGTTGGGGAATGTTCAGATTAACTTCTTTGCCACACAGTCATCTACATACATTGGCCACTAAGTTCTTGAATATGGCCCAGGCCACTCACTCTAAGCAGTCCCATTGAAGCCCTTCCGTTGCCTCAGACCAGCACTACACAACTGTGTACTGGGTCCTGTCACTTCAATTTCTACTTGTAAGCCAGGCGTAGGAGCACGGTGTTGTGTTCTGATTTTCCAAAATCTTAGTAATTTCTTAAGTCCCCACCACAAACATTAGCCTCGGTCTCTGGACTACAAGTCCAGTGACTGATTAGACTACTCTCATTCCCTACTGAATTACTTAACTTTCCACCCCAATGAAGAATTTGATCATTTTACAGTCACTCTTCCCCAAAGAAAACTGTATATCAAAATTATTTATTAACCCATTCTCAAATGCCTTCCCAAATTACATGTAGGTAATACCCTTTCCTCATCAGTCATTCTTGTCACCTCCTTGAAAAACTGAATCAAATTGGTGAGACACGAATTCCCCCACACAAATCCATGCTGCTTGTCACTAACGAGTCCATTGGCTTTCAAATGTGAATAAATCCCTTTTCTCATTGTTTTTTCCAAAAGCTTCCCCATCACTTTTGTCAGGCTCACCAGCCTGTAATTACCTGAATTATCTCTGTTTCCCTTCTTAAACAAAGGAATAACATTGGCTATTCTCCAGTCCTCTGGAACTTCACCTGAGGCCAAAGAGCTATCCGTTAAGGCCCCAGCTATTTCTTCCCTTAACCCCCATACAGTATCCTGGGATAGATCGCATCTGGCCTTGGGGGCTTGTCTACCTTAATGTATTTCAAGATGCCTGACACGTCCTCCTTCACTATGTTGACCTGCCCAACAGCATTCACACAACTTTTCCTAACCTCAACATCCCTCATGTCCCTCTCTTTGGTGAATACTGATGTAAATTACTCAGTAAGCATCTCTACCAATTCCTCTATCTTCTCACATAAACTCCCTCATTTATCTTTGAGTGGGCCTACTTTTTCTTCAACTACCCTCTTGCCCATAATATATGTGTAAAATGCATTAGGATGCTCCTTAACCCTGTTGGCCAAGGACATTTCATAGCTCCTTTTAGACCTCCTAGCTCTTTTTTTGAGCTCCTTCCAACTTTCTCTATATATTTCAAGAACTTTATTTTTAGTTGCTTTGATCTTAATCAACAAAAAAAAAGGAAGCCTATCTAAGCTGATGAGTTCCCCTATCATCCAAGGTTCCCAAATCCTGCCATTCCTGCCCTTCATTTCACAGGAACATGCTGGTTCTGTACTCAAATTAACTGGTCTTTAAAAGACGCCCACATGTCAAAGGTAGACAAACAGGAGGCTGGAAGAAACACAGCAAGCCAGGCAGCATCTGGAGGAAAGGAATGGTCAACATTTCAGGTATAACCCTTCTTCAGGACTGTTTGTCTACCTTGGATTTCAGCATCTGCAGTTTTTTTGCCTCCTTCCACATGTCAAATGTGGATCTGCCCTCCAACAGCCGCTCCAAATCCACATTCTCTAATTCTTGCCTAATTCAGTTACGGTTGGCTTTGCCCCAAATTAATACCTTCATCCAAGGTTCAGTCGTCATTATCCATAAGAATCCGAAAACCTACAGAGTTATGGCCACAATCCCCAAAATTCTTCCCAACTGAAACTTTATCACCCAGATGGTCTCATTTCCCAACACCAAGTCCAGTATGGCCCCCACTCCCTCGTTGGACTATCCACATACTGTTTCACAAAACCTTCCTGTACACACTTAACAAATTGCTCCTCATCCAAACCCCCAGTACTAAGGATATCCCAGTCAAAATGAGGGAAGTTAAAATCACCCAACACAACCACCCTGTTATTTTCACATCTTTCCAGAAAATAAAATTGAATGTTTCTCACTTATTTTTCAGTGAATTAATCACTAAAGATTTACTACTAAGTAGCTTTGTTACTGTAAGTCTTTCAATGGGTTTATTATTCCAACATGCATTTCTACATGAATGGGCTACTTTAATTTATTCTATTCTGCACAAAATTTAAACCATTACTATAATTTAATCCAGGATTAATATAAATAATAAATATTGTTAAATGATGAATTTTACCCCAGGACCCAAAAAAACCTCTCTAGAATACTTAAATTAACATTCTAAATACCTGTCATGAAATTGGTAAAGGGGGGTTTCCTTGTTGGAATGTACTGATAGTAGGTATATTTTATTCTGGGAAACCTTTGGCAATCTGAATAGTCCTGGGACTTGAGATATTTTATTTTACAATCAAATAAAGCTAGTAACACTGACTAAGTTCCTATGGTGATTTAAAATCACACCCAGGTGAGGATTTAGGCTAACAATAAGTCTGGCTGCATATGTTTAACTTGTCAGTGGTAACCATTGGATGTGGGGATTTAAAACTAGGGGGTATATTTTAAAGGTGAGGCGAGACAGATTTAAAAAGTTGCCCCTTGTCCTTTTTATTTTAAATACAGAGTTGTTCATGTGTGGAATGAACAACCAGAGAAAGTCGTGGATATATAGGTACAGTTACAAGGTTTAAAGACATTTGAACACATTCATGAATAGGAAACATTTGGGGTGATATGGGCCAAATGCAGGCAGGTGGGACCATTTAGTTTGGGAACGTAATCAGCATGGGCGGGTTGCACTGAAGGATCTGTTTCTGTGCTGTATGACTATGACTCTACTTTGGCAGCTTCCAGAAAAATAAAACCAGGATAAAACTAATAGTTAGATGATTAAATGTGGGTTAGTTAAGAAAAAGAAGCAAGGAATTGATAAGGGCAAATCTAGGATCAGGGTGTATATTTTCATAGGTCATTAAAGATGGGAGCCACAGATTGAAAGACCAATTAAAAAAGTATACTGCATCCGAAACTTCATGACAGTAACACAGTGTACCACAGCAAGGAGGTTCTGTTCACCTATAAAATACTGGTTTGGCCTCAACTGGGGTATTGTGTGCAGTTCTGGGCATCACATTTCAAGAAAGATATGGAAGTGTGAAGGAGAGGGTAGAAAGGATTTATGAGAAAATTTCAAAGATGAGGAATTTCAGGTACCCATCTAGAATGAAGAAATTGGAATTTTCTCCTTGGAAAAGAGAAGATTGTGAGCAGATTTGATAGAAGTATTCAAAATCATGAGGGATCTGAGAGCAGATCAGGAATTTTTCTTTTGTGATATAGTTTTTATGCCCACATCAGTGAAGCCTGGTCAAGGAGAAGAAAAGAGCAAGAACTGTCTTTAGGTTTAGACCTTATTAGAAATATGTTAATTGTAATGATTGCTAATTATACATGGTAATCTGATACGTTTGGCACTCTAATCTGACAGTTAAAATATTATAAGACCAATTCTTGAAAAAGGCTTCTATCTATACATCAAAACACACACACACACACAAACACTTCTCATTTCACTTCAATCTATCAATCTAATTAACTCTGCCCATACTGTGCTATTTATGCCCTGTGTAGAAGATCTCTGAGCAATCAAAAGGTTGCTCCAGGGTTCTAGAGTCATTGGTACTCGGAAAAGTCGTTCTGACTGGTGGAAAGTGCCACTGTTCTGAGCCATAGCAATTTTGTGATCTGTAGCTGCATGGCTATTTATAAACATATTATTCCAAAATTGATCAATATCATATCACCAATCACAAATATTGAAGATTAAGCCCTACTGTCAAATGCCTGCTGTGTTCATCCAGCCCCACGCCTTGTTATGTCAAATGTATTTACATATTTACAGGAGAAGAAAGACAAGGAATTATCTCAGGTACATTATTTTGAAGTAATAAAAGCAAAGGTGGTTGATAATGGTTAGAACATCTTCCTACATTAGAGAAATGACAACCGTTCCAGAGCCCTTAATTGATTGTGAAATGCTTCTGGTCATCTGAGGTAAAAGTGTTATTTAAATCCGATTTCATTTCTTGTTTGCCTTAGAATATTTTTAATAATAGTAAGTAGAACATTTGAACTTTCCAAACCATTGATATCCATGATTTGATATTGTGTGTGGACAGCATTAATTTCTAACTCATGGCGTTTAAGTCTCTTGCCAGAACTGGAGATTAAAAGAGAGTCTCTGCCAAGAATGACGTCAAACATTTAAGCACGTTTATACAAAGAGACAATTGCACAGCATATTTAATAGAGATTTATTATACATTAATTTCCATGCCTTTGAAAAATAAAATAATGCAGCTTTTGAATATCTTGTACACTGAAGCCTAGTATTTGCTTGATTTTCAAAATCAAACAGTTGCTTTACTGTGGTTTCCATCTTGAAATTTGATATGGAAATACAATTTACAATTTAACCTTAGATGTTCTGATTAATCCTGTACGAAATAGTTATATATAAAAAAAAGTTCCTCATTTGATACAGGCCAAGAACAACAATTTCATCCAATCAGACGCGTCAATGCAGGCAGATAGTTCTGCTCTATGTAAAAGGAAAAGGAAAAGAGATCTATTTATGCAGATTTCTCAGTAGCACTGTTTGTAGATTCTTAAATGACGGGTTTCCAAGCGAATCAGACAGCTGTTTGACCAAAAGCAAAATCAATGTCTGTTGTTGTTCCAATTAGCAAACAGTTTGAACCAGATTGCTGCAGGCAGGATGGGAGGATTGAATTCTACTAGCAGGTACTGAATGCTGCTGTATATATTTTCATCCAGGTTCAGAATAATTTTGAGCTTTTTCATCAATTTTGAATTACAAAGGACCATGAGAAACACTTTCCCAAAGAGTAGTGTTGATTTGGTGATTTGCCAAGACGAACACAAATATGGCCAAAATTTTCACTGAAGTTTTTTTCGGAAGTGAGATTTTCAACTGTTGGCAAAATGAGAAAGGTTCTGAATGCTGCTTAAAAATGACTTACTGTTGAAAACGTTATCAGTATCTTCAGGACATACTAAACTGCTTCACGTGTAATGACTTTTATCTTTAAGAGGTTGTCACTGTTGTTATATAGACCAACAAGGCAATCAATTTGATGCACAGAAAGGTCTCAATGTTAACCAGAATACTTGAAGAACTGGTCTGCAGTTTGATTAAATGTTACAAGAACATTTATGCTCACTGAAACACACAGGTCACACTTTCCACAATTCAGCCCCTCCTCAGTACTGCAGTAAAATGTCAGTCAATGTTTTATTCTCAAATCCTAGGAAACAACTTTAATTCACAATCATAACACACAACTGCAAGTCATACTAATAAATCTACTTGACGCTAACCATTTATATCTGCTCAGGCAATTTTTGGGAAAGGTGTATCTCCAACCTCATATTTAGCATGTTATAACGTGACCTTCAGGCTTAGCTACACAACTGCTTAAAATTTGAGCTTTATGTTCAATTAACTTCAATCTGTAAAGTCCAATGTTAAGTTTACTTGAAATTCCATATATTTCAGTTAACTCATTTGGTATATTTTATGAAGTACCAGTATGTTCACAGTGAAATGAGAGAAGATAGATTAATTGCAAGATCTGGCGTTGACAGAATTCATAATCTCAACCAAGACTGTCACCCAGAAGAAACAAAGAAAATGTGGGGATTTGTGCACCTTTTATAATAAGATGAAGAGCAGCATATGCAGAGGACCTGAAAGAAGATCATTTGCTCAACTTTAAAGCTAGGGAAAAATATGCATTTCTGATGAAAGGTCATCAGAATGAAATCACAGCCTTCTTTTTCTCTGCACAGATACTGTCAGACTTTGCTGAGTCTTTCCAACATTTTCTGTTTTTATTTCAAATTGACAAAATCCGCAGAATTTTGCTTTTGAGAAAAAAAATTGTCTTCTTTGGGAAAGCAATCCCTGCCCAGCTGAACTGCAAAAGCAAGGATCAATTGTCCTATTCTACAGGGCTCAGCAGCAGCCTTATTATCTTTGTGGTGTATGTTCAAATCTAAGTGGAGACTGCAGTCACCTTCTAGTGAGATGCATCATAATTTGCATCTTCCTTTTGAAAGAAATTCTTAACAGTAACATGATAAAATCCCAATGGCACAAAGCTGAATAAATTGTAATGCAGTCACTTGTGAAGATGATCGAAGTGACCACATGCTACAAGGAAACCTGCCAATAACCTTTGCATCAGCTGGAGAAGCATCTGTGTGAATCAATGTGTGCCTGCAGTTATTCCCCTGCAACAGAAAGGTATTTTGTTCCATATTGTTTTCTAGTTGATACTGCTTCAACATTCCTTGTGCAATAAATTGTCCTTCAAATAATTTCAAAATATTTCAACTGTGCTTACAGATAGTAGCATCGGTTGCTGCTCAGTAAATGCACAAGCAAACTATGGAAGAGCCTAAAATGTTTTTAAAAATTGGAAGGAAATTAAGTTAAGTTTGTCTACTTTACAATGCTGCATGTGCCAACAAAATTTTTGGAAACTCTTTCTTCAACAGTTATAAACCCTAGATGTTTTTTGAACAGGTAGAAGGTGATAAGACCAAAGGAAGACTTCCCCGTGGTGTACAAAATTCAGAATTAAGCAACAGAGAGATGTGATTAAAAGCTTAGTTAAAGAGTAAGACTTTACAAAGCATCTCCAAGGTGGAGTGAGTCATATTTAGGGTATTGCAGAGTTTTAGGGCTTTGTAACTGAAATTGGGCCACCACTGTGAGCAATTAAAAAGGATGGGAATTTTAAAATCAAGGTGTTGCTTAACTAAGAACCAAATGAATGTTAGTGAGTGCAAGAGTGATAAGTGAACAAAACTTTGTATCACTTCCTAGGGATGATATTAGACTCCTAATTGTTTCCTCATGACATCCAAAATCCTGTGCCTGCTGCTTACTCGTGCAGGTAACATGGCCTATGCAAATGATACCCAAGTATTAAAATCTTATGGAGCCTCACATTCCGAAAGAATCAATTTCCCATGCTCCTCATCTCCTGCCTGCATGGAATTAAAACCAGAGTCTATATTTTCAATTCCGAGTTGGCTTGTAAATAATGTTTTATGATTGCGAATTTAATTTAGTGGATTTGTTTTCTGACAATTTCATAACAGCTTACTGAAAAACCTGTGATTGCTGTAGTGGTTGGAACAAGGTCAGCTAGATGGACCTCATAGAATATGGGTTCTCTGATTGGGCCAGGTTATCAGCCAAAATCAGGGAGCCCTGGCTGACAGAACCAAACAGGAATATCAGGTGTTCTGCTCACTCTAGGAGCTGGCTCTGAGCTAGCTGGGTCAGTGTCATGTGCTATGCACATGTAAATAAAGGGTGACAGCATACCACCCTTCGTGGATTTATTTCAATTGCAAATCAGGATGCTAAAGATTAAATAAATACCCCCATTTGAGTTAACGCACAATACAACTGAGCTCAGTTTACTTTAGAGATAGTAGGAACTGCAGATGCTGGAGAATCTGAGATAACAAGGTGTAGAGCTGGATGAACACAACAGGCCAAATAGCATCAGAGGAGCAGGAAAGCTGACGTTTCGTGCCTAGACCCTTCTTCAGAAATGGGGGAGGGGAAGGGGGTTCTGAAATAAACAGGGAGAGAGGGGGAGGCGGATAGAAGATGGATAGAGGAGAAGATAGGTAGAGAGAAGAGAGACAGGTCTGAAGAGATTACGAGAGAGTTGCAGTGGGACAGAGATCCACTGAGGTCTTTCCGGAGGGAGGAGGGTAACTTCTTCAAGGTAGGCATCCTTAGAAGAGGCTTCACAGTGGTGTTAAAATTGTTTGAGAGATAGTAGGAACTGCAGATCCAGCATCTCCCCCATTTCTGAAGAAGGGTCTAGGCCCGAAATGTCAGCTTTCCTGCTCCTCTGATGCTGCTAGGCCTGCTGAGCTCATCCAGCTCTACACCTTGTTATCTCAGTTCACTTTAGGTTTTGTTTCAAATGTCTATTGGGGCTGGATTTTGTGTTCCCCTTCTGCTATACTTGAAGGTAGGGAACTGTTAAAATGCAATCAGATTGGCTAAAAACCCTCTAAAGGTGTGACTTGGTCTCTAGATTAGGGTGGTGTGTCATTCCAAAACAAAAAAAATCATCCCAGGGAGCGTAAAATCCTTCCTAGATAGATGGACACCCAACCAACTTTTCAGTCAAGGTGTAGAGCCGGATGAACACAGCAAGCCAAGTAGCATCAG
>JAHRHZ010000144.1:62998177-63033748 GCA_024137785.1 Ginglymostoma cirratum
GTGTGAGGGTGGGGTGGAGGTAGAGGCCAGGGAATATAGTGCTCTGCAAAATTTAGTCCCCTAAATTTTTACACTGATAATGCACTCAATGTTATGTTACGCCTGCTGTTATTCTAATTTCTGACTATAAACTTAGAATAGAATCATAGAACCATAGAATTCCCTACAATGTGGAAGGAGGCCATTCAGTACATCAATCCTTTGAAGAGCATGCCACCCAGACTCTCCACACCCCCCCACTCTATCCCTGTAACCCCGCTTTTCCAATGGCTATCTTTCACATCTCCGAACACTATGGGGAATTTAGCACAGCCCATCCACCTAAACCTGCACGTCTTTGTACTACCGGAGGAAACTACACACTCAAAAGGAAACCCAAACAGCCACAGAGAGAATGTGCAAACTTCACACAGACAGACATCCGACGGTGAAACCAAACCTGGGTTCCCTGCCTCTGTGAAGTAGCAATGGTAACCACTGAGCCACCATGCTGCCCTCTCACAATCTCTTGCACCAGCTAACATTGAACTATGATCAGATGAAACCAAAATTTATGTTGCTATCAAGTTAACTGAATTATAGTAATTTGTGTTTAGTTCCCTGCTGGTCCAGTGCTCTTGTTTATGTCTATATTTCCTATTAGTACAGTCGAGAGACATTCTGTGTGTTCTCTTCTAGTTTACAGTTATTTGTAAGTTCACTTCTGGCGAATTAGGTTCAAATTTGGCTCTGCAATGACCTTAGCTTTACAGGCCAGAGCCAGAAGCAAAAAGGTCCAACTCCATTTGCAAAAGTTAAAGGAAGCCCTTAGAAATCTTGCAAACTGATGGCAATTGGTTCATTGGATGAAGGCACAAAGCTTCCGCATTGTCTGAGTCAAATATGAGTAAATCAGTTGCAGTGCTATGAGGGAACAACACACCCTGTGACAAGTGTGAGTCAATCGGTGAAAAAGCAAGCCATGGAGAGAACCAGTTTGGGAAGTCTTCAGAACATTTCTGTTTGAAATATTATTACCATGACACAAATAGGCCAATTTTCTGTGGAACAGGCTGTGGTATAGGGAATACTGTAACTGATGATAATTCATTGAATCTATTCTAAAAATGAATCTGTTCCAACATGTCCCTGGAGACAAAATTGTATGCTGCACATGAGCAGTAACAATTGTTTAAATATCTTAATGCATATTTCATGCATGGTCAGTTTTATGTTGAAAATTAGAAGTATAATTATTTTTGTGACACCATCTAATGATCCAGAGGTAGAGGATTTCTTGTCATTTTATGTGTGAATGACAGGGATTTAATCTCTACAGGGAATATCTTTGACATTGCAGAATAATGTGAAGTGCTAAAGATATTCTATCAGGACGGGCAATATCATGACAAATAATTATAATTTTACATGGTTGCTCAGAAATCAGGAACAGATACCACATTCTGAGATAAATTTCTGATGAAGGGTCTAGGCCCAAAACGTCAAGTTTTCCTGCTCCTATGATGCTGCTTGGCCTGCTGTGTTCATCCAGCCCCACGCTTGTTACCACATTCTGAGATCAGGTTTTTGAATTAACCAAAACACACGTTCCAGGGACAAGTCTGGACAAAAATTGAGTTTGGTTTTAGAAATATTCTTTCCTCTCCTTCACATTTTTGCTTCACTTTATTTGCAACTTGCTGAGTATAAAACATACGTATTCTGAACAGACCTGACAAAGTAGATACTAAAACAGTGTTTTCCCTGACTGCGAAATCTCGATAAGGGAATATAATCTCAGGGATTTCTGAAGAAGGATCCCGACACAAAATGTCAACTTTCCTGCTCTTCTGATGCTGTCTGGCCTGTTGTGTTCCTCCAGCTCCATACTGTGTTGTCACATCGTCTCAGGATAGGGGCTGCTTGCTTTGAACTGAGTAGAGGAGACATTTTTTTCAATCAAAAGGGTTGTGAATCTTTGAAATTCTCTATCTTCAGGTGGTTATTAATGCTCCAACTTTGATTGCATTTGAGGCTGAGGTTTTTGTTCTAGCTACGAATAAAGGGAACTGACTGGAATGTAATGTCAAACCCAAAGATTAGCCACAATCATGGAGCAGACTGACATGGGCCAAATGGAGTACTCCTACTCCTACTTTTATAGTCCTTACATTCTGCTGTAAATAAATAAAACGATTAGTATTGTAGCATCCCAAAATTAACTTAATTCCTTGAGAGTCTCTTTGAAGGCCTGCAAAGAAGAGCCAGAGCAAAAACATCCAACTCTATTTAAAAGTAATTCAGACAATCTCTTAAAAATCCTGAAGACTGATGGTATTGGCAGAATGGATAAAGGCAGAAAACCTGCAAAAGGTGGTCATTTCACTAAATGAGGCCACTTTTGTTGGTGGGGCAGTTGTCTTATGACTCATGGTCAATATGCCAGCACATCTTTAAGAGACAGCTTCAAGATATCAAAACTATAATAGCTTGTGATTTGAGGAAATAAAGGGTCATACTGCACCTTGCCTCAGATCTCTTGAAACATGAGACTACTGGAAGCATACCCGCCTGTTGCAGTCTAATAGCTTATTATCTGTGTACAAGAAATGTGACATTTGTACATAAGAGCTAGTTGTTAAAAATGTGCAACGAAAACCAGAAATTGCTGGAAAAACCCTGCAGGTCTGGCAGCACCTGTGGAGAGAAATCAGAATTAATGTTTCAGATCCAGTGACCCTGCTTCAGAACTGAAAAAAATGTGTTGGATTCTTCGATTCATGTTCAGTTTCTTATGGAAGATAACATAAGCGTGGCTGCATCAGGCAAAATATCATGTTGGAGGAAAACTTACACTGGGACCACCTCCTGGTGTGATTTTTTTGTAAACTATTGCAACAAAAAAGGGGAAGTAAAGTTGCATTTTTTTGTGATAACAAGGTGTAGAGCTGGATGAACACAGCAGGCCAAGCAACAACATAGGAGCAGGAAAGCTTGACATTTCGGGCCTAAACCCTTCATCAGAAATGGGGGAGGGGAAGAGGGTTCTGAAACAAATAGGGAGAGAGGGTGAGGCAGATAGGAGATGGATAGAGGAGAGGATAGGTGGAGAGGAGACAGACAAGTCAAAGAGGCGGGGATGGAGCCAGTAAAGGTGAGTGGAGGTAGGGAGGTAGGAAGAAAGGAGATAGGTCAGTACAGGGAGGACGGACAGGTCAAGGGGGTGGGATGAGGTTAGTAGATAGGAGATGGGGGTGTGGCTTGAGGTGGGAGGAGGGGATAGGTGAGAGGAAGAACAGGTTAGGGAGGCAGGGACGAGCTGGGCTGGTTTTGGGATGCGGTTGGGGGAGGGGAGATTTTGAAGTTTGTGAAATTCACATTGATGCCATTGGGCTGCAGGGTTCCCAGGCTGAATATGAGTTGCTGTTCCTGAAGCCTTCGGGTGGCATCACTGTGGCACTGCAGGAGGCCCAGGATGGATATGTCTTATGAGGAATGGGAGGTGGAGTTGAAATGGTTCGCGACTGGGAGGTGCAATTGTTTGTTGCGAACTGAGCGCAGGTGTTCTGCAAAGCGGTCCCCAAGCCTCCGTTTGGTTTCCCCGATGTAGAGGAGGCCACAATGGGTACAGCGGATGCAGTATACCACATTGGCATATGTGCAGTTGAACATCTGCCTGATGTGGAAAGTCTTCTTGGGGCCTGGGATTGGGGTGAGGGAGGAGGTGTGGGGGCAGGTGTAGCACTTCCTGCGGTTGCAGGGAAAAGTGCCAGGTGTGGTGGGGCTGGAGGGGAGTGTGGAGCGGACAAGGGAGTCACGGAGAGAGTGGTCCCTCCGGAAAGCAGACAAGGGTGGGAAGGGAAAAATGTCTTTGGTGGTGAGGTTGGATTGCAGATGGCGGAAGTGTCGGAGGATGATGCGTTGGATCCGGAGGTTGGTGGGGTGGTACGTGAGGAGGAGGGGGATTTTTTTTGGTTGTTATTGCGGGGACGGGGTGTGAGGGATGAGTTGCGGGAAATGCGGGAGACACGGTCGAGGGCGTTCTCGACCACTGCGGGGGGGCGGGAAGTTGCGGTCCTTGAAGAATGAGGACATCTGAGATGTACGGGAGTGGAATGTCTCATCCTGGGAGCAGATGCGGCAGAGGCGAAGGAATTGGGAATAGGGGATGGCATTTTTGCAGGAAGGTGGGTGGGAGGAGGTGTATTCTCGGTAGCTGTGGGAGTCGGTGGGCTTGAAATGGATATTGGTTTCTAGGTGGTTACCCGAGATGGGGACAGAGAGGTCCAGGAAGGGGAGAGAGGTGTTAGAGATCGTCCGGTGAACTTCAGGTTGGGGTCGAAGATGTCGGTGAAGTGGATGAACTGTTCGAGCACCTCGTGGGAGCATTTCAACTCCCCCTCCCATTCCTCAGACGACATATC
Source organism: Ginglymostoma cirratum (assembly GCA_024137785.1). Lineage (NCBI taxonomy): Eukaryota > Metazoa > Chordata > Chondrichthyes > Orectolobiformes > Ginglymostomatidae > Ginglymostoma > Ginglymostoma cirratum. Next base: position 63,002,581 of record JAHRHZ010000144.1, read on the forward strand.
CATCCTGGGCCTCCTGCAGTGCCACAGTGATGCCACCCGAAGGCTGCAGGAACAGCAACTCATATTCAGCCTGGGAACCCTGCAGCCCAATGGTATCAATGTGGATCTCACAAGCTTCAAAATCTCCCCTCCCCCAACCGCATCCCAAAACCAGCCCAGCTCGTCCCTGCCTCCCTAACCTGTTCTTCCTCTCACCTCAAGCCCCACCCCCACCTCCTATCTACTAACCTCATCCCACCCCCTTGACCTGTCCGTCCTCCCTGGACTGACCTATCTCCTCCCTACCCCCCCACCTCCACTCACCTTTACTGGCTCCATCCCCGCCTCTTTGACTTGTCTGTCTCCTCTCCACCTATCCTCTCCTCTATCCATCTTCTATCCGCCTCGCCCTCTCTCCCTATTTATTTCAGAACCCTCTTCCCCTCCCCCATTTCTGATGAAGGGTCTCGGCCCGAAACGTCAAGCTTTCCTGCTCCTATGATGCTGCTTGACCTGCTGTGTTCATCCAGCTCCACATCTTGTTATCTCGGATTCTCCAGCATCTGCAGTACCTATTATCTCTGATTTCATTTTTTTGTGCTAGATTTACTTACTTTAGTTGAATTTTGCTGACAAACATTCTGGATCAGGTCTACAAGTGCCACCACTGATTTACTGTCCAACTTTTTTCATCACTGCTAAGAATTCCAAAGATACTTTGCTGTTTCCGAGTTGAACAGTGCCAAATGCAGAGAGGTTAGTCAATGATACCCTTTGAATTTAAGTTATCATTTAAAGCCAAGGATTTATATGAAACAATTGATTTTTCAAGTTAACAAAGCAAACCATAAAATCTGCAAAACTGTAAGAAAATATGGGAAAGAGCCATTGATCAATATTTTTTCCACATCTGTGAATATCTTTGTTCACTCCTTCATACTTTAAAGAAAAACATTTTATGGGAACTGGTAAATTTATTCCAGACTCAGTGATAAAAATGTAATTGTGAATTTGACACCACTTAAGTGTTAAAAAATTCATTTTCCCTAAGTACATGTATTGCTAATCGCTCGGTAAAAAGGATTTTTCTTTTCTCATCTTACCAATGCATGTTTGTTTCTAATTCTTGGGAGCTGAGGTGTTCAAGGAAATGAAAAACAAATGTCAGCTGCTTTTCATGACACTGGTTCCAATGTGCTGGATTCCAACTTGTGTGCGCTTAGTTATTTACTGAATTTTTTTGAATGTCATGAGGGATCAAGTTTAATCAAAACCATTATCCCTACGTAAATACAAGTTGACAGGCCTTGTGACTATCACTATGGCTACATCTCTGCAGGACTTAATCTCCTTTCTATAAAATGCATCCATTTAAAAAAAAAATGTCAGACGCAACAGGGGAGTATAAATAGTTCTGAACCTCAGAATTTGCTTTAACTCTATAATTTATCAAAGACACGCTTTACTTTATAATACTAATAAACTTTGGTAAGGTATTAAAACATTTTATATTTCAGCATCATAAATGGTTGACATGGTTGGATGTATTCTATTAAATAAGATGTCCTAATATGCTGCAGCTAATGTATGAATTGTATTTGTGACCAATTGTCCAGGATAACAGTATTCCATTAATCAAGATGACTTTTGAGCTCCAAGACTAAATTAAAGTTGGTGAAGATGGCTTTAAACAATATTATGTTATCACCACATCTGAGACATATAAAATAGTTTAATGTCAGTTAACTAATATCAGTTTAGTTGTGATCAGCCAGTCTTTGCTTAATACACAATGAAAGAATACTGTATTTTTGAATATTCAGGAAATTCAACTGCAGCATGCTAACCAGGTTGTTAATATATAACACTTAATTCTAAACTTATGACAGATAAGTATATTTAATGATAATATAATCATCAATGACAGTCTCTACTTTAAACAAACATGTGATCTTTAAAAGGGAATGAAAGCAAGATTGCAAGAGCTTAAACATGTTAAATTGTTTCAATCCACAGGGAGCTGATCTTTTCAAAGATAATGCTTGCATTATATTACAAAATGTTTCTTCCAGTTAATTAAAGATTGTTTAATTAATACCAAAGACTATCAAATACAACATTCTGCAATTGAAAATAAAAAAAGTAAGTATTTTCACTGTAGTTTTATGAGATTAATCCAATTGATATTATCTGCAAATTGGGGGTAATTTTAAACACCAAAACGTTTGGGTTAACTGAGGAGGCTTCAAGCAAAAGTACACATTTTTTAACTCAAATCAACCTGTGAATGTTTGGCTTTAATGGGGACTGGCAGTGTGGGGTGGAAGCAGATGGTGGTCGATTTGAATGGGGAGAGTCAAACAAAGGTTTGAGAGGTAGTGGCTGATATTCTGGGCAAGAAATCTATTCTCAGAGTTAGGCCAAGCAGAAAAAGCTGATAAGAAAGTTACTGCCTATGTTCTAAAAAATTTTGTCTTTTTCGAAAAAAGATCATCAGGTTTCCTAATCACTGGGAAATTTGTCTTTTTTAAAGAAACAAATCATAGGGAAACCTGGCAAGTAAAAAAGAGCTGAGAAGATTGACATCCAAAAGCAGTTTCTACAGCTCCACCTGTGGGCAGGGGAATGAGGCTCTCCCCTTAAGCACAATGTTTACATGACTTCAGCACTTTGGTTGGGACAAGCCAAGTGATGCCAAGGTGCATCATCAACATACACGTGAAATTTAACCACATGCCTTCACATAAGAACGCAAAGTGTCTGTTCGCAGATGAGGAATAGGAAAGAGCCACACTCATTGTAGGGGGACCTCGAATTTAACAGTTCAGTGACATGAGGTTAAGCCATTCAGGGAAATGCCGTAGCTACACTTGATTAAATAAAGTGGAGCTATGTGAGAACAGTCACACCCACTCAGCTGAGTAATGTGTGGGAAATAATGGAGGAGAATAGATTAGTCAATAAAGAGAAGGTGGTTAATGCATCATGCTTACGACCTCAGAAGATAACTTTGATTCAGGCTATATTGGGTCAGTGGCAGGAGTAGAAACCTGAGAGAAAAGGTATAGGCAAGGAACTGAGAGAATGAGAGTTACGAATTTGGGAAGAAACATATTCGAGGACTTTGAAAAGGACAGAGGTAGTTGATGAACAGTAGCTTGTAAGGGAGGAGTGATGATGCTGAATTTGAAAATGAGATGGTAGCTAACAAATGGAAATAATTTATACTGTAGTCCAGCATGAGGAATAAAGTTAGAAGGTTAGCAGTTTATGATTTAGAGAATTAGATGTGGATCTCATGGACAAGAAAACCTCAGAAAGCAAAAAGAAAGGAACAGAACTGGAGAAATATGTGGGTTCAAAGTAGAAGGAATTGTTGGAGAAAGCAGACCATATGAAATGTTATATATAGCAGAAGAAAGAGGGGTCTGAATCGAGGTGAAAAATCTCCTTATTAGAGATGAAGGCAGAGGGGAAGGGGTTGTACATAAGATGATGGCTGGTTGATTTTATGCTGAGGTTATTTAGCAAAAATGAACAAGCGAAAGATTATTCATCACTATAGTTGTCTCATGAACATAATATATACACAATTAAAATGGACACACACACACACAAAGATTCTTAATAATATGGTGGATGGCCCAAGTCATGTTTGAAATGAGTGGGAATGACCTGAAGGCCATTCTTCTCCACCCTAGCACTGGTGCCAAAGCTAATACAATCAGCGAGCCAAATTTCACAGCCAAGCAATTACAAAGACTTTAATTATACAGTATACTTTCACAACAAAGAAACACCAACCTCTATTTTACATATTTTGCTAATTAATAGATACACTTTCATGAAGAGACAGCCTTAAATTGTAGATTACTGTTTTGATTTCTTTATGAACCAGAAATTCATTAAACCACTACCCCTAAAAGGTTTGTGGCACAAAGATTTTCTAATGCGCTCCTTCATTTGCCATTTATAGAACTCCTGCTTAAATGTAACATTGCTTGCCAAACTGGTTGTATTTATCAGAATTCAGCTATAGCTAAACTGCACACCTGGACATAATTTAGTTTTCACTGTGGAAGCCAACTGCTGGTTCTACATTATTCACTCTCTTGTGTACAATATTTTTGTTCCATAACAACTGACCTACAGTGCATGACACTGTTACACAATTCTCAAGAGTTTCAAAAACTGCGTAAACATTTTATGCTATCAGAATTCTTCATTTGCTAATACTCCTTTAGCACACATCCAGTCAGCCATCATCCAGAGGAAAATGATATTGGAATACAAAGATTTCTCCTGAAGGATATCTTTTTTCCAGTGTTTCATTGAAATGAATGACTAAAAAATGTGTTCAAAATCCCTCTACCCCAGTTGAAATGCATTATATAAAACAAATGAGTGAAATGATGTACTGAGAGGATTCAAGCATGAGTAAAAATTGCAGCTGAGACCCAATAATGTCTGTGGACTCCAATCTGCTTATTTTAAGAATGCATTTGCTGGTTTTGAGAGGCTGACCTAGGTCACCAGTAGCATAAACGGTTAGTCAAATCAAGTCACTTTTATAGCAGGCAAGTAACCCAATCACTTTTAACCTTCCACCATGTCCAGGGGGGTCAGTTTAGAATCACTGAAAGGATTTTGTTTCCAGCAAAACCTCTCCTTCGTTTGAACTTGGGAATTTAAAACAGAATTCTTTAATTATTCAGTTTGGCTAGCAATTTATGTATGCAGCTGCAGTGTGAAAAGAAAACTAAGAGCAGAGAAAATTAACATTGCAACTCCCAGCTCCCAGCATTGCTCCAAGATAGGGAGAGTGAATGCCTGTTGGGTGGGGTTCTCTTGAGCACCTACCATGTTTTCATGTTTTTGTGTTTCTCTATTGTTTTAAGGAAACATTGTAGTACACAGTATGGTGAAGCTCAAGAAATTCTTCCTCTGGATGTCTACATGAGATTATAATTTGTTCTAAATACAGAGAAGGGAAAAAAATTATGCAAACTGTAGTCAATGAGCTATACTTTTCATGGGAAAAACTTATCAAGCTGGGTCTTAAAAAATATTAGTATAAAACTCATAACAGAAGTATAACTTGAATTTTGTAATCTTCAAAAAATCATCTGAAATAGTGATATTGTCCATTCCGTGAGATTTCACATACTGTGCCACAAAGTAAAACAGTACTGCATGGCATATATAAAAAGGAGCAGACCATAGCAGGATAACATGTATTAAAAGAGAAGCAGATCGAAAATACTAGGAGATCAAGGCAGGAAATGATAAATTGTTTGTGTGATGGAGATGCAAGTTTTACCCTCCTGTGTGAAAATACCACTTTTCACTTTGAGCATAAACCACAAAGAACAAAGAGAATAATGACTTAGAGACAGTAAGGACTGGAGATGCTGGAAGCCAGAGTCGATAGATGTGAAGCTGGAAAAGCACAGCAGGTCAGACAGCATCCAAGGAGCAGGAAAGTCAATGTATTGGTCCGAAATCTTTCATCAGGGCTGGGGAAGAGGGGGGATCTCTGAAGTAAATAGAGGGAGGAGGGTGGGACTTGGGGTAGGATAGGTGGAATCGTGATAGGTGGACGCTGGTAGGGATTATTGTGATTGGTCAGTGGGAAGGATGAAGTGGATGTGGTGAGTAAGAAAATGGACAGGTTAGGTCAGGTCAGGGAGGTGAGGAGGAGGAGGGGGAGGGCTGGATATGGGATAAGGCTGGTGAAGTCAATATTGTGGACATTGAGCTGTAACATCCTAAGGTAAAATATTAGGTGTTGTTTTTCCAATTTACATTTGGCCTCACTCTGACAGTGGAGGAGGCCAAAGATGGACATGTTGCCAGGGGAGTGGGAGGGGGATTTAAATGGATGGCAACTGGAAGGTTGAATTGTTTGGTGAATGCAGAGCACTGATGCTCCGCAAATGGTCCTCTAGTCTGTGTTTGTCTCCCCGATATAAAGGAGACCACATTGGGAGCAACGGATACAATAGATCAGGTTGGATCAAGTGCAGGTGAATCACTGCCAGTTCTGGAAGGATTGTTTGGGCCTTAGTTGGAGGTGAGAGGGAGAGGTGTAGGAGCAGGTGTTGTGCTTCTTGTGGTTGCAGGGAAAGGTAGCGGATGTGGTGGTGAAGTTGGGGAGTGTAAAGCCAACGAGGGAGTCATGGAATGAAGGGTACCTGTGGAAAGCGGATAGGGATCGGGAAAGAAATATCTTTTTGGTGGTGGGGTCTGATAGTGTGTGGCAGACATGTCTGCCAATGACATGTTGGATTTGGACGTTGGTGGGGGGGTATGTGAGGCCTAAGGGAACTCCATCCTTATTGTTGTTGGGGCGGGAGGGGCTTTGAGGGCAGAAGTGTGGAAAATGGAGGGGATATTCCAGACCCTAAAGTAGGAAGATATCTGCGATGTCCTGAAGTAAACAGCTTCCTCCTGGGAGCAGATGCGGCAGAGGTGGATGAATTAAGAGTATGGGATAGCATGTTTACAGGAGGGTGGGTAGGAGGAGCTGTAGTTCAGGTAGTCATGGGAGTCAGTGGGTTTGAGATGGATGTCAGTTGCCAGAGATGGAGCTGGAAAGGTCCAGGAAGGGGAGGGAGATGTCAGAACTGGTGGAAGTGAATTTGAGAGCAGGGTGGAAAGTGTTGGCGAAGTTGATGAACTGGTTGAGATCCTCACAGGAACACAAGGCTGTACCAATACAGTCATCAATACACCAGAGAAAGGGGTGAGGGATGGTGCTGGTGTAATTGTGGAAAAGGGATTGTACCATGAATCCTACAAAGGGGCAGGCATAGCTCAGGTCCATATGGGTGCCCGTGGCCAACCCTTTAGTTTGTAGGAAGTGGGAGGAGTCAAAGGAAAAGTTGTTGAGGGTGAGGACCAGTTCTGCCAAGCAAAGGAGAGTGTCAGTGGAGATGGACTGCTTGGTCCTGCAGGAGAGGAGGAAGCAGAGAGCTTTTAGGCCCTCTGTATGAGGGATACAGGTGTAAAGGGACTGTACGTCCATGGTGAAGATGATGTGTTGGGAGCAGGGAAATTGAAAGTTTTGAAAAAGGTAGAAGGCATGGGTTGTGTTATGAATGTAAGTGGGGATATCCTGGGCCAAAGGGGGAAGAACGGAGTCGAGGTAGGAGGAGATGAGCTTGGTGGGGCAGGAACAGGCAGAGACAATGGATCAACCGGGACAGTCAGACTTATGGGCTTTGGGTCGGAGATAGAAACGGGCAGTGTGGGGTTAGGGAACTAATCAGGTTGGAGGCTGTGGATGGGAAATCTCCTGAAGTGATGAGGTTGTTGATGGTCTGGGATGTGGTAGCTTGGTGATCAGAGGCGGAGTCATGATCAAGGGGACAGTTGGAGGAGGTGTCAGAGAGTTGGCGTCAGGACTCAGGAACATAGAGGTCAGTTTGCCATACTACCACTGTGCTCCCCCTTATTGGCGGGTTTAATAGTGAGGTTGGGGTTGGAGTGAATGGAGTGGAGGGTTGCGCGCTCCAACAGGGAGAGGTTGGAATAAGTGACGAGATGGAGACATCTAAACAATTGATGTTGCGGCAGCAATTGGAGATGAAGAGGTCAAGGGAGGGTAGGAAGCTGGGAGGGGGTGTCCAGGAGGATGAAGTTTGCTGGAGGCAGGAGAAGGGGTCATTATAAGGAGGGTAGGATTCTCATTCAAAGACACACGGGTAGAGAAAGAGCTCGACTTCATGGTGTGCACAGAATTCATTTACATGTGGGCGCAGGGGAATGAAGGGGAGTTCTTTGAGGACTGACTGTTCAGCCTCAGTGAGGGGGACGTCTGGGAGGATAGCGAATGCCTGGCAGGGCTTGGGACTGGGGCTGAGTTTAGAACTGGGGCCAGGAGCAGGGGTGGAGGCTTCATGAACAGCAGCGGTGCATGCTGGGGCAGTCATGTGGGCGGAAACAGAGGTAGCCTGGTCATCAATGATGTCAGCAGAAACACCAGTCACGTCGTCCTTCATATTTCCTAAAAGGTATTTCCTTCCCTGTCCACTTGCCGCTGGGATCGATCAATTCACGATTCCTTCGTCAGCTCTACACTTCCTACCAACTTCTCCACCACACCTGCGACCTTTCCTTGCAACTACAAGAGGTGCAACACCTGCTCCTATACCTCCTCCTCACCTCCGTTGAAGGCATCATCCAACCTGATCGATTGTATCTGTTGCTCCTGATGCGGTCTCCTCTATATCGAGGAGACCAAATGCAGATGCAGGGATCAGTTCATGGAGCATCTCCACTCTGCATGCACCAGCCAACCTGACCTTCCGGTTGCCATCCATTTTAATTCCCCCTCCCTCTCCCCTGGTGACATGTCCACCCTTGGCCTCCTCAACTGTCAGAGTGAAGCCAAACGTAAACTAGAGGAACAACGCCTGAAATTTTGCCTTGGGAGCTTACAGTCCAATGGCCTCAATATTGACTTCACCATCTTCAAAATCCCTTCACCCCCAGCATTATCCCATGTCTAGCCCTCCCCCTCCTCCTCACCTCCCTGACCTGACCTAGCCTGTTCATCTCCCTACGCACCCATCCACTCCACCCTTCACACTGACCAATCACAATAATCCCTACCTGTTATCCACCTATCACCATTCCACGTACCCTTACCCCAACCCCACATGCCTCCGTCTTTACAATCATCCTGATTGTAATCATCCAATCATCCAATGTTTCAGCCCAAAACATTGATTTTCCTGCTCCTTGGATGCTGTTTGACCTGCTGTGCTTTCCCAGCCTCACATCTGTTGACAATGAGAATAATGATTTTCTTTTCAACTTGCTATATTGTTCAAATTAAATAGGAACTTAATTTAACAACATTGTAGGAGGAGGTTTGTTTGTCTGACTGATATTTGCTCTTGGACTAGAGAAGGATATTTATAAGTCAGACCTTCTTCTATCAGGGCCAGCAATACACAGAATCATAAGCAAGAAGTTCAGTCTGCACTGAAGCCACAAGCTTTTCCCCTGAAGACCATTTTTCTAAAAAAAATTCTCTACAGTGTGGAAGCAGGCAATTCAGTCCATCAAGTTCACACCAGCCCTCTGAAGAGCATCCCATCCAGTCCCATTCCCTACCCTACCCCACTCCTAAATTTTCCATGGCTAATCCACCTAGTCTGCACATCCTTGGACACTATGGGCAATCTAGCATGGCCAGACCATCTAACCTGCACATCTTTGGACTGTGGGAGGAAAGCTATGCAGGCACGTAGAGAAAGTGTAAACTCCACACAGACAGTTGCCCAATGCTAGAACTGAACCTGGATCCCTGGGGCTGCTAGCAGTGCTAACCAATGAGGCACCTTGCCGCCCCAATCTTTATCATCTTATCCTTTTGCTTTCAATGATTTTAATACATATATTGCTAGGTTGCCTTCTTTTAGCATTTCTTTTCAAATGCTACTACTTAGCTCATATTGCCTCCGCTAATTTTTCTTAATAACATGTCCCATTTTAGATTTTCTATTTGCCATGTCTCTTCCCATTTCTCCTGAAGTTTTTCATCTGAAGTCTGTTACTATCCTTTGCACAGTTCACTCATTTTCTGTTTTATATCTGCAAACCTTAAAATAATACCCTGCATACCAAGTCCAAGTCATTTGTATACATCAAAAAAAAGAGCAGTGGGCCAAATTCTAACCACTGGGAAAATTGACTGCGCTCCCTTGTAACTGAAAAACAAACGTTCATTAGCATTTTCTGCTTTTTGTCCTTCATCCAATTATGTGTCCTTGTTGCCTTCAATCCTACGGGCTTTAGTTCTTTTAAGAACTCAATCGTGTGGCATTTTGTGAACACAGACCCACTACTGTGAAGATAAATGATCTTGTATACTCAGGTGAAGATTTGAAGATCAAAGAGGGCATATTAATGAGAAGGAAAGGTGTTTGCATTGCAAGACAATATCTTGAAACCACTTGGAGAGGTAATGCAAGTCAGACATTCTACTATTGGCTGAATTTTACCAGCCCACTGGGAGGAAGGTTAGATGGTGTGTTTGAGTGTCAGAGAAATCATCTCAAGTTGAGTTGTATGGACTCCTGTCAATTTCTTTTAACTGATGAGACCACAATTAAGGCCAAATTCAGGGTGCCAAGAGTGGTTTCCCTACCACGCCCAGCCATTGTAGGAAAAGTTAGCCACTAAAAGGATATGGTCTCCCAGCAACAGCCCAGAGAGAACCATAAACTGGGAAAGCAGACCTCACGGCTGCAGTATGATCCCCAGATGGGTTTCTCCTCCAGGACCTGGCTCTTTCAAAGCTTCTCTTCAGCTAACTGCTGCCAGTTTCAAGTCTCCTGCCTGTCTCAGCAACAACCACTGATTCTGGTGTGACTGCTAAACTGTTGTTCTTTTGACTGGCCAGCAGCTCTTGGGAGCACATCACTGTATAATTGGACAATAGCCCTGGTTGTGACCATGTAAAATTCTGAGGTAAGTACAGCTACCCAATGGTGCATGTCAGATACACACATTCCCTCCTGCTGTTAAGACCTTTGAGCAAAATGTAAAATCCTGGCTTTAATATCAGTAACAAGGTATAGGTATGCAATGTTCGGTGTGTGTCAGTAAAGGTACATGACACTTTTACCTTGAGTCTGTCAAATGATATTCTTTTCATTGAAAAGCAATGTTTTGATTGTGATGTAATGAATGAGAAACTTAAAGACAAATTATCAATTGTCTACAAGCACTAGTTTAGTTTGGGATTGTATTTGGCATGGACTGGTTGGACCAAAGGGTCTGTTTCTTTGCTGTATGACTCTATGACTTTAAGCAATGTGAAACAAGATCAATAAATGTTTAGAAAAGCTTTTGGAACACAGCACATGCACTTGCCCATATGAAGGCATACAGCAAACAATGATCTAAATCTGCAAATGAATATTACTTTGTCCATGCCTTGGTATTCTTTAAGGAGAATAGGTATTTGAAAGGTAAGGAAAAAGCTTATAAAATAGCGGGTAATGTATTAAAGATGAAGATATATCATTACATTGCATGGATGCTCAACCATTGGACTGATTTTTCTCAGAGCTTTGGAACCTCACTGACAGGACCAACTAAGAGTCCCCTATACGTGCTTAAGATTGAGACCATTTGAATATATTCTTGGAATGGGAACTTCCTAGTTGTCTGCCTCTGAGCTTGCAGTTTTCTTAAGGATGGTAGGTGGTCTTCTGATCCTGCTGGCCTAGGCAGAGGACGGGCAGCTCTAAAGCCATCACAGCCCCATCGTGGCAGCTACTGTGGCAGGACATGGACTGAAAGGGTACCCCAACATGAAGGTAATACCCCAACATGAAGTTATTGCCCTAAGGCAATAACTAAATAACAGGCTGGCAGGCCACTCAACGTAAAGAGAAACCACTCTTGTATGTGGGACAGGTGTGTCACTCTTGCCAGCAGACTTCTTTGAGTGATGGAGTCCCTGGCGCTGATGTTAAAATGCTCACCCCAAGGGTGCATCTTTTGCTCTTGGCAGAGGCCCACTTCAGTGCTACCACAAAATCTCCTGTGAATGCTTCAGACTGGTGAGAATGTTTGTGGAATCATCCTGGCATGAATCCCCCCGTCTCTAAGAAGAGGTAGGAAAAATCAGTCCGTTATTTCAGCAAAAGGCAATGGTACTACAGGAATTGTATAATGGGCTAGATTTTTCCATCTCAACAGGTTGTAGATGTACACTGAGCAGACAGTACCCAAATCTCAAATTCCATGTGGTAAGAGGGTCACTCACTAGCCTGCGCATAGCCTCACAAAGTGATATCTTGACTTTTCCCATTCTCTATAGGAGTAGGCATCTCAAACATTCTGCAATTTGCAAGGTATGGGGTTAGATTTGAAAGACAATGTATCATGTTTCAGTGCATGACTTGCATGAATCATGTTGGAACCGTCGCCAGGAAACATACGAAAGGTAAAGATGAGTTTTTGCCAACTTCACATTGTTAATGAAATGCCACATCAAAAATTATATATGTTTAATATAGGGAGTAATAATTAGAACTTTCAAGTAAAGGTGTTTGACTATTAACTAAATAGTTTGCTAAGTAGTTGCGTTTAACATCTGACAAAGTGAGTGGTAAGCAAGGTTCTCAAGGTGGAATACATGTATGCATTGGAATACATTATCAAATAGATAAAGTGGTATTAATAATGAAATTCAAAAATATAGTGTGAAATTTGTCCATACCTTTGTCTTTTTATTCCTGGGTATTTTCAAAGACTTTAGTGCATTCAACTCAGGAGCTCCTTGACTGAGATTCAAACCTGTTGATGAACTCTACAGAGGAAGTACTGCCACCCAAAGAAGTCTATCTAGATTAGTTTGTTTAACAGATTTATAAGATGTCATGTTTTTGTAAGTGTATCAAGTGATGATCGTTCATTTTGATATCCAAGTTGACGTAGTTCATTGTGAAAGAGCCATAAATGTCTCAAATAGTTTCCATTGTTATTGTGAGGCCAGTGAGTTTTGTTCATTATGGATACTAAGTGAAATGAGTGCAGAAACGACAGGTAGTGCGAGCTAAAAAGCCTCACGTATGAAAGTCACTGCCTCACTGACCGTATTTGATCTTTTAAAAATGATCATTATTGGCATCAGCTGCCCTCTTGTTTCTGTTTTGATCCTGATATGACCAGAAGTGGCAGGCCTGGCTACAGTCTATCCCAGACCTCTTGCCATGAAAGTAAACTTGATGAGAACTGCCTGTCAGGAAGCAGGATCATGACTTTTGCAATTTGTCCAACTCTGGACCCCCACCTTGAAGAACAAAATTCAGTCCAATTAAGGAAAAAAATAACTAATATGACAAGCTCGAAGCCCCTAATGATTAACAATAGTATGAAAATTATTAGATGTTGGAATTACAAAAAAAGACTTGCATGTGTACAAATACCTTTAATGTAGCAAAACTTCTGAAGGTGCTTCATAAAAGACAGACATTGAATGAATAAAGTTTAATTCTTTTTTCAGTCTCGTGTCCAAAAGATGCCAGTCTAGGTTTCATATCAAAAGCTTGTCTCCCCCTAGCAATGGGTTACCACTGCCACATTCATCCCCAACAAATTACTTTAGACTGCTGACAAAATTACAGCATGAATGGGCCAGTGTTCCCTCGCAATCGTTCAATATAAAAAAACAGCCAGAGAAACAAGAATACTTTGACCTCTTCTCTGGAGGTATGCTGTTTCTAACAGTTTTTTCTCTTTTTCAGTCAAGGGTGCATCATGAAAAATTCATTTTGAAGACTTTACTAGAATTAGCTTTCTTTAAATTGCACAGGATCCAATGACGTATCTTTCAAAGCCCTCATTTTATCTCAAAAAGTGTATGGCTAAAATTGTGCTTGAGCGCTCATCTCATCATTCACACTGGCACACTGTCATTTTAACTGTCAGGTTACAGAAGACATAAATATTGAGGTTATATGATGCAAATATAAACGTAATATACTTTAACCCTTGTTCACAGGTGTCAGCAAGTATACAATCCCCTTCCCCTCCACATCCATAGATCAAGCTGGTGACAAGTTGGAGTGAGGATACAGGAGGTCAGTGATACAAATTTACTTTCCAGGATAACACTTCCTTGTAGGCAAGGAGTAGTTTCCTGCAGCAAACATTGGGCTTCCCCATTTGCTAGGCTTCCCAACCCTGCCGCCATGGAGGGATGCCATTCTGTCCAATACTTAAACAGTTACCAGGACTTTTTCTCTTTTCTGTTGCAGTGTTCCTTGACTATTCAAATTTTTCTTCAGCCTGCCAGCCAGCTAATAATTCCTGTTGTGTTTCTGTGAGAGACTGACCTCAAATCATTTAATTAAGACCCGTCAGTCAAAATCTCCCTTCACCTCGATCTATGCTTTATACAATTCAATTTATGCTGGCCCCTGCACGTTAGACCCACGGCCAGAGTTAAAATACAAACTCTCGCTTCAGTCCCAATAACTATTGCTTTCCAGTGTGCCAGTGGCATTTTGGAAAATTGCTTTGCAAAAGGTCAGTACTAAAGCATTTAAAAAACTTACAGCAACCTTCTTGGCATCACTTCCCTGCCTAATTTTTATTCTTTAGATGGTCAAAGATTGAATTACTGTTCTATTGGACTGTTGTTTGTGTTAGACCAGTTACCTATTATGTTTAATTTTGTTTGTTGTTCTCATTCACCTTTGTCACATGACTAATCACAATAGCAATACAGGTTACATTTACAAAACAATCTGTTTACGGACAGACTTTCAAAAACACTTGAAATGTAATTTTTCAAGTATGCGTATTCAGTAGAATTTTCTGCTCAAATTACTTTTACACTGAAATCCATTATACCAGTTTTTTTTTGTTTTAACTCCAAGACATTCTTGAAATAAACTTGTGTTTGAACTGGGACCATATTTGATGCAGAGATTGTTGGAAATGAAACTGACACTCCTCCTGCCCTATTAATTTGAACCCACCAGCAGAAATCTACAATACATTTGTCTTCTAGCAAACAAAAATGGACAAAAGAGCTACACTCTAGAGGGGAAGTGAATGTGTGTTCTTGAGATCAAAGTGACATTTGACAAAGTGCAGTATCAAGAGGCCGTATTGAAATTGACGTCATTGGGAATCAAAACAAAACACTCCAATGGCTGGAGCCATACTATCACAAGATGGTTGCAACTCAATTAACCCAGATCCAGGACATCATTATAACAGTTCCTTAGGGCAGTGTTCTAGGCCCAACCATCTTTGACTCTTCATCAATGTTCTTTACTGTATCATAAAGTCAGAAGTGAAAGTACAAAGTAGGAGAAGTAGGCCATTCAAGCCCTTGAGCTTGCTTCAACATTCAATAAGATCATGGTTGATTTTTCTGTTTGAGTTCCACATTCCAATCTACCCTGATAATAATCTTTTATTCCCTTGCTGAAGAATCTACATAGTATTTTTGCCGATGATCACAAAGTGTTTACTTCCATTCGTAACTTCTCAGATTGAAGGGACAAAAATGATTGAGTCCACAAGCAGCAAGCTTGGAAAATCAGACTTGGATTGACTAGTGCATATTCTTTTATTCTTTGAAGAAGTGCAGGTGTAGATGGCAAGACCAGCACTTGTTACCTATTTCTAATTTAATTGCCTTTGAATTTGACTGACTTGCTAGGCCATTCTGGAGGACAGTTAAGAATCAACCACATTGCTATGGGTCCATTGTCACATCTAAGCCAGACCAGACGTCTTTTAAGAACATGAGTGAACCAGACAGTTTTTCATGCCAATAACAGCTAATTTCACGGTCACCACTGAGACTAGCTTCTAATTCCAAATGTATTTTTTGAATTTAATTTCTATGGAGTTGCTGTTGTGAGATTTAAATGCATGGCTCCAAGGCAATTCCTGGACGTTATCATTGCACCAGCACCTTCCCCAGATCTCAGGTTATGATGATTTCCAACAACAGGGAGTCTAACCATTTCACCTCAACATTCAAATCTATGACTATTCCTGAATTTTTTTATTCATTCACAGGATGAGAATGTCACTGGCTAGGCAGCATTTATTGCCCTTCCCTAATTTAAGGGTAAGGATGGTAGTTTCCTTCCCTAAAGGGCATTAGTGAACCAGATGGGTTTTTCCGACCGTCGACAATGTATTCATGGTGATCATTAGATGGTTAATTCCAGAAATTTTTTGAATTCAAATTCCACCATCTGTCGTGGCGGGTTTCGAGCCCGGGTCCCCAGAACATTATCTGAGTCGCTGGATTATCAGATAATGCCACTAAGCCATCGCCTCCCCTGATGGAAAGGGTTACCATTGACCAGATACCATGAACACCCACATGTATTCTGATCTATAAGAATAACTCAGAGAGCTGGGAATTCTGTAACAAGTCACTCACCTTCTGGTATCTAAAGCTTTTCAACTACCTGCAAAACAAGTCAGGAACAAGTTGGAAATCTGTCCATTTCCCTGGATTAGTGCAGCTCTAACAAGTTCAAAGTCGCCACCACTTTAAAAAATAACCCATTCCACCTCTGGTATATTGTGGGGTTGCAGTATGTATCATCAGGTCTCTGTGACACCATTAAAATCACAACCACTGTAAATGAGCAGAAAAATATCTTCAGGTGGTAGCGTAGCGGTAATATGACTAGCCTAGGAGTCCACAGCCTGGGGAGACAGGCTCAAATTCTACCATGGCAGATGGTGAAATTTGAATTCAATAAAAAAATCTGGAATTAAAAGCTATCCTAATGGTGACCATGTAATCATTGCTAATTGCTGTAGAAAAACCCATCTGGTTCACTCGTTCCCATTAGGGAAGGAAATCTGCTGTCCTTACCTGGTGGGACCTGCATGCGACTCTAGAACTGCAGCAATTTGGTTGAATCTTAATTGCTTGAGGGTCAACTAGTGATGGCCAATAAATGCTAGCCTAGCCAGCGACACCCACCTACATCTTGTACCATCCTACAAGATGCACTGTAGTAATTCACCGAAGATCCTCAGACAGCATCTTCCAAACCCATGACCACTTCCATCTAGAAGGACAAGCACAGCAGATATATGGGAACAGCACCATCTTCAAGTTCCCATCCAAGCCACTCACCATCCTGACTTGGAAATATACCGCCGTTTCTTCACTGTCGCTGGGTCAAAATCCTGAAATGACATTGTGGGTCAACCTACAGTAGACGGACTACCGTGGTTCAAGAAGGCAGCTCACTACCACCTTCACAAGGGCAACTCGGGCTGGGCAAGAAATGCTGGCCAGTCAGTGATGCCCACAACTCACAAATGAATTTTCTTAAAAAAAAACTCAGAACTCTACATTTAATACTCAGAAACATAACTGAATTTGCGACAATAATGTTATGGCTAACAAAGAGAAACAGGATACACTACAATCAGTAATTTATTCCTGATGAATTGCTGAATTTCTATCAGCCATGTGATTCAGTTCTCTCTGCTCACCTGACCAATTGTGCTTTGTTGTAACAATACTGAAAAGTTCAACATTTCATCGAGGCTCAATATCTGACTCAGTTAGCAATGATCTGGCCGAGTACATGTGGTCCATAAGATGTGCTACAACAACTAACCAGAGTTATTTTGACAACAATTTCCTTCCTCGCAAGTTCTAACCTGGACAACAGCAACAGCAACAATTATCTGGGAGCACCATCATCATGTTATATACAGTCCTGACTTTCACATGTATATGGGTCCTGCATGGTCATTAGATCAACATCCTGAATTCCTTACCTCACATCACTATAGAACTAGCACTGTCAGAAAACTTGTATTTGTTTAAAAATAATCCTTTCATTAACTTCTTAGCAGACCTAAGCATGGCTAATAATGTGCAGCTATATAAGTGCTGCCATATTTTGTGAAAAAGTGAAGAAACATTTTGTTTGATAACAAGATTGAAATAATTTATCTTTGAACACAGAAGAAAACCTTTTAAGACCCAAAACATTCGATTCTACAGTGACTGCAACTAACTTATTCGTCAATCAAAGCAATAAATGGAAGAAAGTCAAAAAGTAAAAGAAATTCAGGACATCTACAATGTAATGCAGTTTTGAAGGATGCAAGAACATTACAATATTTAAAAAATCCAGTGCAAGAAAGGAAGGTTAATTTAAAAAGTGCATTAAAAAACACATGAATTGAAACTAAAACTTTGTACGAAATAACTGCACAACAGAATATAAAAAATCTAATTAAAACTTTAATATTTAGATGATATTTAAGGAAGAAGTCAGTGTAAAAAGGAGAAGCTATCAAATCATTACATTGATAATTAGAATTGACTTCTTCATATTACATTAATAGTAATCAAGGGTATTATAGAGAGAAAATTAGAAATGTCACAGATTAGAATGAATAGCCTTGTAATCCCTTTGGGACAGGAAGAGAAAGATTCACTTTTCACTTTAGTGTGAAAAAAAGAGAGAGAGAAAATACACCTGCTTTATGAACTAGATAGGACAAACCTTTACTTGTGATAAAATATTCATTTGAAAGTTGTTGATATTATATTTTACCATTCTATGCTCACAACAGCCAGAATACAAAGCTGGTGGTGTGAATTTGGCCAATCCAGATTCTTTGTACATTTCTCAATGATATTAAAACCGGTTTCCAGTATAAACCATTTTTTCCCCTGGATCTCAACTGCAACATACATTCTGGTATGCTCACAAAGCAAGTGTGACACAGTCATGCATTTTTTTTGGTGGAAAGTAAGAAAATAAAAGGATGAAACAGGCTTCAGTTAAATTGTCTTAACAAAATTGCTAAACATACGACTTCACCTGACGAAAGGGCTACACTCCAAAAGTTTGTGTTTACAAATAAACCTGTTGGACTATAAACAAGCGTTGTGTGATTTCTGACCTTGTCCACTCTCAATCCAACACCAGCATCTCCGTTGTGAACAAAGTGAACAAAGCGAGAAAGCCAATAGATGCAGTAACTTTGAACAGGATTTTCCCAGTTCGTGACTGGCAATGGGCACTGGCATGTCAGTTAGGAAAATGTACAAATATAAAAATATAAATGAGATTTTCAACATAGTGAAGGAAAATCTGATCTCCCACCCAAGATTTCAACAATGAGATGAGAATCTGACTTGTGAGTGGTCGGAGGCCTACTGTGTGCATTAACATCTTATTACTTATCTCGCCTCATCAATTTTCACACAGTGGAGAGAATCGAGATGGTGATAATTCTCAACATGAACTCGAATGGGTACCTTGTGGCTCCAGCTTATTGCTTGCTCCTCCAGGCCTCCATCTTGACCAGCTGTCCCTGCCACTACAGGGTATGTTCTATAGACAGTGACTGTCTGTCTAAGAATTTGGCATTGGACATGCAGAAGCTTCACCAAATCATCATGGCACATAACTGACTCACTTAGAATACTTATTCATTTTAATGCTGTACTTCGGAGTGCACTGACTCCTTTCATTGTAATGCTTCTGTTGGAATTTTTGAGCTCAGGGACAGGCACCCATCTCACACATTGAAGCAGCATGCATCTCAGCACTCTGTTTGCTTCTATAGTGCTTGTACACTTTGCATGTATTTGGATGCTCAGGGCATCTGTCTTGCCCTGCCATTGTTGCACTTTTCCACTACATTCAGAACTTACAGGCTCACAGTAATTCTGTTTTGCCTTGCCTTTTAGAGCAAGGTCAAAGTCAGGCAGCTTGCCATGGTTGTCATCAGGTCAATAATAAGGGGATGGACATGTTACTGACAGCACTTTGCTGCATTAGTGTCACATCTGTAGCATGTCCCTGCAGCTTTAACAGTGAAAAGACTGCATGCATTTCAGTCGAATTGCCATGTCTGAAAGTCTAAGGCGAGTAGTCCTTATTCCAGTCAAGGGAGGGTTTCATCAGTCAGGCGTTCGATTACAGTCAGTCCAGAGCAGTTTCCAATCTCATTCCAGAGGCTTGGAAATAGTCAGTCGTCAACTTGGGGTGATCAGGGGTTCTGCACTATTGCATTTCAGCAAGTGGCTGTAGAAAGTCGTGAAAGTCCTGTGCAATCTGTGAAGGGTTAGCAGTAAGTCAGCCAAGATATGCACAGCCTGGGTCCTGTCACTTATCAGTCAGGTCTGTCTATCAAAGTTGGATCAGGAGAGTTAAGTTCTGCACATAAATTTCTGAGGATCTGGTAAATTACCAAGCTGAACATATGACTCATTCTGTGAAGCACAGTCTGGGATGCTGTCCATACTCATGTAAATCACACATGTTCAATGAAAATTAAAAATGGCTACCACCATATCTGGAGTGGGTGGAGTAAGTGATTTTCCCTGTGTTTTGTGTGCAATAAGAGGGCTTTCAAGTGGAAATTTCATTTATCAGGCACTTGTGCAAGCAACTGTATTAATGCCATTGGTTATTACCAATTGATTATAGCCATTTCTGTGTAGCAGTAGTAATCGCAATTAAAAATATATGTCACTTGTTGGTCACAATTTAAAAAGACAATCCAAGCTCTCATGTGCTGAACAAGGTACAGATTGGCTTTCCTCTCACGTTGAATTTGACAAGCAATGCTGCCTTTCTTTGATGGGGAGGCAGAGAAAGGTTTCAGTAATTCAACAGTATTTTCAATGTCCCATACCACATAATCTGAATAGGGTCTATGTCATATCAACATTCTTTGGCCCTCCTCACCAGTGTCCTCCCATGCCCCACTGTATGAAGGACTAGCCTAAACAATCATTCATGTGTGATGGAGATGCTGACTACTCACATAACTAAAAATCTGTTCTGTTTCTGATACCCTTCATACAGCTTCATTGGAACTGTTGGAACAGTAAATCCAACTACAACAGGCATTATTGTCACTGTGGCTGCAGTGCAACAGAAAGACTGAGGAGGAACAAACACATCAGAAAGCAGCAAAGTCTGCCAGCTGCCAAACAGCCTCCGTATAGTGAAGCTGCTGCTGAAGGTCCACTCTGATGCAAAGGAGGCCGAGAGACTAATGTCTTTGATATCATTTCCTCCAGATTTGTGAGGTGTATTGCCCCTGCAGAGTGAGAATGTTCCACAGCAATGTTTTTTGTCATCTGCTGAAGTGGGACTTATGATCTGAAGGGGTAGGTGACCATTCAATCCTGGTGACCATAAAGGTGACAGCAGGGCTAATTTATTAATGTAACCAGCTGCTTCCAACAATCCACTAGGGACCTAAAGAATAAGTTTCATTCTGTCTACATTTGATCTCAGTTAGGAAATACGCAATGGAATCATCAGTCACAGGTGTAGATGGTTGCATTGAATCTCTCAATCCTTAACCCATATATTCAACTTCTTTTCGTTTCCTAGTGACAAGGTCAGTGCGACAGAATAGGCAGTAGGCTTTGCCAAAATAGTTGGCTTCCCCCCGGTACAACACAACTGTTAACATGGTTGACTTCAAAGGAAAAATGTTCTATTCCATCAATGTACAAGTCACTGGTGTTCATCAGTGCCATATCTTAGAATCTATACTGGCTACCATGGAAGCTATCATAACGTCTACATCCTTGAGAATTCTCAGGCTCTTGCTGCATTTCAAGAGCTGGGTGCCTTATAAGGATGGGCACTGTGAAATAATGACCACCATCTACAACTGGGACTGATGACTTTAATTTTAAATTCATTCATGAGATATGGGCATCACTGGCCAGGCCAGCATTTATTGCCCATTCCTAATTGGCAGGAGAACAGTTAAATGTCAAACACATTTCTGTGGGTCTAGAGTCACGTGTAGGGCAGATCAGGTAAGGATGGCAGTTTCCTTCCCTGAAAGACATTAGTGAACCAGATGGGTTTTACCCGACAATCGAAAATGGGTTTTCATGATCACTATTAAACTCTTAATTCCAGATATTTTTTATTGAATTCAAATTCCACCATCTGCCATGGCAGGATTCGAACCCCAGAACATTGTCAGGTCTCTGGATTAATAGTCCAGCGATAATACCACTAGGCCGTCACCTCCTCCTTATGACTCCATTGTGATCCCCTGACTGAGACCGAATGTCGCGAGAATGCAGCTTCTTCCTCACCATGGTCATTGTGGAGTCGACAGTATACCTCCTGAGGATGAGTTTCCAATTGCTGAATCAGTCTTTGGTTGAGGGGGAGATCTTTGTCGTACAGTTCAGATAATGTGAATGTGCTTGCATATTATGCTCTGCTCAACTGAAGGAGGCAAGAAGGGATGTGGTGGATATTGTAGAGTTGGTAGAGTGGCAACAAACTCCTGCGAAGGAAGATGAGGACATTGAGCTGGGGGAACACTACCTTTACCGTGAGAGTGGTGCATTGCCAAGCACACAGCCATATAGGACTTAGTTGACATCTGCATCCAATAGATCAGAGTTGGGTGATCATGTTGTTGCTTGAAAGGTAAACAGCCCTGATTTGATTCCAGAAGCGGACACTTTGCTTTTTTTTGTTTGTCCTTTGCTTTTCCTGTTCAATAAAATGTTAAAGCTTTCAAAAGTTTGCAGGCTTTCCAACATGTGATGCTCTCAGTTTGAACAACGACAAGCCGTTATGCTGCACTGGGCATTAGGGAATCAGTTTCTTAGCTAGCATTCTAACATGTGATAATGTTGGGTACAGTTAGCCTGTGTTGCTTCATTCTTGTAGCTACAGTTACAATGGCAATCAGATAGATGATGATATAAAAACAGCAATCCATTTATGAATATGCACTTTTTTTGCAATGAAGTGTTGCTCATACCACCTTAATCCTCTCAGAAGCTGTTTTTTACCCCTCACTTCCCTCTCACTACAGGTATTTCGAAGGTCCAATCATTAATGGCAGCAACTGACCTGGCGCGTAACTGGATTTTGAATATGGCAACTCTGGCAAAAGATCCCAATAATGTTTTTGCTACTGGTGAACACACAATAACATGAGAGCAGTGCCATAGAGGCATGGCATAAATATAATGAGGTTAGCTGCAGAGAATTGCACAAGATAACTGAAAAATCCTCCATGTATCTCCCAGAAATTGACAGTCAGCCAATTTTTGGAAAAAAATCAGCCCTTTGAGACCAACATAAGAAAAACTGGAGAGCTAAGCCGTGACAGACGAGCTTTGATCTGCCCAATGAGACCACAATACAACCGTTCTCAAGGTTACCGAGGACTGTGCATATATTGAAAATACATAATACAATTGCAGAACCTTGATGACATGCAAAACTCCATTTGTCAAAGCGATTCTATCATCAGGAATCTCTGAACCCAGCTTTTGATAAACTGTTAATAGCTTCCTGCATGACTGAAGTAATGCCTGCTTAATTCCCATACAAATCAAACTAATTTCACAAAGTCCAGATGAGTTAATGATAGATCAGCAAATTTAAGATTTAGAATTCTTTATCGGTTAAAGTGAATATAGATACCTATATCACATTTCTCACATCCACAGTACTTTGTTTTAGTATACTAAACGTATATTAATATCGGATACCATTCTGGTTCATTACCCTTGACTTGCAATGTTAGTTAAAAGAATAAGAGCATGCACTTATATAGTGCCTTTAAAGTTGAAGTTTGAAATGGCTCATGGCTTTTTACAAGAAGTGGCAGGACTATCAAATGAGCGATCTAGGATATAGTGGAAAGAATCCGTGTTACAGAAGACAAGTAGATTTGCCAACTTCTCTCAGTGAGCCCAGCTGACTAGTCAATCGTCAATAGTACCCTGGTATACTTTACACCTGCCTCATTCCAACATATGATTATCCAAACTGCTAGTGAAATATCCGGGTTCTGAACCTCCATTCTCCATCAGGTTATCTTCGAATCATCTCTATATCAGAGATTCTTCTGCCATGAAGGTTAGTCACTTACTGCTATACAACGGATAAGCGCACATTCAAGCTCATGCTGAGTTGACAACAGGTACCAAAGCTTCTGATGATGGCGTGGCGAGCAGTACGACAAATTGTAACATACTTGATTGAGTTTTCACCATTTTCCAAATCTGTGGACATTGCTATCTTGATCAGTATTTATTGCCCTTCACTAATTGTCCAGAGGGTATTTAACAGTCAACCACATTGTGGTGGGTCTGGAGTCACATGTAGGATAAACTAGGTGAGGACATTAGTGATCCAGACTAGCTATTTATTCCATATTTTTATTGAATTCAAGTTTCACCATCTGCCATAGTAGTATTCCAAACCATAGTTTGGTTTTTGAGTGCATATTTCCTACTGTTGCAAATTTAGAAGTTCTAAATGATGAAGGAGAACTGAATGGCATGAGCCTAACCTGCCTTGGAACCTTGCTGTCAATGAACAGAGAATTCAAAACAAAAATGCACTTTATCTTTCTCAGCCTGTTTCCATGTCCAAGTTGGCATCAGCTACATCAAATCAACAGCTGTCCTTATTTTTTTTTTAAATCAACACGTTGAGATTCTGCACAAATTATCAAACCATGAAACTATGGAAAAATATATTTATCAATGGGCAACATATTGGTTTGCTCTAGTGAGTAATGCATGTTAGACTTGCCATTTTAAAAGCCAGACAGTTAATGACGTTTCCTGCCAGGTATGAAAGATATAATACAATCACCTTCTCTCTCCAAGTGAATCCATCAATTGTGCATTATCATCTGGGGAAATGATCACCGTGGCAGAACATCAGATAGTATATGGATACTATCTTGCTGTACATGGGTAATGAAATAGATGCTGGGGTAGAAAATGAACAAATTAGAATGGGTAAGCAAAAAAATCTAGTCAGAGGCTGTAATAAGAGGTAGGATCTCTTAAAGGTATTTAAATAGTAGGGGCCATTTGATTGAAGGCTTTGCCACTAACATTGGAGGGAAGTGGGAGAAAGTGGATCGTCACAAGGCATGTCAACGATGCATGAGAAATATGATAAAAGCCTGGAGAAGATTATAGAGATAATATGAGCAGGGGCAGCATGGTGGCTCAATGTTTAGCACTGCTGCTTCACAGCGGGTTCAGTTCCAGCTTCGGGCGACCATCTGTGTGGAGTTTGCACATTGTCCCTGTGTCTGCATGGGTTTCCGTCGGGTGCTCCAGTTTCCTCCCACAGTCCAAAGATGTGCAGGTTAGGTGGATTGGCCACGGGAAATGCAGCGTTACAGGGATATGGTTGGGTCTGTGTTGGATGCTCTTCAGAGGGTGACTGTGGTCTCAATGGGCCGCACTGTAGCGATTCAATGATTCTACAATGATTCTCTCAGATGACAATTAATTCAGTATTATTTGTAACAGACACCATTTTGCTTTTGAAATGCTTGTCATCTGTGAAGTTCTTATTGAAGGGCACTTGAGAGAAATTCTTTATTTTTCTTTAAGGCTGTGATTGAGTTCATTACTCACAGTTAGACCCAAGTTGTTCATTAAAAAAAAAACTTGTGTTAGTAAGAGTATTGATGGAATACACAACCTGGGAGCACTGGAGACGTGAGACAAACCATTGGCAGAAACATCTGCTCTCGGGACAGAAGCTGGTACAATAAATGCAGCTGCCCAGTATTTGTGGTAGAGTAGCACAGACACAAGAGACTTCCCAAGAATTAGTCAATGTGCTCGTCAGTGATGTATTAGAAAGGCAACTGGAGGTCCTTTTCATCATACATTCAACTTATTGACAGCACTTCCCAATCCTGCAACCTCCATCTGCCAGGAGCACAAGGACAAATGCTGTATGTGAACACCACCACCTCTGTCACGTTTTCTTCCAGGTTACATACAACCCTGAGTTGCAAACATGTCAGTTTTTTTGAATCATCGCTGGGTCAAAATCCTGGAACTCTGTCTCTGGCAGCACTAAAAGAATATATATTTATCACAAGGGCTATAGCTGTTTAAATAGACTGGTCATCACCAACTTCTCAAGGACAATTAGGGATAGGCAATAAAAGCTGGCCCCTCACATCCATGAATGAATAAAAAATAACTTACATATATTGCAGCAGGGACCAGTAGGACAGGCAGCAATAGTTTGCTAGTCACTTTAGCTGTTTTATTTCTTCCTCCGAACTGCATATATTCTCTCTGGTCTACTTTTGTTAAAATTATACTTCCTCTTTCATGAATAAATTTATGACAGACTATGAGATATATGATACACAACATAATTTGATTTAGCTTATAAATGCACGTGGTGTAAGCCTTCAAGGTATTTGAAAAGTTCCTCTGCTGATAGGTGAGTCATTATGTATGAGCTGCCTGTATGTACTGTTCCTACGGGGCCTCATAGCTGAGTGAATTGCAGTAGTGGTTGAATCTTCAGCCAACTGGTTAACTGAGTGGGATTCAGAAGGCCAGCAATGTGCTTCTAGGGTTGCAACCATCTCTGATTCATTTACAGGAGGGTCAGGAATACCCAGTGATGTTGAAGTTATGGGCTTTTTATTAAACATAATCTGGAATTCTGCTGCCATAAACTGTCATTGAAGACTTTTTTTTCCCCCCCAAAAGCTATGCAATGAACACTTGCTTGAAAAAGAAGTGTCAGGAATGAAGGGGTGGAAGCAGAAAAAGATGGTTTAGGTTAAGTAATTAAAGTGGATTAAACACATAAGCCATCGATCGATGAAATTATTAATTTCGTGTTGTGATTATCTAGGTTTATGTAACAGAAAGCTAAATTAATTGGATAGTCTCAAGACTTGCTGGTGTTTTAGGATAAGTTTATGGATTTATACTCCCAGTGTGGAGCTTCAGCAACAGGAGCACATACTTAAAGTGTGGAGCATAGTGGGTTCTGTATGGATGAATATAAAAATCATTGAGACCGTTTTTTGTCAATTTATAGCATGTGAGCATGGCTATTAAGACCAGCATTTATTGCTTATCCCTAATTGTCCAGAGGTCAGTTAAGAGTCAACCACATTGTTGAGAATCTGGAGTCACATGTAGGCTGCACCAGGTGAGCATGGCAGATTTCCTTCCCTAAAGGACATTAGTGACAATCAGCAATTGTTTCATAGCCATTTTAGACTCTAATTTCCAGATTATTAATGAATTTAAATTCCACCATCTGCTGTGGCAGGATTTGAACCTAGGTTTCCAGAACATTACCTGGGTGTCTAGATTTAGCTGTCTGGTGATAATAACACTAGGCCATTCCCTCCTCATATTGACCACTGTACCCAGATTCCTGACATTATCGTGATACAGCAAGTAGATCCTCCGTGGTTTAGTGGAGAAATTTGTGAGCTCTGATAATCCTTAAGCAGTGACATCAGCAGTTTTTGTTCGGCTCCCATTGACACAAAGGTCAAAGGTCAGAGCCTGGGATGGGGTCTGTGTTTGTTGCAAGACAAAGTGCAGTCCAAGAAGTCCTCAAATGGGGAACAAGTGAAAGATGACCGCATGCTACTGCACATTTCCTGGGAGCCACTGAGGCATTTTCTCCTGTCTCCCTCCGCAGGGGAAATCCGAGCAAATATCCCTAGAATCGCAGAACTGTTATGGTGTAGAGAGACCCTGTGTGGCCCAATGTGGCTGCACTGGCTCTCTGAGCATTTTAACTTGGTGCCAATCTTCTGTATTTTCTCCTTGCACCTTGTTTCTATTTAAGTAATCATCCAATGCCCTCTTGAATGCCTCGATTGAACCCAAGTCCAGACCCTAATGATTTGCAATGTGAAAAAGTTTTGTTTTTTCACCTTGTATTTGCTTCTTTTGGAAAGTAACTTAAAACTGTGCGCTCTGGTTCACAATTTATCAGTGTGAACAGTTTCTCCCTACTGTTCAGACCCCTCACGTTATTGCAAACTTCTTTGAAATTTCCTCGTAGCCTTCTGCTTTTCAAGGAAAACAGTCCCAAGTTTATCAATCTTTCCCTATAACTAAAGTGAATGTGACACTTCATTCTCGTAAACCTCTCCTATACACTCTCAATGCATTCACATCCTTAATAAGATGTGACACGCAGAACTGTACACAATACCCCGAGTAAGTTCTAAACAGTTTCTTCTGTAATTCATCATGGCCCCCTCGCTCTTATACTCTCTCCCTCTATTTATGAAGCCTGGATTACTGTAATCATTGTCAACAGCTCTCTGTACTTGTATTGATACCTTTCATGATCTATACATATGTAAACCCGGGTCTCTGCCTTTGCACACCCTTTAAGATAGTAATAAACTAGAGGGTACTATCTATCCATGTTCATTGTTCCAAAATGCATCACCTCACACCTCTCTGCATTGAGCTTTATCCACCACTTACCTGCCCACTCCGTTCACATGTTGATGTCCTTTTGAACATTGTCCTTCCAACATTTTACAATACTCCTAGGTTTTGTGACATTCATGAGCCTTGAAACTGTCCCTTGCTCAACAAGATCTGCATCATTTTCGTAGCTCTGAAAATATATGGGTCCCGGGACTGATCCCTGGAGAATTCCACTACATACCTGTTTTTAGCCTGAAAAATACCCATTAATCATTTACTCAATTTCTCATATGTAAAGGCGGTATTTGTTCTTTGTTTGTTTTCTGTGTTCATGATTGCAGACTGAAATGGGAAAAAGGCTGTTTTAAAAATTAAGCACCATGGTAGAGATTACTGTACTTTTTAAAAGCAAATTACCTGACACTTATTGCAAATTTTTTCACTGCTGTTCCTTCAAGCAGTGGAAGAGAATACTAGAGATGAGCTAGAAGCAGAGGGTGTGAACAAAGGCACTTTCAGCTGGCAACAAGTGGTTGCTTGGTCTGTGGAATGGTGACCCCTTGTCAATGCCCTGCAACAATATGTGATTGGCTCCCAGGTAGCTGAATTGTTTGTTGACTTGACTGTTTGGTCAGAAGTCAATGGAACTCTGAAAAAGGTGTGTGTTTTTCTTCCTGCAGTAAAAAATCACCTCAAGCTAAAATGGATTCGGTTTATTTGATCTCATCAATTGCTGGCTTTTAATGAATGAATCAGAGACTTTGTAGGTGTCAACCAGTCACCCTGTGCCTGCTGCAAGCAAGTCAAAGTACCTGGGGAAAGGTGGTTCAAGGAACAATAGGTCCTGACAAGGCAGTGGAATCATCTCAGCAAACTTTGTGGACAGGGACCATTAAGCTGCCTTTACAGTGTTTTCCTTTGCCCATAACACTCTTTGTTTGTGTGTCTTTCTGCCTGTATGTGTATGTAGGGAATGACAGAATCATAGAGTCATAACAGCATAGAAACAGACTCTTCAGTTGTCTATGCTGACCAGGTATTCCATACTTAACTAGTCCAATTGCCTGCATGTGTTGCATATCCCTTCCCCCTAAACCTTTCCTCTTCATGTACCTGTCCAAATGTTTTTTTAAATATTGTGATTTGTACCTGTCTCCACCACATGATCTGGTAGCTCCTTCCATGCACCACCCTCTGTGTGAAACAGTTGCACCTCAGGTCCCTTTTAAATTTTTCCCCTCTCACCACAAATCCATGCCCTCTAGTTTTAGTCTCCCAAGTTAGATTTTTAACTCGTAAAGTTGTTTATCAATGTTCAAAATTGTTTCCCTGTATCTAGAATCTATTGATTTGTAACAAATAGTCAATTTAGTTAAGTAGAGAATCTGGACCTAAAAGACCTAAAATTGGAGAATTTTGCATACTTTTATAAAATCTTTAACTTTTATGAGAACCCTGGGAATAGTGGGGCTTGGTTTCAGCATGATATTGCAAAGAGATGTGACATTTCCCTGAACCAATTTCAAATTCATGTTGCTACTGCCCCTTTTATTCCATGATCGAGAATCTTCCACACAGGTTTGTTACATGGTGCTCTATCATTTGCCTTTTGGAATCCCATACTCGTCAACTCAAAACCTTCCTTTTGTTAACCCTCCCTGTTATCTTGCCAAATAACTCTAGTGAGTTAGTTAAGCGAAATTTCCCCTTAAAAATTCATGCTGACTTCCACGTCAATCCACGTTTTTCCACGTGCTTATTAGTTCTATCAAGAATGTGGTTTCTTGAAGTTTTCCTAACACCAAAGTTAAACTGATAAGTTTAAGTAATTGCTGTACTGATCTTTTTTTGGAAAAGGGAACAATGTTTGAAATTCTCCAATCTTCATTTCAGGGAAGTCTGAAGATCAAAGAATCCCGAGCAGTGTGGAAGCAGGTTGTTTGGCCCATCGAGTCCACAATGACCATTCAAACAGCATCCCACCCTGACCCACCCGCTATCCTAGATGCTACGGGCAAATTAGCATAGCCAATCCACCTAACCTGCACATCTTTGGACGGTGGGAGGAAACTGGAGCACCCAGAGGAAACCCACGCAGACAGAGGGATTTTGTGCAAACCCTACAGATATCACTCGAGGGTGGAATCAAACCCAGGTTCCAGGAGCTGTGAGGCAGCAGGGCTAACCACTGAGCCACAATTCTCTGCAATTTCCACTCCCACTTCTTTCAAGATTCTTGGATGCATGTCATCTGGTCACGATGCCTAATCAATCTTAAGCCCAATACTTTCTTAATATTTTAAGCTGTTCTAATGACTGAGTTTCCTTTTCTGTCACATGGCCTCAGCAGCATCTGTCTTGTAAGTAAGGGCAGTTGCAAAGTGTTCATTTGACACCTCAGCATGTCTCTGGCCTCTCAATGTGAATCTCTGTTTTGGTTCCAAATTGGCACTGTTCTTTCTTTACTATTGTTTTCTGAAGTTGCCACTTATGTGACTGAAGAAATTCACCTTGAGACACAGTGCCGTTTTAGACATTCCAAAGGAACCTCTGTCATGAACTTTGGTGCCAGAAAAATCCAAAGTAACATCAAGAACTCTTCCTTGCATTAATTGACTTGTTTTTGATTAGCAAAGTGTGAGGTTCTGTGGTTTTGCGACAAGATTTTGGCTGTCCAAGAAACTTAATCTAAATCCTGCAACTGTTTTAGTTAAATGACTAAGATGGTCTTGAATGGGAGATCTGAAATAGACTTCTTTAAAAACCTTTCAATTGAAAAGCAAGGCTGTGTAGGAGCCCCCATTCTATTGAAAATCTTAAGAAAAGTAGCTATTCATCTCATTAACGATGGGCTGTCCTCTGGTGTAAGTACTAAATACCTGCTAGATAGAAAACTCTATGACCTCAGTTGCTTCCATGCCTAACGAACTGGACCACCAGTGACATACATGACAACCATATGCAGATGACCACTGAGTTGTTGCTCACTTTACACCAGATTTGCAAGCCACTCAAACTCTGCTGACAAGAGACTCCCCCTATCCTCGAAAGCTGCCTTCAATATACGTTGAAAGAGGGGCTCCAAAAAATGTCCAACGCTTCACATGCCTTGGCAGTCAATTGTCTCAAAAGCCCATCATTGAGGAAATCCAGAGATAAAAGGTACTGCAGATGCTGGAGAATCTGAGATAACAAGCATGGGGCTGGATGAACACAGCAGGTCAAGCAGCATCATAGGAGCACGAAAACTTGACGTTTCGGGCCTAAACCCTTCATCAGAAATGGGGGAGGGGAAGAGGGTTCTGAAATAAATAGAGAGAGGGGGGGAGGCGGATAGAGGATGGATAGAGGAGAGGATAGGTGGAGAGGAGGCAGACAAGTCGAAGAGGCGGGGATGGAGCCAGTAAAGGTGAGTGTAGGTAGGGGGGTGGGGAGGAG
>JAHRHZ010000144.1:63054316-63083764 GCA_024137785.1 Ginglymostoma cirratum
AAAGCAACGCATGTCATATTAAATGGTGACTGTGCTAAAAGCAACGCATGTCATAACAGGGCCGAGCGTGGGGAGGGTAAAACCATGAAAGGATGGAATCAGGTCGAGTCCGAGAGGTTGAAGGGTCCCCAGACAGAAAATGAAATGCTGTTCCTTGAGCTTGCGCCAAGGCTCACTGGAATGCTGCAGCAAGCCTGCAACAGAAATGTCAGCGTGGGAACACAGTGGTGTGATGAAGTGCAGACAACTGGAAGCTTGGGGTCATTTTCACAGATAGAACGTAGGTGGTCTGCAAAGTGGCCACCCTGTTTGTGTTTCCTCTTCATCACTTCTGATGAAGAATTACTGAAATCCAAATTTTCTCCCTACAGATGCTAAGACACCTAAGTTTCTACAGCAATTTCTGATTTTGTTTCAGATCAGCAGCATCCACAGTTCTTTGTTTTATTTGAAAAAATATTGAAGGTATGATATGGGGTTCTAATCAAATGGACTGCTTTGTCCTGGATGCTGTTGAGCCTCTTGAGTGATTTGGCAGCTGCATTCATCCAGGTAAATGTGGAGTAGTCCATAACATTCCTGACTTGTGCTTTGTAGAGGTGGACAGGCTTTAGGGTATCAGAAGAGGTGTTACATGCTTTAGAACTCCCAATCTCTGTTTAGCTCTTGGAGCCACTGTATTTATCTACTGGTCAAATTCAGTTTCTGGTTAATGGTAACTTCAAGGATGTTGTTAATGAGGGAATGTACAGTGCAGATGCTTAGATTCTCTCCTGTTGGATATGGTCATTGTCTAACACTTGTGAAGTGAACATTACATCATCCAAAGCTAATGTGTTTGAACATTACCTAACATCAGGAAACTCCAAACAAAACATTAAAAGAGTATTGTATTTACGTAGCATCCCTTTTGGCCTGGCAATATTCCAAAGCAATCAACAGTCAATTAAATATTTTTGAAATGCAGTTGTTATTAGTGTAGAATGTACAGCAGCCAATTTGCAAACAGCAAGCTCCTACAAATTATGTCTTAACAATCAGTTAATCAATTTCTTTTAAGGATGCTGATTGAAGAATAGCACTCTTGTTCTTCTTTAAAAATAAAGCCATGATATCTGTTACATCTACTTGAGGGGAGAAGACAAGGCGCCAGTTTCATGTCCTGATAAAGGGGCAGCATCTCCAACTTGCAACACTCCCTCAGTATTACTCTACACCATCAATTGTGAATTACGTGCTTTTTGTCACGGACTGGGAATTGAACTCACAACCTTCTAAACAAATGACAAGTTACATCAGAAACCTAAAAATAAGATCATCACCAATCCTTAATACATGCAGGAAATGCTTGATTATTAATCAAGAAACAATGAAACTAGTATTTATGTTCTGCAAACCTACTTACAGCGACAAATATTTGCACATTAAATAGCACCAGACCCATGGTAAACAGAGTTACTGCTGAGGGTATTGTCTGGGAGTGAGTAGCACGAACAAGAGATACCATGTATGAACTTCACTATTCATACTTAGGAGAAATAGTTCAGAAAAATTGAGATGCACCTGCTACAATTCTTGAGTTTATTCTATAATTCTGTATGTAATTATATGAACAACTTGCATGGTGGCGTACTCATTTCAATTGTGAAGAGAGTAGCTATTTGTTTTGGATTACACAGTCAAAATAATGAGGATTATCTTCTGAATGCTTTCACTTTATCCATTAGAAATGAAAATCTTGTGGGTTTCCTGAAATAAATTTCATTTGAATTTGATGATTTCCAATAAAGAGAATCTGCATGATATTGCATCTTTTATTGCATTAACCCTGGTCATGAAAGCAAATGTCAATATCCATACAACAGGGTCCACGAGCAGCAATATGATGAATGGCCCATTGATCATTTTCAGTGAGGTTCAACAAACACTCGTGTTACAGTTGGAGGTTCCCCAATTCATTGTGGTTCCAGCCAGGATTCCACAAACTGTTAAGCTGCCAGATGAGGATGGTTAACAGGCTGCCCTCTTTTATTTAGTTACACCCTCTTTTGGTTGCAACAGAGCTATACCTTCCTTAGTGGATACATTATTCCCAGACCCAAATGAACTTGTTTTAAAAGGAACAAAAACAAAGTTGCTGGAAAAGCTCAGCAGTTCTGGCAGCACCTGTGAAGGGAAAAACTGTTAATCTTTCAGTTCCGGGGACCCTTCCCCAGAACTGGCTCTGGTGACCCTTCTTCAGAACTGCCAGTTCCGAGGAAGGGTCACGGGACCCGAAATATTAACTCTATTTTTCCCTTCACAGATGCTGCCAGACCTGCTGAGCTTTTCCAGAAACTTTGTTTTTGTTCCTGATTTACAGCATCTGCAGTTCTTTTGGTTTTTGTTTTAAAAGGAGCCACCTGATAAAGGGTGTAAACCTGAAATGTCAACTTTCCTGCTCTTCTGATGCTGCCTGACCTGCTGTGTTCCTCCAGCTCCACACTGTATTGACTTGTTTTAAAAGAAGCCAATTTAACAAACCTTCCTGAAGTTAACAAAGGTGAATTTTAATTACAAAGTGCAAGGGCAACTGATAATGCAACATGCATACAGAAAGATTTCAACTAGTAGGCCAGTCCAAAACAACATTTTAAAAAAAAAATCATTTAGGGATCAGCCTTGGAATTGTTCCCAAAGAATAGATAATTGAACTTGAAAGCTACTGGAGCTACTGGTAGCGCTGACATTGGTAGTTGAAAAATCAGGTTTTGAGATATTTGGTTTTGGAAGCTGATTGAA
The DNA here is from genome assembly GCA_024137785.1 of Ginglymostoma cirratum. Taxonomy (NCBI): domain Eukaryota; kingdom Metazoa; phylum Chordata; class Chondrichthyes; order Orectolobiformes; family Ginglymostomatidae; genus Ginglymostoma; species Ginglymostoma cirratum. The sequence continues at coordinate 63,057,098 of JAHRHZ010000144.1, forward strand.
GTCTCTTTGTCCTGATTCTTTTTTTACTGGCCGGTTTGCAGCACTCAGAGTGAAAGAGTGTCTTCCCTTTGTCTGGCAGATAGCTGGCTGACTTCTACCACAGAGTGAGAGAATCTCTTTACTGGCAACACAAGGCAACATGGGGATGGTTACCCTACGCCCTCTAGTTTTGGACTCCCCCACCACTGTAAAAAGACCTTCACTATTCACCCTATCCATGCCTCTCATGATTTTATAAACCTCTATAATGTCACCCCTCACCCTGCAATGCTCCAGGGAAAAAAGCCGCAGCCTATTCAGCTCCTCCTTTTAACTGAAGCCCTCCAGTCCTAGCAACATGCTTATAAATCTTTTCTGCACCCTCTCAAGTTTCACAACATCCTTCCTCTACAAAGGTGACCAGAATTGCCTGCAGTATTCTAAAAGCGGTCTCACTGATGTCGTCTACAGCCACGGCATGATGTCTCAACTCCGATACTCAATGTTCTATCCAATGAAGGCAAGCATACCAAATGCCTTCTTCACCGCTCTGTCTACCTGTGGCTTCACTTTCAAGGAAGTTTCCACCTGCGGCCTAGGTCTCCTTGTTCAACACTCCTCAGGGACCTACCAAGACATTGTAAAAGTCTTGCTCTGGTTTGCCTAACCAAAATGCAACACCTCACATTTATCCTAATTAAACTCCATCTGCCACTCCTTGGGCTATTGCCAACTCAATTTAAAAAAAACACATTTTACAAGTGCAAATTAAAAATGTTTATAGTACCTTGGGTTTCTGACCCATGGTCATGACACTAGGAGATGCCCCCGATCATTACCAAATGTTGATAAAGGATCTTTTGTGTCTATTGAAGTTGGCAGAAAATACCTCAACTTAACTCCTCATTCAACAAGCAGTACTAATTACAGTAATGAAGTGTCAGTCTACATTATATGTTCAAATCTCTGAAGGGAGTCCTTGCTTATGACCTACTAGCTGATCCAAGCTGTTGGTATGGTATTATTCCAAGGTCCTAAGTCCACTGCCACGATTAGGGCAAAGAAACGGCAACGTACTTTAAATAACATACAGAAAATTCTATATTGTGATCTCTTATTTTGTAGTGCAGTACAAATGCACTTTTATTGAAATAGAACCATTTAAATTAATTATTTGATTTATATATCCAATTATATTGATTTGCAATGATGAAGATTATACCTATAAAGGTTAAGCTATTCTTGCATGAGACTTTGAAGAAAAAAAGTTGAGTAATATTAATATCAGTACCATTTAAAAACTGTTGGAATTTAGGATCAAATTGCTGTGTATTGTAATAATTCCGCAGCAGCTGAGGAACACTTCTGTTTCTCCTGCAAATTTATCTCAAAATTATATGTAACCTTATTTTCTCCAAACAGAAATGACTCAAGTTCACTTCCTGTCTTTTGAAATATATCAGTCCTAAAAAAAAGGGGTGAGCAGAAGGTAGAAAAACAAATATAAATTATTGAAATGGTGACAAAATTTACACAGGCACTGCATTGTAGGAATGCATTGAATTATAAATTGAATAGTGAAGTGCATGAATTCCTCAAATAAGAAGGAATGGGAAAAAACAGTCTTTGGAATACATGAAGTTCACAGCTTTACGTACAGACTTTTATCCCCAAGTAAATGTATGCAAGGTTAAAAATGATCTTGATATATGTTCCCAAGTTTATTCCCTTTAGTTGATTAGTCTTCCTGTTAATAGTTTTATATTGGATACTTTCAATGGATGGTTGATAATCAGCCCCAAATCCTTTCACATTTCCTTTTTGTAATGGACAGCCATTAAAAGAGATCATTTCACATTTCCTGTACCAATGTGCATTATCTTATATTTATTCACTCTAAAATCCATCTAGCATTTCATAGCTCATCTACTTAATTGATCCAAATCCTTCTGACTGCAATAAATCTCCTTTAAACTAGTCACCTGGTCACAAATTTTGATGCCATCTGCAAATTTTATAATACTTTAATAATTACATTGTACTAGGAAATGACCCATTATATTGTTCACGGGTGACAGTGAGCCTGAGGATCCAGGGTTAGTTTCTGGGATAAAAATCAGAATATTTTTAATTATAAGAGCTGAAGCTGCCAGCAGCCAACAGGCTTTTAGCTGTACTCTGAGGCCATGCAAGACATACTATGTGCAGGTAAGTCAGAAATATTCAGAAAGCAAAGTGGTAGGTTTTAATAAATGTCAGAGTGAGGAAATCCATTCTCAAAAAGGGTTGACAGCACTTTTGCATTGAATAATCATTGTTTTATGAACACAATGGCAGGATTTTTTTCCTGAATAGTACAGCAAGCTGAGAGATGAAAATAATAGCAAAATGGGATGGAAAATGGTCAGAAGAATGCCAAACATGTCATTTTGATAACTGCAGAAAACTGTCAGATCAGACACTCATCTGGAGACAAAATTAACCAACTAAGTGTTTGACTACAGACTCACACAGGGAGTGAGGCATCATAACATGGGGACACTATATGAAACCTGATGGACTCCCATCAGACTTTCACGGGCCACCTTTTGTTTTGGGGAGCCCATGGTGAGACCCGTGCAGCAATGTTTGGCCCATAGTAATATCACCACCCCTAACCAATCATTGTGACTTGCCAACCTAGCATCCTTCAACCCCACTTATCTACCTTTCATTGCTATAGCCCGAGCAATGGCTACCACAAGCAGTGGCGCTGCTGAGGCTAGTGAGCTGCTAGCTCCTCGACTGTGCCACCTAGACTTGGAGTATGCCACAGTCCTTAACTGGGCAATGTCCCTAACAGCAGCAACTTAATACATTTTCCCAGATTCTGCTGTCAGCCTCAGCATTGTTCCTCCCTGCTTTTGGCCTTGGCAATGGGACTTTAAACACTTTTTTTTTGTAGAATTCCGGCCCATACAAATTGTACAGCACATCTTAGAATAAAGAAGTAATGGTATCACATAAATAACAGTGTGTACGAACATCTAAAAAGAAGCTCAGTCTAGATTCCATCTTAAAAAAAGTATTCAACTTCCAAGCTTCCTTTGCAGTTCTTTTCTTCAACAGTGATAGATCTTTCAAAGGAGGAAAACCAGCTGTGGGGGAAACATGAGGTATGGTACCTCTGCACTGTCAAATACGACTGGAAAAATCGAGAAGGGCTCCTGCCTGTGTCCTTCCAACAGAGTAACAAGAAACAGCCACATCTTCCAAACTATAACCAATTAAGGAGGAATATACAGTGTGAGAGATTGTTAGAGTGGGTGTGGGAGAGGAAACTTATTTGAAGGGAGGAAAATATCTGGATTATAAATAAATGAAAGACAATTTTAAATCTTACATGCAATTCTGCACAACCGGTATCCATTCACTGGTGTACACTGCACATGAATATCAAATACACTAATGGCTTAAGGATGCAAACACGTAGGAAAAATAAGATGCTGGTTACTTATTAACTAAAATATTGTTCAATACTATAATATACTATCAATACAACACTGCTCTTTTCATAAAGCTAAGCATTTACGCTATCCTCGTGGTTTAATTCTGAAGTTTTTGACAATATACTGGAAATCATACATTTTGAAGTAGTATATATTTTTTTCTATTTAATTAATATATGGTAAGTTTGCATTTCTTTCAAATTATTACGATTTGGGAAATAGTAACTTTTTGGTTATCTTCAGGCTATATGTACATTATGATAATGTTGTTAATGTTCACAATAAAGAAAAGCCAAGTACTTTGAACTGAAAGGATAAAATGTTGGAAAAAAACTCTGCAAGTCATCAATATGAAAAAAGTTAACTCTGTTTTGCTCTCAACAGATGATGCCAGAGCTGTTGGGTTTTTCCAGGACTTTGTCTTTATTTCAGATTTGCAAGGCATGATTTTTTTTCTGCAAAAAGCAACTGAGAAAAAGTTACAAATATCAAAAGCTTCCATTGTTAGGTACACTTACATGATCTGACATTTCCTCAGCGGTGCAACCCTTAAGGTCTATCAGTCATTTGAATCCACATGTCAAAATGTAGATTTCCAACTCAGAATGACAGATACAGTGACGTACTGATAAATGTATAACTAATTCTGCGGAAATCAGCATTTCTAAATAACAGGAGACAATGCCTGCAGCTTTTGGATTAGTCGTGTGCTACAGGCATTAGGATAAAATATTCAAGGTTGAATCATTTTTAAAAATTGAAATCAAGCCTTTTTTCTCATATCGACGATTCTCTCTTTTGATCATTTAGAAATGCCGACCATTGCTGGAGTACAAGTCCACAGGTCCCAGATGCCTGTAATAGCTTGTACAATATTCACATACGATTCTTGACATTGAGTGTTGTAAACTATGCTGCAGTAGGGAATATCATTAGGTTGGCACACATTTCACAATTCCGGCTAGCATTATCGGACAATAATCTGTAGCAACAGTCAACTAAATTCCTCCAGCTGCAGTCATCAATGTTAGCACAGGTGTGGATCAAATTTGTTGCCATCCTTACTCATATGACCAAATTAATCACTCACTATACTGGTACAGTTATAATAAAGGTGATCTTTCTTTCCACTATAGTTGCAAAAAAAAAAAAAACATACAATGCAGTCTTTGTAAGCTCTGAAACATCTCAAATGAAAAAAAAAGGTGCTAGTTTTGCCCCAGCCAGAGAATGGTATTCTACATAAAATAAAATCTGGAATTAAGAATCTACTCATGACCTTGAAATCATTGTTGATTGTTGGAAAAAAAACCCATCTGGTTCACTACTGTCCTTCAGGGAAGGAAATCTGCCATCCTCACCTGGTCTGGTTTATATGTGACTCCAGCCCCAGAGCAATGTGCTTACCTCTCAATTACTCTCTGAAATGGCCTAGCAAGCCATTCAGTTGTACCAATCGCTACAAATTCTCAAAATAAATGAAATTGAATGGATCACCTGGCATCAAACTCGACATCGGAAAAGACAACGGCAGAAACAGCCCTACCAACCCTGCAAAATCCTCCTCACCAACATCTAGGGATTAGTGCCAAAATTGGGAGAGCTGTCTCACAGATTAGTCTGGATGAAGAACTGGTTGTCAAAAGTGAAGACGTGGTCGAGGATGAAGCGGATGAGTTGTAGAATGGCATATGGGAATCGGCTGTTGGTGGTATTGAGTACGGAGGCTGTGGCAGCAATCCCATCATTGTGGGGGATGTTGATGTAGAGTGCCAACACATCCATTGTGACAAGGAATGTTCCTGGTTCGACTGGTCCTTGGGTGCTGAGTTTTTGTAAGAAATGTGTAGTGTAGCAACAAAAGCTGGGGGTTCCCCGTACAATGCGTTTCAAGATGCTCTCGACATAGCCAGTCGCCTTCAACAACCAGCTCTTCATCCAGACACACAAAACAGCCACAGGGACTAGATTTGCTCCCCAATATGCCAACATTTTCATGCACAGGTTTGAACAAGACTTCATTGCTGCACAGAACCTCCGACCAACGCTATACACCAGATGCATTGACGACATTTTCTTCTTTTGGACTCATGGCGAGGAATCAGTCAAACAACTACATAGTGAAAATCAACAAGTTTCATCTCACCATCAGACTTACCATGGAATACTCTTTAGGATCAGTCTCATTCTTGGACAGCTGTATCTCCATCAAAGACAGACACCTCTGTACCTCACTCTACCACAATCCTAAGGATAATTTCATGATGCTACACTGCTCTAGCTTCCACATTAAACATATTAAAACAAGCCATCCCCTACGGACAAGCCCTATGCATACAGAGGATCTGTTCAAAAAGAATGAGAAGAAACACATGAAGGTGTTGAAGGATGCTTTCACAGGAACAGGATATGATGATCAGCTCACTGATCACCGGTTCCAACTTACCGTAGCGAAAATCTGTAACGACCTCCTCTGAAGACAGAGGCAGGATATATCCCATAAAGTACCCTTGTCATCCAATACTTCATGGGAGCAGAGAAACTACGCCATGTTCCTCGCAGTCTTTAACACATTATCAATTACGATGAGCACCTCACCAAGATCTTCCCCACAGCTCTACTTCTTGCCTTCAAACAACCGCCAAACCTTAAACAGACCATTGTTCGCAGCAAACTACCCAGCCTTCAGGACAACATCGACCACAACACTATACAACCCTGCACAGCAACCTCTGCAAGACAAGTCAGATCTTTGACATGGATGCTACCATCACAACGTGGGAACACTACCCAACGCATGCACAGCGGATACTCATGTGACTCAGCCAATGTTGTCTATCTCATACGCTACACACAAGGATGCCCCGAGGCATGGTATAGTAGTGAGACAATGCAGACACTATGACAACAGATGAATAGACACCACATAACAATCGCCAGACAGGGATGTTCCACTCCTGCGGGGGAGCACTTCAGCAGTCAAGGACATTTGGCCTCGGATCTTCGGGTTCCAAGGCAGTCTTCAGGATACACAACAACACAGGATCACTGAGCAGAGGATGGTAGCCAAGTTCGGTACGCATGAGGAAGGCCGCAACTGAATTTGTATTTGCAGATGCGTTCTATTTTGTTCAAAAATCACACAAAATTATTGACAGTCAGTCAGTCAGTCAGTCAGTCAATGTGGCATTTTATAAATTCCTACTTTAGAAATAAAACTAGTCTGACTCCAAACCAAAACACAAACTGATTCTAAAAAAGGCCTCACACCTAATATACATTGTTTGATCGAAAACATCACCTCTTCTTTACACTGATGAAATCTTTAGTTTTCTCAGGCAGTGACTGCACAGGAATTCGGGGATTTACAAATACATATTAATCAATTAAAACCTTCTAACTGATAAAAGATTTAACAGCTTCTTAGGTTTGTTTAGTGCATCCTCATCAGTGGTGTTAACCTTTGATCTTTTACTTATAAATTCTGTGTCTGATATTACCTCTCTCACCAACACCTGAAGGAGGATTAAGACTCGGAAAGCTTGTGTTTTCAAATAAACCTTTTGGACTATAACATGGGGTCACGTGATTTCTGACATTGTCCACCCCAGTCCAACACTGACACCTCCAAATCATCTCTGCTCCAAGACATCTCTGTAGAAGTTCCTCAGGGTAGTGTCCTGCACCTAATTATCTTCAGCTGTTTAATCAATGACTTTCCATCCATCATAAGGTCAGAAATAGGGATGTTTGCCGATGATTGTACAATGTTCAGCACCATAACTGACTCCTCAGATACTGAAGCAGTCTATGTCCAAATGTAACAAGATCTGGACAATATCAAGGCTTGGGCTGACAAGTGGCAAGTAACTTTTATGCCACACAAATGCCAAGCTATGACCACCACCAACAAGAGACATTCTAACCACCGCTCCTTGATATTCAATGGTGTCACCATCACTGAATCCCCCACCATCAACATCCTGGGACTTACCATTGATCAGAAACTCAACTGGACTCACTACATAAATGCAACGCCTACAAGAACACATTAGGGGCTAGCACAACTGTGGCAAATAACTCATCTCCTGACTCGCTAAAGCCTGTCCATCATCTACAAGGCACAAGTCAGGAGTGTGATGGAATACTCCCCACTTGCCTGGATGACTGCAGCCCCATCAACACTCAAGAAGCTTGACACCATCCAGGAGAAAGCAGCCCGCTTGATTGGCATGACATCCACAAGCATCCACTCCCTCCACTACCAACACTCAGGAGCAGAAGTGTGTACTATCTACAAGATGGACTGCAGAAATTCACCAAAGATCTTCAGACAGCACCTTCCAAACCTACGACCACTTCCATCTAGAAGGACAAGGGCAGCAGATACAAAGGAATACCACCACCTTTAAGATCCCCTCCAAACCACTTACCATCCTGACTTGGAAGTATATTGCTGTTCCTTCACCACCACTGCATCAAATCCTGGAATTCTCTCCCTAAATGGCATTTGGGTCAACTCACAGTAGGTAGACTGCAGCAATTCAATAACTCATCTCACTATCATCTTCTCAAGGGCAACTAGAGACGGGCAATAAATGCTGGCCAGCCAGCAGCGCCCACATCCCACAAAATGAATTAGTAAAAAAACTCCGAAATACTATGAGAATTATATGAAAGCATTAGAGCTAGTAAAGAGGAGATTTACAAGAATTCAAATAACTGGGATAGTTCTTCTTATAGCACAGAAGGCGAAGAGGAGATCTGATAGAGCTGTTTCAAATCATGAGGATTTGTTAAGGTAGTAAGAAAGGGTTTACAATACCTGAAGGGTTGATAATCAAAGGGCATAATGTTAAGGGAAGCAATAAGGGTCTCGCTCAATGGCTGAAGAGCTGATAAGAGCAAGGCATAGCCTCTCAGGGAAGGCCTGGCAAAATAAGTGCCACTTAGACAATTAACTGGACAATGGTGGTCCCAGAGTTCAAGGGCCACCTAGCAAGAAGTCTGGCTCACAAAGAAGAGTTGGTCAATCATTCTATTGCAAAGCAGGGCTATTGGAAGGCAATGATTTCTGCTAGTACAACTGCCAGCCAAGAACTAGTATCATTGTTGGATCCCAATCCATAGCGAAAGATGGCAAGAGGGAACTCATGGGATAGGAAGCAGTGGGGTATGGGGAATGTGGTGGGGAGTGGCATAAAAGCAGCGAGGGGTCTCCAGCATCACCCCTCATCATTATAATCAGGAATTTGAATGAGTGATACGCCCAAAACAACTACCACACGTTTGCTTGTCATGCACGCCACATCACAAACTTCCCCAAAACCCTACGCCTTTCGAGGTAAGTAGCAGTGAAGGTGGAATGAGGCCCTTAAGTAGATATTAATTTCTCATTTCATGGCCATTAATGGTGGAGATGGGAAGATGGAGGAGTCCCTACCTGACACCAACTTGTCTGATTAATTGCCCACACCCCAAACCACAGCCTCCAAACCCACTGTGGAGGAGGCATATTTAATTCCTCTCAGAATGATTAAAGAACAAACTAAAGTTAATGTACAGGTGGTACAGTGGCTCAGTGGTTAGTACTGCTGCCTCACACAGCCAGGGAATTCAATTCGATTCACCCTTAGGTGAACTGTGCAAACTCCGCAAACATTTTCCATGTCTCCGAGCATTTCCTCTGGGTCCTCTGGTTTCCTCCTACAGTCCAAAGATGTGCAGGTTAGGTGGATTGGCCATACTAAATTGCCCATGGATGTCCAAGGATGTGTAGGTTAGGTGAGATAACAAGGTGTAGAGCTGGATGAACACAGCAGGCCAAGCAGCATCATAGGAGCAGGAAAGCTGACGTTTCGGGCCCAGACCCTTCTTCAGAAATGGGGAAGGGGAAGGGGGTTCTGAAATAAATAGGGAGAGAGTGGGAGGCGGATAGAAGATGGACAGAGGAGAAGCTAGGTGGAGAGGAGACAGGTTGGCCAAAGAGGCGGCGATGGAGCCGGTAAAGGTGAGTGTAGGTGGGGAGGTAGGGTGGAGATAGGTCAGTCCAGGGAAGATGGCCAGGTCAAGGGGGCGGGATGAGGTTAGTAGGTAAGAGATGGGGGTGGGGCTTGAGGTGGGAGGAGGGGATAGGGGGAAGGACAGGTTAGGGAGGCGGGGACGAGCTGGGCTAGTTTTGAGATGCGGTAAGGGGAGGGGAGATTTTGAAGCCTGTGAAGTCCACATTGATACCATTAGTTTGCAGGGTTCCCAAGCGGAATATGAGTTGCTGTTCCTGCAACCTTCGGGTAGCATCGTTGTGGCACTGCAGGATGCCCAAGATGGACATGAAGTCTGAGGAATGGGAGGGGGAGTTGAAATGGTTCGCGACTGGGAGGTGCAGTTGTTTAGTGCGAACCGAGCGTAGGTGTTCTGCAAAGCGGTCCCCAAGCCTCCGCTTGGTTTCCCCGATGTAGAGGAGGCCACAACGGGTACAGCGGATGCAGTATACCACATTGGCAGATGTGCAGGTGAACATCTGCTTGATGTGGAAAGTCTTCTTGGGGCCTGGGGTGGGGGTGAGCGAGGTGGTGTAGGGGCAGGTGTAGCACTTCCTGCAGTTGCAGGGAAAAGTGCCGGGTGTGGTGGGGTTGGAGGGGAGTGTGGAGCGGACAAGGGAGTCACGGAGAGAGTGGTCCCTCCGGAAGGCAGATAAGGGTGGAGTCTGATTGCAGATGGTGGAAGTGTCGGAGGATGATGTGTTGGATCCGGAGGTTGGTGGGGTGGTACGCGAGGACGAGGGGGATTCTGTTTGATTTTTTTTTTATTGCGGGGAAGGAGTGTGAGGGATGAGTTGAGGGAAATGTGGGAGACACGGTCGAGGGCGTTCTCGACCACTGCGGGGGGGGAAGTTGCGGTCCTTGAAAAACGAGGACATCTGAGATGTACGGGAGTGGAATGCCTCATCCTGGGAGCAGATGCAGCAGAGGCGAAGGAATTGGGAATAGGGGATGGCATTTTTGCAGGAAAGTGGGTGGGAGGAGGTGTATTCTAGGTAGCTACAGGAGTCGGTGGGCTTGAAATGGATATTGGTTTCTAGGTGGTTACCCGAGATGGGGACAGAGAGGTCCAGGAAGGAGAGAGAAGTATTAGAGATGGTCCAGATGAACTTAAGGTTGGGGTGGAAGGTGTTGGTGAAGTGGATGAACTGTTTGAGCTCCTCGTGGGAGAACAAGGCGGCGCCGATACAATCATCAATGTAACGGAGGAAGAGGTGGGGTTTAGGGCCAGTGTAGGTACGGAAGAAGGATTGTTCCACGTAACCTCCCCACCTACACTCACCTTTACTGGCTCCATCCCTGCCTCTTTGACCGGTCTGTCTCCTCTCCACCTATCTTCTCCTCTATCTATCTTCTATCCGCCTCCCCCTCTCTCCCTATTTATTTCAGAACCCCCTTCCCCTCCCCCATTTCTGAAGAAGGGTCTAGGCCCGAAACGTCAGCTTTCCTGCTCCTTTGACGCTGCTTGGCCTGCTGGGTTCATCCAGCTCTACACCTTGTTATCTCAGATTCTCCAGCATCTGCAGTTCCTACTATCTCTGTAGGTTAGGTGAATTGGCCTTGGGAAATGCAGCATTACAGAGGTAGGATAGGGATGTGGGTCTGGGTGGGATGCTCTTCAGAAGGTCGGTGTGGACTGATAGGCATGCTTCCACGCTGTATTCTATGATTCCATGTAACATAATTCTGCAATGGGGTTCAGACTGCACTGTCCAGCAAGCTACCAAATACAGATTCAATAGTCGATTTTAAATGAGAACTTGATAAATGCAAGTTAATTTTCTCCTTAACGCAAAGTTATGGGGACAAAGCATCGGAATGAATTAACTGGAAAGATTTGTTCAGAGTTGACGGGACAGATAGCCTCTTCCCTTGTCATATTATTCAATGATTACACAAGTGCTCAAGTTTCCCTTATGCAGTCTGGCTGGCAATGCTCCATTTCCAAATACACATTGCACACTAAATTAATAAAAGAAAGCAGATTCACATCATGTGAAGGGTGTCTGTAAGGAATTGGCTTGAATGTGATGGATGCTATTTCATTTCTCATTTTGAATAAACATGAGAAGGGAGATCTTTACCACAGCTGTTTGAGCTGTTTTTCAAGCCAGGTTCCAAAATAACAACGTTTTGTAAAACCTATATGCCAGAAAATCAACTTCATAGTTCATGTCTTGTTATTCTAATGAAACTTTTCACTCGTAAGAGGAGGAGTTATTGGCAGTTAGATTTCCCTAAAATTGAGGACGAAATTACCTCAACAAACATCACAAGGGATTTTGTATTTCATACAAAATCTATAAATCCACAAGCATTTTGCTGCATCTATCAAATCTTTGATTAATTTATTTTGCAATCATTTTACAATATGAATAAATCCAGTGTAGTCTTTCTCTGTTTTGGTCTGGTAAAATTAAAATGGTCCAAGTTCAGTTCAAAACATTTATTTTTGGCTGTCTCTGACTCAATTGTAATTGCTGCAGGCACTGAAGAGTTTTAGCCACAATGTTTGCAGTCTGAAGACTTTGTAATGCCCTCTGACAGGATTTCTGTTAGCCATTCAAAAATCTAGCCTAATCACTTTATATTTCCCTCTGAAATATAGTTCCAGTGTTTTATTAGATGTCACCATCAAGGCTAGTGACTGTCAATGGTCTTATTCTAACAAAATGGGGAAATAATTGCATATACGCCAATGCACAACATGTGATATTAGCAGTCAGTACAGGTAGTAACTCAGGTGGAGGGATCAGGAGCTACCACATGAGCCACGCACTATGACATGGCCTGGGAGTGAGTATGAAATGATAATAGAAGTACGATGTAAAAAGGTAAAAAAATGCAGAGCAAGGTTACTGTGTCCTTAAGGAATAAAAGGCAACCAAAATGCTTCTAGTGATTTTATTTAAAGTTTAGTTATTTCTCAATTTACTTCATAATTTATTATCCAAATAAGCTCCTGCACGCAGATTTTTTTTTTTAATGATCAACAGCAAAGCAATAATACAAGAATAATTTTGAGGGATTTTTGATCCTATGTGTTAATATATGTTGTGTTTGAGCTCTGATTTTCAACTGCTCTTCCCAAATTATCATGGTACTTTGTGTAATTTCCTCTGTGTAAAGGAGTCAGTCAGCTACATGACACGTGCAACGCACAGTAACAAATGTACTCAGAATCCAAACTATTTGTGTAAATCTGACATTTTAGTCTTATAAATAGTGTTGTAAATAAATTACAGACATCTGACTCAAAAAGAATCTACTATTTATGGTATATATTTCGTATGAACTAATGTAGTGGGTGGAATCTTTGTGGCCTTAACAACGTGGGCTTTGATGAGAAATTTGGGACAATTGTGAAATATCTGCAAGGCCTATCTCAACATCAGGTATAATTGAATGCATCTAAGTTCCAGGTGTCAAGCTGAGATTCTCATTGGCAGTGGCAAGTTGCCCATTAGAGGGGGATTATTGCTTGTTAATGGCCTTAAGAATTGCACATCACACCTCATTAATATACAGATGTCTATCTGTCACAAGTAAACTGGATGCCAAGGATTCTTGAAATACAGTCATAGAGTTTTACAGCACGGAAAAAATCTGTTTGGCCCAAGGTGTTCGCACTGCCAATTGCACCTAACAGTCATATTTTCCAGCACTTGGCCCATTGCCTAGTGCGCGATGATGCTCCAAACGGCCATCCAAATATTTCTTAAATGTGATGCTTCCCACCATGACCAACCTTCCTGGGAGAGGCCTATATATCCACTGCTCTCACACTGGAAGAAGTCTTTCTTAATTCCTCTTTAAACACACTCCTTTACTTGAAATCTATGCCCTCACTTATTAATCCCTCTTGCGTAGGTAAAAGGTTTCTCCCTATTTATGCATCTCTATCAGGTCCCCCCTCAGCCTTCTCTGCTCTGAAGGAAAACAACCCCGGTCTATCTAGTCTATCTTTATAGTTGAATTGCTTCAATTCAGGCAACATCCTGGTGAATCTCCTCTGCGCCCTCTCGATTATAAGCACATCCTTCCTACATTGTGTTCACCTGAACTGCACACTGTACTTCAGCCATGACCTGACTAATGCCTTACGCAGCTTCAGCATAGGCATCCTGCTCTTGGATTCAATTTAAGCAAGTCTCCCTCTAACCATCTTGTCCACCCATCCTGTTGCCTTCCAGGACATGTGAACATGAACACTAAAGTCCTTCTGAACCTCTATACTTCCTAGTGTCCTACCATTCATTGTTCATTCCCTTGCCTTGTCAATCCCCAGGATCAAACAGGGTAGTCAGATCAGATACAGTGATTTCATTCTTTGCATGTTCCAAAGGACACCCATGTTGGACATCAAGCACCAATATCCCAGCACGCACTCCATGAGCACTAGCCAAGTGCACTGCGTATTTAAGGAAACTGGCATCCAATATGTGCCAGCCTCTTAGAACATTCAAGGCACATTTCCAATTTACTTACAAAAGTCTTTACATTTCACTGAAAGTGCTACAGCGAGTTCACATTACGCTCAGAGACACACATCCAGTTACAGCCTGGCCCAGGTGATTTACTTGCTCTCTTAATGCTCAGTCATGCTGAAATGTACCTGGATGCCCACAGCATCCCTAACTCGGCTTGCCTTTTTGTGCTTTGCCCCCCAGCCAGAGATACCAGGCTCAAATTACAGCTTTACAGCCTTACTGTCTAGCACAAACACAAATGTAGGAAGTTGGTTGTGGTTGTCAGCAGTCCTGGTCAAGTCAAGGGAGATGTATGACTCTATAGGTAGCCTTTAGTCAGGGGGTCCTGGCACAGTAAGCCATGGGCAATATCTGATACTAACCCATGGGCTTGGACATGGTCAGTCAGCTATTCAGGGCACTCACAGTTAGGATCCTCTCGTCGTAAGCGGTGAGGACATGTTATATTGGGCAGCCCACCACCCATCTAGACTACTTCAGTCCTGTTCTGGACTGTTTTCCTCCTGGAATGAGACATTGAGGGAGATGAACTGGGTGGCACAGCTGTTACTTTTGATGTAGGTAGGGTGATACTCCAAGTGGGTGAGCAGTGCAGAGGGAATGCAGGGTTATTGGCGCTGAGGGCTGTGGTGAATGACAGCGGGTGAGGGCAGTGTTGAAGTCAGTAGTCAGAGTGGTCAAGCATGAGGCTTGGTGCGAGGTGATTATGGAAGATAAAGATAGAACGAGTGTGAGGTACTGGAAAGGATATGATGGCACATATGCTGGCAGAGTGGAGAAGGTAATTGATCTTTTTTCTGATTTGATGCATATTCCTCCAAATGGCTGATACCGCCACTGACCCAGGTGGTATTCTTAAACCAGGCTAGCGTGGTCTAACGTTACACCTTCTCTGGCAAGAGGATATCCTGAATCTGCACATCTCATCCAGAAGACCTCTGGGTCTCTACCCATAAAGCTGGGCACCCAATTTTCTCTTCTCTGCTTTATCTGGGGCAAATGTCAGGAACAATGCAGGGCTGGAACAGAAACACAAGTTGCTGGAAAAGCTCGGCAGGTTTGGCAGCATCTGCGAAGAAAATATCAGAGTTAACGTTTTGGGTCAGTTCTGAGGAACGGCCACCAGACCCAAAACGGTCCGGTGACCCTTCTGCAGAACTGACCCCAAAACGTTAACTCTGATCTTTTTTCTTCACAGGTGCTGCCACACCTGCTGAGCTTTTCCAGCAACTTGTGTTTTTGTTCCTGATTTACAGCATCTGCAGTTCTTTCAGGTTTTACTATGCAGGGCAGGTCAGGACCAATACTGCCTGTCCTGGTGCACAACCACCTGTTAAAGGTGGTGCAAATGTCAGAGAAGCCTGTCCATTCTGGAAAATCCCAGCAGTGGGGAGTTGTTATGGGGAAAGCAAGTGGAAGAAAAGGTAGGACATGGCAGACCACAAATGGTGCCAAATTACTAGATTTTGGGAGACGAAGGGCTTGTGGCATTTTATTGTTCTGCCAGTTTGAATTCTGACATTTAAATAATACCAAGAAAATGAACCTAAAGTTTGTGCACAGCATACAAGAGTTGTGAGATGCAGAAGTAATTTCCTTCTCCACAGTGAGGGCTTCTATACTCCCCAACACCACCCAGGAAATGGGGACTGGGTTCATGTTCTTATGGAGAGAGTGGCATGCTGATGCCACTCCACCCTCTTCTGGTTTTCTCCTGAGTGGGTTTCAAGTGCAATGGGGAACTCTTGTGAATCTGCTGAGAAATTAATTAAAACAACTAGAGAAGCAATTAAGAGCTTCAAAAGCACTGCATGCTGGCTCTCCCAGCCAGTGTCCAAGTTCTGTGCTGTATCAACATCTCATAGGTTGGAACAGGTGAAGGATCTGTAAGAAGTCAATGTTGACTGAAAATACTCTGTCAGTTGTAAGCCTGAGATTCACCACAGTGAAAAGGCAGGCACTGAAATAAATGGAAATTGATTTAAGCCTGAATTCACTCTTTACTTTGGGAAGACAAACTCCATCCATTGTCTATTGCCTGGGAGACCTTGGCACTGTCCTTGGGTGAATTGGGAAATCCACTTCCTACTGAAGACCAGGCGTGCAGCATTTAAGTTGGACAACACAGACCTATACAGAAAATCCAGCTACAACTTCCACAAAGCCAGCAGAGGTGCCAAAAGGCAGTACCAGACCAAGTTAGAGGTCCAAATCAATCATATAGGCTCCTGCCATCAATGGGATATAACACGATACAAAATGAAGCACAGCAAGATAACAAGCATCCCTCCTCAATGCACTCAATGCTTCCTATGCTGAGCTTGAGCAGAATGCCAGTGGCGCGTGTCATCTCCCTCGACAGCCCAGATGCACTTGTTCTCTCCGTCACAGCTGCAGATGTCAGATCGGTCTTTCTGGGAGTCAATCCAAGGAAAATGATGGGCCCGGATGGAGTCCCTGGCCCTGCACTTAGATTCGTAGCGGACCAGCTGGCAGAGATATTCACTGACACCTTCAACCTCTTCCACCTACAAGCTCAAGTCACCACCTGCTGCAAGAAGACCGCCATCATCCCTGTACCTAAGAAAACACATGCAACTTGCCTTAATGTCTACCGCCCAGTGGCTCTGACCTCCATAATGATGAAGTACTTTGAGAGGCTGGTTATAGTCCACATCAACTCTAGTCTCCAAGCCTGCCTCGATCCTTTACAATCTGCTTGCTGATGTAACAGGTCCGCAGCAGACACTGTTTCCCTAGCCCTGCACACATCCCTGGAACATCTGGGCAACAAGGACACCCAAGTCAGACTCCTGCTCATCGACTACAGCTCTGTTTTAAACCCCATTATCCCCTCCAGACTGATCGCAAAACTTCAAGACCTAGTTCTCGGCTCAGCCCTCTGCAATCGGATCCTCAGCTTTCTGACCCACAGATTGCAATCAATGAGGATAGGTAACTGCACCTCCTCCACAATAACACAACACTGGAGCGCCCAAGGATGCATCCTCAGCCCCTACTGTACTTCCTGTACACCCACGACTGTGTTACCAAATTCTGAATGAAAACCATCTACAAATTTGCTGATGACACCACCGTAGTAGGACAGATATCAAACAATGATGAGTCAAAATACATAAAGGAGATGGAGGGCATGGTGTCATGGTGTAATGAGAACAATCTCTCAACTTCAGCAAAGCTAAAGATATGATCATCTACTTCAGAAAGAAAGAGAACATGCACCCAACTACATCAAAGGAGCTTAGGTTGAGAAAGTGGAGAGTGTCAAGTTCCTCGGAGTGACAATAACTGACAATCTGTCCTGGACTTCCCACATAGATGTGATGGTTAAGAAGGCACAACAATGCCTCTTCTTCCTCAGGCAGCTCAACAAATTTGGCATATCCACTAGATCCCTCACCAACTTTTACAGATGCACCACAGAAAGCACACTGTCCAGATTCATAACAGCCTGGTACGGCAACTGCTCTGCTCAGTACTGTAAGAAACTACAGAAGGTTGTATACACAACCCAGACCAGCACAGAAACCAATCTTCCATCTACGGACTCTACTTACATGGCTCACTGCCACAGAAAGGTCTTTGATGATGTTGGTAGCCTATCACACCCCAGTAATCATCTCCTATGACCTCTTTCGTCAGGCAGAGGACACAGAAGCTTGAACACACACTCCAGCAGCTTCAAGAACAGCTTCTTCTCTCCTGTTATTAGACTAATGAATGGACTCTCTCCTGTTGTTCTTGCCTCGCGCATGCCCTGTGCAACGTAACCTGTATGTCTCTACCTAAGTTTTTTTCACCCTACTGTATGTCCTTGCTCACTATGATCTGCCTGTACTGCTCATAAACAAAGCTTTTCACTGTACTTAGGTACACTTGACAATAAAATCAAATCAAATCAAATAAATCAAACTAATCTTAACTTCTTTGCGTGTGAACTCTACTGGCATTCCTTTAGACAAAATTCCTTCATTGCTTGTCCAGCTGCATTATGCTGCCCGCTACTATTGGCTGGTTGGGGAAACTGGAAGCAGGATAATAAAGGCAGGACCATGGAAAAAAGCCATCACAAAGCTCAACAATTAGCAAACAGAATTCCTAATCCACAAGCAATTCTGTTATGTCAGCAGAGACTAAGACAATAACATTCTGCCCTGTACATCTGACCATTGCAATACAACTGCATCAACCCAAGCGCTCCCTGAGAGGAAACAACAGGATATATTTTAAGTCTTTTTTTATTCCTAGTTCTTAAGATATTCCATTCCATTCCATTCTATCAAAGGCCTGGTAACTATTAGCTTTTACCTTGTCCTAAGAAGAGCAAGCACAACACAATCGAGATTCTCTATTTTTTTTTAAATGATACATAGAGCCTAAAAAAAAGTACAACAGATGTACTACGTCAAAAAGGCTCTTCACGGGGTTTTTGCCTCACAATTGTTGTCTAGGATTGTCACATTAAGAATAATATGCAAAGTACAGTACTCTACTTGTTGAGAAACATTGTTTTGCCATGTTTATGAATCAATTTAACATCATTCAAAGAAACAGGACAGATTGATATTTGGATGGTTATATACCTGAGGTACATGTCTGTCTGCTTCATATAAGCTACACCTGGCATTATGTACAGAAACATGAACACTAGATTACGAAAATACACAAAACAGGGTTCCTGCTAGGATTTACAACCTGGTTGACACTATCTTGAAAATAGCAAAGTGACTTTTTTTTTCCTGAACTTAAATGCCCCAGAAAAAACTACAGCTCTTGCCTAGATTTGCTTGTATGTGACTGCAATGTAATTCACTTTTATCTGTACTTTGAACAATCTTGCCAAATCTCTCAGTTTTATAAAACCACTACATAGAATACTTCATAGATTTCAATGGCACAAGAATGTTAGCCACCTCCATCTCTCAACAACTATAGATTAGCCATAGATATATTACACACAGAATTCCTTCAGAAGTCCACCAATACAGATAGAGGTGATTCAAATCAGTTGAACCAACTACCTACTGGAGAAAACAAAGTCATCTGGTGAATTTGGTTCATCCAAATATTTCACAAAATGAGCTAAGATTTAAAGATGACATACAACCAGTAAACAAAACAAAAGGAATTTTCAAGGAGTTGCAAGAGAGAAAGAACACGGTGATGAATTTAAATGACAAGACTTTGAGGTAAAGACAAAAGGAGCCACCACAACAATTCTGAGAAGGTCAGAATTGCAACATATAGCCAACTGGGGAGGCTTCAATCAGGACATTTGTCTTTGAACCAAATTATCTTTTAAAACACTTTGTCAATGCAATTACCCATAATGAGGTTGCCTTATTTGAGAACACAAACATTTTGAAAGCATGCAGAGTAGTGACACCTGTGTGCTAGCAGATTCCAAGTGGTCATGAGTGAGCAGACTGCCTCCCCCATTTCTGATGAAGGGTTTAGGCCCGAAACGTCAAGTTTTCCTGCTCCTATGATGCTGCTTGACCTGCTGCGTTCATCCAGCCCCATGCTTGTTATCTGGGTGAGATGGATGATCTGTAGGACAGCATTCTACTCTTTCCTCTAATTATACTTCATTTAAACAATGGCAAATGTATTCCTTTAGCCAGTGTAGATCAATATTAAAATTTGAGTTAAAATAGCTCCAAGATACATTACTCTCTCCAAGGCCATTTTCAGATGATATCATTTTGAAGGTCAAAGAGAGCCTTCCTATGCTTTTCAGATGTATTGAATTGATTTGCAAAATTCAGAGCTCCAATGGTTTTCCTAGGTTTATTTATGGTTTGTATTCTCAGCTGAAACACCAGTTGTCTTAACAGCAAAATTCACTTTTGTGTTTCTATCTAACAAACTAATCAAAGGTACATACATCTGAGTATTGAGCAAAGGCCGAAGATATCCCAAAGATTTTGTTGTTACCGAACACTTCAGAATACCAAAAGCTACAAGTACTGTAGACGTGTAACGAGAAGACTTATTTATAAAGGAAACTGGAAATGGATGGTGAGTGAAGAATTTCAGGCATCACCTGTATCCCGGGAGTAACTTTTAAAAGGTCAACAGCATTGAGAAAAGAAGGGTAAAATGGATGTGAGGGAGGTAGAAGTCATTCCATGTGGAATTGGAAATACAGCGATGATCTAATTTACAATGGTTATATTAAGTTTGAGTCTTCCTCCCGAGTTAAAAAAATTCAATATTCCACAGAGTCCTAAATTCATAATCCAACTCATCTCTAATACGAACAGGTCACTGAATGGCAGCTTCAGTTTTCCAGCCAAAATGATACGTGACATAATTTTACAATGACAAATATTGCATTATAAGTGCTTGCTCGAGCAGTTAGATCCCTGTTGAGGTTTGATTTCATGTTTTAGCTTTTGCGCGGTTCCATTGATTCTTACTCACTCATTCAGATAGTTTTTGACTGACACTTTGCTGGCTGCTTTTTGGTCTGTTTCTGCTCGACATGTTAACTCAAACAGCTACCGTTAACCTAAACCTATCCATCGGACAATGAAGTTTTATTGTTTGAGGGGTAATTGCGGCAGCAGACCGACCAACAAGATGCTGTGTCAGTTGTGCAGTCCCAGACCAGCTGGCAGTTAATGAGAGGTCTGAATCGGTGTCAAAACTGTTTATCTAAAGACTCAAAATTCGCTTAAATGCCACATGGTTCATTCTCATTCCATCCAGTATCAATATCAATCTGCACTTTCAGGACATGCTATAACGCTGCTGGTCAGGTTACATGATTACATACCTCTGATAGAGCATGGCAAAAATGAGAATTGATTGCTCCCATTGAATATAATTGTTTTTTTACCTTCAAACTAATTTGATTTCTGATTCACTGTTAATGTTCTTTACCACAAGTTATCATGCTGAGATGGCATTTCACAGCAGCATTTTTCATTCTATTTAAATCTGGTCAACCTGTCTGATCTCATGAATTTGCCAAAGATATAATAACATACTATAATGATCATGGGATTTTTCAATCTCTCCCATGTTCCGGTTTCATAGCCAGACTTCTGATTCGAAAAATGCTACATCACAATTCAAAATGCTGATGTCACTGTAATTGTAGTTACACATCCATCCCAAAATTCAAAACCACAATTATTGCAGGCCTCTTTTATTATATACGAACAATAAAGCCTATCTACAGAAAGCTGACAAAAGTGGAGAATTCTACTACATCTCTGCATACATCACAAGTGATCCCAGTGGTCTTGAGACACTTAATTACTTCAATTCCCATGTCACTTTTCTTTTGTGCCACTGTTGTTCGTCAGATTAAGTGCACGTCAAACATAATGTCAGATAACAACTTACATCATTCTTAAACTCTAGCCCCTTCGACTAAAACAGGTTGTTTTGAGATCTACAAAGCTCCTTATTTAAGCAAAATGATAATAAAAGTTTTTTTTTGTTTACAATGATGAGAATTAAGGACTTAGCAATAAATGATCCCCAAAGTTTCAATTATTTCCAATTATCTTAGAATAGTTGTGAATGAGTTTTTATCAGACTGAAAGGCCAATCAGTTCCTGAACACTTAAGAACAGATTGTGATATAACAGTTTTTACTGTCTAATGATAGATATTACAAACATGTCAGACCTTCTCAGAACAAAGATTGATTGCTATTGTATAAGGAACAATGTGTGAAGATGAAATTATTGTTGTATACACAGGCAGACCATATCTCCACCTCATTATATGCTAGGTTTGACTACCACCATCTTGTTTAAAGTGTAGAGATTTACAGGGACTGCTCGATCTCGTGGGGTAGAGAAAAACCACTAACAATAGGCCTTTGTGTTGAACAAGTGACACAATAATAAGTAGTTACAGATTCCATTGTCATGAAGGTTAGGTCGCATGGGATCCAGGGACAGCTAGCCAATTAGATTCAAAACTGGTTTGATGGTCGGAAGCAGAGGCTGATGGTTGAAGGTTGCTTCTTGAACTGGAGGCCTGTGACTAGTGGTGTGCCACAGGGGTCAGTGCTGGGACCTTTGTCATTTTCATAAATGATCTGGATGTGAATGTACAGGGCATGATTAGTAAGTTTGCGGATGATACAAAATTAGGAGGTATCATTGACAGCGAGGGAGATTATCAAAAATTACAGAGGGATCTTGATCAGACAGGGAAGTGAGCCGAGGATTGGTAAATGCAATTCAATACAGATAAGTGTGAGGTGTTGCACTTTGGAAAGTCAAACCGAGGTAGGACTTATACAATAAATGGTAAGGCCCTGAGGAGTCTTGTGGAACAAAGGGACCTAGGAGTACAAGTACATAGTTTGTTGAAAGCAGAGTCACAGGTAGACAGGTTGGTGAAGAAGGCATTTATAGCATGCTGGCCTTCATTGGTCGAGGTGTTGAGTATAAGAATTGAGACATTATGTTACATTGTGTAAGTCTTTGGTGAGGCCACACTTGGAGTATTCTGTACAGGTTTGGTCACCTTGTTATAGGAAAGGCACAGTTAAGCTGGAAAGTGTGCAAAGATGATTTACAAGGACATTGTCAGGACTAATAGGCCTGAGTTACAGGGAGAGGTTGGCCATGATAGGACTTTATTCCTTGGAATGTAGGAGAATGAGGGGTGACCTTATTGAGGTTTATAAAATCATGAGGGGCGTAGATAGGATGAATGCATATAGACCTTTTCCCAGGGATGTGCAATTGAAAACTAAAGGGCACAGGCTTAAGGTGAAAGTTGATAGATTTAAGAAGGACCTTAGGAGCAACTTCTTCACACAGAGAGAGTGGTGCATATATGGAATAGGCTGCCAGGGAACGTGGTTGAGGTTGGTACAATAGCAACACTTAAAAAACATTTGGACAGGTACAAGGATGGGAAGGGTTCAGAGGGATATGGACCAAATGCTGGCAATTGGAACTAGCTGAGTGGGCACCATGGTCAGCATGGACCAGATTGGGCTAAAAGGCCTGTTTCCATTCTGTATTACTCTGAATCTATGAAAGATGTTGTGACAGAGACTTTGGTGTGGACCATTCTATTAGTTTGTACTCATTTGATATCTCAAGCTGTTCTGCTTACAAGTCTGCACAATATCAACACAATGGGTGGTCACTCATCAGTATTAACCCTTTAGACATAGACCTACAGATATAGGAAATATAGAAAGCAATTCGGACAATTAAGCCTGCTCCGCCATTCAACATGATCATTGCTGATCTCGTGTCTCAGTGCCAGACCTCCACTCTTTCTGCATACGCCCTGACAGCTCCAGAAATCTATTCCCTTCTTAAACTTATACAGTGATTTGGTTTCTGCGGTTTCCTCAGTCAGAAATGAACTAGAATGCATTCTGAGATCATGAATCTTTATTCTGGATCACCTGGCCAGAGAAAACGTCATCCTTCTGTCAGGTCCAGCACTCTCAAAATTTTATGTTTCACTTCATTATTAGTCAAAAGGCACTTGCCAGAATCCACTAACTGCATTAATTTTGTGAAAATTGAACTGAACACTCAAAATATAGGCTTATGATGGGTTCTTGCTTGGCACTGCCATGTTGATCTGTGTAAGGTCAAAACAAATGTAGATGAATCCATCACATCTGGGGACAGGAATCATGCCAGAGTACCATGCATGTGCTACTTGAAAATCTGAAACAGACTAGCTGTCCAGGCAAAATCACGCTGTTTTATACACACTGCACATGGAGTCCTTGTGCAAACTCTGTTAAAGGCACAGTACACATATAACAGTAAATACCGCTATATCACTATTCTAATCTTAGATGTTCAGCAATAGATGCGCCTTTAGTCTGATAGAATAACTGTGGAAATGACACACATTTTTGATCATCGCAGCAAGTTTCTCAATATATTCAGAAGGGTCCCAACCTGAACCATCAGCTTTCCTGGGGGCGGGATGATGTTAGTAGATAGGAGATGGGGGTGTGGCTTGAGGTGAGAGGGAAAACAGGTCAGGGAGGTGGAGATGAGCTGGGCTGGTTTTGGGATGCAGTTGGGGGAGGGGAGATTTTGAAGCTTGTGAAATAATGGCATCAATGTGGATTTCACAAGCTTCAAAATCTCCCTAACATCATCCCGCCCCCTTGACCTGTCCGTCCTCCTTGGACTGACCTATCTTCTCCCTAACCCCCTACCTACACTCACCTTTACTGGCTCCATCCCCGCCTCTTCAACTTGTCTGCCTCCTCTCCACCTATCCTCTCCTCTATCCATCCTCTATCCGCCTCCCCCTCTCTCCCTATTTATTTCAGAACCCTCTTCCCCTCCCCCATTTCTGATGAAGGGTTTAGGCCCGAAACGTCAAGTTTTCCTGCTCCTATGATGCTGCTTGACCTGCTGTGTTCATCCAGCCCCATGCTTGTTATCTCGGATTCTCCAGCATCTGCAGTACCTTTTATCTCCCCCATCAGCTTTCCTGCTCCTCTGATGCTGCCTAGCCTGCTGTGTTCCTCCAGCTCCATGCTGTGTTATCTCTGACTCCAGCATCAGTAGTTCTTACTATCTCTGAGTTTCTCAACATATTTTGTTTAACCATTCACAATCTTTTAGACTGCACAGAAGCATATTGGTTTATCGACTTTCTTTATTCTGTTGCTGTATTCATAGAATCCCTACGGTGTGGAAACAGGCCCTTTGGCCCAACAAGTCCACACCGACTCTTGGAGCATCCCACCCAGACCCATCCCCCTATAACTCACACACCCCTGAACACTACGGGCAATTTAGCGTGGCCAATCCACCTAGCCTGCACATCTTTGGATGGTGGGAGGAAACCGGAGCACCCAGAGGAAACCCACGCAGACACGGGGAGAATGTGCAAACTCCACACAGACAGTTGCCCGAGGCTGGAATCGAACCTGGGTCCCTGGTGCTGTGAGGCTGCAGTGCTAACCACTAAGCCACCGTGCTGCCCCTTATCAATATTCAGTGTTGATCTTCCTTACTTCATTGAATTATTCAGAGTATTTCTGTTCAAAAGGAGCTCTAGCCTTTGCAGTTTAACATCTCCAACATTTTGTAAAAAGGCTGAGGGCACGATGCACATTGCTATTTAAATGTGAGAATTCTTGATTGTGAAGTCCATATCAATTTTTAAAGATCTGGCTTCCCTTGGATTTAGGGTATGGTACAAACAACTCTTCAAAACCATGTTCTATCTCATAGAGCATGTAGTTGCACGACTGTTGGTTATAAATAGTTTTCTTTTCCAATTGTGGCTCATTTTCTGAAAATACAGCAATATTTCCACTGGTATCCGAACATAAAATTCATGAGATGACTACTGGCATAAATAGTCCCTTGCCAAAAGAGGCTAGGTGTGGGTCATCTTTTTCTCCTATGTATACTCAGCGTTTTCATCCATTGCAGACTGCTCAACGTCATTAGCTTCAGGTGGCCAACTACTGACTTACTTAATTTTCTGTGATTGTCTCCTGTTTCCACACATTTTCTGAAAGTAGTGTTACAAATTGAGATGTTACAAATAAAAACTTCCATTTAAATAGCTTGGCCCAGTTTGTGAGGACTCTTTCCTCCAGCTTGTTGTCAAGGACATGTAATGCCTGGTGTCTGTCCATCCTAGTAGCTGTATTGGTTTCTCACAGATGTCTCTTGTGGCTTTGAGAATTTAACAACTGAACAGATTCTGTTGATCACATGTGTCAAAATGATCTTGTCTTAGATCTTGACTAGTCTGTGCTACTTCTGCTTCTCTCGTCATTTTAATGGTTTTTTTTCTGGAGTCTGGTCTTTTTTGGTCTGTAATAAATCTGACAATGACTCATCAGCAATTCTGGCAACAATTCTCTCTTATGAACGCTGACTTTAAATCACCATAGTCACTTTTTTAATTAATCCGTGGAGGTCACTAATGAAATGACCTATGGATTTACCCGGATGCTGAAGTTCCATTAAATCTTGATCTTTCAAGAGGGTTGTTTGTTCTGAGGTTGAAGCAGACGTCAAAGCTCTTAGTATTTTTCCAAAAATATTGTTGCTTCCTTTACACCTTCCAGCTATAAAAACACGAGTTATACTTCCAATTATATGTATAAATGTACTTATTTTTCAGCTTCTATGTGATGGCTAGTTTGAAAAATATTCTGCGCATTAAGTTGCTCTCTCCAAAGTACCTAGTTCTAAGTTCTATTTAGTCCATTGCTGAAATTAAATCTTCCTGGCAACATTATCTCTAATGTCATATCATTCTAATGTGATTACTTGTTTTGTTTCTTAAAAGGCTTCCATTTTGCAGTAATAGTATTGCTGGTGCTCACTGCTGCTGTCCTGGACTTTTGTTTTTCAAATTTTGTGGTTAAAATAGAGGATTGCTACCCTTTCACAGCTTCACTGGATAAAATCTGCTGTTCCTGGTCTTAGTAAACAAATTTCCATTTCTTTAGTGGCTCTACTGAATGTTTATTAAAGCCTCAGGCATTAGGATTCAACGCCTTCTTTAATTGCAATTTTTCTGAATGACTTTAAGAAATGAATCCCACATCTTTAATGGGATTCTCTAAGGTGATTCCTGCTGACTGCAGCTCTCATAATGAGCCCTGGTTCATTCAGAGATAGTAGGTACTGCAGATGCTAGAGAATCCGAGATAAC
>JAHRHZ010000144.1:63084164-63164216 GCA_024137785.1 Ginglymostoma cirratum
GGCCTGCTGTGTTCGTCCAGCTCCACACCTGGTTAGCCCTGGTTCATTCATTCTTTTTACTAGATATTTTTCATGCACCTCAGTTTACATATATGCTTCCCACTTTTACTGCAGTTATAATGAAGTGTCTCCCACCTTTTCTGTGGCCTCAATAAAGTTTCCAAATGTTCTTCTCCGAGCTTAATTTAAGAATGCCATGGCTTCTGAATTTTCTTCTGCTTTAATCCTAGCTGTGTGACATGCAAAGGCGTGCAAACTTGGTTTAAATTCCTTTTGTGGCCCTTCATGTCCCTCACTGTATTTACCCCATATGGTTTCCATCCTCTGTGGTTGTGGTCCTTGACCTGAGCTTTAAGTACCTGTACTATCCTTATTTTTCACTTTTGCAGCCTGTAACAATAAATAACTTCTCGAAGCTTTCCCTAATCTGTCAGGAACTTTCATATTATTTTTGAAGCCTCCGATGTCCATTCATTGCTTGGCTGAACCCTGACTAAGGGTAGACTTTTACAGATGACAGCAACTCAATGCAGTCTGTCTCAGCTTTGGAGTAACTAAGTCTCTTTTTTCACCAAGTTCTTAACTGCTTGGCTGCAGCACATCTCTTTTCAGGTGGGAAATACTTTCACCACTATCTTTCCTAACCGAATCTTGCCGTAAGTTTCCTTTCTTAGGTTTTTTTTTAAAATCTTCAGCTCCTCCTGCTGCTGCTGCTGCTGATTGCTTGCATGAGCAGGAACTTAATGCTGGCTCTGAAGTTATGGACAAATCTTCAAATTCCCACTACGACCTTCATGTACACGTGGCAGTCAAATGAAATCCAAAATGCTGATCACAATGTTCTATGTGGAGCTACCACCTCACTGCATTGTAACTTGGCTGAGATCATCCTCCTCAGGTGTACAGCTTTATAAGCCCTGCTTGATCTTGTGCGGTAAATGAAAACCTCTTAATTGTCTGTCTAGAAAGGGCTCTTGTATTGAACAAGAAATAGTATATTGCATGTTCCCAACTAGTTACCAGTTACATTGAAATGCTAAACATTGCAACAAAGACTATGAGAAGGTCCTGGATGTTAGATCTTACTCCTTACACATCCTAAGCTGTTCTGTCTACAATCTGCATGACATAATCATTGTGGGTTTTGTTCAAGTCACTCCTCAACATTAACCCTTTCATATCTTCACAATTATTTCCTTCTCAACAGAAGAATACTTTAATTAAATGTGAGACTTCTTACAATGCAAGATAGATTATTCAGATTAAACTGTTGCAATGGCACATTTCACATTTATTATTCATAAAATGAGTTTAACTAAAATGTAGAAAAAATAAAGGAGGAGGCATGAAATCCACTGTAGGCTGTCTTTATATTCATTATGGGAGTTGATATTCCGCATCCATTATGCTTCACAAACAGATTTTTATGAAATCAGAATTGTGAATTGTGAAGCAATTTAAAGAATTTTTTTTTTAAAATGGCCGGTTTACTGAATGTCATAAAATAAGACAGGTTGATGATAGCATATATAGACATATAACATATGTCCCTTGCTGCTACTGAGAAATGTGAAGCTGAAGAGATTGTCTAATTGGAGTCTAGCAGACTCAACTCTATTTCACAAAATGATACAACAGATCTTAAGAACTTAATATTTAAAATAAAAAAAGGGGCAGAATTCAAAAGGCATGATTCCCTGCAGTAGGTTATTGTCTTGGAGAACAGCAAAGTTGCAACAGGAAACAGTATGCTTGTCTATATTGATGAAAATCTTAGGATTGTTATAACATGAGCTTGTGAATTATGCACTGAATACAGCATTTCTTTACAATGTACAAATTATTATTCAGTTTCTATGACTGAAGTGGTTTATAACGTAGAAGCCCATTTGTACAATAAATGATTTGTTGTGTTTATACTTATACCAGGGATAGAAAAATGGAATTTTTGTGCATAGACTTCGGTAATAGAGATGACATTATCCATTATGATGCTGAAATTTCACATGAAAAAAAATCAGGTAAATCTTTAAAAGAAAATCATAAAGAAGTTTAAAAGGAAACCAGCACAATGTTATTTTTATTGATTTTGTTTTACATTCATATTTTTGGTGTATTATTTTGTGTTTGATAAGGTAGGGAATGTCAGTGTCAAGAATTGAATAGCTTTCCCGTTTTTGGTTTCCAGCGACAGCACCAAATGTTCACCTGCCAGCACTCAGATGATACATATGAACAGCATAGATTTATTTACTGCATACAAACTGCTTGCCAAGAAAAAAGAACTTCAAAAGAGCAATCCCAACATTTCCAACTTTCAATTTCAGCCTTTATTGAGGGGCCTGAATAAGCATACCAAATTACTGCCAAATTAGACTTGCTTTTCTATAATTGATTTCCACCCATTGGGAATGAGATTTACATCGCTATACTTAACTTGAGTAAGAGTCTTGAAGGTGCCAAGAGAGGAGGAGACTTACATCCCATAAATCTGAATTAGATTCGATTTTACAGTACAAGTTAACTTGCATCATCCCATCCTCATCATTTTGATTTATATTTCATTTTAGAATCTGCATTCAGAATTATGCTTGAGGTTTTTTCCTCATTGTTGATTGCTGCCATGAGCCCCAGCAACATTGGTTGCTCTTTCCTCGCAGCCTAGTAATTGTTTTCAATTCAGCTGTTTATTTAATTCCCTTTTGAATGTAACTACTGAATCTGCTTCCACTATTCCTTCTGTCTTTGCAACCTGCATCATAATAACTCATGGTATGTAAAATTGTTTGCTAATGTAATCGCTGGTTCATTGCCAATCGCTTTACATTTTTTTTTTCGGGTTACTAATACTTCTGTCATTTGGGAAATTTTTTCTTATTTCATTCTATTAAATCTGTTCATGATTCTAAACACTTGCATCTCCCTTAATATTCTACGTTATAATAAAAGCAACCTCAGATGTCTTAATTTATCTACACCTGACTGAAATCTCATTTGTGACACCATCCTAGTTAGTGTCGGCTGAACCACTTGTAATGCCTTATATCCTTCCTAAAGTGTGACACCAAAATTGAAAAACATATTTCAGCAGAGGTCTAATCAGCATTTCAAAAATATATGGGCATAGTCTTCTTACTTGTATTCTCTGTTATTCCGTTAATAAACAAGTATTCTGCATTTTTTTTTAAAGGAGCCTCCTCAACTTGTTTTGCCTCCTCTGTAAATTTGTGAACATTCAGTGCCAAGTCACCACATGCTTGTGCCTCTTTTTAACCTTGTACAATTCGGTTTATAATCCCCTTGCTCACTCTCAGGACCAGAATGGACAGCTGGCACTTCCTTGTTTAAATTTGATTTGGGAGAAACCTGCTGATTTCATTATTCTAATTTTCCAGCCATGCGCCACCTATACTCTCAAAGCTTACTTAATCCATTTCTAGTGTCACATCAATTATGAAATTATGCTGCATGTCTAAAACAAGGTCAGTAAAACGTCCCAAAAAGGAGCAAAGGTATTAATGCCAGGGATCACTATTACGTACTTTGCTTTAGTCTGAAAAAGAAACGTTTACCACTATTCTCTGCCTTCTATGCCTTCAATTCCATATCCATAAGACCATTGTCCCTTTGGTTCTGCGAATGACAATTTTTAGAAGTCTCTTACTTTGAACTTAAACTCCATAAACACATTAATATTGATAGTCTAGTTAATAACTACCAACAAAAGATCCCAAGCAAGTTAAATAAATGTAACTTACCTCAGAATCAGTTAACTTCATCATTCTCCTGCCTTTTCACCATAACCTTGTCTCCTCTCTCAATTCTCCCTTGCACGAGAGCAGGTTTTTCCCATTTACTCCATTCAGATCACCTCATGGTTTTGAATATATTTATTGAGCCTCCTTTCAGTCTTCTTTTCTCCAAGGAAAACATCTATAACTTCTCCAATTTTTCTTCATAACTGAAGTACCCCAACACTGAAATCATTCTTATGAAACTACCTTTTATGAAAATCAGCACAAAATCAATAATTAGCTCACATACCATTGAAATTTTCTGAGTTACAATCTTAAGGTCTCCCCACCATAGGTATTAGACTGATGTATGTAGGATTCAAAAAAATAATATTTCTATGCTTCTCCCTCACCCCTTTTTTTTCCTTAAAAGCGTATGGTGTTTGTAATCATCCAGCACTCTGCTACATCTTCACAACTAAGCAGTATTGAAAGATTCTGGCCAGAGTCTCTGTAATTTCCACCATTAAAGTCCTCAGTAAATTTGAATATGCCCTAC
This sequence comes from Ginglymostoma cirratum, assembly GCA_024137785.1. NCBI lineage: Eukaryota > Metazoa > Chordata > Chondrichthyes > Orectolobiformes > Ginglymostomatidae > Ginglymostoma > Ginglymostoma cirratum. Next base: position 63,088,458 of record JAHRHZ010000144.1, read on the forward strand.
CTGAACTGCTTGCCTTCTCTACTTTGAGTACTGACAACCATTTAAGTATTTCTTCTTTAATTTTAACCTATCCAATGGCACTGTTACCTTGATTTTTACAGCCATATTGGCATCATCTATTTATCAAATAAAGAACGATGGAAAATAGTCATTGGTACCTCAGTTTGTCTTTTGCCTCCACAAGAAATGTATTTCTTTTTGGTCCCTCATTTGTCAACATTCCTTTTATAATCATAAAAGTAATAAAAGGTTAGCAAAAAGTCTGTTGGGATGCCTTTATGCCAGCTGCTAATTTATTTTTGTATTCCCTTTGCCCTTCTTATTCTATTTTTTAGAGCTTCCTAAATCTTGAGGCTCATTTTTGCTGTCAGCTGAAATTAAAACGTATGGAAATGAAGGACTATTACTAACTTGTTTTAGGAAATCAACTGATCAAGCAAGAAACAAGGCACATACCTGAATTGGCAGGACAGGAGCAGTCATATCCCAAAGTCTCTTTTGGTGCCTAAACTCTTCATTGTTATTAACAACTCAGACAACAAGAAATCACATCCCCAAATGCCAACAGCACAAAAATACAGGAGCTGTTGGAAACAGTGTGGATAAAAAAAAATTACAGAGTGAGACAAAATATTTTCACTACATAGGGAGCAAGTGGTTAAGGAGTATAATCTAATTGCATGCCAGAATTTGCAGGACAGAAATTGACTGAGTTTTTCTTCTGGAGTTAGGACACTGATTTTGGGTGATTTTCTGACCCTGTGATATGTTGGGCTGATGCCTGACATGGTTTTTGACAAGCAGGTTAAGGTGTGAGTTTGCCTTCCAATTCAGGATGGGCGGGAGAGGGCGTGGGTGCTCCTGAAAAGCTTAAACACCAATAAGTCACTCTCCAACAATGAAATATTGGCACAAATACCATTGAACATGGGAACTTTGTAAGGGTGGGAAAAGCAAGCATCTCAAGATGCATGCATCCCCTGAAGTGATCTTAAAAATTCTGAGGGTGAAAAATTCCACACACAGCCATCATTGAGGAGAGATAATCTCACCATTGTGTAACAGTAGTGGTAAACATAGCATAATGGTTATCGCAGGTCCAGGGGAGTTTCATCGTTGATGAAGCACTGGCACCCATGATTCACCACAGTCCTCTCCCTCATCCACAGTCTGGAAATTACCTTCATCACTTAATTTTCAGTTAGAATGTAGAGTGTGATCCTAATAGGATCTTTACTTGGCTGATGACCCAACACTTTCCCAATTTCCCTGGAGTGCAGAGGTGGGACCATGCTGAGAGACCAACAGGGTAAGCGATAGTGGGAAACAGTAGATCTGCTTGTCTTTTATCTTGTCCCCATAGCTGTTTCAACGTTTATCCCTCCAAAATACTTCTATACTCCTAGGACTATGCTCCCTTCAGCACTGTGGGTGTACCTACCCCACCCCCCTAGGATTTCAGCAGCTCAAGGCAGCAACACATTAACACTTCGCAAGGGCTTTCAGAATGTGCAATAAACATCCAAAGGTGACACCCACATGCCATGAACAAACAAAAGGAAAACACATGAAGGTGATCTCAAGTTTGGGACTTTGGACGCCAGATCAATTACAAATTTTAAATCTGAGACTGATAAATGTGTGCTAACAAACAATACAAAGAGATATGGTACAAACACACATATAGAGTTGTATCATAGATATGATTTTAAGCAAATGGTGAATTAAGCTCAAGGTTTAAATGGCCTATTCCTGGTCTCATGTTCCTGCCTTCTTTACGAATTCTAAATTCACCTTGGTTCTCCACTAATACGAAATATAAATAATATAAAACTTCCTAATTCCATTTAATTTTAATCTCCATATGAATTGCTATTTGGTGATTTCCATCTTTGAATGGCCTTCCTGTTCACTTCATGAGAATATGTTTATTCTACCATATGCTCTTTGAACCCTCCTCCTATTATTCAATTAATGCCGTGCCTGCCAACTTTTGATTCCATTCTGTGTAGGCCAGGTCCCTTTTCAACTCACCATAATCAGGTGTCCTCCAGCTAAGCAATGATTTTCACTTTATTTTCCCTTATCCTATCCTTTGAAAATTCCAAATCTCGTGGTATAATCTGTTTAGTACCCTATGCTCTCTCATGTCCAAATGCTCTATTTATCAATTGCTTCAAAATACATTCAACACTGTTTTCTTCAACATTGGGCTAGAAATACACTGATGAAGAAAGCTCATTTCTATAGATTTCAGGAATTTTTCCCACTTTTTGCCTCATATTTTCATAATACCAGTCTATTGATGTCTCAATTATGACTACTTTATCATTTTGAAATCTTTCTGTATGTTACCAAGTTTTATCCATATCTTTGCTACTAGTTGTTAGCTTATCCTTTTAGCTGTTGATGTTCATCTCTACCAGTCCTACATACAACATATTCCTAATCTTTCATGTTTCATCTTGGTTCACATCCATGCAGACTCCACACACCATCCCACTGTATTAATTATCCTCCCCAAGATATTGGTTCCAGCTCTATTGAGGTGCAATTTGTCCATCCAGAACAGGTAACGCCTGCACCAGAATTGGTTAACAGACTTCCAGTGAGTAGTGATCAGACTTTATTACGAAATTAAAAAAAAGAGAAAATGCTGAAAATACGCAGCAAGCCAAGTAGTAGATATGGAGAAGAAACAGAGATTAAAGGCCTGATTTTCACCTCTGATTCAGACGTGAGTCAAGCCAGTTCCAAATAACCAAATTCTAAGCCCATCTTAGAATTCCATTAACATCATGTTTTCAACTCAAAGATAAGGACAGAATGGTGTCAAGTTTTTCAAGTCATGATGTAGTGTGAGAGGAATATGGATGTGAAGGCAGGCTGGATAGTAGGATCACCTCAGTTATTGGGGATAGCAAGGCAGTTACCAACCCCATTTCTATGCAACTGAAACCTCACCCCTTACTGCTTTCAACCTTCCATTAACACCTCCCATACTCCTTATAAGCCCCATCCCATATATGGTCCATAACAACTCACCCAATATTATCTGCCAGCAGGCCTCGGGGCATCTTTGAAGTGGACATCAACAAAAGAAATCTGACAATTTATACAGCTTTAAGTTGAATATACTTCAAACTGAAAAAAGATCATTGCCTAATCTGTTTAGCGTTCTCAACATTTTCATTTTCTTTCATATTTCCAGCATTCACAGTATTTCACTTTTGGATTCAGCTTTAGTTGATTGCACTGTTTGTAATGATACTGCATTTCCAGGGAAAACAATATTTAGGATGCATCGAATTCCCAAGTAAAGTTGCAGATTTCTCTTTTGAGCACTTTTATAAGTAGTTATCTTTTTCTTTAATTAACTTCCCTGCCCTAGATTAACACAGGGCCTTTTTTTTGTACATCATATTGTATTCATACTGTGTTATTTATGAAAGAGTGAAAGGTCACTTTGGCTGTAACACTGACTTGTTGTCTGCATTAAACCTCAATGAGGTGCCAACACAAAAACAAATGGAAGAAAAGGTTCAGTAACCAAAAACTTCCTTATTTCTGATTCTGCTCCCAATTGTCAACAGTTTTAGATTACTTCTTCCTTTGCAAATAAATTAAACAAAATAGTTGTACTCCCAGAAAATTTCAACGCTTATTGCCAACCACATATTTTTGAATTGGAAAGCGAAAACATCCTCAGTACAAGAAGGAATTATGTCAAATTTGGTTACGGTTGTGAAGGTCATAAGCATACCAGTTTTCAGTTAATTCATACTTTTATGATGCAACAAAGGTTTGGCAGATACAGACACGTTTTTCAATAAGATGAACTTTAAAAAGACATTTTATTAATCCATATGATTGGAAAGGTTCATCCTGAGAAAAGTAGCAGAACAGAAAAGCTTTACAGCAATAGTTTATAGTCACAGTACAAAAGCAAAATACTATGGCTGTTGAGAATCAAAACCTGAAAATGCTGGCAACACTCATCAGCTCTGGTTGCATCTCAGGTTGATAATGTTCCTTTGGAATTCCAATGAAAGGTCACTGACCTGAAATGTTAATTTGCTTTTTGCTCTCCCGGATAGACTAGACCTGCTGAATGTTGCCCATTTTCTGTTTTTGGTTCATGATTTTTAAGTTGATAACAGGCTCAAAGGCAGGCAGAAATATGCAGCCCTACAAATCAGCTGTGTTGTGGACACAGGCAGTTCTGATGATGACCAGTACAGCAGCAACCCCAAAGACAGAATTTTGCTGACATTCTTAGTGAGTACTTTGCATCGGTATTCACCAAGGAGAGGGACATGACGGATGTTGAGGTTAGGGATAGATGTTTGATTACTCTAGGTCAAGTCAGCATAAGGAGGGAGGAAGTGTTGGGTATCCTAAAAGGCATTAAGGTGGACAAGTCCCCAGGTCCAGATGGGATCTATCCCAGGTTATTGTGGGAAGCGAGAGAGGAAATAGCCGGGGCCTTAACAGATATCTTTGCAGCATCCGTAAACACGGGTGAGGTCACGGAGGACTGGAGAATTGCTAATGTTGTCCCCTTGTTTAAGAAGGGTAGCAGGGATAATCCAGGTAATTATCGACCGGTGAGCCTGACGCCAGTGGTAGGGAAGCTGCTGGAGAAGATACTGAGGGATAGGATCTATTCCCATTTGGAAGAAAATGGGCTTATCAGTGATAGACAACATGGTTTTGTGCAGGGAAGGTCATGTCTTACCAACTTAATAGAATTCTTTAAGGACGTGACAAAGTTGATTGATGAGGGAAAGACTGTAGATGTCATATACATGGACTTCAGTAAGGCGTTTGATAAGGTTTCCCATGGCAGGCTGACGGAGAAAGTGAAGTCGCACGGGGTCCAGGGTGTGCTAGCTTGATGGATAAAAAACTGGCTAGGCAACAGGAGACAGAGAGTAGTAGTGGAAGGGGGTTTCTCAAATTGGAGACCTGTGACCAGTGGTGTTCCACGGGGATCTGTGCTGGGACCACTGTTGTTTGTGATATACGTAAATGATTTGGAGCAAGGTATAGGTGGTCTGATTAGCAAGTTTGCAAATGACATGAAGATTGGTGGAGTAGCAGATAGTGAAGGGGACTTTCAGAGATTACAGCAGAATATAGATAGATTGGAGAGTTGGGCAGATAGAGTTCAATCTGGGCAAATGCGTGGTGATGCATTTTGGAAGATCCAATTCAAGAGCAAACTATACAGTAAATGGAAAAGTCCTGGGGAAAATTGATGTACAGAGAGATCTGGGTGTTCAGGTCCATTGTTCCCTGAAGGTGGCAACGCAGGTTGATAGAGTGGCCAAGAAGGCATACGGCATGCTTTTCTTCATCGGACGGGGTACTGAGTACAAGAATTGGCAGGTCATGTTACAGTTGTATAAGACTTTCGTTCGGCCACATTTAGAGTACTGCGTACAGTTCTGGTCATCACATTACCAAAAGGATGTGGATGCTTTGGAGAGGGTGCAGAGGAGGTTCACCAGGATGTTGCCTGGTATGGAGGGCACTAGCTATGAAGAAAGGTTGAGTAGATTAGGATTATTTTCATTAGAAAGACGAAGATTGAGGGGGAACCTGATTGAGGTCTACAAAATCATGAGGGGTATAGACAAAATGGATAGCAGGAAGCTTTTTCCCCCAGAGTGGGGGACTCAATTACTAGGGGTCATGAGTTCAAAGTGAGAGGAGGAAAGTTTATGGGAGATATGCGTGGAAAGTTCTTTATGCAGAGGGTGGTGGGTGCCTGGAACACGTTGCCAGCGGAGGTGGTAGACGCAGACACGTTAGTGTCTTTAAAGATGTATCTGGACAGGCACATGGATGGGCAAGGAGCAAAGGGATACAGACCCTTAGAAAATAGATGACAGGTTTAGACAGACGATCTCGATTGGCGCAGGCTTGGAGGGTCGAAGGTCCCGTTCCTGTGTTGTAATTTTCTTTGTTCTTTGTCCTTTCAGTGCTGGTTTGAAGACAAAATCCACAGTATTAAGGATATTCAGGAGATGATTAGCAGAAACTGTTGAATTGAAAAAAAACTTCTGGATATTCACCCGAGGTGCTATAAACTATTGGGCTGCGAATCAAGAGTTGGAAGGTGGGACATGAATAGATAGCTCTTTCTTTCACCACAGGCATAATGAGCTGAATGATCTCCTTCCGTGCTGTGATAACTCTCCACTGCCAACTGATAGAGAATGCCATGTGAGTTCAGGATATCAACTGATATTTGTTTTATCAATATCCACGAAGATTAAAAGGTATAATTTATCCCATGTACAATTTTAATTTGTTTGACCAGTAACTTTTTGCTTTTTCATTCAGGAGATGTGCATGTTACTGGCGAGGCCGGAATTTATTGCACATTCCTAATTGTCCATAGGATATTTAAGAGACAACCACATTTTGTCTGGGTTTGGAGTCTGGTCACGTAAGCCAGGTGGTGTATGGAGGATAGCTGCCCTTCTCTAAAGAACATTAATGAAGCAGATGATTTTTCATGATAATCAACAGTGGTTACATGGCCGTCATTAAGCTAGCTTCTAATTCCAGATTTTACTGAATTCAAGTTTCTCCTGTAGTGATTGTAACAAGGTCAGCCAGACGGATGTCAGCCAGATAGAATATAGGTTCCTTGATTGGGGCTGTTAATCTGGTACAATCAGGGAGCTCTCGCTGATAGATTAAAAAGTGGAGTGTCAGAGGTACTGCCACTCTGACAGTTGACTCTGAAGTGGCAGTGCTAATTCAAGGACTGTTCATGTGTAAATAAATGGTGACTTCATGATGGCAATATCAGCCTCTGTGGAGTTATTTCACCACCTTCATGATGAAAAAATGATACATTCCTTGGATCCCCTTGAATCTGCTACATATTCAAGGTGTGATTGAAAGAATGTTTGACGTGCATTCTGGTAGGAAGAATAAGGATGCCATATTGACTTTGGATAATATTAGTCTGACTGGGATGTAGGAGAAAATAGTTATTGGAGGTATGGATGCATGAATCGCTAAAAATAGTGATGCTACTTAATAAATCAAAAACACACGCAAGCCTGTCACAGGGATTCATTCCATAGAGACGGAACTGATCATTAGTGAAGTTTGTTAGATTTGCATCGAACTTTGTTTTGGCCTCATTGCAGTACTGCACATGTGCACAGCTCTGATTTCCATATTAAAATAAGATGCAAGGGCTTTCGAGAAGATGAGGAGAAAATTCACAAGAATGTGCAATAATTGAGAGGATATCCTCACTCAGGAAAGGGTGGATGTCTTTTCTCTGAAAATGAGTAGGCTATGGAGTGATTATGAAAAAGATTTCTAGAATAGACAAAAAATGTTTCCATACGTAGTAGAGTCCAAAACTAGATATTATAAAATGTAAGCTAGCAACTAAAAATACCAATGTTCACATCCCAGGAGGCTATTCAGCCCATTGCGTCCACACCAATACACAAAAATCGGAGTGCACTCATGCTATTTTTCAACTTTTGGCCCATAACCCCAGAGACTATGTTAGTGCAAGTAAATATCTAAAAAAGATTTAAATGTTATGAGAGTTTGTGACTCAGCCATTCTTTCAGGCAGTGATGTTCCAGGCTCCTACCATCCTCAATGAAAAAACATCCTCCTTGACTTGCCTCATAGCCAATACCTCTTACCTTAAATCTATACCTGCTGGTTATTAACCCCTCAATGAATGGAAAAGTTGCCTTTCTTTTCACCCTGTAGCACCATATTGAAAACGTTAGGAAACTCAAATACATAACATCTTCTCGTCTCCTTTATCCACCTTACTTATATCCTCAATGAGCTGCAATAAATTTGACAAAATGATTTCCCTTTCACAAAAACCATGCTGGCTCTTCCTGATCATGTAGCTCAGACCTTCTATTTCAGGCAGCTTCCAAGTAAAAACCCACTGCCCTCTTTCTAGTGCAAACACATCTTTTCTATTGTGGCCAGGGCTGCCCACAGTACTTCATTTTACAGAACTATCATTTTACACAGTTTATTCAGGAGCAATCTCTTTAACCAGGATGGTAAGAATGTTATTATCAGTTTTCAAGTTGCGGTAAATAACATTCATACACTCAAGAAGTTACATAAAGCACTCGAGGGAGAGAAAGGAACAGAAGGACTTGCTAATGCAGTTGGATAAAGTAGTCTAGGCTTCTGACGAACAGAAGTACTAGCTTAGAGTAGCTATCTCAAATTGTTTTGTTCCGCACTGTGTATCTATTTAGGGGGTTTGAAGAGTAATAATCCAGGGAGGGCTGTTCAAATGAGGAGGGAATCAGAAAGTTAACAAGATCAGGCAAGGCAACAGTGCAGGGTCATGATACCGGCAACAATAATCAGATTGTGACAGGAAGAGACAGAGTACACAGAAAGGAAAGCACCAGAAAATTGTATCAGAGAACTTGCAAATGGTAAAAAAACAGAACTGAAAGTTGACTAGATGACATAAACAGAAAAAAAAAGGTATTTCCCAATACCCATTACAGAGACATGGTTACATGGTGGCTAAGGCTGGGAACTGAATAAAGAATGTTTGACCTTTTTTTAAAATATAGAAAGAAAGAGAATGCAGCTAAAGCAACTCCGTTCATAAAGGATGAAATCTGCACAATGTTGAGAAATGATATTGGTTTCAAAGATCAAGATACATAGTGTATTTGCATGAAGATAAAGCACAAAAGGAAAGGAAATCACTGGAAATAGTCCCCCACTAGTGGCTACATTTTAACACAGAATACAAATGAAAATAGTAAGGTCTTGTAAGAAAGGAACTGCAATAATTGTGGATGACTTTAATCTTCATTTTGACTGAATGAAACAGTTAGCAAAAGTAGTCGAGGATGAGTTCATAGAGCAGATTCAGAATACTTTCTCTAAAATAATACATTGCAGAACTGAGAAAGAATGGTGCATACGAGACCAGCCAATGTCCTTTGAGATAGGATTAACTACATCATGTAAAGGTAAATATAAACACATAAAATTTGATAAATATCTAGAATTAAGAATCTAACGATGACCGTGAATCCATTTTTGATTGTTGGAAAAAACCCATCTGCTTCACTAATGTCCTTTAGGGAAGGAAACTACTATCTTTACCTGATCAGGCCTACATGTGACTCCAGACCCACAGCCGTTTGATTGATTCTGAACTGTCCTCTGGGCAATTACGGATGGGCAATAAATCCTGCCTAGCCAGCGATGTCCCATTCCCATGTATGAACAAAGCAAAAAAAAGCACGAAGAAAAGCCATTACAAAGGTGGCAAAGTTTCACTGAGTCAACTAAAATTTGGATGCAAACGTACAAACAAGAACTACAACAGGTCACTTGGTATATTGAACCTGCTCTGAGCAAGAAGGATCTGAAACCAGTGCCTTAAAGTTAAATAAAGACAATTAGATGGTATAAAGGCAGTGCTGGTTAAAATTGTGTTGGGAATATATGTTAAAAGGCAAGACCGTAGAGAAGATGTAACCAACATTTAAGGAGACATTTCATTACTCTCAACAAAGGTACATTTCATTGAGAAAGCAATCCTCTACAAGACATTTTAACCACACATGACCAGCTCAGGAAATAAAGGATGGTACGATATTGAAAGAAAAATAAAAACCAGAGAACTGCAGATGCTGAAAATCAGAAACAAAAAACAGAAATTACCGAAAAATCTCAGCAGGTCTGGCAGCATGAGTGGAGAGAAAATCAGAGTTAGCGTTTCAGGCCCATCATTTTCCCAATGTACTGGAGACAACATTGTGAGCAGCGAATGCAACAGATGAGATTGATGGCTCCTCTACATTGGGGAACACCTATGTTCTGTCCACAAAGAGAAAAGCTTCCAGTTGCCTGCCATTTCAACACACTATCTTCTTCCCTGGTCAACATCTCCATCTGAGACTTGCTGCAGTATTCCAGTGCGCGTCAGCACAAGCTGGAAGGTCAGCACCTCATTTTCCGTTTGGGGACTCTACAGCTTTAATATAGAGTTCGACAATTTTAGGGTTTGAGGCACGTTCTCACATGTCCTTACCCCAATCACCATACACCAGGCCTTGTTATCATGTAGTCTGCTATTACACACATCCCATTGTTAGTCACTAATTGTCCCCAATAGTAGCCATTCATTCCTCCAGGCCGATTGTTATCTACTGCTTTGTCTGTCCAACTGTTCTTCTCTCACTTTGAGCTCTATCTCCATTTATCATTTACCCATTACCCCCTCCCCCACCCTATCTTGTGATTAAAAATCAACTTTTTCCTGGTTACCATCATTTCTGACGAAGGGTCACTGGAACCAAAATGTTAACTCTGATTTCTCTCCACAGGTGCTGCCAGACCTACTGAGCTTTTCCAGCAATTTCTGTTATTGTTTGTGAAAGAATCCATATATTGTGCTACAAAGGATTGTGGTAGGCCAGAAGATTGGGAAAATTTTAGGCCCCAGAAAACATTGATTAATAAATAGAAGAAACTGAAGTATTAGAGGAGACTATTAAAAATGTACAGTTTCTGCAAATATATGAAAAGAAAGTGAATAGATAAAGTAAATGTTGGTTAATTAAAGGATGAAATGGGAACTCAAAACATGGAAATGACAGATTTTGAACAAATGTATCATCTTGTGTCGCTCTTCACAGTAGAAGATGCTAGAAGTGTCCCAAAAATTGCAGAAAGTCAAGATAAAAAAGGAAGAACAACATAAAGCAATCACAATCACTAGAGAAACAGTGATCAAAATCCTAGAGAGTCAGAACTGCTGATGCTGGTGTCTGAGATAACACGGTGTGGAGCTGGATGAACACAGCAGGCCATGCAGCATCAGAGGAGCAGGAAAGCTGATGTTTCCAGTCTGGACCCTTCCTCAGAAAAAATCTTCAGAAATCTTCAGAAAAACCCTTCTTCAAAATCCTAATCAGTCTAAAGACTGACAAACTCCTCAGAGTTCAATAAGAAGCAGCCTTTGAGATAATTGATCGTAGTCTTCCAAAATTCTCCAAGTTCTGGAAAGGTCCCAGCAGATTGGAAAACAGCAAACACAACATCTCTATTAAAGAGAGGAAGAATACAGGGAACTATAACACAGTTAACCTAACAACTGTCACTGGAAAAAATGCTGCAAATCTTATCAGGTCATTTAGATTATCACATATAATCAAGCAGATTCAGCATGGTTTTGTGAAAGGGGAATCATTTCAGTCAAATTTATTGCATCTCATTGAGGATATGACAAGTAGCGTTGACAAAGGAGATTAGTAGACGTTATGCATTTGGATTTCCTAAAGTTATCAATTGAGTGCTACAAAAGATGTAACACTTATGGTGTTACAGTAAAATATTAGCATAGATAGAGAATTAGCTAACTAACTGGAAACAGTGTCAGGGTAAATGGGTCATTTTCAGATTGACAGACTGCAGCTAGTGACATACAAGAGGGATCGGTGCTGTGTCCTCATGCATTCGCAATATATATTGGCAAATTGGATGAAACAACAGATATTGTAACCAAATGTGCTGATAATACAAAGGTAGGCAGGAGCTCAAATTACAAGGGGATTGAGGGGGGAATTCAAAGGCCTGCAAAGGGATATTAAAAAAAACAAGTAAGTGGGCTAAAATTTGGAAGTGGTAATATAATGTTTGTTGGTCCACTTTGGTCAAAATAATAGAAATGAGTAATATTCAAATAGAAAGACGAGAGAATGCTGCAGGACAAAGAAATTTTGGTGTTCTTGTACATGAATTATAATACATTAGCATGTATGTGCTTCACGTGTGCCTTATATTTAAGAGAGTTCATCATTGCACATTCCACGTGTAATGTGTATATGTTGTTGTGCCTCTGCCTGGCAAGTAAACTGTTTTACGTTTGCAAGCTGCGCACACACAAATCAGTTGTTTGCTGAAATGGCTGCTTTATAACTTGCAATGCATGTTACTGTTTTGAATAATTGAACCCACAGAGTTAATTAATCCTGGATGAGTGAATGATTACGAGACCATTATCATTAACGTTGCAGCAGGTACAGCACGTAATTAGGAAGGCAAGGAGAATGCTGGTCTTTATTGCAAGGGGAATGAAATATAAAAGTGGGGAAGTCTTGCTGGGAACATACAGGATATTACTGAGACCACACCCAGAAATACTGCGTGAAGCTTTGATTCCCTTATTTGAAAGAAGAGCATATTCTGTTTGCAGGCATGTCAGAGAAGGTTTATGAAGTTAATTCCGTGGCTGAGCAGTTTGTCTCATGAGGAAATCCTGAGCAGACTGGGTCAATACTCACTGAGGAACAAAAACAGAAGTGGCTGGAAAAGCTCAGCAGGTCTGGCAGCATCTGTGAAGAGTAAATCACAGTTAACATTTCGGGTTTGGTGACCCTTCCTCAGAACGGATGATAGCTGGGAAAATGTCGGTTTATATGCAGAAAATAGAGAGGGAGTAAACGAGAGGATAGAGCCAATCGGGACTGTTAGTGACTAATAACAGGTAGTATGTAGTGGCAGGCTATGTGATAACAAGGCCTGAAGTCTGTTGGGTAGGGGGATGGGACATGGGAGAGCTTAGGCCCTAAAATTATTTAACACAATATTGAGTCCAGAGGGCCGCAGGGTCCCCAAGTGGAAATTGAGGTGTTGTTTTTCTAGCTTGCGTTGAGCTTCACTGGAACACTGCAGCAAGCCAGAGACAGAGATGTTGGCCAGGGAACAGGGTGGTGCGTTAAAGTGGCAGGCAACAGGTAGCTCAGGGCCTTTTTTGCTGGCAGAACGTAGATGATCTGCAAAACAATCACCCAGTCTATACTTTGTTTCCCCAATGTAGAGGAGTCCACATTGTGAGCAGTGAATGCAGTAGACTAGATTCTGGGAAGTGCAGGTGAAGTGTTGTTTGGGCCCTTGGATAGGGGGAGGGAGGAGGTAAATGGGCAGGTGTTGCACTTTCACCGGTTGCAGGGAAAGGTGCCGGGGGGTGGGGGGGTTGTGGTGTTGGGGGTGACGGAAGAGTGGACCAGGGTGACCCAGAGGGAACGGTCCCTGCGGAAGGTGGACAAGGGAGGGAAGGGGAATGTGTGTTTGTGGTTCAGAAGAATAAAAGTCTGAAAGTCTGCATGATCCCATTTTGTTGCAAGGTGTTTTTTTCAGGGGAAAGTCATGGCAGTCAGTCCTCCAATGGGCCATGTCAACTTTTCTCACACAGTCCTCTGCTCCTCAGCTCATTACTTATAAAACTGACCTCTTCAGCTCCAGACTCATGGAATCAGGCAACAGGAGGCAGAAGCATTTGTTGCTGCTGGGACTTTATGCTGACTGTGCTGCAGCATCACACTTAAACCACAGCTACCTACCACTTCAGATGCTGCAAGCCCGCAAATGTCCCATACAGAAGTTCTGTACTATTGCCCTGAAGGAAAAAGCCCAGAAACCTGTTTTGTCAACAAAAGCCTTGGAAGAGCTGGGAGTGGAAAGAAGGACTGTCTTTTCTCCAGCTGACCAACAAAGAAAAAGTCATGCAACTGGAGTCAGCAAGCTTGCTCAAAGACAGTAGTCTGGTCAATGCAGTTTCTCAGGTAAATGAAATGCACAGCAGTGCAGAAAGAAGCTTAATGACATAGTGCACTCTGTGTTAATAATTGAAGGCATTGTTTCTCTGCTATCTCACACTCAAAGCGTTACCACTCACTCTGACTCTGTCACTGTACAGTGTCTCTCACCAATGTTCATGAACTTTCACTATTGCATGCAGTGTGTTCACTCAATGGCTCTCACACACCTTGTCCTCCCAAACTATTCATTTTCCATGTCCTCTGTGCTTCCTACTCACACACTGGGTCACCTCACTAGCCGACTTAAACCTCTATCACCACTATTTTCTGTCCCACCGACTGCCTTTGCAACAAACAAAATGTTCATAACTGGGCTGAAAGGGTGAAGACTGGCGGTAGGGAGGTGGACATAAGGTTCCTCATTCCCTATGAGGAGAAAATGCTTGATTTAGCCAGAGAAGAATTGCACAACCAATTCCTTGTCCTCTCTAATGCAGGCAATATTGAGTCCCAGACAATCACTGCAATGAAGAGGTCAGCACCACCAATCCTCAGCTCCACATCCATTTCTGAGGAGGAAGCCAAGCAGAGGCTGAACTGCCAAGTCTTTTACTTGTACCTTCTACCAAATCCAAGACTTGATGCTTCATTGCATGCCTTATCTAAATTAGACTCAGGAACACAGTCTGGTGAATGCACCACTGACGTCTCTGCAGCTGGTCAAGGGACAAGTGCCCTAGCACTCAGAGGATTACCAGAGATCAGCTTCCTGCTCAGCACCAAACATAAGACAATCTCATGGTCTTGGCCATTAATGACTTCACCAAAATGCATAAACTAGCACAAAAATAGTAGGTAGGTTTTTCAGAGGCAGTCAGTCAACTGGATCAAAGGATGGAGAAGTTCATGAATGTTATCATGCTGTGTTGACATCAACATATCATAGAGTCATATAGCATGGAAACAGACTCTTTGGTCCAACTTGTCCATATCGACCAAATGTCCTAAACTGAACTAGTGTCATTTGCCTACATTTGGCCCATACCCTGCTAAACATTTTGTATTCACATATCTGTCCAAATGTCTTTCAAATGTTGTAATTGTACCAGTGTTGGCTACTTCTTCTGGCAGCTTATTGCATATATTCACCACTCTGTGTGAAAAAATTGCCCCTCATGTCCCTTTTAGATCTTTCTCCTCTCACCTTAAACCTATGCCTATGACTCCAGTACCGTTGGTAAAAGACCTTGGCTATTCATCTTATCCATGCCCCTCATGATTTTTTTCAAACCTCCATAAGGTCACCCCTTACCCTTCAATTATCCAAGGAGAAAAGGTCTCAGCCTCTCTCTATATGTCAAACCCTCCAGTCCTGGCAAAATCTCTGCGTGCTGTCTCTTGGACAGGTTAGCAGCTGCCATGGAGACTCAGGTCCAGCACACTCGGCATCTGCCAGATTAGTGTATTCAGTTCTCCATCAGTCTAGCTGTAGGTGCTCTGCAGCAACAGCAGGGCAAGAGGGGGACAAGGGACCTCGACCTCACTCCTAATGCCTCTTCCTCTTAGAGAGGCAGCAGGCATCCATAGGGAGGAACAGTCATTCGTAGGACGCACAGAGTTTTCCTGTCAGGACAATCAAGACATGTGATGCCAAAGTCTGTAGAAGTTCCAGCCAAGGTGTGTTTGTCTGCATCTGGGCAGGAAACTCTCAGCTCAGGAAGCTCCCTAGGCCCAATTATCCCCAGGGACAACAAGCCAACTACAGAGGAGGCTCCCTCCCCCAAAAAAAATCAGAACAGTACACAGATG
Source organism: Ginglymostoma cirratum (assembly GCA_024137785.1). NCBI lineage: Eukaryota > Metazoa > Chordata > Chondrichthyes > Orectolobiformes > Ginglymostomatidae > Ginglymostoma > Ginglymostoma cirratum. The sequence goes on from JAHRHZ010000144.1 coordinate 63,103,862, forward strand.
TAGTCAGAGGGAATACAAGTAAAAATGTTACTGAGGACATAGAGGCGGTACAAACGACATATCGCTGTAAGTAAAATTAGTTCTCTTGTAAGTATATGCTGACTTGCACCTTAAACTGTTAGATCTAGTGTCTTTGTGCCTAACATTCTGAGGAAGGGTCACTCGACCTGAAACATCAACTCTGATTTCTCTCCACAGACGCTGTCAGACCTGCTGAACTTTTCCAGCAATTTCTGTTTGTGTTTCTAATTTACAGCATCAGCAATTCTCTTTTTTTTTTAAATATAAAGAGGAGGAGAAATTCCTTCTCTGTGTGTCATTTGTCTTTTGAAATTTCACCACCCTTCCTCAAACAAATATTGATCACTGTGTGGTTGAATAAATTCCAACTTGAGTTAGACAGATTTATGATTAGATTTAATTAGGTTTTTGAGTCAAGGTTTATGATGGAAGGTAGGTAGGAAAGTTGAGTTAAGGCCACAATCTGACTCACCACGATTTTAATGAATTGCAGAGCAGGAATCATGAGCCTATGGTTTCTTATTCCTACTGCTTCTGTTAAAATATTCACTTGTTGTAGATATTTTCTAGTCAACCTGTTCAGGATGTTACGACATACCTCTGGAACAAGTCAGACTTGAGAACAGATTCCCTGGCTCACGGGTGGAGATACTCTGCTGCAATATCCCCCTTCACTGATTGTACCTTGATTATAAATCACGTTTTGACCTTACACCCAAAAAGGTTGCAACAGTTTGAGTGGATACATTTCTGAAGAAACTCCAAGCCAACATTTCTGGATACAGGAATCATTTTATAAAATATTTGCATGAGCTGTTTCATTCTAAATGAAAGCATTTACAAGAAGTAAGGCTTTATAGAAGAAAGTGAGTGTCAGATACAAAGTGTTTCCTAACAGAGGTAAAATATTAAATGATTACATTATTGAACGAGACACATAACAGCACTATTTTAACCTTTACAAAGTAGTGAAAAGAATACAGACCGAATGCTCCCCTTTCATCTAAATAAAGGTCCTTCAGATACGTAAGTAGTAGGCCGATAGTTACTGTGCTTACTTCCATTATTGACTCAAGATTCAACACAAATGATTCCTGCTATATTACCACAGCAACTCATTTTTCTAAATATAACAGGCATTTACTATCGAAACATTCAGTTTTTGTTTTCCTGTTGTCTTTTTAATCTCAGCAACAGGAATAAACAGCATTATCAGGAAACAAATGTAACAGCATGTTTCAAAATCTATTCAGTGGGGCCACATGATAACAAGATAGGTGTGGATGGGAGAAGACTCATTAGTGATAAGTGTTGTTGATGTAAACGTAAATATTCAACAGTCAGTGCCATTACCTTAGAGATACATTAACAGTACTTGCTATTCCTCCCCCTCACCACTAAAGTGATGTACTGTATCAAGAACCAAACTTAACTTGGTATGCATTGCGTATTTTCAGCATACAAATTTAGCATTGGTATAGTCTTCTCTTAATATTCCCAGACTTTACTTGGACTACTATGGAAGCAATTTTGTTCGGCATCCCAGATGGGTGCTTGAAACAGGAGCTGGACCTTCCAAATATGTAAATAATGCAAATTAGGGGTCTAACATCTGAGGCACAGATCTTGTGTGAATCATTTTCTTAAAATTTATTAGGATTGCTTGACTGTATTCAATGCAAGGTGGATGTGTTTTCTTAAAAAGCAGTGAAGTCCTGTGAAGCTGTTAAGAACAGGAATACTCCCTTGACACAACTAAAATTGCGATCATGCCATCATGACCACCTCAAACCACAATATTGTCTTCAAATCTCCCATCCTTGGATTTAGTTGTGAGCCATTGCCATCACATTAAGCACCTAACACTGAATTGTTTTGTGAGGCATGTCTGTTACGTAGGTGAACCCAGCCAATCATGGCTGGTAACTTGTATGCTGACAAGGCCTGAAAAGCAATTTCCATCAATCCTCTGCTCTCCCAGTTTGGATGGACATTTGTTGTGCAACATTGAGTCTGAGCCTGCAAATGGGTCCAGTACAAAATCTACCCTGTTGCCCAATGAATATGGAAATTTTCAGCACAGTTGTTATGAATATTTGAAATTATTACATGAAATCAATGTCTTTTACACAGGAGCAACAAAATTGTCTTTGAGAAATGAAAATCAGTGAAACTCTTTTAGTAGATGTAGCAAAAAAGTGTAACTTACAATTTCAGCTAGACCTTAAAATTGGCAACCAGTCAAACACCCAGGCTGATTTTAATCTGCTGATTTTAAAGGAAGGGTAACTCTGAAAGTGTACTACAGGCAGGTGACCAACACCAAAGTTGAAAGTTGTCCACCATGTATCTAGATACATGGGGAATTAACTGTTTGAATGAATGACAGATGTCAAAAGGAAGAGTAAGCATTAATTTTGCATTAATGCTAACTCAACTGAATGTATAAAAATTAATAATAAAAAATTAAAACTTTGCAAGGATATAACTATTATGAATCAAAGAACAAAGAACAAAGAACAAAGAAAATTACAGCGCAGGAACAGGCCCTTCGGCCCTCCAAGCCTGATCCTCTATCTAAACCTGTTGCCTATTTTCCAAGGATCTGTATCCCTCTGCTCCCTGCCCATTCATGTATCTGTCTAGATACATCTTAAATGATGCTATTGTGCCCGCCTCTACCACCTCTGCTGGCAACGCGTTCCAGACACCCACCACCCTCTGCGTAAAGAACTTTCCACGCATATCTCCCTTAAACTTTTCCCCTTTCACCTTGAAATAGTGACCCCTAGTAATTGAGTCCCCCACTCTGGGGGGAAAAAGCTTCTTGCTATCCACCCTGTCTATAACTCTCATGATTTTGTGGACCTCAATCAGGTCCCCCCTCAACCTCCGTCTTTCTAATGTAAATAATCCTAATCTACTCAACCTCTCTTCATCATTCAAAACAACATTGGACTAAACAAAAACAAAGCAACTTAACTCACCAGACAGGAAAAGAAACATTCAAATAGCATTACATGTGCTTACAGGTGTCCAACCTCCTTTGAATGTCTTTGGTCAATGCCAAAGTGCTTTGGGGCACCCAAATATTGTGCAAGTCTTAACGTAATTGCAAATATTCCTTTTGGATATGGCCATGTGTTTTCATTGTTTTTATTTTCTTTATAATTTAGATTTCCTTCATTCACCACGTGTTGCACTTGAAGCATGGAACAACTCAGAAATTAAATCCAAGTACCAAGGCTAACCAGTGCCATAATTATCCATGAACTATTGTTACTTTTTCTGGTATATGGAGTAGACAAAGTACAGCTTAGAAAAATTGTATCAGAGATAAATTGTGTTCATCCAGCCCCATGCTTGTTATCACAGCTTAGTAAAAGTGTTTTTTTCTATCTTCTGCTAAGGAATGATGAAAGAACAGAATCCCTGCAGTGTGGAAACAGGCCTTCAGCCCAACAAGTCCGCATTGACCCTCAGAGCATCCCACCCAGGTCCGTCCCTGTAACCCACCTAATCTACAAATCCTTGAACATGGCGGGCAATTTAGCATGGCCAATCCACCTAGCCCAGTCCACTAATAACTTGTCCACTTTTCCCATTGGCAATATATGAAAGCCAGCCAGAAAGGTCACAAACACAATGTAAGATGGAAAACAAAATTGATTCAAGCTACAATCCTGTAACAATGGTGCTCATTTTTGATCAAATTGTTATAGATGGTTATCTGACCACAATATTCCAAATCATCAAACATAACCTTCCTCCTTTCTGTATATCAAAACACAGCAAATATCTTAGAGATAGTAAGAACTGTTGATGCTGGAGTCTGAGATAACACAGTGTGGAGTTGGAGGAACACAGCAGGCCGAGCAGCATCAGAGGAGCAGGAAAGCTGACATTTTGGGTCTGGAGAAGGGCCTGTTTCTGAAGAAAGGAGCCGGTTTCTGAAGAATGGTCCTGACCCAAAACGTCAGCTTTCCTGCTCCTCTGATGCTGCCTGGTCTGTGTTCCTCCAGCTCCATGCTGTGTTATCACAGCAACTATCTTGCTTGGTCTCATAGTATTTTACACTTTCTTCTTCTTCGTTGAAGCAAATCAGGAGAGGTTAAGCTTGCTTTTACCGCACAAAGTCAAACTGAATTAATCTTCATCTGTGGGGGAGTCAAGATGACAACCACACTACATATGAACTGGGAGCTGAAGTAGATCGTTTGGCCCCTCTAGGCTGTTGCTTCATTCGATGAGGTTATGGTTGATCTGTTTATATTTCAAATTCCAAATTTCCAACTACCCAAAAATCCTTTATTGCCAAAAATCCACCTAACAGGAATCTATCCATTTTTGTTTTAAAAATGATCATTGACCTTCTCTCCACCTCCTTCTGACTAAACTATTGATGTGAGGTGGAGTAATAAGTGCAACCTACAACTACTAAGATCAGTTATACATTAGTGAAAGCTGTTGCTGGCATATGCACAGAGCTTTGCTGCTCCAAGGGCTACTTCACAATGTTAGGAAAGTGTGTGCGCTGACTCCGGTTGTCTCATGACCTTAAAAATATTCAATTTTAAGTATGTAAAATTAACTGGAAATCCATGGCAGATCCAACTTCAGATCAGACTGAAGTTATATTGTCCTTAGTGTGAAATACAAATAAGGTGTGACTGTGTCCTGAAGCCACTTGGGCCTTGTCTGGCAATTGGTACGGGTGCTTTCTAATCAATGTACACCGAACACCACTTTTCATGAAAACAACTGTAGTAATTAACTGCAGTTTTACTTTGCTATCAGACTGCCGAATGTATGAAGACATGAAGACCTCTTATTAATTTATTATGATTAAGCTCAAAACCTTAAAATCATGCCAAGCTTTTTTCTTGTTTTCAAAAATGGTCATCAACTTGAAACATTACAACCATCCTGATTTTAACTCTATATAAGTGACTGGGTTTTGAGTGAGTTCACATCAAGCTGACATATTAACTCTCTTTCTGCCTGCACAGACAATATCTGACCTGAGTGCTGTCAGATTCCATTTAAAATTCACTGCATCAGCAATATAAAATAAATAATGATCACTTTCTATGAGTTATATTTGTGTATATTATTAGTTTGTGGGCGCTGTACATTATGTGGTAGCTGTAGTTCAATACATTATCTTCATCAGTGAATGATACTAGAAAAGTTTGCATAGCTCTGAACTTCAGAATCTGCAATTACTGACTATGCAGGATCAAATCTGACAAAATGACATACCCAAGAAACATTACTGGACCACAAGGGATTCCCATTAAATATCTATTAAAAGTGGTTTTGGTAGGAAATTCATTAATATGCAATTGTATTCACGTTTGACAATGCCTTATGACAGACTGAAGCAATTGTAATGAATTATCCCCAAATTAAGACACAAGAAGATCTCAAGGGGGAGTCAACCATAACAGAATTTGGTGCATCTCTGCTTTAGTGCAGAAATGCCACAAATCCCTTATGATCTTGCATACACTGCAGAACATAGGCCTCAGATGAAAACCTAGCATCGCTGGTTTGCTCGATGTTTGTGGGTCCCAAATGATTATGCAGCACCAGAAAGAAAATGCTCTCTTAATCAGGTCATATAGATAAATAATTTTACAGTACTATATTTCTCATTTCTTTAACTTCTTTCAAACGAGGTTACTTCCATATTATTTGACTTCCTCATTATTTTAACTTGGTTCAACTTCCACAATATCATTTTACCAATTTTAACTTAAAAACTGTACCTCCTGCTTAACTTCAGCTTTGATGATTGACTGAATATAATTGAAAAAAAAACTGTCATCAATAGAAAGGAACTGAATCGTAACTTGAAATATAAATAATTGTATGTGAATATTTCAACCTGCCTGGGAAGTCAAATAGGTGGGGCACTGATGATCACTGTTTGGTCATCATAGTACTGTAACTTGTTTAAATCGTATGACGTTATTAAAATGGACTGAAAATAATAACAAGACGGGAGATCAAAAAGTGCTATTGATTAGTTCACTACTTTATTACATTCATTACACTAAGCCAGAACTATAAGAAGTACCAAGAAATCTTTGTATTTTAACCTTGATGAAATCCATTGAAATCTGTTTTAAATCCCTACTGTTTTAGTCGTCTCATGGCATATAATAGTACTCTGGAAGTACGAATGATCAGCACATTCGTACCTCTGGCGATCTTTTTCCTTTTTCAGGAGCAGGGATTTTAAGATTAAAAATTAATTGCTCCAGTAGGTAATATGAAAACAACAATAAAACAGCAGTAAGCTATGCAGCCTTTAATGTTAGTATAAATCATATGTTGATTAATATCACTGTGATGAGATCTAAGCTAGCTTGAAAACTTTATCCTATACCATCTAAAATAATGGCATTTGATTCTGAACTGACTAATGAATAATAACATCGCAGAGACATATAATTCAGAAGGTGAACTTTGCATAGTAAGTTCATGTACTGCTGTATACAAGAAATGCAACACTGTGCCTCACTTGCATTGTTAAAAAGATTTTCTTATATTTAAAAAAAACTTGTTTACATTCTTGTCTGAACACTGATTTGCAAATGACATGAGCACAAGTTAATAAGAATGCATCTTGCCTTGGGCAGGATGAATTTCACGTCCACTCTTACGTGCATATTAGTTTTTGTGATAAAAGCATAGACTGGAGCTCTCTGCTCCCACTTCTTGTATAGAGGACACGCCATGATTTTGTATACATCCCAATTTCAGACACAACCCTCACCCGATTTTAGTCTGAATGGAAAATAACCTAAAGTAGTATCTTACACTGTGCGCAGCCTTGTGCTCTTTTAGACTTTGCAAAGACTTTAATACACTCATTGTTTGTCTTCATCTCAAAACTGCTTTCTCTTCAACAATCTGGCTTTTGAAAAAATCATTTAAGACAATACAGAATCTATTTGATTTAATAATTTGTATAGAGAAGAATAGCATTAATTAGATGGAGGAATTATAACTGATACTATACTGTACACCTTTATATCCAGTAGAGTGGCTAAACTAAACAACGTAAATAATTTGAATGCCAAGCTGCTGGATACTAACATTTCAAAAGGAACAATCATTGAAGTGGTAATGATTTTTCTAGAAATGCTTGTCAAACAAATACTAATGGGCAACTACTGGCTCAATATATTATTTGAAAATGACCACTATGGGGCAGAATAGCTTTAAACAACTTCAAAATAAATCATTTTACAGGACTTGCCCTCAAAGATCATGAGCTGCAGACATTAATATTTTAAAATCCTATTGTAGCTCCTTTAATAACTGAATATCATGTAACCTATTTAATTACTGCACAGAGATTGTGCCACCTAATCCTTTATTCCCAAAATCCCTAGATGCAGTATATTATTCTGTATTTGCAATGCCATGGTTTCTCTCGACATCCCCGGTACAATGCCTAGTTCAGTGCACTAAGCTCTCTGTGCAATACTGCACAACCCTATCCTAGTTCATAGCTAGCACTGCAGTGCAGACATCCAAGAGAACTTCGAGAGAATTGAGTAAAAGCTGAAGAATGGTGCTGGATATAGAGAGGGAAATAAATGAAAATACTAAGCTTCTCTTAGGATTTAAAGAATTGCTTCAAATTCTTAATGCAATAATATTAACACACTTAGGTGTGCTGACAGAGAGTCAGTGAGTCAAACACTATGTAATGCATAATTGAAAACTAATTGGATTTTTTTAACTCATACTGTACTGAAAGTTATTCTGTACAATATTATACTTTCTTCAGCTATCAATAAGAGTATTTCCTAAGTCAGTTGGTTATTGCAAAATGTTATGAGGAGGAGGAGATCTTCTCATTTTTGGAAAGATATGTAAATAAATTATTAAATGAATGCGCAATAATCAAGGTACTATCAAACCTGAAAAATGCAACAGAAATCTCAGAGCAAAGATAGTGTGCTTTGTTAAGAAGCAGGGAAATGAGTAAGTACTATTTAAGCTTCTAATGTTTCTAACAAATTGCAGAGATCGTATTATTGTCAGCATCTGCTTCATTTACCAGCTCTACCTCACGTGAAGCACACCACCGAGCTAAATCTAACTCAATGACTGCTGTTACTAAATGAAAGCATCAAGAAAAATACTTCTATAGAAACAAGAAATGAACATTACAGTAACTTAGAGAAAATTAATGCTGAATTACCATGAAATTCTGTAAGAACTTAGATTTATTTAGTACTTACTGCAATTTTAGAAATTAAAGTGTTACGAATTAAATAACAGCTGTCATGATGTTACAACAGATTTAACCTTTTCCCAAAAAAAAAATCACTGTAAAGTGGCCGGGGTTTGTCAATGTAATACTAATGCCAGAGTCTGTGAATCACATTTCATGACAACCGGTGTGAACTATTACAAAAAATAATATATTAATTGAAACATGCACTTATAATTCATAATTAACATTACAAATGTCTAATTTAGTAAACTGTTTTCAAATTTCTCCTTGACCATTTAGTTGTGTTAAAAGGCATGCTGTACCTTCTGCATAGTACATGTTCATTCCTGTTTCCAAAACCATTTTGTCAAAAATTATTGCAAAATAGTGCAACGTCTTTAAAATTAGAAGATTTTGAAAATACTGAAAATTAAAAAGAACAGAAATGTAAAAATCATAGAAATTTGCTTAATCTCCAAAATTGGAATGCATTGGATGTTTATACTACAAATCCTTGTGTAGAATAAACTGGAATGAGTGAGTACACATCATGGAGTTAATTGGACATTAAGATATTAAATAGTGTTTTTCACTTAAAATAAAAGAGTGGTTAGCTATCCTTCATTTTAATAACACGTTAATATTCAAATTACATGTAATATCATAATGCTCTCTATGCTCATGTAAATGGTCTAAATAAAGTTGAATGTAATCATGAGTCATCTGGAAAAAATGGAAAAAACTGAAGTGTTTGTTGAAATTTATCCACCAGTGGACAGCACGTTATTAAAAGTACACATTAGGAATCTATTTATTACTCTCTATGATTTGCATTTTGGATTTTTTCATAATAATTAGTACGCTGCAAAATGTTAATCATCTTCAATTTGAGTAATCCTAGGTACAGCATGTGCTTCAATTAATGTATTAACCCTTTTACGAGCAGGAGTCAGCCTTCATATTGCAGGAAAATGTATTCCTAACAGCATTAATTCATTTTCCTTCCAGCACATTAACTTTTTGTTTGTACAACATTCTACAAATGTTCAACTTATTAATAGGCTGTACATAATTAAATGAAATAATCAGCAAAATAATGATATCATTGTGTTTAACAGACATAAAAGTGACTTTTAAGATTACTTCACGATAAGGAAAACTTCATGTTGTTTTGGGACATTTACAACCAAACTGGTGCAAGATTTTATTTATATTTGTCCTCATTTAAGGGAAGCTCATGTTTTGACAGAATAACTGTAACCCAACTCAGACATATAATGAATACATTGTTTAGAAGGTAATGATGTAGAATAATGCTGTAGCCATGCCAATTACTTTACATTTGTGAACACTAAATTACTATGAAACATCAGTCTCATTTCAATCCAGTGGACCCTAATGTTGACATGAAAAAGATTTGTGCGGCAAGAAGTTGGTTTTCCCATTTTCCACCATGAGAAATCAAAATGTTTTGGTGAAGCATTCTGTAATCTCAACCAGTCCACTTCTAGGTGGTGGTAAATCCCATGATAAACTGAATGACAAGAAATGAATTACAGCATAACATACAATGAATACAGAGCATTTCTACAGCAGCGACACTCTGTGCTCCTTCCGGTTCCACTAGTTACACAATAACTAGAGAGTTGATAATGTGTATTTATAACCAATAGCTATTTTAACAATACTAGACACTGAGACAAGGAATCATTCCATCCTACTCGTAGAAGTAGTTTTTTAAAATGTGTGGCAAACCTCCACATAACCTTGACAAACAAGCAAATAAGGTTCTTACACTGTAGCTCTGTCTACTGCAGTTTATGCCTCAGCTGACAGTTGCTGAGAGCATAGACTCAAGATCGTAAATAACCAGTTTCATCTCACAAAGCAATTCAAAAAGGCATAGAAGAAAATTATGCTGTAGCTTAGAGTTACACATGTGGTTTGGTATACTCTGGTGCAATTCAAATATAAAGACTGTGAAGAAACTTTATACGGTTAAACATGTTTATTCTCCACGCTCAATAAAAAAAAACATAAGATCAGTAATATTGTTCAGTTTATCCTCATTTTCAAAGAAAACGCTTTTACATTTCTATGGTGCAAGATGACTGAAACTCTGCTATATATAAATAAAAAAACTCACTGTAAAATATCAGCTTATATGATCATCACATTTAAAATTATTCTACAACAACTGAATGTCGAAATAAATGTCTTAAGAGACCAATACCTGGTCTTGTTGCTGTTGGCTTCCCCTCCCCATGTTAGGCTGCTCCTTCATGGCTGTCATTGTAGATTTTGGGCACACTTACTCACTCGCAGTTCAGTATTAGGCTCCTAACTTGGCAGCTGATGCATGACAGGTCTGTTTCTTGAAAGCCTGGAAACTGCAACTGAAGATAACAGCAGCAGGAGCAGCCTCTGAAGTTCCCACTGCCCAGCCTGCCAACCTGCTGCAAGTGTCCTTAATCAGGGACAATGCTATAATGAAGCAGCAAATGTGAAGAGGCGGATAAAAATTAAACTGTCAAAACACTACACTCTAGGCAATCCGGGTGACAAGGTGCCAGCACACCTGTGTGCTGTAATTCACATTCTCCAGGAACTTGGGAACAAAAAGACAAGGCCAAGGGCAAACCTCAAAGCTCAGCTGCAAGCATTTAAAACCTTACTGTCATGTCAGTAAATGACAGAATCTGACAGGTAAGCTCTCACTGCTCTCTGCTCTTCTCTTCTGCAGTGTTCACTGCCACTGATTAGCACATCTGGAGGAAAATCAAATGTCAAATTCAGTTTCCCTCCCTCAGTTGGAAGAAACCATTTCAAATGGAAAAAAGAGGGGGAGAATGATCCTGCAAGCAGCTATGATCAAACAACAGCATTAAGCAGGCCACTTAGTGATTAGTCAGGTCCTTCCTAGCAACCTCGTCTGTCAGTAGGATGCAAGTGCTGCCTCATGCAAATTAGCAGCCTTAATAAATACAGTGACCCACCATGCTGCAATGTGTATTCTTTAATTATGCCGGCTTGTGAGAAATAATGAAACCTTAAAGTAGTGAGTGCATAGAGATAGCGTGCTGCATTAAAATATCAATTAACTGATCTCCATGGAAATACATGGGAGTTGTTAGTTCAGCCTTAGAGGGCAGTCAATATGCTGTGACTAAAGACAAATCAAACCAGGTTTGTTGTATTTTTGAAAATCTATGTTAAAAATGGATGACATAATAAAAATTAAATATGCGTTGATGTATCTGCAATGTTAAATCATGCAAAATTTTAGGATTTTTTGCTTACAAAGAAAAATGACAAAAGAGCTAGACAGTTTCAAATATTTTAAAAACAAATTACTGTACTTAAAATTGTGAAATGTGTAGACTTGAATATCTACATAAATACTAATCATTTTCAAAACTAATTTATAAGATTAGCTGTACATAATGCAAATAAAACATACAGAAGATTCCATTCATATTTTTTGTACAGTAATTGATTCAAATATGCTTAATGGAGTATCAGTTTATTTCTGCTGTACCAATTTCTCATTTCTGAACAATTGATAAGGTAGAAGGATGTTATTTTCTTCTGTGTTGCTTTTTTACCCGAACATTTGAAAAGGACTTCTCCCCTATTTAAAATATGGGGCCTTATGTTAGTTACCACACAAAACAGTTGTGTTATTCAATTTATTATTTGACTGGGAACAGTGTTAGTAGAAGGAGGTGAATTTAGTGTGATAGTGATATTAGACTTTGGGAAAGGGACATCAGTTTGGTCTCAAAACTGTCCTCTGTTTCAACACTCACAATTGCAAACTAATCTTGAGCAATGCTTTCTTTATTTAGCACTGGATTTTCATCATGAAGGTGGGCAGCAGGAGCTGAGTCTGTTTCCAGTAGAAAACTGACTGAAGTTCGGTTATCCATAACCATTGGATCTTGATTGATACAGAGACTAGTTTCCTGTCCAACTAAAGCCAGTAAGGACCAGAATGGGTCTGATGATGTGTGGGAATCATTTAGTTCACTGTGGAAGCCATCACTGAGGTTGTTGTTCACCCTGAAGGAAGTGAATAACAGTTTGTGCTGAAGCCTTCCAGGACATTAGGGGGTAGTGAGATGACAGAGGAGAACTGTGGATGTGGTGAAGAAATTCAAGACTAGAGTATCCTTGACTACCACAGGCAGTAGGTAGCTATCAGTGAAGGGTGGTATAGTGGCTCAGTGATTAGCACTGCTGCCTCACAGTGCCAGAGACCCAGGCTCAATTCCAGACTTGGGTGACTGTGTGGAGTTTGCACGTTCTCCCCGTGTCTGTGTGGGTTTGCTCCAGGTGTTCCAGATTTCTCCCACAGTCTAAAGGTGTGTAAGTTAGTTGGATCAGCCATGCTAAATTGTGCCTTGCATCCACGGATGTGCAGGCTAAGTACAGTAAATGTGAGGTAATGGGGATAGGGTGGAGGAGTAGGTCTGGGTGGGATGCTCTTTGGAGGGTTGCTACAGACTCAATGGGCTGAATGGCCTCTTTCTTCACTGAAAGAATTCTATGATACATGGATGAGAGAAGTCAGACTGGAGGCCTATGAACAGCAGTATGCCGCAATTTTTGATGCTAGCTCCACTCTTGTTTGTCATTTATGTAGACAATTTGGATGTGAATATAGGAGGCATGATTCGTAAGTTTGCAGACGATACCAAAATTGGTGGTGAACTGGACATTGAAAAAGGTTATCTAAGAGTAGAATGGGATCTTGATCAAGTGGGCCAGTAGGCCAAGGAATGACAGATGGAGTTTAATACAGATAAATGCGAGGTGTTACGTTTTGTTAAGACAAACCACGGCAGGAATGACACAGTTAATGGCAGCATCCCAGGGGATGTTGTCGAACAGAGAGACCAAGGGGTGCAGGTTCATAGTTCCTTGAAAGAGGCATCACACGTAGACGGTGGTGAAGAAATCATTTGGCTCACTTGCCTCCATCGATCAGAGTACTGAGTACAGGAGTTAGGATGTCATGTTTATGGCTGTACAAGACATATGTAAGGCCTCATTTGGAGTAATGCATACAATTATGGCTGCCCTGCTCAAGGAAGAATGTTATTAAACTGGAGAGGGTGTAAAAAAATAGATTTACAGGGATGTTATCAGGGCTGGAGGGTTTGAGTTATAAGGAGCCGCTGGATAGATCATAGAATCCCTACAGTGTGGAAACAGGCCCTTCGGCCCAACATGTCCACACCGAACCTCACACCCATCCCACCCAAACCCATCCCCCTGTAACCCAACTAATCGACACATCCCTGAACACTATGGGCAATTTGGCGTGGTCAATCCACCTAATTTGCACATCTTTGGACTGTGGGAGGAAACCGGAGCACCCAGAGAAAACCCACGCAGACGCAGCGAGAATGTGCAAAATCCACACAGACAGTCGCCCGAGGGTGGAATTAAACCGGGACTGTGGCACTGTGAGGCAGCAGTGCTAACCACTAAGCTACCATGCCAAACCGATCTGGGACTTTTTTCTCCCCTGGAGCAGAGGAAACTGAGGGGTGAGCATAGAGAGGTTTGTAAAATTATGTGGGCATAGCTAAGGTGAATATATAAGGTCATTTCTCCAGGTCTAAAACCAAAGGCATAGAATTAAGGTGAGAGAGTAAATTTTAAAAGGGACCTGAACGGCAACCTTTTCACAGAAGGTGGTGCATGGCTGGAACAAACTGCCAGCAGAAGTAGTAGAGGTGGTTTCAATTAAACATTTAAAAGATATTGGACAGGTACATGGATAGGAGAGATTTAGAGTGATATGGGCCAAATGCAGGCAAATGGGACTAGTTCAGTTTAGGAAACCTGGTCAGCATGGATGAGTTGGGCTGAAGGGCCTGTTTCCATGCAGTATGAATCAATGACTGTATGATTTTTTTTTCCATGCGTGAGGGGTACATTGCAAGAATACAAGAGACTGAAATTTGTCTCCTTTAGCACTGGTTCTGTGTCATGTCAAGTTATCTTCATCTCTGCCTGTAGATGCCATTCTTGAGGTAGTATCTGCTCCTTCATGCGCTCTCATCTCTTTCATCTGGTCTCCTGATGGTCAGGATTCTAACCTGCCTTTGTAAGCTGCAGTTTATCATCCGCAGTGACCTAAATTTGTGAGATTGCAGTACACGTTCCCAGTTACACACTGCCTAGTGCTCAGATGGAGTCGAAACAACCAAGCCCAATGTGAAGGGCACTTGATTCTGGGAGGTTGATAACTAATGCACTTCCAAAATGTGTAATGTTTTCTCTCTTCCAGCCTATGATAGCCTGGTGAAACTCCTACTTCCAAGGGGTAAACCTTTTGCCTGTGATTACCTCTCTTCTACTCACCTTCAGAGACACATACATATCTTGTACATGGAAAGCAGGACAAATTCAATCTAACCAATTATTGCCCCCTCAGTTTACTCTTCATTATCAGTAAAGTGATGGAAGAGAACATTAACTGTGCTATAAAGTAGCGTTTGCAAAGGAAAAATCATATTATATCAAGAATAAAGTAACAATTAAATTCTGCCAAGGTTATTCAGCCCCTGACCTCAATACAGCCTTGGTCCAAATATGGACAAAACAGCTGAACTCTAGAAGTGAGGTGAGAGTGACTGGCCATGACGTCAAAGTAGCATTTAATGCAGAATGGCATCAAGGAGCTCTAGGAACACGAAGGGAATTGGGTGGGTCATGAGGGGTGGTGTTATTCTCCACTGGCTAGCGTCATATCTAGAAGAAGGAACATGGTTGTAATTGTTGGAGGTCAGTCAACTCAGCTCCAGGACATCTCTGTAGGAGTTCCGCAGGGTTGTTTCTTAGACCCAACCACCTTCAACTGCTTCATCAAATACCTTGCTCCCATCATAAGGTCAGAGGTGAGGATGTTTGCCAATGATTGTGCAATGCTCAGCAGCATTCACAATAGCTCAGATACTGCAGCAATTGTGACCATACACAACAGGACCCGGACAATATCCAGGCTCAGGCCAATAATAGGAAGTAACATTCGCACCGTACGTGTGCCAGGCAAGGACCATCACCAACAAGAGAGAATAACCATTGCCTCTCAATGTTCAGTAGCATTATTAACTTCCCCAATTATCAACAACTTGTGGATTATATTTGACTAGAAACTGAACTGGGCCACCTGCATAAATGTTATGGACTCAGGAGCATCCTACACCCAGTAACCCATTTACTGACTCACCAGGCCTGTCCGCCATTGACAAGGCAGAAGTCAGATAAATAGTGGAATACTCCACACTTGGGTGTGTGCAGATCCAAACACACTCAAGTTGACATCATCCAGGACAAAGCAGCACACTCGATTGGCACTCCATTAAGTGGCATGGTGGCTCAGTGGTTAGCACTGCTGCCTCACAGCGCCAGGGACCCGGGTTTGATTCCACTCTCGGGCGACAGTCTGTGTGGAGTTTGCACATTGTCCCCATGTCTGCATGGGTTTCCTCCAGGTGCTCCAGTTTCCTCCCATAGTGCAAAGATGTGGGTGGTTTGGCCATACTAAATTGCCTGTAGTGTCCAGGGATGTTTAGGTTAGGTGGGTTAGACATGAGAAAATGCAGGGGTAGGGGAATGGGTTGGGGTGAGATGCTCTTCGGAGGGGCGGTGTGGACATGTTTCCACACTGTAGGGATACTAATGATAATCACCTTAAATATTCACTGCCTACATCTCTAATGCAGTGGCACCAGTGTGTACTAACTACAAGATGCACTGCAATAATTCATCAGTACTCCTAAAGGACCACCTTCCAAATGCACAATCTCTGTCACCCAAGAGGACATGAGCAGCAGATGTATTGGAATATCACCACTTGCAAGTTCCACACCAGCACATACAAACTTGACTTGGAATTATATTATTTTCCATGTAGTGTTGCTGAGTCAAATTCCTAGAAATGACTAGATAACAGGACTGTGGGTGTCCTTTCATTCTAAGCACTGCAATTTTTCAGGAAGGCAACTCACCACCACCTTCTCCAGGCAGGTAGGGATGGGCACACCCAGATCCTATAAATGAGTAAACAAAAATTCTGGCCGCCATGACTCACCCTTCAACTTTTATAACAAAACCTTGATAATCTTGATTTGCCTCAACTGGAATGTAGGCATTTTAGCAACCTGCACTCCCCAAGCCCTCACAAAAGTTTCAGGCATGGTGAACAAAGATGAACATCATCTCCATTTTTTTCTGGTGGACCACTTCCTTTCAGGTGCAATTCTAACAATGAAAATCTGGTCCCTTGTCTCTCACTAATGAACTCAGAAAATATCACTTTACCACACTGGGTGGTTGTTTTGACTCACCTACATCAGCAATACCTTTAACAGAATGACATTGCCTGTTTAGCACCAATTCATTGGTGTGGTTCATTCAGGCCTGTGCCTGGTCAATGATGTTGAAATTCATTTCTTATGGGATCTTTTCTAGCAGCATTCTGAAAAGAAACATTTTATTCCATGAGCCCAGCCTGGATTTGAACCAGGATTGCAGACTTGAAAGGACAGTGTACAAATTCACCTTTCCACGTTACAATTTTTACCTACTGGGAACATCACTGTATTTTTTTTCCCTGTGGTGTATTTTAGACAATAAGCTATTACTGAGACCACCATGTGTTGAGCAGATGTACTACATTGAAAACTTTGATCCATACATGCTACAAATAATTATGTGTTTTGAATAAGTTATTGATGTTTATAAAATGTAATAGCTGTTAGTTCCTCACAGCATCCATTCGCTTCCTGGCCTAGGATACTGTGCATGATCAAAGCACTTACATAAATATTTACTTGTTATACCTGATATCAGCCTACAGTAGCAACCATGAAAAGAAATGATTCCGAAAGGAAAAAAAACAAACAAGCAAGCTGAAGCATCAATTTATAAAATATTCTGGTCAAAGGGAGTAAAAAAACAAAATGATCTGGACCTTCCACAAAGAAGCTATTATCATTGGAGTGCCATTCTCCTTCTAATTTTGCCTCCTCCAACCCTGCTGTACATTTCTGGCCAAACCTACCACATTTTGCCTTCTTCAGAAATGCTCATCACAATGCTCAACATAACTGCAATTGTTCAAGAAAACAACTCACCACCACCTTCTCCAGGCAGGTAGGGATGGGCACACCCAGATTCTGTAAATAAGTAAACAAAAATTCTGGCCTCCATGACTCACCCTTCAACTTTTATAACAAGACCTTGGTAATCTTGATTGACCTCAACAGGAATGTAGGCATTTTAGCAACCTGCACTCCCCAAAACCTCACAAAAGTTTCAGGCAAGGCAATCACAACACCGAAATGATGGAGAAGACTATGGGGATGGAGAGCGGATTCAAGACTCAGGGACACATTTTTAAGGTGAGAGGAGAGAGATTTAAAAAAGACACGAGGGGCAAACTTTTTACAGAGGATGGATCATATGTGGAATGAACTCCCCAGGGAAGTGGTGGATATGGGCACAATTACAATGTTTAAAAGACATTTGGATCAGTACATGAATAGGAAAGGGTTAGAGTGATATGGGCCAGGAGCAGGCAGGTGGGACGAGATTTGTTTGGGATTATGTTCGGCGTGGACTGGTTGGACTGAGGGGTCTGTTTCTGTACTATATGACTCTATGACTGTAAGTCCCCTTTTTATGTCACAAGCTGTAGAAAGGTATACTTAAGTATACGATGTGAAAGTTGGTGAATGTGTGAATGGAGAATGAGTGAATGGTAACGCAGTAGGATTGATAGGTGAATGAGATAAATTTTGTTCAGTGGCTGAGTAGGTGAGGAGCTGGATAGGGTGACAGGCAGCTGGGGAGGGAAGTGGGGGGCAAGCAGACCGGTGGGTGAAGTGGATCTATAGATTAAGGCAATCAGATTTGGTCAAGAGGGATAGTAAGATTGGGTTCTGGGAGTTGGTAGTCATATGGTGGGGATAGATAGGTTGGGTAGTAATAGTATGGTATGGTCAACAGGGACATTTTGATCAGGTCAGGGGTTAGATATGAGGATCAGGGTGGGTAGTTGAGTGTTGAGGATGGGGTCAGATTAGGTTGGGTTAGGGGATAAGAGATGTAATTGGGAAGTTGGGTAATCGGTAGGTTGAAGGTGGAGTTGGTGAGCAGGGTGGAAGGTCATCAGCGTGAATGTTTTGGGCACAATTGTATATTTTTTTCCATATGTCAGACTAGGATTTTTTGATCTAAACTTTCTTTTTCACCATCCAGATTAGCGATTTGGAAATATCCAATATTTCTGACTGTACCTCAGAGTCAATTTAGAAGATTCAAATTTCTTGAACAATTCCTACACAGGTCAGTGCATCAAGACTTTTCATGATTGTGGGGCACATATTGGATCATTCATCCTGTCTCTCTAGTTTGGAGTCCAGAATGGCTGCACCAATAAAAATGTGAAGAAAAGGGAGAGAAATTAAACAGTTCAATGAAAATGCTTAGTCATAATTAGTGTGTTAAAGTGTAACTTTAACTCATATAAATACAAACTGATTTAGCAATTAAACAGCAATGAGAAAAATTGTGACAATGTTTTTAACATGCGTATCATTCAAATATTTTGAGAATCATTTTGTTGACAAATTGCAGTTGCTATATTTAATTTATTAACACACGTCCAGGTCACTCCAGTCTCATAATTTGCAGTAAAAACATTATACTCACAAAACTCTTCTAATCATGTTCATTCATTCAGAATCAGAATGGAGCAATTGGAAGTGAAAAAAATTCAGTACATGTCAGATTTTGATCAGAGGGAGTCAAACTCCATACGACCTCATTCAGTATGTAACCTTATTTTGGATTAATCCATTAAAAAACAGTGGGGACACAGTATGCTAATAGAATTGTTTTCTTCATTTCTGAAAACTGGGCTCAACATCAGTTTAGATGGATGGAAAGAAATGCAAAGGTGACTTGGTCTTTCAGCCTTTAAATCAATGTTGATGTTCGGAGTTGAAAATTAAATGAATTTAGAGGTCATCAGTCATTATAACAAAGCTATAGAGTAGAACTTTTGAGTTTTTGGATACAGTATGAGAACTTGAAGATAAAATCTCCTCCAGTCTATGTACACAAAGTATTCTACAGACAGACATGATAGGAACAAAATTAGACTAAAATTCCTTTTCATTTTCAGTATCTGAAATCATGGCAGCACAGCACATTGACCTAATATATGAACTTTTGGACACAATATTTTGATCCCCATTTTGAGTAAGTTACAAATTAAAGCGACACATTTCAACAGAAAAATCATCATTAGCACTAGTCAGCAGAGAAGAAGACCAATTGATGTTCACTTTGTGTCATCTCTTTGATGGTGTTCTTTAAAGAATCCCACTCTCTGGCTTTTTCTGCCATAACCCTGGGAATCTTTTCCATTCAAGAATTTATTGACATTCATGTTACAAGCTACTTGTTCAGTTCAATGCAGGTAATATTGGATTTAGTTATAGTAAATGAAGTGAACAATAATTTAAATGAAAGATAACATCAAGGGAACAGCAACCATTTGTTTTGATATTAGAAATGACATGTAGAGGAGGTAAAGGTACTTAGTCATAGGGTCATACAGCACATAAACTGACCCTTCGATCCAACTCGTCCATGCCAACCAGATCTAGTACCATTTGCCAGCATTTGGCCCATATCCCTCTCTAAACCCTTCCTATTCATATACTCATTCAGATGTCTTTTAATTATACCTGTCTCCACCACTTTCTTTGGCAGCTCATTCCATAAATGCACCACTCTCTCTGTGAAAAAGTTACTCCTCAGGTCTTTTTTTAAATCTTTCCCCTGTCAACTTAAAACTATGCCATCTAGTTTTGGACTTTATTGGAAAACAAATCAAATTCCACCAAAAGATGAATTTGGTGGGCAGCAGGCTGATAATTGAAGTCAGCAGCAGTGATTGGTAAAGCAGCATGGGGAAAGAGCAGACATGATTGGAGGCAGCAGCGGTGTGGAGGATAAGTGCTAGTAGTCCTACAGTAGTGACAATGCTATTTGAGTAGTGGTTGCCTCCAGGTAGAGATGTGTATGGACAGGATGGATGTTCCAGGAGTCGCTACATTGACTTCAGGAATTGGAGTGAGGAGGGGTTCTACAGCAAGGTTGGGGGGTGCGTCATATCTTAGAACTTTATGAACTTTCAGTCAATACTTTTTAAAACTGGACAAGACCTAATAAAATGGCCGTTGATTCAGGGAGCAATGGTGGCATTTAATGTCACCAAACTAAATATCTGGAGGCTCAGAATAACACTTGAAGGACACAGGTTCGAATGTCAACATGGCAGCTGGTGGAATTTAAATTCAACTCCCAAACCTAGAATTTAAAAAAAACACTCATCTCATTGATGGCGAAAATATTGTCAATTATCATAAAAACTCAACTGGTTCACTGATTTCCTTCATGGAGGAAATTCTGCTATCATTAGCTGGTCTGGCCTATATGTGGTTCCAGGTTCCCACAGCAGTGTGGTTGATACTTAATTGACCTCTGAAATGGCCCAATAAGCTGGTTAGTGCAAAGGCAGTTAAGGATGGATAACAAATGCTGGCCTTGCCAGTGAAATCCAAGTGGAGGTGCTCGGCAAAATGGTCACCTAGCCCACCTTTGGTCTCGCTGACGTAGAGAAGACTAGGTGACCATTTCGTTGAGCATCTCTGCCTGGACCTTAATGGCCAACTTAAGCTCCCGGTCACCACCCATTTCAACTCCCCACCCCACTCCCCCTCCGACATGACTGCCCTTGGCCTCCTCCAGTGTTGCAGCGACTCAGAACACAAATTTGAAGAACACCTTATCTTCTACCTGTACACCCTACAGCCCGGAGGACTCAACGTTGAGTACTCCAATTTCAAATAATCTTGCCACGCAACCTCTGTCTCCCCTTCCAGCCCCACCTCCTCCCTTCCATTCCACCCACTGAACCTCCCTTCCAGCCACCAACCGGATTCATCCCTCTCATCAACCAACCAGGTCGTACTTATCACCCGTGTCCACCTATCACCACCATTTCCCTCCACCACTTCCCCTCTTCTTTATCAGCAGCTTCCCCTACCCCCACATCCAGTCCTGAAGAAGGGTAATACCTGAAACGTTGACTGCTCCTTTTCTCCAGATGCTGCCTGGCCTGCTGTGTTCTTCCAGCCTCCTGTTTATCTACCTTGGATTCCAGCATCTACAGTTTTGTTTTGTCAGTGAACTTTAAGGGTTCTTTTATCTGTTTCTAAGCTGGCACGATGGTTTAAACTAGGACCGGCAAATTATAAAGGTTATGTTCAATTTACAGTTTGGCTTAATTAAGTATAATAAGTAATTAACGTGACTATTAGCATGAGTATGTCTACAGGCATTAATTAAAATGAACAATTTATGCAAGTTTGTAACTCGATAGTGATTATTTTTTTCATAGATCATGGTTGAGCATGTGCAACTTGTTATTTGCAAATGCCATACCATGTTCAGGAAAATTGAACATCATGGAGGATCTCACATACAGGAAATGCCCCTCACTGCTTGAGTACAAGCTCAGGCTTTCTGAGCCTGAGGGGGTTTTTGGAGTCACAGTGGAGAATGACAAAGGATGAGTATTTCCTGGATTATAGATTTCAGGACATGGCCACCCACAGGCAGTAAGAATTCGGAATGGTAGCTGTGTGACCATCTGGAAGATAATGAGCAGGCAGGGGGTGCCGTTGTTTTCAAGGTGTGTTCTACTCTCAAAGACATGCTTAGCATTGACAATACTAGGAGTGAAAACAGCTTGAAAGAGTACTGTCTAGTTGATAACATCAATGACTCTGTAGTGAAGGGTTGTCAAACCTTAGAACTGCAGTTGTTATTGGACATGCCATAGTTATGGTTGTGACATTTCCGTAACCATCTTTATCAGTCCTGAATTGTGCATTACCTCCCTGGTTCTGGGATAAAGGACATCACAGAGAGGCTGCAGAATGTCCTGTGTGGGCATGTGGGAGGCAGGAGGAGAGGGCCATAAGTTACAGTACATGTTGATATCAAAGAGTGTTCAGATCTCAATGGAAATTTTCAGGACAGACAAAGGTAAATAGTAGGACATTGAAGGTACAAAAGAGAAACAGGTTCAATATATGGCACAAAGGCACATAGAACTCTATGAAACTTGGGGTCCCAATGTGAGAAACACAGGGAAATCGTACACACTTCAATATACTGTTTACTGTGATGGTGTGGACTTTTTAAGCCCTAAAATAAATACCTACTTGGAGAGTCTGTGGTTACCGGAATAAAGCCTAGACAGGAACATTTTGATAGGAAAGTGCTCAAGGTTTTGACAACTTCAGGCACTGCTTTTAGATGCTTTGCCCTCAAATGTAAGTTTACCAGTATATCAACTAGCATTATTCAAGTGCTGACAGATCAGTCCTATAACTAACAAATCAGAAAAAAGCTTTGCAGTCCTGCCATAGCATATTGTGAATGGTGGCCATAAATTGGTGCAACTCCAGCCAACACTATTGAAGAAGAAATTGACATCATCGTTATGTGGGCACATATCAAAGGAACTGGAGCCAGAAGCAGTACAAATATTGTTACAGCCTCTCCTTCACCAGCCATTTCCCTCACTGCCAGCTTCACCATCTTGCTAGCCACACCTTAACCATTCCATTAGCCCCTACCCCTCACCACCCAGCAGGTTATGCCCCTTGCTGGTCACCTTTGTTTCATAGCTTGTCTCTTCCTTTAAGGAGTGACAAAGCAAATGAAGTGGAGCTGGAGGCATCAGGAGTTATTTCTGAATGCTCCACTGAGACAATGGCTTTGCAATTCCTGCCAGGGGCATCAGGCTGCTATGTGAAATAAGCTATGAATAAAATGTGAAGTCAGTACAGAAATCCTGTAGCAGTGCTGGAAATGACATCAGATGCATTGCAAATATATGGGCTGTGGTGTGCACCCCTGCAGTTGTGGAGGTAAGCCTCAAACTGAATGTAGAACATAGAACAGTACAGCACAGGAACAGACCCTTCGGCCCACCTTTTCTGTTCCGAACCATGATGTCATCAGCCTGCAGGTGGTCAGTCTCCGTCTCTTCCTTAGATAACAAGGTGTGGAGCTGGATGAACACAGCAGGCCAAGCAGCATCATTGGAGCAGGAAAGCTTGATGTTTCGGGCCTAGACCCTTCATCAGAAATGGTGGGGGGGGAAGAGGGTTCTGAAAAAAGGAGAGGGGGGAGGCGGGTAGAAGGTGGATAGAGGAGAGTATAGGTGGCACTATCTCCTCCCTACCTCCCCACCTACACTCACCTTTACTGGCTCCATCCCCGCCTCTTCGACTTGTCTGCCTCCTCTTCACCTATCCTCTCCTCTATGCGCCTCCCCCTCTCTCCCTCTTTATTTCAGAACCCTCTTCCCCTCCCCCATTTCTGATGAAGGGTCCAGGCCCGAAACGTCAAGTTTTCCTGCTCCTATGATGCTGCTTGGCCTGCTGTGTTCATCCAGCCCCATGCCTTGTTATCTCGGATTCTCCAGCATCTGCAGTACCTATTATCTCCTTCTCTTCCTTCCCTGTTCAGGTGTATTTCGAAATGCCTGTTAAACTTTGCTGTTGTCTTTACTTCTACCACCTCCCCTGGATTCACATTCCAGGCACCTACCACACCCTGCCTGAAAAAGTTTTCTTGTGCATCTCCTTTAAACTCCTCCCCTCTCACCTTAAAACTACGCACTCTAGTATTTGACATTTCTAACCTGGGAAAAAGAATCCCGCTACCCACCTTATCCATGCTTCCCATAATTTTACATTCTTCTATCAGGTCACCCCTCAGCCTCCGACACTCTAGTGAAAACAATCCATGTTTGTCCAACTTCTCCTTAAAGCTAATATCCTTTGAGTCAGGCAACATCCTGGTAAACCTCTTAAGCACCCTCTGCAAAGCTTCCTTCCTGCAGTGTGATGATGAAGCGGTCAACCTTCTCTCCTCCAACGAAAACAAAGCAAACTTATCCAGCCTCCCTTCGTAGCTGAATTGCTACATCCCAGGCAATATCTTGGTGAATCTAATCTGCACCCCCTCCAGTGCAAGCACAATCTTCCGATAGTGCAGTGACCAGAACTGCACATAGTACTCCTGTTGTGAGCTAACCAAAGTTCTGTCCAGTTCCAACATGACCTCACGACTCTTATAATCTATGCCATGACTGACATAGGAGAGTATTCCTTATACCTCCATAACAACACTTTTAACCTGGAGCAGAAGTCCCCAGAAGTGTCACCATCCTTAACAGAGAGGAAGCCGAGTGTACCAAAGCAAGAGATAAGGCTGAAACAGTTGCAGCCATCGTCCGCAAAAGGTGCTGAGTAGATGATCCATCTTGGACTTCTCTAGACAACCCCAATATTGCAGATCTTTTGCCAATTTGACTCAATCCATGTCATATCAAGAAATGGCTGAAGGTATTTTATCCTTCCAAGATATAAGCCTCGACAACATTCCAGAAATGCTACGGATGATGTGCTCCAGAACTTGCCATGCCCCTACCCAAGCTCTTGAGCACGGCTACAAAACCTGTATTTACATACCAATGTGAAAAATTAACCAGAAATAAAACATGCATAAAATGTATGATGATTCCAACCCAGGCAAATACTTTCCCATCTGTCTATACTCCACCATCTGCAAAATGATGGAACACATTGTCAAAATGCTACCAAGTGGCACTTGTACATAAATAATCTGTTTAATAATTCTCAGTTTGGATTCTGTCAGGGACACTCATCAACATCCCATTACAACCTTGGTTCAAAATTCGAAAAAGAGCTCCCGTCCAGACGTGAGATTGACAGTGACTGTCCTTGATAGGAAGGCAGCACTGGACTAAGTGAACTATACAGGAGCACAATTAAAAGTGAAGTTGACAGATATTGAGGGAAACTCTCCACTGGTTGGAATTGTGTTTAGAACCAAGGAAGGTAGCTTGCTTGTTGGAAGACAATCATCTTAGTTCTCTGACATTGTTGCAAATATTCCGCAGGGTCCTTTTCTGGGCCAACCATCTCCAGCTGCTTTATCAATGACCTTCCCTCTATCTCAACATCAAAGTGGGGATGTTTGAAATACTGAAGCCATCGTTGGCAAATTACTGCAATGCTTAGACAACATGTCAGCTTGGGCTGACAAGTGGGAAATAACATTCTCACCAAACAAATGCCAGTTAATGACTCTCTTCAACAAGAAAATACGCACTATTGTCATGTAATAATCAATGGCACTACTGACTCTGAATCACCCACTATCACTACCACTAGTTCTTTTTTCCAGAGTGGAGAATTCCAAAAACTGGAGTGCATATGTTTAACCTGAGGGGCCAAAGATTTAAAAGGAATCTGAGGGGCAATTTTCTCACACAGAGCATGGTGTGTATATGAAATGAGCTGCCAGAGGATGAGATAGAGGAGAATACAGTCACAACATTTAAAAGACATTTGGACAGTTACGTGGATAAGAAAAGTTTAGAGGCATAAGGGCCAAATGCAGGCAAATGGACCTAGTTTGGTTTAGAAAAACTGGTGAGCAAGGGTCTATTTCTGTACAGTATGACTCTGTCCTCTGTCAACATGTCGGGTGTTACCATTGACCAGAAACGATACCTAACCAACCATGTATGCAAGTAATTCAATTCATGCATCTCTAAAATCTGTCTTGTATTTGCAAAGTGTAAGTCAGAAGTCAGACATAGAATACTCCCCCCTTATCTGGATAAGTGCAACACAACAACTTTCAAGAAGCTTGACACCATACAGGAGCAAGATGCTGCTTGATTGGCACTGCATCCACTGCCCTAACTTTCAGTCCCTCTACAGTGACAAATCTACAAGAAGCATGGTGGTGAATTAACCAAGTCTCTTTTCAAAACCATGACCTCTGCCACCCAGAAAAACAGAGGCAACATTTTCATGCGATCACCACAAGTTCCCCTCCAAGCCACACAGCTTCTTGACTTGCAGCTATTTTTTGGCAGTAATTCTCTGTCACAAGGTCAAAATTCTGGACCATATCTGACAGCAGTTGTGGATGTTGGGGGCCGCAGTACTTTAAGAAAGCTACCACAGCCTTTTTAAGGTAATTGTGAATGGGCACAAATGTTGGACGAGCTAGTGACATGCACATCATGAGAAAGTGTCAGGATGGATTCAATAATGTACATAACTGTGTTTCTGTTCCCTTGCATTTGAATCCAAAATATTAACTCTGATTCTCTCTCCAAGGATGCTGCCAGACCGGCTGAGATTTTTCAGCAATTTCTGTTTTTGTTTCCAGCAACTGCAGTTCTTTGGGTTCTTTTTTCTCCTTTGATATTCCTGATGTGCTTCACCAGCAATCTAGAATGCATAACATAGTAGGAGCTGAGCTCAGTAATTTTTAAGGAAAGGGAGATGACAGTGCTTCTGAAAGGAAGCAGGAAGAAACAGAATCTAGAGAGAGGGAGTCATTTATAATGTTCAACAGTATTAGGAGCCATGAAATGAAGGAAAAGACACTGAGTGTCATGGACTCAGGTGCAAGAGATCTGTGAGGAAATTTTGGTTTGCTGTACAAAGAATAGCTGAAACAATGGTGCCAAGGAAATAATTAAGCTCATCAGTTGGGGTTGAAAGGAATGGGAGGACAGGTGATGGCTGATAATGCAGAATATTTGCAGTCAAGAAGATTCAGAAGTATTTAGTACCTTCGTCAGATAAGCCTTGGTGTGGTCAGGTCAGACTTGCATTAGTGGTAGAAGAATTGTGCACACTTAGATTTAGTGAGGGGTGTGGATGAAGAGTGATATAAGGAAGTGTTCAGCTATAGCATTAATTAGAATGGATACCATCTGTGTTGTAAGGGCATACGGGATGTCAAGGTCGGGAGTAGGCCATGAATATACATTAAGGAGTCAGCAGGGAGCGATCAAGAAGGGCTTTGAACTCAGACGAGAGAGAGCAGGCCAAATTGAGAGAGATATTGAAATCACCAAAGATTACTGCTTCAGGGCAGAGGTGGAGGATGGAAAACAATAATGATAGCTTGTTAAAAAAATATTATGGTAGGTGGGTGGCCAGTTCACAATGAGGAGACACAGCATTGAACCAAATGACACAACCCTGTGGTAAGCTTTAGAAATATTAGAAGAACACAAAGTTGTAGGGGATCAAATATATAAGGGTTTAAATTTGGAAATTATCCCTAAAGGAACTTTTTTTCAAAAATTGGTAAATTTATTAATTAGGAGGACACAGTATAAATGCAATTATTAGTTAGGCTGCAGTTAGAATACAATGTACTTACATTATGAAGAATTTGAAAACCATGTGGAGGTTACAAGAGATACATAAAGATGATTTACATGCTGAGAGATTTTAATTAAGAAGAAAAGTACAGGAGGTGCTTTTAGCAGAATGAAGACAAGTAAGAGGTGTTTAAAGTCAGGAAAAATGTTTGATCAAGGAAATAAGACAAGAATAAAATCATTGAGTTAGTAACTAAAAGTATCACAAACAAACTTACACTGTCGATAGAGGAAAGTCTTTTTTTGCATAAATGGTGATTTAGATCTAGAATGACCAATGAGAAGCAGTAATGGAAGCAGAATCCATAACATAGCTTTTAAAGGGGGCCATGGATAATTTCTGCAAAGGAAATATTTCAAAGGATATAGTCAAAGCCAGAGGAATGGGACTAAGTGAAGGACTTCTACATTGAATCTGCTAAGCAGGATGAGCTTAATAGCCTCTTTCTGCACTCAGCAATTTTATGATTTGATAATCCTAAATTCCCCTTGACATAATTACAGTAAAAGTTAAAATGAACCTAATAGATTAAGTTATAAATCAAGTCCTTGCAAAATTAATAAAATTCATTTTTGGGCAAGCCATCAAATATTTTATATTCCATCATTACAAAAGCTATTAATTAACATTTCAACCTAGGAAGAACAGAACCTAAATTTAGATTTTGAAAAGCTACAGCTTGCTTCATTATTTTTAACACAATCTGCCATTGCCATGTAGGAAGTTAGGAAGATAGGAAATGGAGTAGGCCTTTAAGCCCTCTGAAACTTAGGTCAAAGTAGATTTGAACATCAATTCACTACTGCATTTACAACGTATTCTTCAATTCCGCTGTATAAAAAGCAAATTTCCATCTTTAAAAAAAAATCAATTGTGTCATTCCCAGGGTAGACTTAAAAACCTTACAAAGTTTAATCTTTGTTTTAAGAAAAGGTCTATACAAGAGTTTTAAGATGGCTGCAGCATACATTGTGAATTTTGGAATTTGAACTGCATATAATAGATTCTGTTACTGAAATTTGATTAAATATGGATCTGAGTGAATGAATCTCATAGCCATTTTAGCATTTTACAAACCTCTTTGTTTAAGGATAGACTGTCAACAAGAATAACTAACAATACAATGAAAAGAACTGTGCATGCTGTAAACCAGAAACAAAAACAGAAATTGCTGAAAAAGCTCTGCAGTCCTGACAGCATCAGTTCCAAGGAAGGGTCACTGGTCCTGAAATGTTAACTCCAGTTTTTCTTTACAGATCCTGCCATACCTGCTGAGCTTTTCCAACAAGTTCTGTATTTGTAACTAACTTACTGGTTACCTTGTCCTTCTGCTTCACTACAGACAAAACTGAAACTCAGTGGGTGTTAGACAAATGTGAAATGGATTCCATTGAGCTGCCATTGTGCTATGATAGCCTCTTGTCGCAACAAGAATACCTTGGCTGTCTAAAACTTTCAAGATATGAAAAACCAGAACACAGGTATGTATTGACCTAATGCCGAATATGTAACAAGATCAGATGGATGAGATAGACATTTTTCTTTGCTTTTTAAACAGAAACCAACCACTCTGTAGAGCCAACTGCAGGCAACTAATCAGCAAGGCAAGAAGGCTACAACTTCAAGTTTACTTGATAACTAACCTGTTGTAAATTTAGCAACAAAATGCTTCACAACTTAATAAGAATTTTCTCTTTATCAAGATTTTCATTCCAGCCTAAAGATTAATTTATTCGAGAATCTATAGGCCTGCTACAAAAAAGGACCTGGACAAGTTAGAGATTGTAAGCATGTTTGTTTCTTATCTGTATGTAATCTTTATGTAGCCACCAGCATGGAACACACGTTGCAGTTTCAACCACAAGTCTACGATAAAAATAAAATTACTTCCTTTTTAAAATTTACAAAATCCAAACATCTGTTATGTCATCTGTTCTCATATCCTAATGGTGTTTCCATTCTTCCCATGTGTGGTATTACACACCTCTAGAGCAGGTGGGACTTGAACCTGGGCCTCCTAGCTCAGAGGTAGGAACACTACTACTCCACCACATAGGCTTTATGAATAGACGACAATGTTTTAATCGTAATCTACAACAGATGTGCCTTTCAATCAAAATACTTAATTGAATCATACCTATTCTTTCACAGAAACCTGATACTATCCCACTGCCCCATTCAAATTTCAAGAGCAGGGGAATTATAAATCTCATATCAAGACACTTAAAACAGATATTATCCATCTTTCAAGAGTATTTAGGCCTATTCTTTCAGTTTGGTATGTGAAGGTCCTTGGAACAGCCAATATGGTGACTCTTTGAACTGAACATTAAGTTCAAATGAGCCTGCTGTGTTTTGGCTTCACTCCTGGATGATTCATGTCCTGTTCCGATTCTCTGCCAATAATAGTTGGATCTGTTGTAAATGGAACTTCCATGCCTGAGTCCTTCCTACCATTTTAAAAGATCTGTGGAAATTCAGTCCTGATTGTCTGCAGTAACAAACAAAATATAGTTGTATGAATCTGAAAAAGGAGCTTTTAAATAGTTCTTTGTATCTTTTGTTAATGATAAGTTTAAGCAAATACAGGAAATCCTTGAAATCCTGCAAGAATAAGACAAAGGCACAGATATTTAATGTGCAAACAGAAATCAGTCGCTCATTAATTGGTTAAGTATGAATATAAGTTGCAAATTTGTATTCAAGATGCAGCTAAACTTGATAACTCTAGCTAATTAATTGGCCCTGTGAGGTTTGTTTAATGTCTGTCTTATATCCTATCAGCCATGTTTCAGCTGTTCACTTACAGCTCACCCCAACTAAAATTGTATATCTATACATCTTTGACTGTTTTCCTGCACACAACCAATTCAAAGCTAGTCTGAAATATAGATTTTCAGTGTCACAAATAAAACTAACTATTAAATTGACAGAAAATTTCACTATTTTTTAGAGTTTATTATTATAGTAAATTTAGATGAGTTTATGCAAAATTCACACGTACCAGCATATACTAATCTATACCAACCCGGGTTTTTTTAATAAAAGAAAACTGTAGGCCTTAGAAAATATTCTGATTTTAAGTGCCAACAGTAAAATGATGGAGCATTTAGGAAAGTGATTTTGCCAAGGATCAGATCTAAGCACTTAAGTTCAGCAAGTTGCAGGAGTTAAAATATTTTAATAATGCCCCTATGAGGTGGTAATTTGATTTAAGCATGCTGAAAAACATTTAAACCGCAAGTCAAAATCTGTACCAATTTATTTCTGACTACATAATTACTACTCCTTGCAAACTAGAGATAAGCCATAGCTTCAGTGATTATGTCCTTGCCTAAACATAAGAATAACATTTTCCACTGGAGAATGAACTGAAAAAAAAAGAAAAATGTTTTTCAAGTGTGATCCATTTAATTCACTCATTGTTTGTTGAAAGACCGGATTGGGTCACTTTAATTGGTCATCAATTCCAACGGAAAATAACTTCTATGTACGTGACTTTTGTATTACAAATATGAGGCAGATGTGCAATGCTCCCAGTTTTAGCTAATTGACAAAATGTGAGGCTTTCATCCTCAGGCAATATCAGTCTAAGTTATTAGCAAAACATGAATATAGGTGGTGTAAAGAATGCTTATGGCTGTCCAAATCTATTATTAAATATGTGGTAATATAGGACATGAAAAATTGCTCTCAACAGCCAGTAGTTTCGATGAGAATGAAAATAAATCAGGAAGAACTACATCATGATTTCTCCAACTGATGCCTGAACCATACAATCAAATATGATTCTTGAAATGCAGTGATTGTATATTGTGATAGATACATGTGATCATATAGCGACAGCCTTATTAATGGCAGGACTGTGATGGCATGCTTTTCAGGAAGAGGATTATTCATGTATTTTTGTAAAACACATCAATGTGGCCAAGTATTTTTTTTTGCTGCCTTGAGGTCCTATTGCAACAATTGTTTGAATGTAATAGCTGTTAACTCAAAAAGTGAGAGATTTTTTTTGAAGGCATTATTTATCAATTAAAAACATTCACTGATACAGCGAAAATAAACTGGAAACAAATGAAACTCTTGACAAGAACTGCAATGACTGGCAACCTTGTTGGATGTAATAATGTTCTTGGACATATTTACTGGTATCAACAAACAACAGTTGGAAATACATTGAAAACATGGACCTGATAAAATGTAGGCAGTGGTTACCAAAACAAAAGGACTGGGTTAGTTTTTATTCTCCAATGGGATTTGGTGTCATTGGATTGACTGCATTACATAATTCCACTTTTACTGTATAAATAATTTGTGTGCATGATTGAACAGACATTTAAAGAAATCATTAAAAAATCTATTCTTTGAAATTCTGCAATCAAAAGTTAATAATGCTTCCACCAATGTGCATATGATATATCTTCTTATCCCCAATTTATTTGCACTTACAGTTGTCCAGAAGCTGATCTGTCCAAACCAGGTCAAGGCTATGGCTACAAGAGTTGGATACTTTGATGAGACGCTCACCTCCTACAATATCAATTACACTCTGCTACATATATGGTTCAAGTCAGGAATACAGTTGGATGTGTATCTGGCTGAGTGAAGCTTTATCGACACCCTCTGATCTTGACAGTACTCGGATCAGAGCAGCCCATTTGATTAGCAGCTTTGCTACTAATTTAAATATCTTATCACTTTCATTGTTTTACTGGTGATGGCAATATGTATTATCTGAAGGAGGTACTAAATGACTCAAACATATTTCAACAGCAGTTTTCAGACTCATGACCACAATCATCAAAAAGACAAGAGTAATGCCAGCAGACAGGCAGTTGCAGCGAACAATTGGAAAGGCAAATGGCATGTTAGCCCACATTGCAAAAGAATTTGAGTTCAAAGCAAGGATATCTTACTGCAGTTACACAGGCCTTGGTGAGACCACACCTGGAGTTTTGTATACAGTTTTGTTCGTGTTATGTAAGAAAGGATACATATGTCATAAAGGGATTGCAACAGAGGTTCATGAGGCTAATAATGGCGTTGGCAGGATTTTCCTATGAAGAGAGACTGGTTCAACTAGGCCTGTATTCGCTAGAATTTAGAAGGATCAGAGGAGATCTAATTGAAATGTACAAAGTTTAACAGAGCTGGACAGACTAGATGTAGAAAGGATGTTTGCCCTGGTTGGGGAGTCTAGAACCAGGGCACACAGCATTAGGATACAGGATAAATCATTTAGGGCTGAGATGATGAAAAATGTCTCCACAGAAAGGGTAGTAAACCTGTGGAATTGTTTACCACAAAGGACTGGAGGCCAAGTCGCTGAATATGTTCAAGAAGAGATTGATCAATATTTATACGATCAAGGCATCAAGAGGTATGGAAACCATGATGAGGAGGTGTCAGTGTTGGGTGGGGATGGACAAGGTCAGAAGTCATATGACACCAAATTAATAGTCCAACAGTTTATTTGAAATAGCTTTCGGACCGCTGCTCTTTCATCAGGTGAAGTGAAGAGAAACACACAGGCACAGAATTTATAGACAGTGTGATCAAAAGATAGTACAAATGGTGTGAGTGGAGTGTCTACAGGCTGAATAACAAGTCTCTGTGGGTGATCGAAAGTGTTAGATGGAGTGATAAAGTGTCAATAGTTGAATAGTGAGTAAAGGGATGACCTATGATCCTATTAATTGAAGCAAAGAAATAATTACAAACAGTTAAAAATAAGATGGTGCTAGAGACAAACCAGATGGCTGGATAACATGACATGCTGCTGAGGGTCTAACCAAAGTCACAAATAATCCAAAACTGTACAAACTAATTAAGGGAGAGAGAACATAACAAGTTATCAAGGCGATGGTGTCAAAACAAGACAGGCAGGAAGATTTTACAAATACAGAGCAGTGTGGTAGGGTTACATGTAGCGCAACATGAACCCAAGATCACAGTTGAGGTCGCCTTCATGGGTATGCAACTTGACTATCAGTTTGTGCTCAGCGATTCTGCATTATTATGTATCTTGAAGGATGCCTTGGAGGATGCTTACTCAAAGATTGGATGCTGAATATCCTTGACCTCTGAAGTGTTCCCTAATTGGGAGGAAAATATGGGAAGTAAGCAGGAATATGACATTGAGATAAAGGATCAGCTAGGATCATATTGAATGGTAGAGCAGTCTTGAAGTGATGAAAGACCTACTTCTGCTTCTAGTTACTAAAACAGTCCACTTCATGGGCATCCCATTCAACGCCTTCAACATTCACTCTCTTCGTCACCAATGCATGGTGGCTGCATTTACCCCATCTACAAGCCGCACTGCAGTAACTTACCAACACTCCTCTGACAGCATCTGCCAAACTCGTGAATTCTAACGCCTTGGTGGGCAATGACAGCAGATGCTTGGGAAACACTATCTGAAAGCTCCACCAGAAATCCATAGGCCATCTTGGCTTGGAAATATATCACCATTCCATTCTTGAACATCCCTTCCTTACAGAACTGTATGCAGGTCCTTGCCAAGGAATGCAGTGGTTGAAGAAGACTTCTCATCACCACCTTCTCAAGCACAATTATGCTGGCCTAGTGCAATGCATGCTGGCCTAGCCGGTGATGTGCATACTTCATGGACAAATAGAAACAAACAATAAGATACAATGGTAGGAATGCAATTTGTAAATAATTGTGAAAGGTCAGGTTTTATGTTTTGTTTTTGGGCAGTAGAGCAGTCTTCTGAAGATACTAAAATGCACTTTTAAAAATAGCTTTGTATAGTCCACGTAGATTAGGAAGGACAGGAGTGTTTCTTGAGCTTATCATGTAATCTTTGGACATTTCAAGCCCATCTTCCTCTCTCCTACCATAAGCAATTCTTTACAGACTTGTCCACCAGCACTAATATGAGGTTCAGGGCTGTTCTCTTGGGTTCCTAGTGGTGCTAAACTCCTGACCAATTTCCACGGGTCTTACAGTCCATGGGTCTTGTTTTCAGCGGAGTTTCTCTCCCACATTGTTATGTGTTCAGTTCAACAAAAAAGAAGCCACTGCTGGACTTGGTCTCAAGAATGAAGTGGGTCAATGAGAGCAAGTGTCAGTGAGGCAACAGTGATCATTGTATCATAAAGTTTAGGATGACGGTAGAATGAGAATGAAAAATTTAGAGTAAGAATAGTCAGCTGGTGGAGATCCAACATCAATGGACAAGAAAGTCACTGGAGTGGATATACTGGAACCAAAGAATGGTGGGAAAGTTGACTACCTTCAAAGAAGAGCTAATTGGATTTGGATTTTGGTTTTTGATTTTATTGTATTCGAGTACAGCTCGATAGGAGAACAGTGAAAAGTGTATAATGTCGCAACACAGGCACCATCTTAGGTACAAAGGTACCTAGGTACAAGAAACTCACGTTCAAACTGGTAGAAGCAGAGTTAAAATGGTAAGCCTTACTGCATAGAATTAGTAGAAAAATAAAGAAATACAAAGTACATTCCCTTAAAAGGGAAAGGTAGGTGCAAAAATCCAAAGCTGCCTGGATGATGGAGATGAGAGTTATGTTAAAGAAGAAAACATGTGATTGTGACAGGTGTCAACTAGAAAATACAATTGAGAGCCAAGTTTGATATAGAATGTTGAGAAGGGAGCTGTGAAAATACAATATTGGCACTTCAACAGTAAAATAATGTAAAAGGAAGAGTAAGGCTGATAAAGGACCAACAAAGGGATTTACACATGGAGGCAGGAGGCATGGCAGAAGTGCTAAATGAATGATTATATCTGACTTTAGCTGCCATGCAGATGTTGCTCGGGCCATGATGATAGAGGAGGAAGCTCAGTCACAAGAAGGGTTTAAAATTGATAAGGAGGAGGGATTGGATAAGCTATTGGTACTTAAAGTTGATAATAGAGATAGATGAAATGTATTCAAGAATGTTGAGGTAAGTGAGAGTAAAAACTAACGATGATCTTTCAATCTACCTGAGACTCAGCATTTGTATCAGAGCATTAGAGAATAGCAAATATCATACATTTGTTTGATAAAATTGGGAAGATAAAGCCAACGATTATAAATGAATCAGCTTAACTTCAGTGGTGTTTAAACATTTCAAAACAACTATTCGGGATAAGATTAATAGTCACATGGAAAAATGTGATTTAATTCAGAAAATCAAGTATATTTTTTAATGTCTAAACTCATGTTTAACTAATTAGCTAGAGTTTTTCGAAGAGGTAACAGAAAGAGTTGATAAGGGCAATGCAGCTGATGTGTTGGACATGGATACAAAATTATCTGAGAAATAGATCACTGAGCAATGGTTAATGGATATTTTTTCAGACTGGAGAAAGCTTTGTTGTGATTTTCCCTAAGTCAGTATTGGGAACCTTGCTTTTTTGATATAATGATTTAGATTTTAATATCCTGGGGATAATTTCAAAATTTGTGGATGATACAAAACTTTGGAGCATTATAAAGTTTGAGGAGGACAGTGGAAAACTTCAAGTTGGCATTGATAAATTATTAGACTGCGTAGTTATAGAACATAGAACATTACAGCGCAGTACAGGCCCTTCGGCCCTCGATGTTGCGCCAACCTGTGAAACTGATCTGAAGCTTATCTAACCTACACTATTGCATTATCATCCATATGTTTATCCAATGACCATTTAAATGCCCTTAAAGTTGGCGAGTCTACTACTGCTGCAGGCAAGGCATTCCACGCCCTTACTACTCTCTGAGTAAAGAATCTACCTCTGACATCTATCCTATATCTATCACCCCTCAATTTAAAGCTATGTCCCCTCGTGCTAGCCATCACCACCCGAGGAAAAATGCTCTCACTGTCCACCCTATCTAATCCTCTGATCATCTTGTATGTTTCTATTAAGTCACGTCTTAACCTTCTTCTCTCTAACAAAAACAGCCTCAAGTCCCTCAGCCTTTCCTCATAAGACCTTCCCTCCATACCAGGCACCAACCTAGTAAATCTCCCCTGCACCCTTTCCAACGCTTCCACATCCTTCCTATAATGCGGCGACCAGAACTGTATGCAATACTCCAAGTGTGGCCGCACCAGAGTTTTGTACAGCTGCAACATGACCTCATGGCTCTGAAGCTCAATCCCTCTACCAATAAAACCTAACACACTGTGCGCCTTCTTAACAACCCGATCAACCTGGGTGGCAACTTTCAGGGATCTATGCACATGGACACCGAGATCTCTCTGCTCGTCCACACTACCAAGAATCTTACCATTAGCCCAATACTCTGTATTCCTGTTACTCCTTCCAAAGTGAATCACCTCACACTTTTCCGCATTAAACTCCATTTGCCACCTCTCAGCCCAGCTCTGCAGCTTATCTATGTCCCTCTGTAACCTGCAACATCCTTCCGCACTATCGACAATTCCACTGACTTTAGTGTCATCCGCAAATTTACTAACCCATCCTTCTATGCCCTCATCCAGGTCATTTATGAAAATGACAAACAGCAGTGGCCCCAAAACAGATCCTTGCGGTACACCACAAGTAACTGAACTCCAGGATGAACATTTCCCATCAACCACCACCAGCTTTCTTCTTACAGCTAGCCAATTTCTGATCCAAACCACTAAATCACCCTCAATCCCATGCCTCCGTATTTTCTGCAATAGCCTACCGTGGGGAACCTTATCAAATGCTTTACTGAAATCCATATACACCACATCAGCGGCTTTACCCTCATCCATCTGTTTGGTCACCTTCTCAAAGAACTCAATAAGGTTTGTGAGGCACAACCTACCCTTCACAAAACCACGTTGACTATCCCTAATCAAATTATTCCTTTCTAGATGATGAAAAATCCTATCTCTTATAATCCTTTCCAACACTTTACCCACAACCAAACTAAGGCTCACTGGTCTATAATTACCAGGGTTGTCTCTACTCCCCTTCTTGAACAAGGGGACAATGTTTGCTATCCTACA
The DNA here is from genome assembly GCA_024137785.1 of Ginglymostoma cirratum. Lineage (NCBI taxonomy): Eukaryota > Metazoa > Chordata > Chondrichthyes > Orectolobiformes > Ginglymostomatidae > Ginglymostoma > Ginglymostoma cirratum. The sequence goes on from JAHRHZ010000144.1 coordinate 63,141,479, forward strand.
GTCTTCTGGCACTATTCCTGTAGACAATGATGACATAAAGATCAAAGCCAAAGGCTCTGCAATCTCCTCCATAGCTTCCCAGAGAATCCTCGGATAAATCCCATCCGGCCCAGGGGACTTGCCTATTTTCACACTTTCCAGAATTGCTAACACCTCCTCCTTATAAACCTCAACCCCGTCTAGTCTAATAGCCTGTACCTCAGTTTTCTCCTCGACAACATTGTCTTTTTCCTGTGTGAATACTTAAGAAACATATTCATTTAGCACCTCTCCTATCTTTTCAGACTCTACGCACAACTTCTCACTACAGTCCTTGACTGGCCCTAATCTTACTCTAGTCATTCTTTTATTCCTGACATATCTGTAGAAAGCTTTAGGGTTTTCCTTGATCCTACCTACCAAAGATTTCTCCTGTCCCCTCCTGGCTCTTCTTAGCTCTCTCTTTAGGTCCTTCTTGGCTAACTTATTAGGTGCCAGATAAGTACAAATTGACACAATTTGGTAGAAAGAACATGAAGAGACAGTATGAAATAAAGGATACTATTCTAAAGGATGTGCAGCTGTAGAAAGATCTGGACTCGTCTGCAGATAAATTATTAAAGGTAGAATGAGAGAGAGAGGGCAATTAATACAGCATTCAGTATTCTAGATTTCATTGATACAGGCATGGAGTGCATGAGCAGGTAAGTTATGCTGAACTTATTTTGGATACTGGTTAGACATCATCTGGAGCAATGTGTATGATTCTGGGAACTACTCTTTGTTAAAGATGTGAATGCATTGGAAAAAGTGCAGAAGAAATGTAAAAGAATGGTTTCAGGGATGAGAAACTTCAGTTATGAGCATAGATTGGAGACATTTGACTGTTTTCCTTGGAGACAAGAAGGATAATAGGAAACAATGACGGATCTGGACAGAGAAGACAGGGACAAATTGTACCAGCGTGTAAGATGATGTAGAAGCAGAGGACACAGGTTTAAAGTATTTTGCAAGAAAAAAAATGTGATGAGAATGCAAAAACACAGCAAGTTTGGAATCCACTTCCGGGAAGTATTATGGAGGCAGGTGCAATCAAGACATTCAAGAGAGCCATTTGATGATTATTTAAAGAGAAACAATGTCCAGGGTTACGGAAGAAAATACAGCGGATTGTCACAAAGGCAAAATACCAAGAGAACCATGCAGGCACAATTGCCCAAATGACCTCCTTCTGCATGGTAACAATTCTTTGATTCTTGCTGATTTGAGGACATGGTTAAATAAGGTCAAGGAATTCAAACAGGCAAGGAATTTGATACAAACTGCATCACACATTTCTGGTCCAGACTAAAATCACAAATGAAAAGTGACACATAACACGATTGAAAATCAGAGTTAATTCCGTGTCGTGCTTTACATTTTGAGTCAGAGTTACTGTTTTAAAAAAATCCATCTGTTATTCTCTACGACTGCAAGGATTAATTATGACAATTTGAGAACTTGCATTTGATATAGCCTAGAATGAAAGGATGAAAATCTATTCTGAAATGACTAAATTTAATTAACTTCAACATTATTCCTAGAAAGCACATAGCCACCGGGAAAAAAAACCTAAATTGGCAGTCTCAGAATACATAGGCTAATGTGTAAAATTGAAGTCACATGAAATATGTATTGTTCTGCTGAATTAAACATTGTGAATGTAGGTTTATTTTCCACATAACCTGCACAATACCTGATCCCAAGACTACTTAATACAGAGTTAAAAAAAATTGACTTGCAATTGGATTTTCAACTTCGTTGTCATCTTGTATTGTTTTAGGTCATTAATGCATTGTAGATACAAACTTTCACTTTAGATATTGCTCACCTGAGTCAGTTCCTGATCTCTTGACACATTGATTCCTGAGGTGCTTACATCATTTCTGCATTACTCATAAACATAGTCTAGTAACTAGTGGATATATTGCTGGGACTTTGTGAATAGGCCATTGAAATATCCCTTCTTTATTAAGGAATTATCTATGTGTATGCATGAGCTACAAGAGGAACATCAGTGAGAAAGGAGCAGAATTACCTACAAGTCAAGGGAATATGCAACATGTTTTCTAGAATAGGTTTAAACTCAAAGAACTTTAAACTGTTAATTTTCAATATTAAAAGGTTTATTGATATGTTTTCTTTTTGCAATATAGCAGGAAACTCCATAAAGCTATTCTATAAAACATTAAATGGAACAATATATTTGTAGTGCTCCTTTGTATCAATATTTGGTACATTTCTGCAAAGTCTTTAAAAGTTCAAATGGACGTGTTTCCTTTGAAAGGGATGTGAAACAGTTAACCATAGTAGAATATTAAAGATCAAACTGAGGATTTCCTGAGGTCTTTTGCAAGCACTATCAGTTCTATTTCAGCAGGTGCTGAATAATTCTGCTTTAGAACTTTTGCTTATGAGGAACAGAACTCCAGGTTACAAAATTCCAGCAGTGTTCCATAGAATGGTGAAGCAGCTGTTGAAATTCAGATGTAAGAGTCTAAGGCACTGCACACTGAAAGACAAAATGTGCGACATGTATAAAATAAGAATGGTATAATTCTAGCTACCAGTTTATCCGAAATGTCTTTGTTATCAAACATCTTATTCCAGAGATTGTCAAAAGTAGTACTAACACTCTGGAAATGATGGTGAGTTCCATTGCTGATGCCTGCTCTGACAGAAAGTGCCAAAAGTCAGGGAATTAATCTACATGGTGCAGTGGCTCACCATGGATCTAGATTGCCAGGTGTTGGGGCTGGAGGATGTGGTCATAAAGGTTGTTGCATGGTGGAAGCAAGCAAGTAGAAAGCCTTTGTTTTCTGGATGTTTAGCCTAATTGCCCTTCTTACATATGTTTCCATGAATGCCTTGACTGTGGGTTGGAGCTCAGCCTCGAAGTGTGCGGACTTTAAAGTATTCTCCGTGTGCAGCAGCTCAGTTATAGAGTTTTGAAGGGCGAGAGTAGGTGTGAGAGGTTATGAGTGTATTAGTGCGTGAGTGAGAAAATCAGACAGTGAAAGAATACCTCAGTGCAGAAGTCTCCACCTGCATATTTGAGATTAGTCTCATATTATCCCCACCATTGGAAAAAGATATTTCTCCACCAGAAAAGTGTGGTGGTTGCTGCTATAAGATCCCATGTATAGGCATCATCCATTCCCTCAAAATGATATCAAGACACAGATCATCAATAACCTAATGGATAAGGCCCAATTGATCTTGAATGTCACACCGTCATCAAAGCCCAGGAATTCCAGTGCTACAACATCAATATCTTTCCCCTCCCCTCCCTTGTCCACCTTCTGCAGGGATAATTCTCTCCAAGACAGTCTGGTCCAATCTTCCTTCATTCCCAACACTCCTCTACAGTCCCACAGTAGCCTTCTCCTGCAACTAGCAAAGGTGTAATACCTGAGATAACAAGGTGTAGAGCTGGATGAACACAGCAGGCTAAGCAGCATCAGAGGAGCAGGAGGACCTGCCCATTTACCTCCTCCCTCCCCAGTATCCAAGGTCCCAAAGATACCTTCTAGGTGAAGCAACACTTCACCTGCACTTCCCACAATGTAGTCTATTGCATTCACTGCTCACAATGTGATATCTTCTACATTGGGGAAACAAAGTGTAGACTGGGTGACCACTTTGCAGAACATCTATATTCTGCTTGCAAAAAAGACCCTGAGCTTCCAAGATAATAAGGTGTGGAGCTGGATGAACACAGCAGGCCAAGCAGCATCATAGGAGCAGGAAAGCTTGACGTTTCGGGCCTAGACCCTTCATCAGAAATGGGTCTAGGCCTGAATCGTTAAGCTTTCCTGCTCCTATGATGCTGCTTGGCCTGCTGTGTTCATCCAGCTCCACACCTTGTTATCTCAGATTCTCCAGCATCTGCAGTTCCTATTATCCCTGAGCTTCCAGTTGCCTGCCACTTTAACATGCCACCCTGCTCCCTGGCCAACGTCTCTGTCTCTGGTTTGCTGCAGTGTTCCAGCAAAGCTCACCGCAAGGTGAAAGAACAACACCTCATTTTCTGCTTGGGTACCCTGCAGCCCTCTGAACTCAATATTGAGCTCAATTATTTTAAGGCCTAAACTCTTCCATGTCCTAAACCCCTATCCCACACATTAGGTCCTGTTATCGTGTGTCTGCCATTACACATAACTTATTGTTAGTCACTAACTGTCCCCATTAACAGCTATTCACCTTCCTAGCCAGACTATTATCAACTCCTTTGTCTATCCAACTGCTCTTCTCTCTCTTCGAGATCTATCCTTTATCTTATCATTTACTCCTTACCCCCTCCATCTCCCTATCTTCTGCATATAAACCGACAATTTCCTAGCTACCATCAGTTCTGAGGAAGGGTTACAAGACCTGAAACGTTAACTCTCATTTTTTCTTCACAGATGCTGCCAGACCTGTTGAACTTTTCCAGCAACTTCTATTTTTGCTCCTGATTTACAGCATTTGCAGTTCTTTCAGTTTTTAATATCATTGCCCTGCCTAAGACATGACAGAGCAAGAGGACTGGCTCAAAGAACAAAGTTGTGGATGCACATTCTTCTGGAGGAGTAAACCTGAATTAAAATTGGGTAGGATTTACCATAAATTAACTAAGTGACCATTTCAGTGAGCCACCTTGTGTGATAAACAAACAGCTTATGGCCCTTCAGCTTACCAGAACTCAGAAGCAAGTCCCCACAGTCATAAGTGCTGATGTCCCAACTTCAAAGGCTTTAACAGAAAGATGAACAGACACAACTGTACAAATTTGGAAACCCTGCCTGAGCACTCTTATAGCATTGTCAAAAGTGGGAGGGGTATACTTCCAGTATGTGTGGTATTCTGTTGCAGGGTGTTAGCATTATATAACAGACCATGTGACTATCTTGCTGTAGCAAGATCCTTGTGCAGTCTGTGTCACTTAGTAAAACTGTTTAAAATGCAGCGCAAAACAAAGTGGAGGAGAGCTTGAAGGAATCCTTTGCAGAGATTTTCAACTGCCTGGGCTTATAATAAGATTTGATACCCATTCTTCTAACAGGACGTATAGTGTCAAAGTAATTATTACCTTTTTTTAATAATCATTTTTTGTCGATTCTAAGCCAAGGTACATTTTATATCCATTTTATAATTTAGCCCTTGCCCATGACCACATCAAGACGGCCACTGAGCCCTTTCCCAGGGCCATTCATTACACGACATTCCCTTTGAATGTCAGCAGGAAAGTGTGACAGATTTTACTTTCAAAACTAGCTGTCTGCAAAAGAAGCTGAGGTAAGAGTGACATCAAGGCCACATTTGACTGTGTTTGGCCTCAAGGAGCCCTAGCAAAACTGGAATCAATGGGCACAGTAAGCAAGCTCTCTGCTAGTTGGAGTTATACCTGGCATTTAGGAAGATGATTATGGTTATTGGAAGTCAGTCATCTCAGCTCCAGGACATCTCTACAGGAGTTCGTCAGGGTAGTGTCATAGCCCAATCCTTCACCAATGACCTTTCCGCCATCATAAGGTCAGAAGTGAGGATCTTCACCAATGTTTGCACAATGTATTACACTATTTGCAACTCCTCGGATAATAAAGCATTTCACGTTCAATGCAACAAGCTCTGGATAATATCCACGTTTGGGCTGACAATTGATAACCTAACATTTGTGCCATACAAATACCAGACTATAACTATCATCGATAAGAGACAATCTAACCACCAAACTTTGACATTCCTTGGTGTTACCATCACTGACTCACCAACTATTAACATCTTTGGAGGTTACCATTGACCAGAATCTCAACTGGATTTGCTCTATAAATGCAGTGGCTACAAGAGCAAGTCAAAGGTTAGGAATTCTGCAGCAAGTATGTAACCTGCTGACTCTCCAAAGTCTATCCATCATCTACAAGATACATGTGCAACAGGTCAAGAAGGCAGCACCCTCACCCAACTTATTCTCAAGGACAATTAAGGGGGAGCAATAAATGCTTGCCCAGCCAGCAATATCCATGTCTAGAAAGTGAATAAAAAATAAAGGGCTGGCTTCTTTGGTGGACAGTGGTCTCCTGATATACTGATCCTTTGAAATTTTAAAGTCTGGTGATGCTAGACCTATAAACGCAATGGGCTGGTTGAAGATACATATGAAGATAATTTAAGAATGGTCAGGTGGAGGCCCACCCACAGATTCCCCTTATTCCCTTTCCTCCTGCTTCATTTTTACTACCTACAACAATTTAGTCCCTGCACTGCCAACTGTGCATGAATTCTCAATGGACTTGATATTCCTTTCTGCGCTATTTTAGTCAAGGCATTAACTTATGCTCAACGACTAACATTTCTTCTAGGATAATGGAGAAAAAGTTTCAAACAGATGTAAAAAGCACTTTATATGTTAGCATCCAATGGGCAGGGCCTTTGGAATCAGTTCAGAAAGCACTGCAGAAATAAATCCTGGAGCAGTTGGAAGTAATAAAACATAATCTACTAATTTGATATCATGCACGTTAAAACACACCATTGATTTCACTCCTATCAATTTATGTTTCTGTAGTGGGAAAGTGTTTGAAGCTCTTACAGTGGTTTTGTGTTCATGAAGAAAATATTTCTGATTCCCAGGAATACAACATGTCTCTATTAACAGATTGCTATATTGAGAAAATTGTTCTCCATTCCACAAGGGGAACATGCCAAAACCTGACAAGAACACATAAATAATCATAATTAAGGAGTTAAGGTAAAGACTTGTGGGGCTCATCTGTCATTAATGGTCAATTAGGATAGCGCCTGTCAAATGTGAAAGTTTGAGACTGAGAAATTATGTAAGTGCACAGCCTGTCAAATACCACTGAGGCTTTTTTTTTTAAAGTGTTGAGCAATGATATTTGATTCACTCTATTCTGTTACTAATTGTGATGTGGATTTGTGCCTGCACCATTTGTTTTTATTTCTGCTAATTTTTTAAATCATGTGACTGTGGTTAAGCCCATTTAACCACATCATTATGCCCTAGACACTACAAATTTATGTATAAAGGCCATGTTTCTAAATTTTATAGTAATTTAAAATATATTTATTGAAACCACAATTAGTTTAACTTTATTTCTTTCAAAACATGTCCCACAGATTTATAGGGTTATTAGTTTTACCAAAATAAATACAGGCAGTCCCCAGTGGTGAATCAGTTCCGTTCTTGAATCCTTTTACGACAGTCAAAATACAGTGCAGAAGAATATAAAATGGCCATTTATAAGTATGTAGAAACGTTTGTATGTGAGATTATTAAAATTAACCCCCACATGGGATTGCATTCATGAGTATGAGCATTCTAAGTTTGATATTTTTAATTCAGGGACCCCTTGCAGTCAAATGTTTTAATGAAATAAAGAACGCTCACTCTGATTACTGAGTATGCATCCTATATTAATTACCAAGAGCAAATGTATCTCTGCTGTAAACCTCCACTGCCAGAAGGGAAAAAAAAAATCGATCATTCATAGTGATTTGTTTGACACATTCTGACAAGATGACACAGCACAAAAAGTAATTTCTAATTTAAATTTGGTGTTACTATATAAATGCATTATATTGATACAACATTCCTTTGTTCACAAACTTAACTGCAGCACTAACTTAGTGAAATGAATATGCTAATATATGCAAGGAAACAACTGACATGATAGAATCAGATGAAACAAAGTACAAATTTTAGACAATGCCAGGTCACTTTAATTAATACCGCAATATTTCAAGCACCTCCAATTTATTATCAGGGGCTTTATCTCTGCTCGATCCAAGTCTTGGCTGATAAATTAAGAAATCTGATTTCTCAATTCATAAATTATGGTGTCCTTTGGTATGTTCAAAATTTAAAAACACAATTCCTGTACATGGATGGAGAGCACTTTTTTGCTAAATTAATTTAAAATATGTTCATTTAATCCTTTTGATACGTTAGTGGAAATCACTTACTCCTCAATAGTAGCTTGTCTCATGCCCCATGATTTTCTCAAATAGCATATCTTTTGTTTGCACCAAATCCATTAAGTTCCTGCTCGATTTGTAGACTTATTGTATCATTTGCATTTGTACTAATTCTATGCTGTGTTATGTCAGTTTATCTTAAGAAACTGGTCATGATATCATTGCTCTATCATAGTGTGACACTTGAGGGCATAAAGATCTCCTATTTCTCTTACTCTGCATTCACATGATACATGACGCAACATGTTGCTGTAACATATCTTAATGGTATGCCAGACATTGATGACCCTGTTAGGATAATGTTTGTACATAACTGTAAGTTGACATAAATGTCTGTTGGATTCTTCAATGTCTGTTTCTTTTGTTGTGAAGAAAACACAAGCAGTGGGTGCCACAGTAGCTCAATGGTTAACATTGCTGCCTCATAGCAGCAGGGACTTAGGTTCAATTCCACCCTTGGGCGACTGTGTGGAGTTTACACATTCTCCCTCTGTCTGTGTGATTTTCGTCTGGGTGTGCTGGTTTCCTCCCACAGTGCAAAGACATGCAGGTTAGGTGGATTGGCCATAATAAATTCCCCATAGTGTCCATGGATGTACAGGCTAGGTGGATTAGCCATGGGAAATTCAGAGTTACAGGGATAGAGTTGGGGTATGAGTCTGGGTGGGATGCTCTTCAGAGGGTCAGTGTGTGCTCAATGGGCTGAATGACCTGCTTCCAAACTGTAGGGATTCCATGATTTCCACAGCAGGTGAAATAGGAGAATGGAAGTAAAATCTGAAAACTTTTTTTAAAGAAGTTACTTAACAAATCCTTCATTTACTTATTATTCATTACTGTTATATTTACATCTATTTATAACTGGCCCACATCTTCCTTTAAGATAACAAGGTGTAGAGCTGGATGAACACAGCCAGCCGAGCAGCATCAGAGGATCAGGAATGCTGACGTTCCGGGTTGTTTTTTGACAGATTTATTTTTGCAATCAAGTTGCAATTTTATTTTCTTGCAATGCTTATTATTGTTGCAGTTTCCTTTCCCTTTTCTCTTTTTCAGAGCAAATACAAATTTTGGATCGTAGATAAATAGTGAGAACTGCTTAGTGTTATTTACCCATTCAAAGTCACACAACACCAGGTTGTAGTCCAACAGGTTTATCTGAAATCAGGAGCTTTCAGTGTGCTGCTATTTCGGCATAGGCAGCACAATGCAATTTACTACGATTAACTTATTTACACACTTATTAACTTAACTGAAGTTTTTGTTGAAAAATGTAGATTTACTTTTGAGCCTGCCTGTCAAAACTAATATCAAATTCAATTATATTTTCAAGTCACTATTTTCAAGGAATGTGAAGTATGCGTACGCGGACTTGCGCATAGTGTCTCTTAAAGGAAATATGTCTATACTTACATGGGAGCTAAATCCATGAAAGCTAATCACCTAGAAGGGAAACATCAGGAGTCCAGGAATATTTTAAAAAAATACTTTTGTGAATATGACTTTCAAATTTGCTTTTGGATTCAATGATGTAATGACTCCTGTAAGTGATCCCTATTTCTTAGCGTGTCCAATGTTCCATAACATCCAATATCTATAAATGGGTGATCATTGCAAACAACTCATTCACGTCACTTGCTTCAAACAGCTCCCATTGACGAAGAGAAATGAAAGACCAACCTGCCTGATCAGTTTAGCACTGAAATGAGAACTTTTCAACTTTGCATTTAATTATATTTAACGCAAAAATTGTGTTCAATGCCAGCTCACATCAAAATCAAGTAACGTTTCTGCAAATCCAAGACAATTTGACTGTCGCTATTAAAGAAAGGTAGAACAGCAGATTGACTGCATCATGTGAATATTTGAATAATCATAGCATTGTATGTCACCTAGATAGCACTCCAAAGTCTATGTGTTGAAGTTTCTGTGACACTGCATGGAAGGAGACAGTACAAGATATTCAGTGGGCAGTTTTGCTTGATTTGCTACACCCACTAAGATACTATCAGACATTTCTGTAGGCTTTGGCACAACTGCCTGGCAATGACCACTAGAAAAAACACTTGCCAGATTTTCGGACAGCAGAAAGACAGATTCAGAGTTGTGCCATCTGTTGCACGGACATCAGCTACCACGCAGCATATGGATAGCACATGCAATGACTGTAGTCATTAGCGATAGCTTGAAACTTGGCTGTATCTACTTTCACAGCCAAAAAAAACTGGGAGCTGTATGCAGGCCAAGCTGTTACTTAGTTGCAGTCTACGCCTACGACTTGGATTTTTTTAACTTTATTTTTCACCTGTTTTTAATCTTAGGCTTATCAGCCTTGGTACAGGTTATAAATGAGTTGAATTTTTTGAATTTCTCAAGTTTTAGAAAGTTTGGCTTGTTATTGTAATGCTCACTGGTAAATGCCACAATCCCTTTGATTTCTACCTACAGCCAATGTTTCTCTATCATGTGAATCTGAAAAAAAAATAAAACCTGTCAGAAGTGGCTTCTAAGCCAAAAGAGAAAAATCTAGTCAGGCATGTTTGAGAGACAGGAAATAGCAAATGCTGTGGGTTTTTCTTTCATATTGCTAATGGTGTTAACAAAATAAAAAACAATCATGGAGGTAGTTCCACCAGGATAATATGAGATAAGGCTAGAAGATACGTGGGATAATCCACGTAGCTCACTGTTGTACTTGTTCCAGTAAACTATCGCATCCAGTTTAAAGAGATAACAAGCATGGGGCTGGATGAACACAGCAGGTCAAGCAGCATCATAGGAGCAGGAAAACTTGACGTTTCGGGCCTAAACCCTGCATCAGAAAATCTCTGCATCCAGTTTTAAAACTTTTTTTTAATCATCTCTTGGTACTAGCACCTACACTAATTTACATTCTAGGTCAAAGATAACCTGTCGTATTTTGCATTGAAATAAGAATGTTGAAGCATATGCATCAATTGTAATGATGGAGTGTGCAAATAGTAGTCCATCAGAAATGGCTGAATGGGTCAGGAGCCCATTTATTAAAGGAGCAGGGTTATCGTTGCGGTTTAACTCAGCCATAACATGCGCGTCCTCTCCTGCAATTGTGTGACTGCTAGCCAGTTAACGAGGGTGACTATAGTGTAACACCCTTACTCTATCAATAAACCCTCTCTACTTAAAGGAATCCTGACCAAAGCTCTGAGAGGCTGCAGGCAATTCTATTGGTAAAACATTTATAATGGAAAGAGGACATGGAAAGACTGTTTCCTCATTCTCCAACTGTTCCTTGGAGATAGTGTTGGAAGTGGACAGAGAACAAGAGGAAATGAATGGTGATTGAGCTTAATGAAACAAGTATGGCTGAGGACAGCAGCAGCTGTCAGTAGCAGGAGCATGGTACAGAGGAAAAGTTTCAATGGCCTCTTTAGGTCCAAGAATGTGGATGCCATATCACTTTACAATGGTATTCATCACTCTTTGACCTCCCAAACAATGATTGACAGTGGTGACATTGTAGATGGGGAAGGGGAGAGTGGAGATGAGCACAAACAGGAACATGTGGAGCATCAGCAAGAAATTTGTGTGCTGCTTGCTATATTCCCAGAGGTAGTGCGCACACTGGGCAAGAGAATGAAGGAATCTATCTTCAACATGGGTGACATGATGTATTGGACAGTTGGAGTCATAGATTCATACAGCATTGGAACAGGCAAAACTGGAATCAATGGGTATTGGGGGCAAAGTCTCCAGTGGTTGGTGTCATACCTGACACATAGGAACATGGTTCTGGTTGTTGTAAATCACTCATCTCAGCTCCAGGACATCACTGCAAGGGTTCCTCAGGGTAGGTCCTAGGCCCAACCATCTTCAGCTGCTTCATCAATGACCTTCCCTCTATCATAAGGTCAGAAGTGGGGACTTTTGCCAATGATTGCACAATGTTCAGTACCATTTGCAACTCCTCAGATACTGAAGCAATCCATGTTCAAATGCAACAAGATCGGGACAATATCCAGGCTTGGGTTGGGAAGTGGCAAGTAACATTTATGCCACAGAAATGCCAGGCTATGACAATCACCAATAAGAGACCATCTAACCACCATCCCTTGACATTCAATGGTGTTATCATCACTGAATCCTCCACTATCAACATCCTGGTGGTTATCATTGACCAGAAACTCAACTGGACTCACCACATATACACAGTGGCTACAATACCAGGTCAGGGGTTAGGAATACTGCGTAAATTAACGCACGTCCTGTCTCTCCAAAGCCTTTCCATTATCTAGAGGGTACAACCCAGGTATGCATTTCACTATTCTCATTTTGCCTGTATGAGTTCAGCTCCAATAACAGCCAAAACGCATGACACCATCCAGGTCAAAGCAGCTTGCTCGAATGGCACTACATCCACGAGCATCCATTCCCTCCACCACCGACGCTCAGTAGCAGCAGTGTGTACATTCCATAAGATGCACTGCAGGAGTTCATCAAAGATCCTCAGACAGCACCTTCCAACCCACAACCATTTCACTCGAAGGGCAGCAGATATATGGGATCACCATCACTTTCAAGTTCCCCTCCAAGTCACTCGCCATCGTGACTTGGAAATATATGACCATTCCTTTACTGTCGCTGGGTCAAAATCCTGAAATTTCCTCCCTTTGGTCATTGTGGGTCAACCCACAGCAGTTGGACTGCAGCGGTTCAAGAAGGCAACTCATCACCACCTTCTCGAGGACAACTAGGGATGGGCAATAAATGCTGGTCAGCCAGTGATGCCCACATTCCACAAATGAATTAAAAAAGGCACTTTGGCCCAATTTGTCCATGCTGACCAGGTTCCTAAACTGCGCAGTTTAGGTGGATTGGTCATGCTAAATTGCCCATAGTTTCCAGGGATGTGTGGGTAGGTAGATTACCCATGGGAAATGTAGGGTTACAGGGATAGGGTAGGGGGTGAGTCTGGGTGGGATGCTCTTCAGACAGCCAGTGTGGATTTGTTGGGCTGAATGGCTTGTTTCCACACTGTAGGGGTTCTATGGAATCTATGAACTAGTCCTATTTGCCTGCATTTGGCTCATATCCTTCTAAACCTTTCCTGTCCACGTACCCATCCAAATATTTTTTAAATGTTATAATTGTACTCGCCTCTACATCTTGTGTACAAGATGATGAGAGGCATAGATAGAATGGACAGTCAGAGACTTTTTCCCGGGGCGGAAATGACTATTACAAGGGGACATAATTTTAAGGTGATTGGAGGAAGGTATAGGGGAGATGTCACAGGTAGGTTCTTCACACAGAAAGTGGTGGGCGTGTGGAATGCACTGTCAGCAGTGGTAGTGGAGTCAGATACTTTAGAGGCTTTTAAGCGACTCTTGGATAGGCACATGGAGGACAGTAAAATGTAGGGTACGCAGCGTAGATTGATCTTAGTAGGATAATAGGTCGGCACAACATCGTGGGCCGAAGGGCCTTTACTGTGCTGTACTGTTCTATGATCTATGTTCTATGTTCTCTACCACTTCACCTGGCAGCTCGTTCCATTTACACACCACTCTCTGTGTGAAAAAGTCTCATTTAAATCTTTCCCTTCTCACCTTAATCATATGCCCTCTAGTTTTAGACCCCGCTACCCTGGAGAAAAGACCTTGGCTATTCACCTTATGTATGCCCCTCATGATTTTATTAACCTCTATGAGATCACCCCTCAGCCTCCTACAGCTCCAGGGAAAAAAAGCCCTGGCCTATACGGCCTCTCCTTAAAACTCAAACCTTCCAGTCTTGGTAACAGCTTTGCAAATCTTTTTTGCACCCTTTCCAGTTTAATAACAATTCTTCGTATAGCTGGGTAACCAGAATTGTATGCAGTACTCCAAAGGTGGTCATACCGCTGATATTCACCACAACAGAGAAAGTGTTATCTTCATAGAGCACTGGACACAACAGGCCACTCTGGAGTTTGTACCCTTTCTCAATGTCGGCATTAAATCATGTCTAAGTATATGGGGTAGGCCATTTAAACTTGAGATGAGAAATTTCTTCACCCAGAGAGTGGTGAACCTAGGGAATCCTCTGCCACAGAAAGTGATTGAGGCAAAAACACTGAATATTTTCAAGAAGGAATTAGATACAGATCCTTTGGTTAAAAGAGATCAGAGTGAGAACAGGGCACTGAGTTGGATGATCATTTTTGAATGGTGGAGCAGACTCAAACGACTGAATGGCCTATTCCTTTCTCTATTTTCTATGTTTCTATGTTATTCATTACCCACAGACTTGTGAGCTCTGACTGTCACTGGATTAATCAAACCCCTGCCTTGGTAGTTTTCAGACTCACTGTCATGCAGCCAAGAGTCCTGCTCTTTGTTAACAAGGAACTGCAGGTGGATTCTGAGTAGGTAAATGCAAATAAAAACGTTAGCCACTGAAACTCTTGTTAAGGTGCCACAACTCCCATCCCTTGCTCTTGCACCATCAGTCAGAGCTGTACAAACTACTGTCATTCTTTTAAAAAGATCTATACTGGTTCCAAAATCAGAGGATGTCTGCCACAAGCTGAAGCCACAGGAGTGACATCAGAAGGAGTAAGAGAAAGTGGATGAGAAACACACGTTAGTTGCACTTGAGCACTTGTACCAATGATGTCCTCTCGTATTAGATCAATCACAGACAAGGATGATTACCTCCTAGGATCAGCTCCCCTCATCTGATGAATCCGCACTGCTCCACATTAAATACCAGTCGGAAGAGGCACTGGGATCCAAATGTACTTTGGGTGAATGACTTCAAATCTATCATCAAATGTGGCTCAGTAGCACCACTACTGACGGAATTGGTCAAGTCCTAAAAGAAAATAGCTGCTAGGCCGCATCTGTGACAGGTGCTGAGGGAGACATTGAGTAAACATACCAATGTCATTACAATCTACCTCTCAAAGATGCATTTGTCCACAACAGTATTGGAAGTAGTAAACGCTGCACAGTGCTTTAGGAGTCACAGTCCCATCTCCAAATTGAACATACCTTCCATTGTATTATTGTTCTACACACCTTTCAAACTAAATGGGCATCCAATAGGTGCTGAGCCATCAGCAGCAGCAGAATTGTATTCAGTCATGATCTGTAACCTCATGGCCCACCTTATTCCCCACTCTGGTATTATGATCGAGCCAGGAGATCAACCCTGGTCAATGAAGAGAGCATGCCAGGAGTAGCACCAGGCATACAAAGGTGATGTCAACCTGCTAAACCTTCAAAACAGGACTACTTGTGTGCCAAGCAACAAGTAAGTGATAAACAGGGTTAAACAATCCTACAATAAACGGATCATATCTGAGCTCTGCAGACAAGCCACACGAATACTGATGGACAATAAAACTACCATCTAAGAGTAAGAATAATGAAAAGCAGGAAAGCTCCTGGCAACATGTCAGTGAGTCTCAAATATCTCCATCCTCTGGATGGAGGAGCGCAGCACACGAATGCGCAAATCAAGGCTAAAACTTTTCCAACAGCCTTCAACCAGAAGCGGCGAGCAGAGGATCTATCTTTGCCTCCTGCAGAGTCCTCCAGCATCGTTTGCCTGTCTTCAGCCAATTCAGTTCAATCTATGTTATATCAAGGAACAGCAGGAGGCACTGACTGTAAACTTTTGAGCACTGACAATATTCCAGCAAGAATATTGAGGACTTGTGCTCCAGATAAGCTGTGTACCTAACCAAGCTTTTCCCTACAACTATAAGATTGGCATCTGCTCAGCAACATTGAAAATTGTTCAGGTATGTCCTGTCCACAAAAAGCAGGACAAATCCAACATGGCCAATTATTGCTATGTCAGTCTACTCTCTGTTAGTAGCAAAGTGATGGACAGTGTTGTCGGCAAAGCGATCAAATTGCAGTTGTTCAGCAGTAACCCACTCATTGATCTTCGGCTCGGATTCCACCGGGGCCACTTGTCTCTTGACAACTTTGCAGCCTTGGTCTAAACATCAATCAAGGTGCTGAAATCCAGATGTTTAGTGATAGTGTCTGCCCTTGACACCAAGGCAGTATTTGACTGATGCATCAAGAAGCCTGAGAAAACTGGCGTTAGTGGGAATCAAGGGAAGAAGTCTCCACTGGTTTGAGTAATACCTGATACAAAGGAAGATGGTTGAGGCCGTTGACAGTCTATCTTCTTGGTTCCAGGACATCTCTTCGGGAGTTCCACAGGATAGTGTCCTGGGCCTAACCATTTTCAGCTGCTTCATCAATAACATCTCCTCCATCATAAGGTCAGAAGTGAGAATATTTGCTGTACAGCATCAGTACAATTTCTAGCTCGTCAGATGATGAAGCAGTCTTTGTCAATATGCTGCAAGGCGAAGACAAAAATCAGTGCTTGGTTGCTGTGTGGCG
Organism: Ginglymostoma cirratum; assembly: GCA_024137785.1. Classification (NCBI taxonomy): domain Eukaryota; kingdom Metazoa; phylum Chordata; class Chondrichthyes; order Orectolobiformes; family Ginglymostomatidae; genus Ginglymostoma; species Ginglymostoma cirratum. The sequence continues at coordinate 63,157,861 of JAHRHZ010000144.1, forward strand.
CAAAATGTTGTCCTTTGACATTCAATGACATTATGATTGTTGAATCCTCACGACCAATTTCGTGAGATTACCATTGACTATAAACTAGATTGGACTAGTCATGTAAATAGTATGACTACAAGAATAGGTCAATCAGAGGGGCATTGGGAACATAACAGAGCAGAACAGAAAAAAACTAGGAGTAAACAGTTGCAGAAACTTCTACACAAAGACCTGAATTGATGTCTATTTGAGCTGCAAATGGAACACAGCATAGTCGTGCAGAATCCAAAGGCAGGCAACATCACAACTCAAAAAGTGATGTAGGCTTATCTAGTCAGGAACCGGGATTAGAGGCTGAATGAGTTCAGAGGGAGAAAATGTATAAAGCATTTTTTTTTGTGGTTTGTAGTTTGTTATGAATACAGATAGAGAGTGAGAAATCTGATTTTGGTGAATAATAGGTAATGTGTGTAATCGGTTTATTATCTGTAGTTGATGAGGTTCAAAATGGGAAAAGACCTTGGCCCCATGGAATGCTCCTCCTGCAAAATGCGATCACATCCAGTATCCATGCTGACTTTATGCAGTGAGTATATTCAGCTGCAGGCCCTGGTTTGTTAAGCGTGATCTCCCTGGGACAAAGCCATATTGACAATCCCCAATTAACTCAAGCCTTTCAAAGTGGATATTAATTTGCTTCTTTAGAATTTTCTCCAAGAACTTCCCTACTGCTGATGTGAGACTGACCAGTCTGTAATTTCCTGGTTCAGCTCTACCATCTCTTTTAAAAAGTGAAACTCCATTAACTGTCCTCCAGTCCTCTGGCACTTCTCTCATGGACAAAGAGGAATTAAAAATTTCTATCAACAATCCTGCAATTTCCTGACTCACCTCCCTCAGCAGCTTGGGATGCACTTCATCCAGGCCAGGGGATTTGTCTGTTTTTAAATCCAACAAAGCCTCTAACACCTCCCATTTCCTATGTCATATTGTGAAAGTTCCTCACAGTCCCTTTTCCTGAATTCCATACCCAAAGTCTCCTTTTCCAGAAAAAAATACCAAAGAGAAGTATTCATTTAATGCCCTTCTAATATCCTGTGGCTTCAACATAGGTTTCCCCCTTAGTCCCCATTGGGCCCTACTGTTTCCTTTGTTAACCTCTTCCCTCAAATGTATTTTATAACATATCTTAGGTTTCTCCCTAATATGGTTCATAAACCCTTTTTCATGCCTTTTATGGACAAGGATAAGACTGGTCTTTAGTGAAAGTGCTAAATTGCGAGATAGTTAATTACAATAGTATTAGGCAGGAACTGGAGAAATTAGATTGGTACGGCTGTTTGAGGATAAATCCACATGTGACAAATGGGAGTCTTTTAAAGGTTAGTTGATCAGAGTTCAGGACCAACATGTTCCTGTGAGGATGAAAGATCAGGATGGCAAGATGTATGAATCTTGGATGACAACAGGTATTGAAAGGTTAGTCAAAAAGAAAGAAGGAAGCATATCTAAGGTTGAGGAAACATCAAACAAGGACCTTGAGTAGCATTAAAGGAAGCAGAAAAGAACTTAAACAAGAAATTAACAGGGCAAAAAGATTCCATGAAATGTCCTTGGCACGAAAGATTAAGGAGAATTCCAATGCATTTTGTATGTGTATTATGAGCAAGCATGCAGCTAGGAAAATGATAGGTCCACTTTAGGGCAAAGGAGAAAATTTGCGCATGGAGCCAGAGGAAGTGGATGAGGACTTAATGAGTACTTTACATTTGTATTCACCAAGGAGAAGGATATGGATGAAGGTAAAGTTATGGAGGAATGTTGATATTTTGGAGCATAACGAAACTAAGAAGAAGGAAGTCTTAGTTGTCTTGAAAAACGTTAAGGTAATTAAGTCCCCAGAGTCTGATGGGATCTATCTCAGGATACTGAAGAAGACAAGGGAGGAGATTGCTGGGGCCTTGACAGAGATCTTTGTATCCTCTTTAGCCACAGGCAGGGCAATGGAGGATAATCAAGAAAATTGTAGGCTGGGGAGTCTTACATCAGTGGTAGGGAAATCCTTAGATTCTTAGGGACAGGATTTAGTCACATTTGGAGAAGAATGGTTTTATTGGGGACAGCATGGTTTTATACGGGGCTGGGGGGAGACGTCTTGTCTCACAAATTTGGTTTAGATCTTCTTTAAAGAAGTAATGAAGATGATTGATGAGGATAGGGCAATGGATATTGCCTACATGGACTTTAGTAAAATATTTGACATGGTCCCTCATGGTAGGCTGGTCCAACAGATTAAGTCAAATGGGGTCCATGGTGAGTCAATAAGTGGGATACAAAATTAGCTTGGTCATAGAAGACAGAAATTAGTTGTGGAGCTTTGTTCTTTTGACTGGATATCTGTGTCCAGTGGTGTTCCAAAAGGATCAGTGCTGTGACCGCTGTTGTTTGTAATCTACAAATGATTTGAAAGAAAATTTAGAAGGTCTAATTAGTAAGTTTATAGATGACACAAAAAATAGTGGCGTTGTGGATAGTGAGGGAGGTCATCAAAGGATATAGCAAGATGTAGACCAGTTTGAAAGTTGGGCAGAGAAATGGCAGGTGACGTTTAATCAGGACAAGTGAGAGATGATGTCTTTTGGGAGGTCAAATGCAAAAAGAAATTATACAGTAAATGACAGGACCTTCAGGGGCATTGGTATGCAGAGGGATCTTAGGGTGCAAGTCCATAGCTCAGTGAAATTGCCCACACAAGTGGATAAAGAGGTAAAGAAGGTGTATGGCATGCTTACCTTCATCATTTGGGGCATTGAGTATAAAAGTTAGCAGCTCATGCTGCAGCTATAGAAGACTTTAGCTAGGTGACATTTGGAGTATTGTGTACAGTTCTTTTCACCACACTACAGGAAGGATGCGGAGGCTTTGGAGATGTGCAGGTAGATGGGCTTAGTTTAGACTGGAATCATGGTCAGCACAGACATGGTGGGCTGAACAGCCCGTTCTTATGCTGTACTGTTCTATAGTCCAAATTCTTAATTCTGCAGGAAGCAACTCATCTCCTGATTGCCTAAAACTACCTACAAGCTGCAAATCAGGAAAGTGATGTCATGAAATTTTTGTTTTCATTTGTTCATGGGATAAAAGCATTACTGGCCAAGCCATCAATTATTGCCCATCCCTAATTGCTCAGAGGGCATTGCTTTGTTCCTGGAATCACCTACAGGCGAGGCAGGGATGGCAGATTTCCTTTCCGAAAGAGCGTCAGTGAAACCAGATGAGTATTTACAAAAACTGCCAGCAGTTAGCCTTAGGTTAGTTTTTTTACCCTACATTTTTATTGAGTTCAAATTTCTGTTCAGGTATGATTCAAATCGATGTACCCAGAGCTAAATTTCACTTGCTTGGTTAAGTACAGCTTAAACTCAAAGAGGTTTGACAGCACTCAGGACAAAGCAGCCTCCTCACACATTCAGCATTCACTTGGTTCACACAATGGCAACAATGTGTCCAAGCTGCAAGATATACAGCAATATTCAAACATGGCTTCATCAGCAGCACCTTCAAACCCCTTGATCTTGACCATCTAGAAGGACATGGACAGTGGATGCAATGGAACACCACCACTTTAAAATTCACAGTCAAACCACACACCATCTTTACATGGAACCATATTGCCATTCCTTCACTATTGTTGAGTCAAAATCCTGGATCTCCCTTCTCAACATCATGGTGTATTATCTACATTAACTTGCAGTGGTTCCAAAATATAACAGACAATCATCTTCTCAAGTGCCATTAGGGATTAGCCCAGCCAGTGACATCCCATGAAATAATGTATATTTTTAAAACTCCTAACTAGAGGTAAGGAAATTCAGACCTTGATAGCCAGCTGGTTGTTTTGGGAAGAGGCCTCATTTCAGGTGGCTGGAGATGTCACCACTATTTGACATCAAAGCCGAAGCTTCATGCTGCAATGGTATAAGATCACTTGTGTCCTCTAATCAGTGATGAGGTACATAAGAACCAGGAGCAGGAGTAGGCCATCTGGCCCTTCGAGCTCGGTCCACCTTCAATAAGATCATGGCTGATCTTTTTTGCGGCGTCAGCTCCACTTATGCACACTCTCCTCATAATCTTTAATTCCTTTACTGTTCAAAAAATTATTTATATGATGAAATCTTAACTACTTCACTGGGTGACATGACATGACACCCCCTACCTGATCTGGTATGTACTTCCACTTGCCATTAAAATTCTGCCTATATAATGATTTAATAATCATAATTTAGTAAACATCCAAAATAAAGTTCACAATTATTCTTACAGTCTTACATTTCTTTCTTCTTTTATATTAATTAATACTATGTAATGAGAATCTTTTACAGAAAGAATAAGTGCAATTGTGAAGACTAGATTTAAATGTTCTTTTACTTTATTTATTAACCATTAAAACCCAAGACGGCAATGGAGTAGCAGCACAGCGTCAGGGCTCCTGCCCAGAGATCATCTGCTCCATTCGCTTGACGCTTCTTTTCTTGTTTCACTGTTTCCTTTTCTTACCTCAATCTACTTACTATAGTGATTGTACTGCAGTCAGTCAAGTCGACCTCATAGAACATGAGTTACCTGATTGGAGCTATTAATCTGGTCCAATCAGCTAGTCCTGGCTGACCCATAAGAATAGGGGTGTCAGACATTCTGTTCACTCTGACAGCTGGCTTTGAGGGAGCTGGAGCAGTGTCAAGGACTCTCTCTGTGTAAATAAGGGGTGACCTTGGTGAAGGGAAATTGGCCTCTGTGGAGTTAATTCAGGGGGGACTGGAGAAAACATGCTCCTAAAGCAATTCACTCACCACAATAGTCCTTGATTTGGGGTAAGCATTTCTTGCATTTTGACTTCATTTCAGAAGCTTGACTTGTTTGGTTCTGCTCTCAAAGATTGGGCCAAATATGTGGCAACAGTGTGCTACTTTTTCTGGTCAAATGACACTGGGGCAGATGAAAAATAATAAGTAATTCCCTGGGAGCTTGTAGAGCCACAGTTGTTTTGGTTACTGCAGCCTTACTTTCCCTGAGGCACCAGATAATAAAACATTTCAAGAATATTTAGACCTCAAGCCTCTTCTGATTCTGAGATGCTGAACTAGGGGAATCTGTATCAGGATTTTTGACTAGGTTAAGGTGACTAGGAGAGACATGTGACTTTGGCTTAACCCTTAATGAGATGTTGAGGTATTGGTTAGTATGTAGGTTTAATAATGTAACCATGCAAAATTGTCTAATAGCTGAAGCCCAACTTGACTTCAAATGGGCACTAAAACTTGCTTTATTGGTGGAAAATTTGGCAAGTGAAGCATATGAGTTGCAAGTTATTCCAATAGAAGTGGACACCTTCGCTAGTCTGACTGAGCTTGGGAAAAACCACTTGAGTGAAGGCAATTACACTGCCACACACAGGACATCTCCCTAAGAGAGATTCCAGGTCAGCCTAGAGCAAAACCACAAAATAAAATCAAGCTGCAGTTAAATGGTTGAAATTTTCTTGAGGATCTGGTCTGGCAAGCCATTGTAATTGCTGTTGGTATGTGGACACAAGACAGCAAGAGCTCCGCTAAACCTAAATTGAGTAAGAGAACACATGGGCCTGTATCCAGGACAGTGCACACCTTGGAAAGCCCACCTACATCTGGCTTGGAACAGTTACATTGCTTAGCAACGTCCAAATCAGAACCAGTCAAGATAAACATCAGGCGAAATGGTCACCCAGTTTTAACAAAGCTTAATACTGGCGTGACTGTTTCAGTGGTCACAGAATCAGTCTATAACAAAATTCACTCTGGACTCCAACACTTAAGTTTATGCAAGACCTTGGCTAGATTGAGAACCTGTATAGAGAGCCTATCTTGCTTAAGGGTACAACTTTGGGTCCTGTCTCTTATGAGAAGCAGCTGATTCAGTTACCACTGATTGTAGTAAAAGGCTCAGGCCTGAGCTTAATGAGGCAGAGTTGGTTGAGAAAGATTCACTTCAATTGGCTCAACATATTCTGATTAGAAAATAGCTGCCTGAGTGAAATCCTAATTAAATACTCAAGCTTTTTCAGGAAGGTCTAGGGACTTTCAAAGGACTCAAAGCAACAATGCATGTTGACCAGGAGGCAACTCCACAATTCTGCAAGACCCACCCAGTGCTATTTGCCTTATGGGAAAAAGTAGAGGTGGAAATCGGGAGGCTGGAAAGTGAAGGAATCATCAAACCTAGATAACAAGCATGGGGCTGGATGAACACAGCAGGTCAAGCAGCATCATAGGAGCAGGAAAACTTGATGTTTCGGGCCTAAACCCTCTGATGAAGGGTTTAGGCCCGAAACGTCA